>CP092872.1:71510918-71690907 GCA_030710605.1 Cordylochernes scorpioides
AAATAATATCCATTCTTGATTATAGTTGGTATATGCTAAGGAACACAACACTATATTTAGATCAATATATTCTAAATTATTTCATTCACATGAACAGTGTACTCACAAATTTGGCCATAAACCTCCATTTCTTAATTTCTCAGGAAGCCTCTGGGGCCAAATTTTTGGTCATTGAGGTACAGCCTGCACCATGCTGCCAACAGCCTGAAACTTGTCCATGGTTGGTTTTTCTTGATTTATCAAGAAATTGGGTTGGCCAAATATTATTGAACAATAATGGCTCTGCCATCTAAAATGTGAGTGGTCAGGATATGCCTTTTTAAATTTATTTATATATATACATATGTCATAAAGTAATACTTAAAGCCTCCCCGCATTAGTTTCTTTTTCTTGACCTCACGGACAATACAGCAGCTATCTCCATTCTGTCACCCCGGAAGCCCTGAACTGGCTGAAGGACTTGCCTCTCAGACTTTAATGACCGATATGTCCTCACTTCTTTTTTCTAGATTTAATTCATTTTGTCTCCTCTCTAATTGTAAATACGCTGCTGTATCACCTCATAAGCATAAATAAATAAATATTGATATTTCACAAAAAAAAAAGAAACTAATGCGGGGAGGCTTTAAGTATTACTTTATAATCATACACCGCAGTCCTTTATAATATATTAAAAGTTACTTTAAGTATTAGTTACGAACGGAAAAATACGTCCAGGGTAGCCTAGTGGACATGGCACCTGCCCGGTAAGCAGAAGGTTGTGGGTTCGATTCCCGCCCCTGGACACTTTTATTTTTCCGTTCGCCATTACTCTTTACATTTTCACCCTTTCATACGTCATCCAATCATATATAGACCATTACTCTTCATATATTCAACCTTTTCATACGTCATCCAAAAAGTTAGAAATAGTTCATATTTCTCTTTGAAATTAATATTGATATTTCACAAAAAAAAGAAACTAATGCGGGGAGGCTTTAAGTATTACTTTATAATCATACGGCGCAGTCCTTTATAATACATATGTCATAATATATACTCTTCCAGGAATAATAAAGCAAACCTACAGTTGACCCAGAGAGAGATGGGCGGGTAACAGTCCGGTCACTTGAGACAGCAGCGACATTCCAAGGGGCGACCAGAGGGGCCCCTAAGTTCTCGGGACTATTAAGACAGGATGTAAAGTCCGGTCACTTGAGATATCGGCGACATTCCAAGGGGCCCGTTACTTGGAACCTCAGGACTATTAGGGCAGTTGGGGAATTGTGTGCGATACGGACGGCCGGCCGCTCAGCGGTGGCAGGCCCGTCTATCTCTTTCTGGTTGTCTAGGATTCATCTTCCAACTTGTGGTGTCCTTATTTCTCTTTCCCCACCTTATTATTATATTGTCACATATATATATATTCTTTTGTCTTATGATGGTAACAATGCTGTTGCCGAAACGTCACTCACTAATAAATTATTTGGATTAGGTCTTATTTTCTTTTATTATATTAAATACTTTTGAGATGAAGATTATTAGCTTGTTTTTTGGATATATAGATTAGGAATTATTTGCCAATATAATTTTGATAGGAATTAATAAACCGCTAGTTTTAAACACATTAAATATCAACTTACTGTTTTTTATATATATTGTTGAGATAAGAGGAATTATTTGATTATTTCAGATACACAAATATTATTTATTATATTGTTTTTCAGTCGTGGTGAATACAATAATAAAAATAGTTTTATTCATAATTTGCTTAATGAAGTATAACATATACATAATTTGAAAAAGTACCTGACACTTAAACCGAGTAAAATAAAGAAAATAAAAGACGTATTTACATATGTACAAAAGATTTGAGCCGGCCAACAGGAAACAACAACAATGAGTTTATAAAGGGAAAGTGGCAACATCGGGCAGTCGACTTTACAGAGTAGTTTGTACTAAAAGTTATAATTTTAAAATAAAATATAATTTTTATATAACATATATTTATTATACAATGTAATGCAGCTTATGATTGTAGAATGACATTTGACATGGCATCTGCCCGGTAAGCGGAACACTGTGGGTTCGATTCCCATTCCTGGACTTATTTTTCCGTTTATCATTACTCTTCACAATTCATCCTATCATACTTCATCCCTAAGGTTAGAAATAATCGTTATTAATCCTTAAAATAAATTTTGATTTTTCGTTCAAAAGAAACATTTGCGGTAAAAACTTGTCAAACGTCGCGTTTTACAAAATATAACATATATATATATATTAGTTCTCCATGTTTATGGCAATCAGGTATTGATTGGAAAGATTGTGTAAATAGATTGCCTCATCCAACAACAAGATATTTGCATAATTTCCTCTCAGAGCATCCTGTCTAGAAAGTGAAACTCATCCATTTATCATGAATCTCTATTGCTTTTTCTTTTTTTATATCCATTAATTTCTGATAAAGCACCATTTGGATTACAGAGTATAGATATAAGAAAATAAGACCTAATCCAAATAAATTAATAGTGTGTGACGTTTTGGCAACAGCATTGTTACCATCATCAGTCAAAAGAATAAAATGAATTAAGATTCATCAGATAAAAGAATTAAAAAAAAAAATGCTGTTACCTAATTGTCACACACTATTTGTTTATTTGGATTAGGTCTTATTATCTTGTTGTTCTAATCTATAATCCAAATTGGGTTTTATCATTATTAGTTTTTCTTCTATCACACAAGGTTTCTGAGTGACACCAACTTTTTGATGAAAATTGATGAAATTTGAAGAGAATATATGTCATAGGTCTTTTCATGAAAAATATGTTTTATTAAAAAGTGAGAATTCTATATTTTCTCCTTTGTTTGGTATATCCCTCTTGAGTGTCCTACAGTTGCCAGAAAGGAACTCCATTTTGCCTTAGTACTGATTCTCCGTGTTTTGATGAAACCTCTCACCATGCTCAGGTACTAACTGCACCAAGATTGCCAGGAAAGAAATCAAAATGTAAATGCAGGAAACAGATCTCTAGATACCTGTGGTATATCTCAAGACTTTCTTATCTCTGTGGGTAGTTGGTCACTCTAAGTGTTGGCCTAACATGTCTATACATGTAGGAAGCAGCTTGACTTTAACTCTTACAAGTGTAACAGAGCCTTGTTTGGTTATATACACTCACTGGTGGGGTTGGACTTTTGCAAGAATTGCAGGCCCTTGAAACAATTTTCTTTTTCAGAAAAAAAAAAAACACAAGGTAATAAGACCAAATCCAAATAAATAAATAGTGTGTGTTCGGTAACAAGCCTCGTTACCATCATCAGACAAAAGTACATTCAGTACTTTTGTCTGATGATGGTAACAATACTGTTATGTAGAGATAATATTTGATGATATTATTGAGTAGAGATAATATTTGATGATATTATTGAGTAGAGATAATATTTGATGATATTATTGAGTAGAGATAATATTTGATGATATTATTGAGTAGAGATAATATTTGGTGATTTTATTGAAAATAAACACATTGCCAGTAAATTTATTTGTTACAAATTTTAATCGGTAGATGACAATTGAATTTATAAATTCAAAAGAATTTCTTGAAAACAGGTGGTTGTTGGGTGCGTTTGGTATCTTGATGGGTTGTCCACTTGTGATTTGGTCTTATTACCTTGTGTTTATAATCTATAATCCAAATTGTGCTTTATCGTCTCTAAGCTACCTTTCTCTTTTTCATCTTACTCTATCTCACCCGTAATTCAATGAAGAATAGTTTAAAAAAAAAAAAGGAGGAGGAGGGAGTGGAAACCAATTTTCACCTTTAACTAAGAGAGAGTGAGAGGAAGACAGATTTATAAAAATAGCAGCCAAACTTCCCCAGCAATTATCACTCCGGCAGTAGTGGCTTGCTATCTCAGTGGTGACATCCTCTACTGCAAACTCTGACAATTCCTTTTTTTTGATTGATACTGTAGAACTACCTCCCTGTAAAGGACACCTAATTGCTGAGTCAAAATGTCCTTTAGGGAGAGGTGTCCTCATACCGGAGAGTTACTAAATAGTAAAAATGGTAATTTTGTAAATGAAAACTTTCCTTTGTGGAGAGGTGTCCGCTAACGGAGTGTCGGCTCAAGGGAGGTTCTACTATATAAAGCATTTTAAGAGTGAATTCGTCACTTTGAAAATGAGTTCGCCGTTTGTCATCAAGAGCACGTGTTGGCGGTTGTAATAGCATAATTTTGGTTGACTTTTTACGAAAGTTTGATGAAATTGTATCCACGCAATATGGATTTAATGTTTCTATATGGATAATGCAAGAGCGCACACATCCGCAGAAACATCTGTTAGTCTGCTAAGAAGCAGTGTGAAGTTATTGTCACCATATTCATATATGATAAATCCAATCGAATTTTCATTTAGCAAAATTGAAACATTGGTAAGGTCGCTGCTTCATCGACGTGACATCACGTTAGGCGAGGTTATCACTGATGCAGCAATCAGTATAATTACATCAGGAGACTGTGAAGGATGGTTTACTTGCATTCACAAAAATTGCTTCCTGGCCACACACCAGTTTATCCAATAAAATCTGTTTCTAATTTATTTTGTGGTTATTTGCTCCATTTGTTTATGTCGGGTAACACTTTTAAATTGCAATAGAATTCCTATACCAAAGTTAAGAGCTGTTTTAAGTAGAGATAATATTTGATGATATTATTGAAAAGAAATACATTGCCAGTAAATTTATTTGTTACAAATTCCTTGGAGTTTATAATTTTCTTTGAACAGTCTGTTTGTGTATAAATCAATTTTTTGGACATTCCTCTAAAATAACTTGTCAACTATACAAATGAAAGAATTCCTCATTTGCCGGTCCCAAGCCCGGATGAACAAGCTCGCTAAAACACCTGGGTTCAGCTGGCCCGGCTGATAGTACCCTGTAAGAGCTCCTAATCCAGGGATACAGGATGAGCAGCATTTGTACTCCATGTTAGGAGTGGCTGCACATGGTGTCTGTTCCTCATGTCAGAGGCGGCCATTTCTTTTGGAGCTAAGTGGGCCTGCCACTGAGTAGTGCTCCCAGTCTTAATGACAAAGGCATTCTACTTCACTCAGTCATGATGGTTGTCAAACAGACTTGATTTGTTTGAGTGTAGATAAGGAAGAAGACAAATGAAAGGGATGTTGTTGTGGAGAGATGGAAGAGTTGCCGCCAATCTCCAGATAAATGGTATCATCCTCAAATAAAAGGTTCAGTCATCACAGGCTGACAACAATCAAGGTTGATGGCTGCCTTTGTCATCCTATGAATTGAAAGTAGATTGGCTCAACAGTTTGTTTCACCTTTTTCTAACTCTCTTTCACTATCCAGTCAAACCTCACTACACCACTTATATGTTGTTATAACAATAGTTCCAACACTAGGGGCTTTAACAATTATAATTAAGATTGATAAAGCACAATTTGGATTATAGATTATAAACACAAGGTAATAAGACCAAATCCAAATAAATAAATAGTGTATGACGTTTCAGTAACAACGTTGTTACCATCTTCAGACAAAAGTACTGAATGACATTCATTTATGAATTGAAAGTAGATTGGCTCAACAGTTTGTTTCACCTTTTTCTAACTCTCTTTCACTATCCAGTCAAACCTCACTACACCACTTATATGTTGTTATAACAATAGTTCGAACGCTAGGGGCTTTAACAATTATAATTATGATTGATAAAGCACAATTTGGATTATAGATTATAAACACAAGGTAATAAGACCAAATCCAAATAAATAATGTGTGACGATTCAGTAACAGAGTTGTTACTGCTCACAACGTCACACACTATTTATTTATTTGGATTTGGTCTTATTACCTTGTTTATAAATAAACATTCTTCCCTGATTTATAATATTATAAAATAAATAAAGCTTCCATTATGTATTTAATAATGTATATATAAAAATTATATTTATTATTAAGTTGTTAAAGTGATAATCCTGTTGAAGGACTGACAAGTCCGAAAGCTTGAAAATAAAATTTGCACAAGAAACTTAACCCTAGAAGCTTCATTTATTTTATAATATTGTGGCGAAGAAATAATTAATTATTTAATTTAATTTAATTATATTCAATGAAAATATTTGGAAACAGATTTATTATTTGTAAAACCATCATTTAGTTGCCTATCTTGCTTGCTTGATATTCTCTAGCTGTAGATGGTTAATGTGTTAATAATTGTAGACTAGTCGCCGTGACGCCATCAATAAATACTTTCACATCTTCAGATATACAAAGACTTGATTTCTACCCTACAATATTATTACCTTGTGTTTATAATTAAGATTATTCCTTGCTTTTACACTTTAACTTAATCAATAAGGAATTAAGGGTGAAGTTGTACTTCATGATCTCTTGTGTTGTAAAGGGCATGTTAGCCTGAAAACTTGAGAAATAAAAGAAACAAAACCTTTGATTCCTTATTGATTAAGTCATAGTTTAACAATTTAGAGTTATAACTAAGTTAAATATATAGTTGATCCTCACACACACACACACAACACACACACTATAATAACATCTCACTTAGGACAAATGTTGTTGTTGTTATAACAATGGTAAAGTAAGTGGAACTTAAAATTTGGGCGCTGTAGAATCATGACTTTATAACCAAGATAAGGCACAATTTGGATTATAGATTATAAACACAAGGTAATAAGACCAAATCCAAGTAAACATAGTGTGTGGGGCGTTTCGGTAACAACGTTGTTACACGTTGAAACGTCACACACTATTTATTTACTTGGATTTGGTCTTATTACCTTGACTTTATAACCAAGTCCATGTTATAAAAGAGGCTGTTTTAATGAGGTTCCACTGTATATAGTGATCTTTTTGACGAAAAAGAAATCAATGAAAGAAAGATATTAGGGGATATTGACAATTGGTATCTCTCCTGATAATCTAACTAAATGTTGGCAGGAGCCATATATGCAATTCCCACTTGCTTGTGCCGATCTATTATCATATTTCAATTATGTATATTTGGCCTAAAATTCATTTTTCCTTTAATCAAGAAGGCTACAAGAAAATAAGATCTAATCCAAATAAATTGATAGTGTGGGACATTTTGATAACAGCATTGTTATTTTGTAAATAAAAACTGGTCTTTATAAATAAGTATTCTCTAGCTGGAGTGTCCTCTCACAGAGGTTCTACTGTATATGGCATATGTCCAGTTACATAGTCAGGAGATGCCATCACTTTTCCAATGATTGGAGTAGGCCATTTATATCCCACACAGGCAATGGTAGCAGCTGGGCAAAGTCTGCCAGCTGTCTGATGACCCCATATTGTACTTACATGAGACCAATTATGTCAATTTGGTGTTGGTTGGGGGAGTTCACTTTTCTTTAGATGACCTGTCTCTGCTGTTCTCTTCTACCTAGACTCCCTGTCTCTTCTAGACATTGGTCTTCCTTGCTGTTAGGGGGATTTTATGTAGAAGGCGATAAGGCACAATTTGGATTATAGATTATCATGGCCTGTACCACGTGTACTAGGGATGTGAGCAAAAAAAAAAAAAAAAAATAATAATCCTAATGATGAAAAAATAGTACAAATGTAATATTGTACTGGGATAAGGTGCATAAATTAAGAAAAAGGCATCTCCTTATCGTGCAACTGAAAGTTGCGAATGGCTTGCGCCATCTATCGGAATAAATATCAACTATTCTCGTTGATTTTTAATTATTCCAGAATTGGCCAAATACCCATTCTTGATTAATCAAGAAAAGCTAACCACGGACGCGTTTCGGGCTGTTGGCCCTCATCAGCGTGGTGCAAGCTGTACCTCAACGACCAAAAAAAAATTGGTCATTAAAGCATCCTGAAAAATCACGAAACGGGTAGTTAAGGCCAGAATTGCGTGAGAACGCTACACAATGAAAAAATAGTACAAACTGGCGGACGTACCCGGCTTCGCCCGGGTTTTACCCGAGTAAAGGTTTGTCTAACGAACATTTGTTAAAACAATTCTCTATAACAATTCTCTACATTGTCACATTTGTACTATTTTTTCACAATTCTCTATAAACTTATATATATAAAAAAAGATATATTTTGATAATTTGAAAATCGTAAATTTGAATCTCTCGATAAAGTGAACATTTTTTCCCGGTCCCTGTGTGCCGTGTCATCCTGAATTTTGTCTTTCCTAATTTTCTACATTACAAAATCATCGTTTTATCTAGTGAACATTTTTTCCCGGTCCCTTGAAAAATACTCAATAAGTTGAATAAAATCAATATTAATTGGTTCCCTCGGTAATTGGAAGTTAAAAGAATAGTATCTTTGCTTTGGAATTGTATCATTATTCTTGTCTCAAATAAATTGCCGTGTCATCCTGAATTTTGTCTTTCCTAATTTTCTACATTACAAAATCATCGTATCATCATGATAATATTTAGAGCAGATTGTTGAATTATAACAGATAAATTAGAATATTTATCTTGATTATTTTAAAGCGAAAAGTTATTTCAAAAATTTTATTCGCTAGAAACCTTCCCAGTACTATACTAAATAACTTCCCAAAGTTTCATGGCGTTCCAATGAGTGGTTTGGTCAGGCATAAAGGACAAACAGACCACACACACACATACATTCATTTTTATATACAGTATAACCTCGTTAATTCGACACACCCCAATTCGACACTCGGCGATAATTCGACCATGTTCCGATGTCCCGACCTCCGGCCTATCAAATAACAAACTGTAATTCGACAGTATCGATAATACCACAGTTCCGATAGTTCGACCATTTTAAAATTCGAATTTGGACAGTTGAATGTTATTTTACATGCAACTTTACCGCTAAACGGTATTACGGCGGCGACGATCGGCATCGGCGGGCGCCGATACGATCGCGCCTGCGCACTTTTGGTTTCTGGTTAGTTTAAGTTTCACTTTGCAGTGCCGTTGCGCAATTTTGCGGATGTTATTGTTGTTTTTTTTTACGCGGGAATTTCGGCATCATGCGCTAACTAATAATAATTTTAATTTTAACATTGAAATATTTTAGCTATTTTTAAATTTATAAGTAATTTCTGTTTAAATAAATAAATCTTTATAAAATGATCCAACAATGATTATGATAACATTTTATTTCAATATTCCATTTCCTTGTTATTATAAAAGATTTAAACACAAAATCAATAACACCTGCAGCAGCAGTGGATGCCTTTAATACATTAAAATTTATTTATTAAAAGACATTTCACAGAGGAAGAAAGGCATGCATGTTTTTTCAAAATGCCATCTGGAATTCATCCTGAATAGGATTTCAGTGCAAAAACAGATATCATCTATAAAGGAATTTTTTAAAAGATCTCTTCATGATTATTTTAAAATAATATTTTAAAATTTTCTTTTTATATATTTACAATATTTATTTCCTTTCAACTGCTATATTTTTCAATTAGAATAAAATATTATTTAATATATTATATTTAATATTTTAATGTCTGTAGAGTTAATATTTGATTATATTACTGAAAAGAAACACATTGCCAATAAATTTATTTGTTACAATTATTTATGTTTCTAAAATATATATTAATGCCATTTTGTCACTGATACTAAAAGTTAATCATGAAAATAATATAAAAACACACAATGGTTTCAATTAATATCATTAATTTATATTACAAAGCTATTTAAAAAAATATTATTTTAGCGAGTTAGATGATTACCTAATCATATAACCTTAATTCAACACTTCCTTTAATTCAACCGAAAGCTCTGATCCCTTGGGGTGTTGAATTAAAGAGGTTCGACTGTATATAGATGTAATATTGTACTGGGATAAGGTGCATAAATTAAGAAAAAGGCATCTCCTTATCGTGCAACTGAAAGTTGCGAATGGCTTGCACCATTTATCGGAATAAATATCAACTATTCTCGTTGATTTTTAATTATTCCAGAATTGGCCAAATACCCATTCTTGATTAATCAAGAAAAGCCAACCACGGACGCGTTTTGGGCTGTTGGCCCTCATCAGCGTGGTGCAAGCTGTACCTCAACGACCAAAAAAAAAATCCTAATGATGGTTATTCTATTGATATAAAGGGGGATAATATTTTAGGTTCAAGTATATAGAACAACAGGCTGTTGTTCCATCTCATTCATTAGAAATAGTCTGGTGTTGCTGGTGACTCATGCTCAGACCATTTCCCACCATCTGTGGCCGTTAAACCTGAGGAAACAAAGGAGGGGTGGCATTGAAAAGTATCAATCAAAACTTGTTTTCCATGTATGTTCCAGCTATGTTTTCCATGTAAAGTCCTTCTTCTTTCTTATCTCTACTCAATCATATTAGGGTATCAAGCTTGTAAAGCTTGAGACTTGACAACCATCATGACTGGGTGAAGTAGAATACGTCTGCTTTTGTCATTAAGACTGGGAGCACTACTCAGTGGCAGGCCGACTTAGCTCCAAAAGAAATGGCCGCCTCTGACATGAGGAACAGACACCTTGTGCAGCCACTCCTAACATGGAGTACAAACGTTGCTCATCCTGTATCCCTGGATCAGGAGCTCTTACAGGGTACTATCAGCCGGGCCAGCTGAGCCCAGGTTTATTTAGTGAGCTTGTTACTGCTCCCCCTCCTCCTTTTTCATCCGGGCTTGGGACCGGCAAAGGTGAAGTTCCATGTAAAGTTACATGTTGAAATGGATATATTTAATTGAATCTGAGCCTAAGTAAAATTTGCTGTGTGGGTATTGAGAATTTTATAAATAATAAATTATAACATTTATAGATATATTTGAATTTCTCTATTCCATATATGACAGCCCTTAACAATCTAGTTTTATGCTGACATTTCTCTTTGTGAGTAGACTTGGCATGGCATCTAATCTTTATCCATCTCCTTTAATTAATTATGCTAATTTCAAGAACTGTAATGAGTATTCAGTACTGCTCTCTGTTGGTAGTTTCATTATTTGCTACTGCGGCAGTTTTACACTTAATATTCATTTGTAACCCAATGGTGCAGCAGTTTCCTTTTTAAATGGACTTAGGAATGTCTTAAATTGGGGCAGGTAAAACCTCGAAGCTCTCTCCATTAGATATTTTTGTAATATAAATAAAAATGCCAATATCCAAATTAGGTACTGTAAAATATCTTCAATTTAACATCCCATAGGTGTTGAATTATAGTCTCTTGTATTAACCCTTAACTGGACGGGTGATTTTTTCTTACGTAACTGGACGGGGTGGGTAGATTCAACCCACTTATGTACCTTTACGAAATAAGCGCTAAATAATGAATTAAATCAATATTTGAAAGATTATTTAATGATTACAAATGTTAATATACAGATTTTGACTTCTAAAAATTCTAAATATAATCTATTTACAGTTTTCACAAATAATTAAGAAATGTTTTTTACAGACGCTTAGTTGACATACAGAGCATAAGGTTTTCACTTTTCCCGCATTTTTTGATGGACATTTGTAGCACCTTTTTGGAGTATCAGATTCTTGTGGCATCGTAGATCCTCTTGATGTACTTGAACCATCATTATTTTTGAATTTTTTTATTGTCGTCTGTAATTCCAGCGGGAGGGAATTTAGATTACGTGTGGCCAGGTGTTCATCAATCAAGGATCTCCCAAGATCAACAATAAAGGTACTTCTTTCTTTTTGATCCTTTTTATCAATCTGATAGTTGAAGATGATGTAAGAATTCAGAGCTGTGATATCTAAAAGGGCATAAAAAAGTGCCAAAGGCCATCTTCTGGATCGACAAGAGGTAGAAAAATTAGAGACCATTTGGTCAATGGTATCTACACTTCCTTTTGTTAGATTATAATCCATTATAATGTCAGGTTTTCCTGTTGTTTTATCACATTTATTGTCATGATGCATCGAAGATATAAGGATTACTGATTTTCTTTTTTTGGGAACATAGGAGACTAAAGTTTTTGTTCCAGAGAAACCAAAAATAGATGTTCCTGATTCTCTTTTAGGATGCGGTTGGAATTGTGGTGGAATCTGAGGTTTGTTCTTTCTCATCGTTCCTAAATATGTAAGGCCATGTTCTTTCAACTTATCAACTAATTCTATTGAAGTAAACCAGTTGTCTGCTGTAATATTTCTATTACTCTTCCAAAGTGGTCGACTAATATCTAAAACTATTTGTGTTGGCAGGGATAGTTCTTTTGACTTTGGAGTTTTAGATTTTCCTGTATATACCATTGCATTATACATATAATGTGTTCTTGAGTCTGCTAGTATCACTATTTTTATCCCATATTTATTAGGTTTTGAGGGTATATAAATTTTGAATGGACATTTTCCCCGAAACCCTACAAGCATTTCGTCAACAGTAAGGTATTCAGCAGGTGTATAACAACTTTGAAATTTTTCAATAATGGTTTGGAAAATATCTCTTATGGGTGAGAGTCTATCTACTTTGCATCTTGTCTTGAAATTATCAAATCTAATACAAAGTAATAGAAAAAGGAAACGCTTCACACTCATTACAGAGCGAAAAATGTCACGGCCTGTTCCATCAGAGGCAAACAAAGATTCTACATTTTCATGACCTGATTTGTAAACTCCAGCTAGATACAACAAACCTAAGAATGCTCTTATTTCTATTTCACTTGTAAAATTTGAGTAAGTACTTTTGGTCAAATCTGAAATTCTTTGGCGAAATTCTTCAATTTTTGCATTTGTAAATTCAGATATTTGTTTTATAATTGCGGCAGTAAAAAATAAGTTGAATATATCTATGCTACAATTTGGCTTCGGTTTAGCAGGGCCTTTCAGACCAGGTAAGTGTGTAATTATGTTATGAGAACGGGTTCTTCCAATTATTGCATGATTCTTGTTCCACTTATAGCCATTTTTCCCAATGAAACAATTACTTGAAGACATTTGAACAGTGGTAAGAATTGAATCACATTCCTCATCTGTACTGACATCTGAAGATTCGTTCAATGAATAATTTTCAGTTTCAGAATCATCGTCAAAATTCTTATTCAAAATTTCGTCTTCCATTATAAATAGAATTTCAAAAATAAAAAGTCTTACCTTGATAAAAAAAAATTAAGGAAGTTGTTTTTTTTTAATCTAAAAGAATAAATTCTACTTAGCCAAAGAAAGAAGTCTTATTTTATGAATGGAAGCTAAAAAATAGCGGAAGAAAGCGACTCGAGAATGAGCAATCAGCTATAACCCTAACATGAAAAATTCTCACGCTTCTGGACGGCATGGGCGGAATCCGCCCACACATGCAAATTTAACCGCCCTCCCAAAACTTATATTTTTAAACGATGAATGGAAATTGTTTGTATCACTGTAAAATTAGAATACACCAAAGCTGTTAGCTCTCAGTAAACGAAAAATATATTTTTTTCCTATATTAAGTTTATGCATGGGCGGAATCTACCCAACCCGTCCAGTTAAGGGTTAAAGTAGATAATTTGGTTTGGATTTGAAAAAAAAAAAAAGGTTGAATTCTGTAAATGTCTTCTTTCTTATCTGTAAATGTAAATGAATTAAGTTCATGTTAAAGAGGTTTGATTGTATTGTATAGACCTGCATGATATAGGTGATATGGGTAACAAGACCAAATCTCAAGTAAGCTTTGTGACCTTCTCAATATATGCACATTTCTACCATTAAAAAACATAAGTTATTTGGTATGATTTTTCTTTTCTTTTACCAAATAAAATAATTTCCTACTGTACTCTTAGAATGATGACAAAAATATTGGGAGATCCTGGCTCATCAATGGGGGTGTTGTTGCAGTCTTCACATCAATTCTTGGAGGTTGAGTACAGCTAACTTTCTCAAGATCTCTTTAGGAAGAGCTCCTTTCACAAGTCTGTTAGGGGACAAGAAGGATAGGAAGTGTTTGCCTTTGGATCTTGAAGGATATAGTGAGTCTCTCTATCCGACTTGTCTCAAGGAAGTGGCTGTCTTTAACATAAGGAGCAAATGCTCCTGACTTGGAGAACTACTGAAGGTAACTGGGGAAGGGGAGAGATAAGTATCTCATTACTACAGCCAATAATGTCTGCGGATTTCTGGTCTTGAGCCATTTCAATGTCATTCGTCTTTTGCCTCAAGCCAGTACTGGTGTGTGCCACTGTTTCCTACCACCAGGGATATTTCCCAGTCTAGGTTCGCCTTGTCTTGTTAAAACAGTGACTCCTCATGTAAGATGGGGCTCTTGGTACAGACAATCTTGGAAAAGGCTAGAGACTGAGTCTATATCATTGTCCCCTGGAGTAGAGAGGACCTGTGTGGGACTATATTTCCATGAAAGATGCTACCTCCATCAACCATCTCATCCTCCCAGAGTTCCATCACTTCAATCTACCAGACTGCTCTGATACTGTATTGGGTTGTCTACATATATATCCAGCATTTTGGAGGAATTCATGGTGTAGGTAATTTAGGAAATTATGGCCTTAGTCTAGAAAAATAGAAATACAGTTAAACCTGTCTATAGCACCCCCTCTAAATAGTGCCTTCCTCTCTATAGTGCCCTATTTTAAATACATAGTACGATGCGATTTACATTAAAAGTGACCTGTCTATAGCACCCTATTTTGGTGAGTCCAAAGAGGGGGCACTATAGACAGGTATATACATGTATATTGTTTAAAGAGAATACTGGACATATCCTAAAAGGATATCGTAACAACATTGTTACTGGGTATTGTTACCAATCTTATAGACTAAAGCTGACATATGTACTTCTCTAAACTGTGATGGTTGTCAATGACACCTTTATAAGATTGAGAGGAGATAGGAAAGTTGAAGATTCCTAATTGAAAAATATCTACATTCATCATCTCCCACAATTTCTTGTGTCTTGTTACAACACCTTGTGTATCATTGATATTGAACAACCAACCTAGGTTTGAAAGACTCTACATACAAGTCTTTCCCTGTTCCTATATCCTAGTTTCTCTGTTGTTCATCAGGTGTGTTGTGACGCAGCCTGCTCCCTCTATGCCAAGAATGACTACCTTGAGATCCAGAATGCCAAGCTGGTGTCTGACTTACAGATGGCCAATGCCACGGGAGGAGATGGGTGAGTGTGTGTGTGCTCCATGTTGGAGCTTGGACAACATTTGCCAGTTTTCTACTGTTGTATTAACCAAACTCATCCCCTAAGTTATTCCATTAGTAAAGCATGTGTTGTGGCAGAGGGTTGGAGAGTCTTAGAGACAGGAGGGTATTTGAACTCCAAGAAGAACTGACCAATCTCCATCGTAGAAGAGGAGAGGTAACCAACCACTTTGTGGATCTCTCTCTACTTTTGTTTCTTTTTTATTCATTTAAAACCAGCAAGACCTATTCCATATATATACCTAAAGAACACCCCTACCTTTAATTATCTTCTTCTTCTTTCTTATCTCCACTCAATCATATTAGGGTATCAAGTTGTGACCCTTGATGGTGTCTGTTTGACAACCATCATGACTGGGTGAAGTAGAATGCTTTAAAATACAATATAACGCGGCTGATGATTGTAAAACGAAAATTGCAATTATACCGCGAATGTTTCTTTTAAACAAAAATAAAAATTTATTTTAAAGAGAAATAACAACTATTTCTAACTTTAAGGATGAAGTATGAAAGGGTGAAAATATGAAGAGTAATGGCGAACGGAAAAATAAAAGTGTCCAGGGGCGCGAATCGAACCCACAACCTTCCGCTTACCGGAATGCATCTGCCTTTGTCATTAAGACTGGGAGCATTACTCAGTAGCAGGCCAACTTAGTTACAAAAGAAATGGCCGCCTCTGACATGAGGAACAGATGCCATGTACAGCCACTTCTAACATGGAGTACAAATGCTGCTCATCTTGTATCCCTGGATTAGGAGTCCTTACAGGGTACTACTATCAGCCGGGCCAGCTGAGCCCAGGTTTTTTAGTGAGCTTGTTACTGCTCCCCGTCCTACTTTTTAATCCGGGCTTGGGACCGGCAAAGGCGGAGTTACCTTTAATTATACACTAGCCGAATGACTCGGGCAATGCCCGTGTTTTAATTTAGACACGTGGACCTGTTGGATCATTAACGCCCGTGTTTTACTCGATTGAATGTTTTTATTCAAATACTATTTGTTACAATTATAAATTGGCGCCTTAAATAAATGCATATATTAGTTAATAACTATAGCCTATGTGCTTTATCTGTCTATGTACTGTTGGCTTCCGTAGGCGTCTCTTACTGGGAAAAAGAAAGAGAGGATTCCATTTAGTTATTAACTAATATATGCATTTATTTAAGGAGCGACCCGCTCCAACACAATAGTTACAAAAACCAAAAAGCGAGTGGGGGGGGCAAAGTGTCTCGCGCAGTGGCGGCGCCATCGTAGCGAACCAATAGGAGAGCGCCATTCCAAAAAAAAAGCAAACGGTGACAGAGATGAAGAACGCATGACGCTCGTAACTGTATATAGAATTAGAACAATGCATTACATTTATTACCCTGGCAAAAAGACTTTACTAGTGGTGATAAGTAATGAGCCAAAGGGCAGAGGTGCTTCTTTTGGTACATGACTATTGTCCTCCCGGAACTTCATATTTCAAGTTAAAGACTTCCTCAATCTTTTTATAAAAGTTTATTGTTCTTTAATGTTTCAGCGACCCACTGTCACACCCTCTTAAAAAAAAAAGATGTAAAGCTTATTAGTGTTAAAAAATACAATAAGGAAATGCCTTTTTCTTCTTCATAATTTATGCACCTTATCCCAGTACATTATTACATTTGTACCATTTTTTCACATTGTTTAGCGTTCTCATGCAATTCTGGCCTTAACTACCTGTTTCATGATTTTTCAGAATGCCTGAATGACCAGTTTTTTTGGTCGTTGACGTATAGCTTGCATCACTCTGATGAGGTCCAACAGTCTGAAACGCGTACATGGTTAGCTTTTCTTGATTAATCAAGAATGGGTATTTGGCCAATTCTGGAATAATTAAAAATCAATGAGAATAGTTTATATTTTTTCCGATAGATGGCGCAAGCCATAAGCAACTTTCAGTTGCATGATAAGGAGATGCCTTTTTCTTTTTCATAACTTATTAGTTTTGTCAAACAAGACAATAAACATTTATAAAAAGGTTGGTGAAGTCTTCAACTTGAATTAATTAACTAAAGCCAACCACAAACTAGTTTCAGACTGTTGGCCCTCGTTAGCATTATGCAGACTGTACCTCAATGATCAAAAATTTGTTCCAAGAGGCTTCCTGAGAAATCAAGAAATAGGCATTTAAGCCATATTTGTGTAAATACAACAACAACAAAAAGCCTTTATTTAGGGCCTCTCGCCCTATACAGGATTCTCCAGTTCACAAGGGATGGGGAGAACACTGTGTGGCCTTTTTCAGGGATATAATCCTGTGGAATCCAAATATTGCCACCGCTATATACCTATTCTTTGATATTTCATTAATTAGTGCTGGAAATGAAGGACAAAGTTGCCCCGTAATTTGTGTAAATACACTGTTCATGTGAAAAAATATGAAAACATAGAAAAAAGTCGAGTGTAGTAATATCATAAACAAAATGGCATATTCTGACTGCTCACATTTTTTAAAATTTGTTCACATAAGCAGCGTATTTACACAAAATTGGCATTAAATACTCATTTCTTGATTTCTCAGAACCTCTTGAACCAAATTATTGGTCTTTGAGGTACAGTCTGAATAATGCTGATGAAGGCCAACAGCCTGAAACTCGTTCGTGGATGGCTTTTCTTGATTTATCAAGAAAATGGGTTGGCCAAATATCACGGAACAAGTTAAATCATTGTTTAGTTGATTATTTGTTCTCCTAGATGGCGCTTTGCATCTAAAATGCTCATGTGAGGATAAGGATATGCCTTTTTTGTTTTTAATATAAACTTGTTGTTGTTGTTTCTTATCCCCTTGTGTAAAGATTACACAAATTCCATGAGTTCATGCTCCTCGAGCTGTTTTATGATGAGCAGCGGCCTCTCCCAAAGGTCCTGTTTAGTGCATCTAATGCAAGCCAAAATGTGTTCTGGAGCTGCAGGTACCAAACTACATTTTGGGCAAGTGGGATAAATTTTGTTATTATTTTCTATCTTCAATGGCTTGAGATGGCCCGTTCTAAATCTTGTTAGTGTTGTTTGATGCTGTCTATTTCTGATCTTCAGAGCTCCTCCTGGGTTCACTCCACTGTACCAACTGTGCTTAGGTGGGATCCTCCAGTTCTTGTTTATTTTTGTTTTGGCTATTGTTTCTATTTCTTTAAAAGTAAGTTTATTTTTCTGTGGCAAGGGTTCTTTTGTGCCTTTTTTCGCTAGCACATCAGCAGCTTCATTGCCTTCAATGCCAACGTGTGAGGGTATCCATTGAAGGTGAATTTTTGAGGTTTTTGAGAGTTTTTGGAGATAACCAATTATGTTCCTGCTTACTTTGTCTCTGAGTTCCCCTGTGTGACTCAAGTGTTGTATGGCACTTCTACTATCAGTAAGAATCCAGATATCTTGATAATTAGTATTTCTGATGGATTTTAAGGCTTCATAGATGGCTATAAGTTCTGATCTGAAGACTGAGCAAAAATCTGGGTTTCTTCTGTTCATTTTCTCAATGCCATTTGTGGTTTTGATGAGACAGCCACTGCCAGTGTGTCCTAGCTCGTCTCTGCTACCATCGGTATAGATAGTTATTGCATTTTTAGGAATGTTATTAATTATTTCAAATGATAATTGTTTTAAGTATTCTGGATTTTGGTATAGTTTGTTGGTGGGCTCATTTAAAGTGGCATTAAAAATAACATTTTGTAGTGGTTTGCATGGAGAAATTTTTTCTGCTAAATAATTTTTTTCCACTTTATATTTAAAAATTCATTTCTTTTGGCCAGGTGTAGAGGGCCTTCTTTTTTGAGTCTTAAATTGGATTCCCAATTAAGTATGTACTTGGAAGTTCTGTGTTTGTTTCTATAACTCTTGATTTTGTTTATATATTTTGGCAGATTGTAGCTTCTTCTATCCTTTAAGGGCATAATGTCGGCCTCGTAAAGTACAATATCATTAGGGCAGGTATTTCGAAGACCTGTAATAATTCTAGCTGCACTTAGTTGTATCCTTTCCAGTGATTTTAGATTTGTTTCAGATGCTGTACCATAGATTTGATATCCATATTCCAGGATAGGTCTAATTAGAGATGTGTAAGTTAATTTTAGTGTGGTTGCATCGGCTCCCCACTCTCTTCCTGAAATATATTTCAGGATTTTTAGTCGGTCTCTTCCTTTTCTAATAACTTCTTCAATATGTTTACTGGAGTTAATTTCTGGATCCAGGGTGTAGCCAAGATATTTAGGATGTTTATTATATTGCAATTGTTGTTCTTTCAGAATAATTTTTGGTCTTATTTTGTATAGTTTCTTATCAGTAGTAAAAAGACAGGTTTCAGATTTTTGGGGGTTAAATTCTAATTTATGTTTATTAGCAAATTTTTCTAGGTGGAAAAGAGTCTTGTTCAAATCCCTTTCAGCTTTTTTCCAGTTAGTATTGCTGCTCCATAGAATAATGTCATCAGCGAATAGTCCAATATTGGTTTTATGTGAAATTTTTTCTTCTATGCCTGCAATAAATAGGGTGAAGAGAGTTGGGCTAAGGACTGATCCTTGTGGTAATCCTTGGTACAATTTGAAGGTTTTAGATAGAGTTCCATTATATTTGACCCTGATGTATCTATTTTTAAGGAAATCATTTATCCAAGTGATAGCTTTTCCATCAATTTTGAAATGCTTGTATAATTTTGTAATTAACTTGTTTTTCCATACTTTATCAAAAGCTTGTGTAAGGTCTAAAAAAGCGGCTATGGTGTGGCTAGTTGGTTTTCTGTTTTGTGCATCTTTTACCTTTTGTGTGAAAAATAAGAGTTGGTCTATTGTCCCATGTCCTTTCCTAAATCCATATTGTTCTTTTGGTAAGAGATTTCTTGTGTCGAGGTGGTAGGTGAGTCGTCTGAGTATAATTTTTTCCATTAATTTGCAGCAAATACTTGTGAGGGAAATAGGTCGGTAGTTTTTTGGGTCATCAGTAGATTTGTCAAGTTTTTTAATAGGAATTATTGTTGCAGTTTTCCAGTCTTGAGGCAATTTTCCAGTTTTCCAGGAGTTATTGAAAATATCAAGAAGTTTTTCTTTGCCATTTTTGCCCAAGTTTGATATCATTTGGCCATGGATTCCATCTGGCCCAGGAGTCTTGTTTAGGTCAGTGTTTTCTAATGCATAATCTAGCTCTTTCATATTGATTTTTTCATGGAAAATATTATGAGTGCTAGTGACGTTTTTACAGTCATGGATAATCTTTCGGGCCTTTTTTTCAACTTTCTTATCTTTTATTTCAAATTTGATTTTACTACTTATTTGATATGAATTACCTAAAAGATTAGCAGCATTTTTGTCATTAGTTGCTGGGGTACCATCTGTATTCTTAATTATATTTGTGTTTTCAGTTTGTGGTTGGGCTCTGTCAATTTGTTTTGCCAAATGCCAAAGTTTTGTATTAGGGTTTCTTGGGTTCAGGTTTTCACAAGTTTGTTTCCATTTTTCCCTTTTCATATTTACGTATAATCTTTTTATTTTTGCATTCACAATGTTCAGTTCAGTTCTACAATTTGTTTGGTTTTGGGTGCACTTTTTTTTGTAGTTCATTTCTTTTAGTTATAAGAGTTTGAATATCTTTTGCCTGGTGTGTATAATTTGGAATCCATTTCTTAATATTACCTCTTGGTATTGAAACTTTGGCTGCTTTAATAATGGTGTTTTTGAAAGATATCCAATTTTGTTCCAGATCTTTTATTCTAGTGGGTGCTTTTCTAAAGTCTTCATTGGTGTTTTGCTGGTAAAGATTCCAATTAGCCTTTTTGAAGTTCCAGAATTTTTCTTTAATTGAGCTGGTTTTGGTCTTGGTGCTAATTTCTATCAAAATAGGCAAATGATCACTTCCAATACTTTTTAATATTTGCCATTTGCATTTGTGGAAAATGTCAGGACTGGAGAAACTTATATCAAGGGCTTGTGCGGTATTATAACTGTAGGAATGGTGGGTAGGATTCCCGTCATTTAAGCACATGAAGGCATTGTCGTCAAATAAGTTTGAAAGTATTTTGCCTCTTGGGTTTGGCGTGGAACATCCCCATAGTTGATGTTTGGCATTAAGGTCACCTACAATAATAGTGTTGTCTGTAAGAAATTGAGCCATTGTTCCATCGTCAATAAGTTTATTGTTTGGTGGGTGATACATATGGAATATGTTGATGGTTTTGTTTTGATTGAGGTAGACTTTGATACCTTGGGCTTCGAGGTCTGATGTGTTTGGAATATTAATGGCTATGTCTTCATAGTACAAATTCTTGATTAAAAATGCAAGGCCACCCCCTTCTTTATTTCTGTCTTTTCTGAGGATATTGTAGTTTTTATATTTGAGATTGTACTTTTCATTTAATTTGGTTTCCTGTAGGGCTATAATTTGTATCTTTTGTTTTTCAGCTATTTCCATTATTTCTTCTAATTTTATTTTTGTTGCTGTTGAGCACAATCCATTGATGTTGCACTGCAGAATGCTCAATTGCTTGGAAGCTGCAAAGTTAGAAGTTTGTGGAGACTGTATTATACTTATCGGACAGAACCCTCTACCTAAGTCCTGAACGCGCCCCTGTTTATTCTGCGCGACGGGCGATGCAGCATGCAAATCAACATCTGATCTCATGGAATGGGGTATAGGGGTGCAGCTTTCGTTGATCATGGTACCATGATCCAGGCACACTTTGGTGAAAGTCTGACTTTGCCTGTAGTTTGAGGCCGTTCCTAACATGGAAGCAGACGCCTTTGCTGCCGACTCTAACATGAGTACAGACACAGCTCCTCCGTATCCCTGGAGTGGGACCCTTGCTGAGGTCCATCAACCGGGCCAGTTGAAGTCAGGATTTTTAAAGAGGTCTACTCCTCTTCTAACAATGCTGCTGTTGGTCCACGACTGCTTATTTGTCAGAGTTATTCTGCTTGTTTCGCAGCTGGCCTTCATATCTGAAGGTCGTTCCCCTATCCGCCACCTGGGGACGCGCCCTATAGCAGTCAGCTCTGCCAAGGGAATATAAACTTAGATGATATATTTGCTTTAAAATACCCAGGTTTTAGTCAAGGCTGTTTAATTGAAATGTTTGGAAACACAGTCTTCTTCTTTCTTATCTCCACTCAATCACACCAGGGTATCAAGCTTGTAAAGTTGGGTGAAGTAGAATGCGTCTGCTTTTGTCATTAAGACTGGGAGCACTACTCAGTGGCAGGCCGACTTAGCTCCAAAAGAAATGGCCCCCTCTGACATGAGGAATAGACGCCATGTGCAGCCACTCCTAACAAGGAGTACAGACTCATTCTGCATCCCTGGATCAGAAGCCCTTACAGGGTACTATCAGCCGGGCCAGCTGAGCCCACACAGTAAATCGATAGAATTTGTATTCCTCTATTTCACCAGAGGAGCTAAACATTATAATGTGAAAGAAATATCTTTCTTGGGATTTACCCATCTGCATATCTCTAGTAATTGTAGATGGTTGTTTAGTTAAAGTGTGTGTATGTGTGTGGTCAGAGCACCCAGCAGCTCCTAGACCTGAAGAATAAGAATGAAGAACATGAAAGGATCATCACACAGAAGAACATAGAGTAAGCATTGTGTTTCCTTTCTTGGTCAATGGCTGCTTAGTTTGGAGAGAGATAAGTGTACTTGCAATGTCAGACTACTACCTCAGTGTACATTGATTTTTTGAGAGGACTGTCATCATTTGACTGAATCAGAAATTGAGCTTGTCTGTGAACGAGGGTCAAGAAGAGTGAAATCTCTTATATCAAAATTTTTTGACCCAAGAAAACTACTACATATCATTTATTAACAATGTGTCGAATTTAGCTAGCCTACACTTCATCTGTTAACATCTCTTTAATAATTAACAAGGTAACAAGACACAAAGCCAAATAATTTATATGTGATCTTCCTGTTATGGCATTGTTACCATCTTCAGACAAATATTTAAAACTTTTTTTCTATATGAAGGTGGCGACAAAATTACTTCCTAAACGTTATGTATAAATTACTAATTTGAACTTGGCTTTTTGTCACCTTGTAATTTTTTGTATCTAGAATTCAAATTTTACCATATCATAATCTCTTTAACAAATTGAAAAAAAGCTCCAATGGCCCCCGATTCTTGCAAAAGTCCAACTCCACCAGCGTGTGCAAATAACCAAACGGGGCTCTGGCATATTTGTAAGTGCAAAGTTGAACCGCTTTTCCCCTGTGTAGACATGTGGTGCACTTACAGTAAAAGCAGTCGCCTACTTCTACCTACCATGATTATCAGGGCCTGTACCACGTGTACTAGGAATAAGCAAAAAAAAAAAATTTTTTTTTTATGATCCGCCTACTTTAAGGATTCCACAAAATTGAAGACAGCCTGAGCTGATGATATGCCATAGTCATAGATATGATGAGCCATAGTCAAATACTGGCAGTTAGGCGGGCTTTCCAAATTTGCTGAAGCTGGTGTCTGACCATCCTAGGGATATTTTCTCACCTATTGGCTTGGAGACTGAGCTTTTATCAGAATAAGTGCTCACTTCCAACTCTAGCTAACATTGTTTCTAACAGGATCTTGGCCAAAGTCTCTCTGTAAACTGGATAAGTTGATATATTAACTGGTCATCTGTGTATAAGAAATGACACTACTTAGCTGAGATTTCATATTTTTCAAATAACTTTATACTGTATATATATACTTAAGGTATACAGGTAACAGTGTTGTTACTCTCATCAGGCAAAAGTACGGAATGATTGTTCAGATGGGCCAAGATGATGGTACCAACGCTCTCTGTTACCAAAATGTTTTACCATATCATTCCTACAGAAAAAGAAGATAATGCACTGTAGGAAAACAAACAGTCAAACCAGCCTTAAGTAGAAGCCTATTGCAGGTGGCTACAACCATAGTTCCCTGGTACATATTCTGTAACCTCCCATGTTATTATTATAGAACTTCTTTCTAAAGGAGGTGGTGTCTGTGTGTGTTGGCAGGATCAGCGAGCTCAACAACACCCTCTCTTTGCTCCAGAAGGACAACCAACTGCTGAAAGAGAAGCTGGCAGCTATGGACCAGACTTTAGAGGTACGTGGGACTTTGGGCCTTGGTGACCTTTTTGTCTATAAAGTAAAAAAATTCCAAAGTTCAAAAGTGATATCACTCCAGCTGTTATTGTGTGTTGGTAATATATAAAGAATCTGAAGTTCAAGTCATATTCCTCCAGTTGTTATTGTGTGTTGATCATGTTGGATGAAGCTGAAGTTCAAAAGTGATATCCCTCCAGCTGTTATTGTGTGTTGGTAATATATAAAGAATCTGAAGTTCAAGTCATATTCCTCCAGTTGTTATTGTGTGTGGATCATGTTGGATGAAGCTGAAGTTCAAAAGTGATATCCCTCCAGCTGTTATTGTGTGTTGGTAATATATAAAGAATCTGAAGTTCAAGTCATATTCCTTCAGTTGTTATTGTGTGTGGATCATGTTGGATGAAGCTGAAGTTCAAAAGTGATATCACTCCAGCTGTTATTGTGTGTTGGTAATATATAAAGAATCTGAAGTTCAAGTCATATTCCTCCAGTTGTTATTGTGTGTGGATCATGTTGGATGAAGCTGAAGTTCAAAAGTGATATCACTCCAGCTGTTATTGTGTGTTGGTAATATATAAAGAATCTGAAGTTCAAGTCATATTCCTCCAGTTGTTATTGTGTGTGGATCATGTTGGATGAAGCTGAAGTTCAAAAGTGATATCACTCCAGCTGTTATTGTGTGTTGGTAATATATAAAGAATCTGAAGTTCAAGTCATATTCCTCCAGTTGTTATTGTGTGTGGATCATGTTGGATGAAGCTGAAGTTCAAAAGTGATATCACTCCAGCTGTTATTGTGTGTTGGTAATATATAAAGAATCTGAAGTTCAAGTCATATTCCTCCAGTTGTTATTGTGTGTGGATCATGTTGGATGATGCTGAAGTTCAAAAGTGATATCCCTCCAGCTGTTATTGTGTGTTGGTAATATATAAAGAATCTGAAGTTCAAGTCATATTCCTCCAGTTGTTATTGTGTGTGGATCATGTTGGATGAAGCTGAAGTTCAAAAGTGATATCACTCCAGCTGTTATTGTGTGTTGGTAATATATAAAGAATCTGAAGTTCAAGTCATATTCCTCCAGTTGTTATTGTGTGTGGATCATGTTGGATGAAGCTGAAGTTCAAAAGTGATATCCCTCCAGCTGTTATTGTGTGTTGGTAATATATAAAGAATCTGAAGTTCAAGTCATATTCCTCCAGTTGTTATTGTGTGTGGATCATGTTGGATGAAGCTGAAGTTCAAAAGTGATATCACTCCAGCTGTTATTGTGTGTTGGTAATATATAAAGAATCTGAAGTTCAAGTCATATTCCTCCAGTTGTTATTGTGTGTGGATCATGTTGGATGAAGCTGAAGTTCAAAAGTGATATCCCTCCAGCTGTTATTGTGTGTTGGTAATATATAAAGAATCTGAAGTTCAAGTCATATTCCTCCAGTTGTTATTGTGTGTTGATCATGTTGGATGAAGCTGAAGTTCAAAAGTGATATCACTCCAGCTGTTATTGTGTGTTGGTAATATATAAAGAATCTGAAGTTCAAGTCATATTCCTCCAGTTGTTATTGTGTGTTGATCATGTTGGATGAAGCTGAAGTTCAAAAGTGATATCCCTCCAGCTGTTATTGTGTGTTGGTAATATATAAAGAATCTGAAGTTCAAGTCATATTCCTTCAGTTGTTATTGTGTGTTGATCATGTTGGATGAAGCTGAAGTTCAAAAGTGATATCACTCCAGCTGTTATTGTGTGTTGGTAATATATAAAGAATCTGAAGTTCAAGTCATATTCCTTCAGTTGTTATTGTGTGTTGATCATGTTGGATGAAGCTGAAGTTCAAAAGTGATATCACTCCAGCTGTTATTGTGTGTTGGTAATATATAAAGAATCTGAAGTTCAAGTCATATTCCTTCAGTTGTTATTGTGTGTGGATCATGTTGGATGAAGCTGAAGTTCAAAAGTGATATCCCTCCAGCTGTTATTGTGTGTTGGTAATATATAAAGAATCTGAAGTTCAAGTCATATTCCTTCAGTTGTTATTGTGTGTGGATCATGTTGGATGAAGCTGAAGTTCAAAAGTGATATCACTCCAGCTGTTATTGTGTGTTGGTAATATATAAAGAATCTGAAGTTCAAGTCATATTCCTTCAGTTGTTATTGTGTGTGGATCATGTTGGATGAAGCTGAAGTTCAAAAGTGATATCCCTCCAGCTGTTATTGTGTGTTGGTAATATATAAAGAATCTGAAGTTCAAGTCATATTCCTTCAGTTGTTATTGTGTGTGGATCATGTTGGATGAAGCTGAAGTTCAAAAGTGATATTGCTCCAGCTGTGTACGTGGTGTGCAGACAATGAAGGATGAACATGCGGCCCAGGCCATGCACCTGGGAGCCCTAGAAATCAAGAACACCAAGTTGGAGATAGAGAATGCTGACCTCCTAGAAAGGATCCTGGCCTACAAGAACAAAGATGTCAATGACCTCAATGAAGAATGTGAACGACACCACAGGTCAGCTCTGTTAACCTTTGACACATATAGTCAAAGAATGGACTCTCAATTTGTTCTCTATAGCCTCACATGTGAGAAATTAATGTTGCTGATGCATTTACAACTGTATGTACACTCATGGACAAAACTTAAGGAAGTTGTACCTTTTAGCATGTATATCAGAACCTCCATAAGAGGACACTCACGCACACGTTTCAGGCTGTTGGCCCTCATCAGCTTGGTGCAAGCTGTACCTCAGCGACCAAAAAACTGGTCCTTCTGGCATCCTGAAAAATCATTTTTTCACATTGTGAGGCAGTCTTGCACAATTCTGGCCTTATCTACCCGTTCCATGATTTTCAGGATGCCTGAAGGACCAGTTTTTTGGTCGTTGAGGTACAGCTTACACCACGCTGATGAGGGCCAACAGCCCGAAACACATACATAATTAGCTTTTATTGATTAATCAAGAATGGGTATTTGGCCAATTCTGGAATAATTTAAAATCAACGAGAATAGTTGATGTTTATTCCAATAGATGGCGCAAGTCATCAGCAACTTTCAGTTTCACGATAAGGAGATGCCTTTTTCATAATTTATGCACCTTATCCCAGTACAATATCACATTTGTTCTATTTTTTCACATATATTACTGTTTGAAGATGGTGTGATTTAAATCTAGGACTGTAGTAAATGCAGCTTCCAACAGCCAGCCCTGTGAGATGTTGATGACCGCTGCTGTGTGCAGGTTGAAGCAGGCCAAGGTGAAGAAGGAACTGGAGGAAGCTACACGAGAGACAGTACAGATCAACCTGCCCAAGTTAGTTCAACCTTTTCCTCATTTTGTTGTTGCTCTCCCACACTTCAATATATTTGTATAGTACCTACCTCTACTGATGGGATCGCTGTATCTGGGAACTTTAGAATTATTGAAAGTTGGCAGTTATATGAAGCTCTCTTGAAACTATTCATAGTATAAAACCCCCGCTAAACCAACCTGGGGCCTCTCATGCTTACCCCTCTGTAACTGGCCTCTGGTGCAGTGGACATTGTTGTTGTTGTTGTTGTTGTTTCTTATCCCCTTGTGTAAAGATTACACGAATTCCATGAGTTCATTGGGTTTCATTGAGTTCAGTGGACATTGTTGGGAGGTACAGTAAACCCTCTACACGATCATATCAAGTCTTGTTCTGGTAGACTTGATGCTGTAACCAGGAGGGACACTCCCTCTTTAAAAATCCTGAGTTCAACTGACCCGGTTGATGGACCTCAGCAATGGTCCCACTCCAGGGATACGGAGGAGCTGCGTCTGTACTCATGTTAGAGTCAGCAGCAAAGGCTTCCATGTTAGGAATGGCCTCAAATTACAGGCAAAGTCAGACTTTCACCAAAGTGTGCCTGGATCATGGTGCCATGATCAACGAAAGCTGCACCCCTATACCCCATTCCATGAGATCATGAACTCATATGAATTTGTGTAATCTTTACACAAGGGGATAAGAAACAACAACAACAACAAACCAACCTGGGATATAGCGAACCTTCCCTTATAACGAACATTAGCTAATCCCTAATTCCTTTCTATTGAATATATCATTGTTGTATAATGAACTACTTCTATGGGGGTCGGTGGAAGGGTGGTCTTAAACCGTTGGTTTTGGACCACTAAGACCTGGGATCAAATCCCGCATTGGGCACTTTTTTCTAATTAAAAAATATGCTCCAATGGCCCCCGATTCTTGCAAAAGTCCAACCCCACCAGCGAGTGCAAGTAAACAATCGGGGCTCTGGTAGATTTGTAAGTGCAAAGGTTGAACTGCTTTTCACATGTGTAGACAAGTGGTGCACTTACAGTAAAAGTAGTCGCTAACTACCCACCATGATTATCATGACCTGTACCACGTGTACTAGGTATAATAATAATAATAAACAAAAGTTTACCTATATTTAAGGGCTCCTGTATGACATTTTAATAGACAGCATTTTCCCATCTTCAAAGTGGCCAATCACACTCTGCAGGCTGCTTACAATAACAAAGCTATCACTGAAACATTATATTCAACATTAGGTAATAAGACCAAATCCTAATAAATAAAAAGTGTGTGACATTTTAGTAACAGCGCTGTTACCATCATCAGACAATAATACTTAAACACAAGGTAATAAAAACAAGACCAAATAAATAAATAGTGTATGACATTTTGGTAAACAAAATTGTTACCGAAACTTCACACACTATTTATTTATTTGGTCTTATTACCTTGTGTTTATAATCTACTAGAAGAATGACCCGGCTTCGTCCGAGAAATCCCCCGAGTGAAGTATCCTTCATACTGAAAGTACATCAATAATAAATAGTAGAAGTGCCATAGAATAGCAATACAGAAGAAACACATAAACTACAGGAAAAAAGTGTGTAATGGCAAAAATTGTATTATATTAGTGTTTAGGTATTTGATTTAATTATTTTTTGCAATCCATTTAGTTGTTTCAAAATTAATATAGTTTAAATAGACGGCAGCTTTTCCACCAAACCCCCATTAACCTTTGAAATTGCCAGAGTTGAGTGACTGACTGTAAAGAATCCTGATTGCGATGCCCATCTTCTTAGTAAGAATTTAAAAAAAATAAGTTTATAAAAAAAATTAATCCAAAATACTGGCATGTAAATATTTTTCTGTAAAAAAAATAAAAGAGCATATGGAAATATTAGGCAAACATATGTGTTCGCTAATGATTGCGACTGCATTTTAAACGATTTTTAAAAAGAGATTTAAACAAATAAAGGCCAGAACAAAAATTAATAAAAAATATGAAATCCATTATTTATATACATTCACAAAAGCAAACGATGACAGAATTGATGACTCTGATACTTGTATATTTTAATAATAATAATATTAATATAAATGAGTTTTAAAAATTGTAAAAAAAAAAAAAAATGCATCAGCTGGGAATCGAACCCGGGCTGCCCGCGTGGCAGGCGAGCATTCTACCACTGAACCACCGATGCTTATAAGAAATGGCCATATTTGGGTATTTATTCCATTCACAAAAGCAAACGATGACAGAATTGATTGTTGATGACTCTGATACTTGTATATTTTAATAATCCAAATTGTGCCTTATTATAAATATAACATTCTTATTTGGGCTTGTTACCTTGTCAATTTCTGGAACGGTGTAATTTTTGGAGTTATATAATTGCCTGGAGCAAATTCATAAAAGCGCGTAATCATATGTAAATATGCAGATATGTATATAAATAATTCATCTTCTTATATGTTTTCTATTTTTCTCCTGTGGATGGGCAATAATGCTCGAAAGCTTGGTAAAATAATAAAAAACTTTGAAAGAAACCTTTTGCCTTATGATTTTGCGCTTTTATGTAATTTTTTTGTGGATTTAAAAATGGAAGAGTGTTACCTTGTGATTTGAAAATATGTGAGTGTTAGCAGACATAGTCGTTGATCAAAATATGAAACTATTATAAAGCTATACAACCAGTTTAACCGCATAAGTTTCTTTTTATTTATGAAAAATCATTTTTAATATCAAAGATAAATAATTTAATATTTCTAACTTTTGGATGACGTATGAAAAGGTTGAATATATGAAGAGTGATGGTCTATATATGAATGGATGACGTATGGAGGGTGAAAATTATGAAGAGTAATGGCGAACGGAAAAATAAAAGTGTCCAGGAGCGGGAATCGAACCCACAACCTTCTGCTAACCGGGCAGGTGCCATGTCCACTAGGCTATCCTGGACGATATTTCTCCGTTCGTAACTAATATTTAAACTGACTAATAATACTTATAAATGACTACGGCGTATAATTATAAAGCTATACAACCAGTTTAACTGCATAAGTTTCTTTTTATTTATGAAAAATCATTTTTAATATCAAAGATTTATATATAGACCATTCATATATAGACCATCACTCTTCATATATTCAACCTTTTCATACGTCATCCAAAAGTTAGAAATATTAAATTATTTATCTTTGATATTAAAAATGATTTTTCATAAATAAAAAGAAACTTATGCGGTTAAACTGGTTGTATAGCTTTATAATTATACGCCGTAGTCATTTATAAATTAAACTATTATATACGCGTATGATTCTTTTAAAAATAAAATAATTTCTACTGCCCTTACTGCAATGGAAAAATTAATGGGAGGGCCTGGCTCATCAGTGGTGAACCATTCCAAGATTCTAGCATCAGTATCACTATAAAAGGAAGTTCCAAAAATGCAATATAACAACGGTATGGTAGATTAAACTGGCGAAACTGCTGGGAGGGTTCACCACTGATGAGCCAGGCCCTCCCATTAATTTTTCCATTACAGTAAGGGCAGTAGAAATTGTTTTATTTTTAAAAGAATCATAAGCGTCTATAATAGTTTTGTATTTTGATAACAGATGGTGCGCTAATGCATCATAGTCATTGATTTTAGTCTGATGTGACCAGGCCAGCAGCTAACTGCTGATTGGGTATTCCAGGGGAGACTCTCCAGTTCCCAACACTTCCTCCTTGCCTTCAGGACTTCTCTGCAAGTTTGTAAGCCTAGCTCCTCCCCCTGCCTCTCCTTGTAGCCAATCAGCTTGTGGCCGCAGGAAGCTCACGACGGTGAGGTAAATGCTGTTAAATGGTCGGATGGCTTCCTGGCCACAGGTGGAGGTGACCGTAAGATTAAGATCTGGAAACTTAACCACGGTAGGTCTCCTTACTCTGAGTGTTGTCACCCGGCTGATCCTGGTGGTTGTGGCAGCTGCGGCTACTGTCACGCTGGGGGCCAGTCTGGTTGGCTGCAATGCCCAGATCATGAGCATTGACTTCAACCCCGGGGTGAGTCATTCTTCAGTAAAACAACCTCGCTATGGCAAACATTTGGTTCACTATATTGCATTATAGTTTTTTTTTTGGATGTTAAGGACGGCCTCAAACTACAGGCAGTCAGACTTTCACCAAAGTGTGCCTGGATCATGGTTCCATGATCAACGAAAGCTGCACCCTCACACCCCATTCCATGAGATCAAATGACCTTTGGGAGAGGCCACTGCTTATCATAAAACAGCTCGAGGAGCATGAACTCATGGAATTCGTGTAATCTTTACACAAGGGGATAAGAAACAACAACATAGTTTTTTTTTTGGCTATCCCTAGTACACATGGTACAGGCCATGATAAACATGGTGGGTAGAAGTTGGTAGCTGCTTTTTACTGTAAGTGCACCACATGTCTACACATGTGAAAAGCAGTTTGACTTTGCACTTACAAATATGCTAGAGTCTCGTTTGGTTACTTGCACTCTTGTGCCCAATGCGGGAATCAAACCCAGGTCATAGCGGTCGAAAACCAACGGTTTAGACCATCCTTCCAACGACCCCCCTGGTATTACAGTAAAACCTCCATGAGAGGACTCTCCGGCTAGAGGACACCTCTCTACAAAAGACAGTTCTCATTGTCAAAATGATCATTTTTACTATGTAACAACTCTCTAGTAAGAGGACACCTCTCCATAAAGGACACTTTTGCTCTGCAACTAGGTGTCCTTTACAGGAAGGTTTTACTGTACTTAATATTGGGGATTATTTAATTTTTGGTAAAAGGGAGAAGGTTCACTATAGGTTTATCTGTATCTACTTTAAATTATTAGCCATAAAGCTGAGCAGCCAATTTCATAGAAATTATTTCTTTGTGATTACCACAAGCTGATCAGATGAACTCCTTAACCATAACTGACACCAGTTCATCTAGATGAAGGAAATCTCTGATTTAAAGCCAAAGGAAGATACACTCTTCATAGCTTTGATTAGAAACTTATCTAAAAAAGATAACTTGATCACAAATCCATATTTGATTACAAAAATCATAAAATGTCACAACTCTTTTTACATTATCAACCTCTTGTAACTTCATGGAAGGTTGTCTTGAGGGGTCAAATGGCATTCCATTATCATGACCTCCATAATCAGATGTAAAAAATTCTGAATATGGTGATGAAAGAGGCCGAAATAGATTTCACAAGTTTGATTTATTTGTGAAAAGAGATATCTACGTTTTGATGTTTTCATTTGTATTATATAGATGGCATGTTATTGCTATGTATTAAGAGCTCTAATGCTAATATGGTAAACTGCTGGAAGGGTTCACCACAGATGAGCTAAACCCTCTCAATATTTCTTCATTGCAGTTAGGACAGTAGGAGTTTGTTATGTGTAAAATAAATAATTGTGCTTTAATGATTTCTGATAAGGCACAAATTGGATTATAGATTATAATAAAAGAAAATAAGACCTAATCCAAATAATTTATTAGTGTGTGAGGTTTCGGCAACAACATTGTCACCATCATCAGACAAAAGAATAAATGAGAAAAAATATTACAGCAAGTTCTTAAATAGTACTGTTATCAAGTGTTTAAACAAGATAACAGAACCTTGTTGCTGAAACGTCACACACTAATAAATTATTTGGATTAGGTCTTATTTTCTTTAATGATTTAATTTCTTATATATAGATGGTATGTTATGATATTATTCTGTGGTTTCTTGTGTTTCCCCCCTATGTACCAGTGTTATCCTGACCAAGATGTAATGGGCTGACTGATGCCAGGCGGAGTCAATGGTACTTGGAGGATCCAATGACTGTGCAATCCGACTGTGGACCATTGCTGATTGCCGGCTACGAGTAAGTTCCCTTTCTCCACTTTCTTTGTCTCTTGTCCTCTTGTAATCTTTGGTTCTTCTATATAGGATTGATTTCTTTAAGGTTCTGGTATATGGCCACTCTTGTCCATTCAATGGAGGATTTTTTTTTTAAATTATCCCTAGTGTATGTGGTACAAGCCATGATAATAATGGTGAGTAGAAGTTGGCGACTGCTTATACTGTAAGTGTAATGTCTATATATATTCAATGGAAGATAGAATATTGGATGGACCCATGTACTACTGAGAGAGATAACATGGCATTATTGTGCAGCAAACCCTAACTGGTCATAGCAACAAAGTAATGGCTGCCAAGTTCTTTGGAGACCTGGTCACCCAAGTTGTGTCTGGCAGCCATGACAGGACACTAAAGATCTGGGACCTACGTAACCGGGCTTGTAAGTAACACCATACCTCTGTTTTCTGGAAGTCCAGACTGCTCCATACATTTATTTCTTATTGGGACATGCTTAGGAAAGTAGTCCCAGTCCCAGTTTAAAATATTAATTGCTTTTACTGGTACAGTAGAACATCCCTGTAAAGGACACCTAGTTGCAGAGCCAAAGAGTGGCTAAATAGTAAAAATGGTTCATTTTGGTGATGGAAACTGTCCTTTGTAGAGAGGTGTCCTCTAGTGAGAGTATCCTCTCATGGAGATTCTACTGTATTATAAATTTGATATGACAAAAAAAAATAAAAACATTTATTTTAAAAATTTGTAATATCATATGAAAGTATAAAATGTGTTGGGAGATATTGTCACATGTGTATTCTGCCATATCTGCTTCTTTCTTATCTCCACTCAACAATCATATTAGGGTATCTGGCTTGTAGAGCTTGATAATGTTAGAGCCTGTTATGATAAAGAATAACAAACTAAAACTACAACTGATAAGGAACCATAGATATAGTTTCCATCATTCTTGGTACCAAATAGAAAACCCCAAAAAACAGACCCTCCAACTAAACAGAAGGAAGTCAACACAGTTGGCCAGATGGAAAGGGACCCTTGCTGAGGTCTATCAACCGGGTCAGTTGAACTCGGGATTTTTAAAGAGGTTTACTCCTCTTCTAACAAAGCTGCTGTTGGTCCGCGACTGCTTATTCGTCAGAGTTATTCTGTTTGTTTCACATCTGGCCTTCATATCTGAAGGTCGTTCCCCTATCTGCTACCTGGGGACGCGCCCTATAGCAGTCAGCTCTGCCAAGGGATGTATCCTATTACTAATATCTTTATTCCTAAATCTTAAAAAGAAAATTTTGAAAAATCTCCTTCCGGAATTAGTGTAAATAAAAAAAGTAACCAAATGTTCTCTACCAACAGAACCTGTAACTGAAAGGTGTGGAACTCCGTTGAAAACAGTAAATTTTGTCTCAAAATATTTGAATTACTTTATTTTGGGGTAACATAACCAAATCTCTCCAAATAAATAAATAATGTGGGATTTTTCAGTAACAGCATTGTTACCGAAATGTCACACTATTTATTCATTTGGATTTGGGCTTGTACCTCATGTTTCCAATCTATAATCCAAATTGTACCTTATAATTACTTTATTTTTAAAATCACTGAAGAAAATGATGCTGTGAACACAATGAAAAGAATGGAGCAGCAATGGACAAGTAAAGGAAGAATGTGTTTTTTAGACAAATACATTTTCTTTTATACCCTCTTACATGGGAAAATGTCAATATTATTTTAAGAAGAGCTGCTGGAAATATTTGTCAAAAATATAAAGAATATATTACTCTGAAAAAGTAACTTGCACCTAAAATTAATTCACATTTTCAGAAGAATCCTGATCTCACTAGAATATTGGAAAAATCTTATCTTGAACTAAGGATAAAGACAATATGCAAAAAATTAGTTTTGATGCGAAAATAATTTTTCAGCGTATAAACATCATAAATGATAGAAGGCAAACTTTTACTCCAGGGACATAGAGTATAATTATACAGTAGAACCTCCCTGTAAAAGACACCTAATTGCAGAGCCAAAGTGTCCTTTAGGGAGAGATGTCCTCTTACTGGAGAGTTGCTAAATTGTAAAAATGGTAATTTTGCAAATGAAAACTGTCCTTTGTGGAGAGGTATTTGCTAAAGGGAGGTTCTACTGTATTATAATTCCTTTTTAAACATGAGGCAATATTGCACCTAACTATGCCTTTATACCTAAGTGGCCTTATCCTTATTGTTTACCTAAGAACATTCCTCAATGCAAATATTTATATGTAATTCTACTGTCCTAAGAGATAATGTCTAAAGAGTTTGCCCCAATACCATAGCTAAGATTCCATCCACAGTGTCTCTTATATAAGCAGATTTGTCCAATACAGTTTTAATTTTTTATAACCCTAGTACACGCGGTACAGGCCTGATAATCATGGTGGGTAGAAGTTGGTGACTGCTTTTACTGTAAGTGCACCACATGTCTACACATGTGAAAAGCAGTTCGACTTTGCACTTACAAATGTGCCAGAGCCCCGTTTGATTACTTGCACTTGGTGATGGGGTTGGACTTTTGCAAGATTTGGGGGCCATTGGAGCATTATTTTTTTTTTTATTAGAAAAATGTATCCATTGCAGGATTTGATCCCAGGTCATAGCGGTTGAAAACCAAGGGTTTAGACCACCTTTCCACCGAACCCCAATAATCCAAATTGTACCATATCAGTGTAATAGGTAGGTACTAAGTTTGGTTGGCCAGGTATGAACACAGCATTTGTGGGATCTGCCTGCAACGACGTAGTAGCCAACAATGTCACCTTCATCAGTGGTCACATGGACAAAAAGATCAGGTTCTGGGACGCCCGCAAGGTGACAGCCAACGAGGAGATTCTCTTCCAGGGCCGCGTCACTTCCTTGGACCTCTCCCCTGGTGAGTATTCTACTGGTTGAACTATGTGTTCACTTAACTAGGCCTGAATCAACAAAAAAACTAAAGATATTTTGGCCAGTAAATCTTTTTCTTATTAGATGTTTCGATAAAAATCTTTTGTCCTCCTCAGGAGCAAATAAAAATTAAAGCATTTGGCAAGGCATTAAAAATAATTACAGTAGAACCTCCCTGTAAAGGACACCTAATTGCAGAGCCAAAGCGTCTTTTAGGGAGAAGTGTCCTCTTACCGGAGAGTTGCTAAATTGTAAAAATGGTGATTTTGCAAATGAAAACTGTCCTTTGTGGAGAGGTGTCTCCTAGCGGGGTGTCCGCTAAAGAGAGGTTCTACTGTATATAGAAGAATAATTTTTAATGCCTTGCTCCAAATGCTTAATTTTTATTTGCTCCTGATGAGGACAAAATATATTTGTCTGGACATCGAGATAATAAAAATATTTATACTGGCCGAAGTATCTTTAATTTTAAGAACTATAAATGCCGGCCAGGCAGCCTCTATCTTTATGGAAAAAAAAAAAACTGTGGAAAATGAACACTTTTGACATCTGGTGTGCTAGAAGAATTCTCAGGATTAAATGAACAGTTAATGCGACAAGCAAAGAAGTTTGGAGAAGATTTATTCTTCTAAATGAACACAAGGTAATAAGACCAAATCCAAATAAATAAATAAATAGTGTGTGACGTTTCGGTAACAGTGTTGTTACCATCTTCAGACAAAAGTACTGAATGAGAGAATTTTACCACAGCATGCTTTTAAATTGTTCCTGTTATCAAGTGTGTAAACAAGATAACAGATAAGAAGAAGATAACAGGAACTATTTAAAAGCATGCTGTGGTAAAATTCTCTCATTCAGTACTTTTGTCTGAAGATGGTAACAACGCTGTTACCGAAACGTCACACACTATTTATTTATTTGGATTTGGTCTTATTACCTTGTGTTTATAATCCATAATCCATATTGTGCCTTATCAATCTCCTAAATGAAGTTATCAAAAGGAAGTGGAAGCTTGCAGGACTTGAGCATCATCAGAGGATCATTGACCATACTTGAGAGATGGGAGAGGTAGACCAAGTGGTTCACTGATCTACATAATACAATGGAATTACAGCGCATTGTTGTACAGAGCAAATGGTATTCTATGATAGTCTTCCTCCATATTGGAGATGGTTGTACAACATGATGTCTTCATCACTAAGCTTCTACAAGAGACATTAGCAATGCTGTAATCAACTTATTTGGTCTTTTCAATCTCCAGAATTCCAAATTGTGCATTTTCATTCTAAAAAAGCTTTACAGTAGAACTTCTCTCTTATGGACATATAGTTAGAGTCAAAGTGTCCTTTAGGGAAAGGTGTCCTTTTACCAGAGATCAGCTGATTGGTAAACATGGTAAATATGGCGATGGAAACTGTCTTTTCTTTTAAATTAAGCTAACTGTCGAAAATATAGCATAAATCTTCTTTATTCAACAAATTATAATCCTCCACTGTATCAAAAAATGAAATTATAAGCCATCCAGTTTTCATTTTGATATTTTATTCATTCTCTCCAATTTTTTTTCAGACTTGATGTTCTCCTGTAGGGCATCCATTAAGTCTGAAAGCTAGAGAGAAATAAAGTGTTCAAAGAAGCTGTGATCCATCTATATCTTCTCACCTAATAAATCATGCAGTGATCCATTAAGCCCGGAAAAGCTAGAGAGAAATAAAGTGTTCAAAGAAGCTGAGATCCATTAAGTCTGAAAGCTAGAGAGAAATAAAGTGTTCAAAGAAGCTGTGATCCATCTATATCTTCTCACCTAATAAATCATGCAGTGATCCATTAAGCCCGGAAAAGCTAGAGAGAAATAAAGTGTTCAAAGAAGCTGAGATCCATTAAGTCTGAAAGCTAGAGAGAAATAAAGTGTTCAAAGAAGCTGTGATCCATCTATATCTTCTCACCTAATAAATCATGCAGTGATCCATTAAGCCCGGAAAAGCTAGAGAGAAATAAAGTGTTCAAAGAAGCTGAGATCCATTAAGTCTGAAAGCTAGAGAGAAATAAAGTGTTCAAAGAAGCTGTGATCCATCTATATCTTCTCACCTAATAAATCATGCAGTGATCCATTAAGCCCGGAAAAGCTAGAGAGAAATAAAGTGTTCAAAGAAGCTGAGATCCATTAAGTCTGAAAGCTAGAGAGAAATAAAGTGTTCAAAGAAGCTGTGATCCATCTATATCTTCTCACCTAATAAATCATGCAGTGATCCATTAAGTCTGAAAATGCTTGAGAGAAATGTTAAAAGAAGCTGATAGTACCCTGTAAGGGCTCCTAATCCAGGGATACAGGATGAGCAGCGTTTGTACTCCATGTTAGGAGCCGCTGCACATGGCGTCTGTTCCTCATGTCAGAGGCGGCCATTTCTTTTGGTGCTAAGTCGGCCTGCCACTAAGTAGTGCTCCCAGTCTTAATGACAAAGGCAGACGCATTCTACTTCACCCAATCATGATGGTTGTCAAGAGATAAGAAAGAAGAAGCTGTGAAATCTTCCCACCCAATGCTGAGTGCAGTCAGTGTGTGACCAGATGGGAACTACCTACTGTGCTGTGTGAGAGACGACACCCTCAAGTACCTGGACCTCCGCGGCAACAAGGTGGTGAGGACTTTCAGGTCAGTAGTACTGTCTTGAGTGCACCTTCCTCTCTCTATACTCTGTCTGGGAGGGTTGTGATAGAGCTTACACCCCCCCCCCCCCCCAACATCTTACCTGCTGCTAACATTGAAGGCAATAAAGCTGCTCACACACAAGCAAAATAAAAAGTCTCAAAAGAACCCTCGTCATGGAATAATAAACTTGCTTTTAAAGAAATAGAAACAGTAGATAAAACAAAAATAAACAAGAACTGGAGGATCCCACTTAAGCACAGTTGGTACAGTGGAGTGAACCCAGGAGGAGCTCTGAACATCAGAAATAGACAGCATCAAACAACACTAACAAGATTTAGGACAGGCCATCTAAAGCCATTGAAAATAGAAAATAATAATAATAAAATCTACCCCACTTGCCCAAAATGTAGCTTGGTACCTACAGCTCCAGAACACATTTTGGCTTGCATTAAATGTACTAAACAGGACCTTTGGGAGAGGCCGCTGCTTATCATAAAATAGCTCAAGTAGCATGAACTCATGGAATTTGTGTAATATTTGCACAAGAGGACTGAAACAACAACAACAACAACACTTTCTTGAGTCAAAGGAATAGTAAGTCATCGGCGGAAACTAGGGGCTTCCTCAAGTAACAAGTGTCCTCTGAAGTATTTTCTTGTTCTTTAAAGTTACTTGTAGACTGAGGGTATCTTTTTAGGAAAGTAGACATCTCACTTGTTCTTTTTAGAACACACAGTAAGATTGAAAACACATGTTAGATCATTAAGCATACATGAGATGGAACTGGTCAGTGGTTAAATTCATTGTATCACTATCTCTGTGTTAGAGTTTAAAAATAAATCATCTTAGACAATGACAATTAAAACAATTTTATTGACATCTTGTCAATACATGCAAAATATATTATATGCAAAATATATATATTTGCATACCACTATGTACAATGTACATGGCGTCTCTGCCACTGCTGCAGAGTTTGGTGAAGAATCACCAGCAGGTCTCCAGCTACACCACACATCATCATAGAGAGATAACAAATAAACTATGATTATTTTCACGCCTGATTCCACATTAGAGATCCATCACTACAATAATATACCAAGGTAGCTGAAAGGTGTTGTCTCACATGGTGTTGCAGCCATGAGAACTTCAAGGTGGGATGTGACTGGACCAGAGCCAAGTTCTCCCCAGATGGGCAGTACATCTGTGCCGGCTCTTCTGACGGCTCCCTCATCATCTGGAACACTCTCAATGGCCGGGTGGAGAAAGTCTTCAAGGAACACAAGTGAGTAATGGCTAAGTACTATGCTATGATAATCATGATGGTTTGAATGCTTGTAGTACCATGCCTTGATAGTCATTATATCTAGAGGGTTGACCATGTGATCATCCTATGTCCAAAGGTTTGATGGCCTACCAAGTATTCCTTCTCTATCCCCCACTGGAGGTAGAGATGTTGTGCCACCACTCCCTTGTGTCAACAGAGGCTGGCTGCCCAGATCTACCGTGATAGCCTGTAACTGGAGCCCCTCCGGCGACTCCATCATCTCCACAGAGAAGAACAAGCGAGCTATGATCTGGTCCCATCCTGGCACCTCCTAACCCTGCCTAGACCGCTCCCATTTGTAAGTTTTCTATAACTTTAATCAAACTGCACTTTTGTGACTTCTATATAATTGGTAGCAATCTTGCACCTCCTAACCCTGCCTAGACCGCTCCCATATGTAAGCTTTCTATAACTTTGATCAAACTGCACTTTTGTGACTTCTATATAATTGGTAGCAATCTTGTACCTCCTAACCCTGCCTAGACCGCTCCCATATGTAAGCTTTCTATAACTTTGATCAAACTGCACTTTTGTGACTTCTATATAATTGGTAGCAATCTTGCACCTCCTAACCCTGCCTAGACCGCTCCCATATGTAAGTTTTCTATAACTTTGATCAAACTGCACTTTTGTGACTTCTATATAATTGGTAGCACTCTTGCACCTCCTAACCCTGCCTAGACCACTCCCATATGTAAGCTTTCTATAACTTTGATCAAACTGCACTTTTGTGACTTCTATATAATTGGTAGCAATCTTGCACCTCCTAACCCTGCCTAGACCGCTCCCATATGTAAGTTTTCTATACCTTTGATTAAACTGCACTTTTGTGACTTCTATATAATTGGTAGCACTCTTGCACCTCCTAACCCTGCCTAGACCGCTCCCATATGTAAGCCTTCTATAACTTTGATCAAACTGCACTTTTGTGACTTCTATATAATTGGTAGCACTCTTGCACCTCCTAACCCTGCCTAGACCGCTCCCATATGTAAGCTTTCTATAACTTTGATCAAACTGCACTTTTGTGACTTCTATATAATTGGTAGCACTCTTGCACCTCCTAATCCTGCCTAGACCGCTCCCATATGTAAGTTTTCTATAACTTTAATCAAACTGCATTTGCTCCTATATGCAAAATTATTCGAACTCTGCCTTTTTGATTTTGTGGCTTGTTAGGCATGCTGCACTTTTGTGACATAATTAGTACCACCCTTGCACCTCCTAACCTTGCCTAGACCGCTCCCATATGTAAGTTTCCCCTAAACCTGCCAAGACTGCTTGCTCCCATATGCAAATTTAATCTAGATCTGACTTTTTCATCTTTATTTTGTGGCTTATTATCAGGCAAACTACACTTTTGTGACATATAATTGGTAGCACCCTTGCACATCCTAACCTTGCCTAGACCATTTCCATATGTTAGTTACATATAACCATGCTTAGGCTGCTTGCTCCCATATGCAAATTTAATCTAACTCTGCCTTTTTTAATCTTTATTCTGTGTCTTCTTATCAGTCAAACTACACTTTTGTTACTTATATATAATTGGTAGCACCCTTGCACATCCTAACCTTGCCCAGACCACATTTCCATATATTAGTTAGCTTGCTTCCATATGCAAATTTAATCTAACTCTGCCTATTTTTCCTTTATTCTGTGGCTTCTTGTTAGCCAAACTACACTTTTGTGACTTCTATATAATTCGTAGCACCTTTGCATCTCCTAATCCTACCTAGGCCGCTCCCATATGTAAGCTTTCTATAACTTTGATCAAACTGCTTGCTTCCATATGCAAATTTAATCTAGATCCGCCTTTTTCCTCTATTCTGTGGCTTCTTGTTAGCCAAACTACTTTAGTGACTGATTTATAATTGGTAGCACCCTTGCAGATTATGTTTCTAAGCTATAATCCCAATTGTACTATATCATACTACAAGTAATTTATTCTCTCTCTGTTTCTACACAAAGGACTAGATGATTCCATAGCTACTTGGCCTCAGCCATCCTGTTGTACTTAACCCAGAGTTGTGGTGTTCCAGACCCAGGGAAAGAGCAGCGCCAAATAGATCCATTGTTGCAAACTCCTGTAAATATATAATTAATTCAGTCACAATTTTTTTGTTTTGTTTACTTTGCGCCATTTTGGTTTGGCAATATGTATCATATAATTTTTTAAATCTCTCTAAAAGTGTTTACAACTGTAAATCTTATTAATAAAGGCATATATTTTGAAATTTTTAATTTGCTCGTGTCTGTCTTGGTAAAAACATGAAATAACAGTAGAACCTCCATGAGAGGACACCTCTCTACAAAGAACAGTTTTCATTTACAAAATTGCCATTTTTACTATTTAGCAACACTCTGGTAAGGGGACACTTCTCCCTAAAGGACACTTTGGCTCTGCAATTAGGTGTTGTCCTTTATAGGGAGGTTCTACTGTACATATTTCATGGAATACAAGAAAAAATAGGAATACACACAGTTCTGAAGAAAACTAAAATTTCTAGTATAATTCTATATTCTATACTGATAGAAGTTCAATGAGAAAAAATGGATTTAGTTGATCTCTTCATATTCTTAGGATCCAGGATTGATAAGATGGGAGATTGCTTAGAGGGTGTCTTCTTCTTCTTTCTTATCTCCACACTTGGGTGAAGTAGAGTGCGTCTGCCTTTGTCATTAAGACTGGGAGCACTACTTAGTGGCAGGTCGACTTAGCTCCAAAATAAATGGCTGCCTCTGACATGAGGAACAGACGCCATGTACATCCAGGTATACAGGATGAGCAGCATCTGTACTCCATGTTAGGAGTAACATGGAGTACAGATGCTGCTCATCCTGTATACCTGGATTAGGAGCCCTTACATGGTACTATCAGCCGGGCCTATTAGCGAGCTTGTTACTGCTCTCCTTCCTCCTTTTTCATCCGGGCTTGGGACCGGCAAAGGCGGAGTTGCTTAGAGGAAGTAAAAAGAAGGATAGCATTGAGCAGGAAGGCAATATTGAAATTGGACAAGAAAATGACAGATAAAGACATTTCTTTGAAGACAAGAAGAGAATTGTAGAGGCATTGGTATTCCCTGTGGTCACCTATGGATGTGAGAACTGAACTCTCAGAAAAGAAGAAAGTAAAAGAATTGAAGCTTTTGAAATGAGGACATGGAGAAAGCTACTCAGAATGCCATGGACAGATAAAAGGTCAAATGTTTCAATCTTAAATGATATTTATCCTGGTAGATCCCTAGAATCCCAAATATGTAAACAAAGATTGACCTACTCTGAACATATAATGAGAGGAAGTGGTTTTAAAAAGACGTTGATGTTAGGAAAAATTGAAGGAGAAGAAAAAGCGAGGAAAACCTACAATGAGCTGGCTAAAAAGGGTCAAGAAAACTACCAGAAGATCGCTAGATGATCTGCGAGTGGTGGTCACTGACAGATCAGATTGGAGAATATTTGTCTATATAATTACTAGGGGGGTCGGTGGAAGGATGGTCTAAACCGTTGGTTTTCGACCACTACGACTGAGGTTCGATTCCTGTATTGGGCACTTTTTTCTGATAAAAAAAAAAAGCTCCAACGACCTCCGATTCATACAAAAGTCCAACCCCACCAGCGAGTGCAAGTAACCAAATGAGGCTCTGGCACATTTGTGGTGCACTTACAGTAAAAGCAGTTGCCTACTTCTATCCACCATGATTATCATGGCCTGTACCACGTGTACTAGGGATATGCAATAAAAAAAAAACTAAAAGTTTAGTTGATAGGTGCTTAACAACAACAAGACTTATTACCCATTCAATGAATGGATATGGAAGGTGAGATCTAGTGTTGCACATATTAAGTTGCCTAGGTATCTTGGCTAATAGTCAAAGGTTATAGTTTATTTCTATGATGGGGGAAGTGAACAAAAAATACCTAAGATATTTTACACTTATTTTTTGCTAGCAAAGTTTTGAAGAGATTATTAGTTGGGAAGGAGCTAGAAGTGGACCACTACTGAGTGTGTTCACTGTCTCCCAGTGTAGCCCCCCACACCCATTCTGTGACTTCTTCATTGATTCATCTCCCTTCAGACAATATCACCATTTCAAGTCTTCTATTGTGGTCCAACCTATGTTTCTCCTAACCAATACTACAGCTTATGTTTCAGGACTCTCCTTTTTTTTTTGCTTATCCCTAGTACACGTGGTACAGGCCATGATAATCATGGTGGGTAGAAGTAGGCGACTGTTTTTACTGTAAGTGCACCACATGTATAACCACAGGACTCTCCTAGATCTTCTATGTCGCTTCCCATTCGTCCATCTAACAGTTAGAGATTCAGCCTTCCACCTTTCCATTGGAGCTTTCTGGCAAGTTGTCCACTTATCATGGTGACTGTTGATGCTTTTTCAAGAAGGGTGTAAGTGGATACCCTTCCTTCTAGACCAAAAATGACGATGGAGACAAGTCGAAGCAGAAGAGATGGTAAGGCTTGGCTGGTATGGGCATTCATTTCCTTAGATGGCGCAGTGAAATGTTTATACAGTCTCGTCAGACCTCTTCTTTATGTGATGAAGTGGCGGTGATGTGACCTGTTGCAACCTCTAATGCCACAGATTCTCTTTCTCCAGCATGTTGCCATTCAGTGTTTCAGAAGTGAGCAGGAGATACAGAGCTTCTTCTGGGCCACAGTCTCCATGTGTCTGTCGTAGTTGATGCTCTTGAATTCCTGACAGTCTGGAATTTTGGCTACAATTATAGATTACTAGACGGGTGACCCGGGCTTCGCCCCGGGATTGACCCGTGTGCATATCTACCCGAGTGATATATATTTAGATAATATTTTTAAAAATAATTGTTTGTTATTAGCATTATCTATTTGTTTGCATCAGCTTAATTTAATCTAATCTTTAATAAAGGGCGCTGTTCGTGAGCTAAGTAGAATAATTTGAATATGTAGTTTTAATAATTGATTTATATATTTTTTAAAATAGCCTATCGTCTTCCCCGTATTTTCTTACCTATGTATAGAAATTTTGGTTTGAATTAGTGAACTACTGCGAATTTGCATACTGGACATACAAACAAATAAACAAACATACAAACATTTATTTTTATATATATATAGATAACCCGGGATCTCCCCAAGTAAATGTTTTCCCTACGAATAATGCTTGAAATAAAACCCTTTATGGTATAAAAATTTTAAACTATTTCAGATGCCTATGATTCTTTTATAAATTAAACAATTATATCTACTGCCCTTACTGAAATGAATAATTAATGGAAGGGGCTGGTTTCACCACTTTAATCTTCCATATCACTGTAATATTGCATTTTTCGATTTTCCTTTTATACCTCTTGGAAATGGTATTTTAAATGAAATATAGACATATGATAAATGTTTAATTTTTAAAAGGATCATAAGCATCTAAAATAGCTGTGCTAATGCATCACTTTTTAGATTATAATACGAACAAAAAAATTTCAAAAGCATTCCTAAATAGAGTAATACAATTCAGAATTTGACAACAAAATTCGAAAAAAACATAAATATAAAATACCACTGTGTAACACAATTTTTTGTTCCTCAGTTCCTACTATGTTTTTTTGGTGTATTAGAACACACACAATTGAAAAATAGAAATTATACACTTGAACTTTGGTTTTGAGTCTAGGACATCTATTTATTTGAAAAATGCAAGGACATAAGAAAATACCTAATAATGATGACAATTAATTAAAAAAAAAATATGAAATTAAAATTAACATACTTCCTGTCAATCTAGGCATCTGAAATTTTGCATACTTGCATTGTCATTAGGATTGAGCAATTGTGCACATTTTTAGGCTTATTGGTAGTATGAAAGTATGTTAAAAATTGATTACAAGATTCTTTGACAGTATCATACAGGTAAGTTAAAAACAAAAGCTCTTCTTTTTAAAAAATATTAGCGGGTGCGCGCCTATGCTATTTAATAATTAGTGAACATTTGCACTATCAATTTTACAGCAACAATTACATTAGCAAACCTCAACAATTTCTGAGACATATATGGCTCTATAATTCTCTAAGAAAACCCTCTAGAATGGTGTGTCAGTTTGTTACCGAGACGTCGGGATTAATTAATTAATATAGAATACAAAATCGTCATTGAAAATATTAGTAACTTGTTCAACTCATTTTTTTTATTGGTATTTTTTATAAGAATATATGTTTTGCGTGCAAAATAAATATACAGTAGAACCTCCCTTTAGCGGACACTCTGCTAGTGGACACCTCTCCTCAAAAGACAGTTTTCATTTGAAAAATTACCATTTTTACAATTTAGCAACTCTCCGGGAAGAGGACCCCTCTCCCTAAAGGACATTTTGGCTCTGCAATTAGGTGTCCTTTACAGGGAGGTAGTTCTACTGTATTTTTAAACATATACATTAACTGAAACCAATTTAGCATGGCCAAAAGAGGTTTTGGGTATAATGTGAATGACCTCTGCTTTGTCTGTGGTCGTTATTTTTGGGAAAAGAGTTAAAAATACCCATTGCTTACAGCTGTCAAGAATGAAAGTATGCTAAATCGGCATGGCAATTGGCAACCAAGACAAACCTTGGGCACCTCACTTCTGTTGTAGTCTTTGCACTGAAACACTGGAAGCATGGTACAGAGGTGAAAGAGAGCAATGAGGTTTTCTATTCCAAGAATATGGTGAGAGCCCACTGATCACATGAATATCTGCTACTTGTGAATGGCGGACCCTTCTAAACGGCAAAGAGGCAAGAATGCACCTGCTATCATCTATCCAAATATTCCTTGTGGGGTCGGTGGAAGGATGGTCTGAACCATTGGTTTTTGACTGCTATGAGCCGGGTTCGATTCCCACATTAAGCACTTTTTTTCTGATTTAAAAAAATGCTCCAATGGGGCCCGATTCTTGCAAAAGTCCAACCTCGCCAGTGAGTGCAAGTAATCAAACAGGGCTCTGGCACATTTGTTAGTGCAAAGTCTAACTGCTTTTCACATGTGTAGACATGTGGTGCACTTACAGTAAAAGCAATCACCAACTTCTACCCACCACGATTATCATGGCCTGTACCACGTGTACTAGGAATAAGCAAAAAAAAAAAAAAAAGCAGATATTCCTTCATCCATTGCTCCTGTTCTTCACTGTTCCCTGATATTTGGTCAACCCAATTTTGTGATAAATCAAGAAAAGCCATCCACAAACGCTTTTCGGGCTGTTGGCTCTAGTCATTTCTTTGTTTTTCAAGAAGCCTCTGGGACCAAAAGATTTTTGATCGCAGTGGTACAACCTACTCCACGCTGACGAGCGCCTACAGCCCAAAACGCGTTCGTGGATGGCTTTTCTTGATTTATCAAGAAATTGAGTTGGCCAAATATCAGGGAACAAATTAAATCAATGCTTAGTTGATTTCTGTTCCACTAGATGGCGCTCTGCCATCTAAAAAGCACATGTGCTCCTGGCTAGGATATGCTTTCTTTATTTTTAATATATATATGTTAATAAATATATTTTGTATTCTATACTCGCAAACAAAACTTAAGGAAGTGGAAGGTCTTTGTTGTCACCGGTCGACTATTTTTTTTTTTGAAGGAGAGAGAGACAATTTTGTTCACACTTTGTTATCTTCTGTCTTCAATAAAGGTCACTATGTATCAAATATCTTTCAGAGTTATTGTCTGAATCTTGATATACATTCTAGAAGGTACAACTGCCTCAAGTTTTGTCCTATGAGTGAATGCTCTAAATCTTCAAACAAAATTAACAACAAGAGGTAGTCAGTCAAATGGTTATAAATTAACATGGCTACTCATAGAGCTATCAGACCGCGAGGGTTTGTGCTGCCGGCCACAATCACGTGCTCCCCGCTGTGTTTGTTTACTTCCATTCTCACTAATCTAGCTGCCATAGAAAATCTTCCACGAAAGAAATCTGTCTGACGTCACCTCATGAATTGGAACTTCCACTGACATTGTAAATAAAACCAAGAAGTCTTAGGTTAGAAGGACAGACCAGGTAGTTGATGACTTCTGTACGTGGCTCCAGGAACCTACTGGGTTAACTAAATAAATACAAACAATCTAGCTTTCCTCATGTCAACATACTGTAATTCCTCAAGATATAATAGTATGATAATTGATTTTTTTCTAAATATATATTTGTGAAACTAAATTGACCTAAATTTCTCTTTTTAAAAATACAAAATTGTTTTATAAAAATTAGGAAAAAAGAGATTCTAACCTCAACTCTCTAAATTCACATTTCAGTCAACAAACACTTGGAAGGGGGAAATCAAATAAAAAGTTCTTACTTTGCCGCGACACGATCGCGGTCAACAGCCAAGGTTAGAAAGAAGCAGATATGGTGGTACTTACCCAGACGTTGTTGTATTGTTGATAGAGGTCGGTTTACAGAGAGATGTCAACATTCACAGAGGAAATGGTGACATTGTAGAGGAAATGTGTTGATGGATCGTCTAATGTTCTTGAATATAATTGAGAATAAGCGATTCTGACATCGTAGGGGGATTATAACGAAAGATAATCCAGAACTGTTGAGTCAATTGGGAAAAAAGTATTCGATGGCGACATTGTAGAGGAAATGTTTTGATGGATCGTCTAATGTTCTTGAATATAATTGAGAATAAGCGATTCTGACATCGTAGGGGGATTATAACGAAAGATCATCCAGAACTGTCTAGTCAATTGGGAAAAAAGTATTCGATGGCGACATTGTAGAGGGAATGTGTTGATGGATCGTCTAATGTTCTTGAATCAATTGATAACAAAGAGAATAAGTGATTCTGACATCGTAGCGGGATTCTGACGAAAGATAATCCAGAGCTGTGAGACCATTGGGAGCCAAATAATCGATGGTGACATTGTAGAGAGAATCTAGTGAATAATCATCTAAAATTTTCTTGACCCAATTGAAAACAAACAGTAATTGACTCTGACATAGGGGGATTATAACGAAGAATCATCCAGAGCTGTTGAGACAATTGGGAACAAAGTATTCGATGGTGACATTGTAGAGGGAATGTGGTGAAGGATCGTTTAATGTTCTTGAATCAATTGGGAACAAAATAAGAGAGATTCTGACACCGTGAGGGGATTGTGATGAATGGCCATTCAGAGCTGTTGAGACAATTGGGAACAAAGTATTCGATGGAGCCATTGTATATGAAATGTGTTGAAAGAGCATCTAATGTCCTTGAATCAATTGGGAACAAAGTTAGCGATTCTGACATCGTGAGGGGATTCTGAAGAAGAATCATCCAGAACTGTTGAGCCAATTGGAAACAAAGTATTCGATGGTGACATTGTAGATGAAATGTGGTGAAGGATCGTCTAATGTTCTTGAATCAATTGGGAACAAAGTTAGCGATTCTGACATCATGAAGGGATTGTAACGAGGGATCATCCAGAGCTGTTGAGCCAATTGGGAACAAAGTATTCGATGGCGACATTGTAGAAGAAATGTATGTCCAATGTTCTTGAATCAATTGGGAACAAAGAGAATAATTGATTCTGACATCGTAGCGGGATTCTGACGAAAGATAATCCAGAGCTGTGCCAATGGGAACAAAGTATTCAATGGTGACATTGTAGATGAAATGTGTTGAAGGATCGTCTAATGTTCTTGAATCAATTGGGAACAAAAGTAAACGATTCTGACATCATGGGGGGATTCTGACAAAGGACCATCCAGAGCTGTGAGACCATTGGGAACAAAGTATTTAACGTCGACTTTGTAGAGGGATTGTGGGATCATCCAATTCAGGTGAGTTCGTTCAAAACAAAGTACATGAGCTAAGAGTAAATGATATGAAGAAACATTTGCTGCCTAAGATCCAACTGTCATTGTTGCCCACAACAAAGAACATGTTAACCAAGAAAACTGAAGAGAGAGAATTTTCTAAAAATACCTAAAAAGCATGAATTTGTTTATTTCTCAATACGAAATCTTTTACAAGACCATCAATTTACGTATCAACCATTATTATAAAAGTTGAACTGATTTAGAGGAAACATTCTATTATGATATCGTTATAAAAATATTAGCGCTGATGCCAACACCAATCTATTGTTACTTTTATATCGAATTGAAGAAATTATTATTGGATTATATAATTTATAACTCAAATATCATACACAAAATGGACACATATGTTAACGATTTCTCTGTCAAAATATCAGCGTTAATTGGATGAATTTCGCCATCTGAGAATCAACCGATACTTCGTCCAGGCTGGACTGGGCCAGACCATCGAGGACCCCGTCATCGCCTGGAGGAGGACACTATCGCGGTGGGGAATTGGCTGATTGTATATAGTTCTCTTGATCTTTTCCATGTAAATATTGACTAAGAAGTCAATAAAAGTATTCTAATTGTCCTCTGAGAAGCAAATAATTTATATGCTGACATTCAGCCCCATGTGACAACAAACCTTTGAAATTCCCGATAGCATAATCACCAAAATATATTTGACTGACCTTGTCAAAACTAGTGTTCTGGTACATTATTTATTATTACTATTACATTTTGTACTGGGCAGCTAAACTAAATGCATTGATCTGATGAACCTTTAGAGTGTTGCTTTATTTGCACATATCTTCCTTCCGAAAATTTATAAATATATATATATGGTAATTTAAACCAACAACCCCATATTGTATATAACTTATAACAATATTTTCATGTGTTGTATAATAGAAACACATCTGTAAATGATTATACGCATGATTGACATGTGTCATTACATCATCATATGTAATGTATACTTTGTACAAAATGAGGATAAATAAATAAAACTCTGTAATAGATTAAGAGTTGAGCTAAAGCAGAGATCGAGCATATAGTATTCCCAAAACAACAAAGTCTAAAGATGGAAACGGCCACGGCGCCAGTGTACAGTTTCGCCAGACGATCCACGCCCCTCTCGCATGTGCTGAAATGCAATACCCCCTTTCTCAGAAAAGGTATATAAAGGCCCCCGTCTTTAGCCAAAAATACAGTCAGTTCACCATCAGCGGAAGCCCACGTCGGTTGTCACCAAGGTCCTCCTCATCCACCATGTAGTCAGTGAGAACTCTTCTCTCCATCTTTCGCTCCTAGCTCAACTTTTATCTGTTCACGGAACTTTCTTAGTGCAACTGTGTCTTCGTTTTTTGTATGGACATTCCCAAGCTTTCCACTCTGCCTCGACCACGACTGCCTGTACTTTGTGAGAACTATTAAAGGTCTTCCAAGGTGCAGAGAGGTACTGGAAAACTCCCCATCAGACTGTTCCTCTCGGTCAACACAGGATTCTACAAGAGGCAACAGACCTTCATCACATATATATTCAACAAAGATGCATATATTGAATTCATAAGTATTTTATTGTTCCAATATTTCGAGGGGCAACTCGCTTCTCTTTATCGAGGATGTCTGTGTTTTTTACTAATACATGCGAGCACGCGTACACCACTCTCGTTCTACAAGGCCAATGAAAGAATTGTATCTCTGATTTAAATATTACATTCAGTATATATACAATTGTATATAATATTACAGATAAATACCATTATTATTAGTTTGTCCACACAATATATGTCGTAATGCGTGGAGCAGACAACGTCACAGCGGGCTCCTCATCCAATATGCAGTCATGGGCCGGAGTGGGACACTCAGGGTTGTGTCGTTACTATATCAGTATGATCAAATCAGAACACAGGTTCGATCAGGATATATATTTTCGGGCTATCAACTCGATGTATTATTAAACAAACAACGCAAAAAGCGAGCAGAAGTTGTCCTTCTAAGCCATGTCTGATTCCAACGGTCTTCGTCACTAGGCCTGAATCTAGGCAACGCATGGCACCACGACAGTGTCGAATATTTATTCCTTTCATCGTTGTAACAATTATATATACATTAAATATCTCTCCAATATCAAAAATTATATTATCTTTAAAAAATAAAATATGTCATATTAAAATAAAAAATATCAATTTTATAATCATTAATATCATTATTAAATTCGAAATTGATTTATATTTAACACTTAGTTACTCGCGCCTATTTTACTGTCGTTAGTACTCGCGCGGGGTCTCGTAGACCCCAATATTCTACAATGGATAAAATCCTTAAAAATAAAATATGGAAATAAATTTTGTTTTCAGCCAAAAAAATACAGTCTCTAGTTTACAAATATATAAATTTATTATAAAAATTACACTATTAAATATTTTTATCCTATAAAATTGGTAACACGGCTAAAATTCTAAACTATCAATATATACAAACAATTTCTTTTAAAATATAAATGAAAATCTAAATTATTCTTGTCCACACTTACTGCAAAGTGTTGTTGAGTGCTCAGTATAAATGTGGCTTAGCGCATTTAGCACATATAATTTTTATTTTCGGTCTTTGTTTCGATCACAAAATCAGCAACCCCTCCGTTTCGCTGTCGATGACTCTGGCTTATTTTCTTCTTAAAGAAACAAGAACATAATATCTGTCAATTAATTAGAGCATTTCATGACTTTGCTTGTTTTGGCTCATCTGTAGAAGTATGTGCAGATATAATATTTTTTATATCTTTTGGCAGAAATACGAGGTGTGTTAAAAAGTATCGCGACTTTTGAATTTTCGCGGGTTACGTATATTCGAATTCCGATCTTTTTGTAGCTTTATGTTGGTACTCATGTCTCTCACTTATGCCGACAAGCTCGGCCATTTTGAATGTTCTCTTAATTGTTGACAGCTGCTTTGCTTGCAGGTGTTTTGGATCGTCTTCGATTTTTACCTATTAAAAAAATGGATCAAAGAACCTGAATCAAATTTTGTGTGAAAAACGAAATTAAGTGCGCGGATGCATTCCGAATGTTGACTGTGGCATACGGAGAAGCTATCTTGGACCGAAGCAACGTTTATCGGTGGTACAAAATGTTCTCAGAAGGCCGAGAAGATGTGAACGACGAAGAGCGTGCCGGACGCCCGAGCACTTCAACAACAGACGAAAAAATTAATGAAGTGGAGAAAATGATATTGGCCAATCGTCGAATCACCGTTAGAGAAGTTTCTGAGGACCTAAACATATCGATTGGCTCGTGCCATTCGATTTTTATCAATGATTTGGGCATGAGACGGGTCGCCGCGAAATTCGTACCAAAATTGCTCAATTGCGACCAAAAACAGCATCGCATGAGCATTGCTAATGAGATGTTGGACTCTGTCCGCGACGACCCAAATTTGCTCCAGAGGGTCATAACTGGTGACGAAGCGTGGGTTTATGGTTATGACGTGGAAACCAAAGCTCAATCATCTCAAGGGAAGCTGCCGCACGAACCAAGACCGAAAAAAGCGCGCCAAGTTCGGCCGAATGTGAAAGTTTTGCTGACAGTTTTCTTCGATTGCAGGGGCGTGGTGCATCATGAGTTCTTGCCACAGGGTAGAACAGTCAATAAGGAATATTACCTGCAAGTAATGCGCAATTTGCGCGAAGCAATCCGCCAGAAACGCCCGGATTTGTGGAAGAACAAAAATTGGTTTTTGCACCACGATAACGCCCCTGCTCACACATCGTTGCTTGTGCGCGACTTTTTGGCCAAAAACAACACACTAATGATGCCTCAGCCACCGTATTCCCCAGATCTGGCCCCCTGTGACTTTTTCTTGTTCCCTAAACTGAAGAGGCCCATGAAAGGACGACGTTACGCTACGCTTGACGAGATAAAGACGGCATCGAAGGAGGAGCTGAAAAAGATTTTTAAAAATGATTTTTTGAAGTGCTTTGAAGATTGGAAAAACCGTTGGCACAAGTGTATAATATCTCATGGGGATTACTTTGAAGGGGACAAAATAGGTATTCATGAATAAATAAATAATTTTTGTGAAAAACACAAAAGTCGCGATACTTTTTGAACACACCTCGTAATTTATTTTCCCGTTTTGTTAGGTTCGGGTCAATTAGCCCAAATGCAATCTCTTCAATAAACGATCTTCTTTTAAATATTTCCAATTTTTTTCCTTTTATATACAACTTTCGTTGAAACATTGATGAAATAAAAAGAAGACACAATGACCACCTCCTTGTCCTCCTACTTAATGTGGAATTTTACACAATTGATCAACTACATCAAAACACCTTATTTTGCTTCATTACAATATTTTTCACCAGATTCAGAATCTATTTGTTTTGTAGAGTCGATTATTGAAATTAAAATAACTGATTTAGACTTTTTTGTGGTACATACTAAACCAGTCTACTCTCTCTTTCCTTGACTCCAAAAATGAAAATTTGGGTTGATCGTAGCTTTTGTAGCAAAAATATTTGAGGAAATTTTCGTTTTATTTTAATTCAATGTTCCTAAAAAACTAAGTAAAGTCATAGATAAAGGATATAAATTATTGCAGAGCTATAAGGTAGCTTACCTATTTCCCCATGCTTGAAAATAAAAGTTACGTTATTACTCGCGCGGGGTCCAATGGACCCCAACTCCATTGTATTGCCTATAATAGGCAACAAAATAAAGTTAATATAGGTTTGCCTATTCATTGTCATATAAAATTAAGCTACTAAAGTTTTGATCTCCAAATGTTTTATAGAATTCTAGATATTTAATGAAATAAGTTGGTCTGGGGTCTATCAGACCCCGCGCGAGTACTTAAGGGTTAATATTTATTTTTATAAAAATATCATTAAAACATTTCTATTAATTTAAAAATTTTAAAATATGATATTTACTCTTAAAATAATATATATAATTTCAAATTTATCTTAATTCATCAAAATTTATTTTACAAGCATATAAATAAATAAATTTATTTTAACTTGATTTATCAAAAATAGTTATTCTTTACGATTCTAGATGGCGTTTGTAATTTAAATGTAATAATTTAATTAGCAGATCAATTTTATTAAAATTTTAATATGAAATAATTTTTTAAGGATAAATTATGAAATATTTAATTTAAATATTGAAGGTAAAGCTTTAATTATTTTATATATCATTTATTCAGAATTTTAAAATGGTTCATCAAATTTTCTTTTTAAAAATCTTGTTGCGTATATAGTAGAGGTGAATAAAGTTTCTCACGATAGATTTTATCTAGAAAACCTTGAGTTCGCTCGAAGCCTCAATTAATTAAAAAATAGAGATTTTCTTATGGCTGCTGTTGATGAATGAAATATTATCATCAAATGCAACTTTAGTTTCCAATGAGTCCAATAAAAAAGAGAATTCAGTCTTTTCTGAACCTTTTTCTAAGTACCAATTAAACTTGGGGTCGGTGGAAGGATGGTCTAAACCTTTGATTTTCGACCGCTACGACCCGGGTTCGATTCCCGCATTGGGCACTTTTTTTATGATAAAAAAAATGCCATTTTACTTATTGTATAGTTTATAAAAGTTTTATAAATTGTTTAATTAAAAATATTATAACCTTTTTTAATTGGCAATCACTGTTTTAAGAGTTTAGGAGATTTCCTTTTTTGTTTTTGTTTTATTGTCATTTTTGAAAGCCTTTTCAATTGTTGTTTTCGCACAAATATGCAAAAATAGAATATGGAAATAATTATTCAAACATTAAATGATAAGTTGGATGAAATTTATAACTATTTTGACAAAAAAGTTCAACAAAATCAAAAAATCTAACTAAAAATGATATTACATTTCTGTCAACTATGGTTAGGCAAACCAAGGATGGTATTTCAACTTTAAAAGAAATAAATAACCAAGATATATTGGAACTAATGAAAACAACAATTACAGATGTTATGGACCTAAAACTGAAAGGGATCCAAGATGAATTAGTTAAAACAACTCCAACATATGCTCAAGTAGCTCGTACAGAAACATCACAAGATTACATTTAAAAAAAAACAAATTTACATAAGGAGTTCACAATAGTGGCAACACCTATAAATGTGGAAGATAATACAAAAATGTATCAAACTATATCAAGCAAAGTTAAAAAGCTTAGGGACGAAGGAAATAAAAAAAAGATTAACAAAATTATAAATGCTAGGAAATCTGTAATAATAAAGACCCCTACAGAATCAGACGTGGAATCTCTAAATGATGAGTTAGGCAGGGCAGAGGAACTCGCAAATATCAGCAAAATTTATATCCCCAAACCAAGAGATCCTACAGTAGTAGTAAAAAATGTTAATAAACTTACAGAAACCGCTAATTTTACTAAAACAATCTGTAGTATGAACCCTGAATTGAACGAAATGGAAAATGATATCCATGTTCTGTTTAGCATGAAATCGAACACGCCCCACCACAACATAGTTCTTAGGGTTTCTCCAAAGGTTTACCAGATCCTTAAAAATATGAATAATAAATTATATACTGACTTTGAACGCTGTTTTGTGGAAGATAAGATTTTGGTGAAACAATGTCAGAAATGCCTTCAATTTAATCCCAACCATAAATTGGCCGATTGTACTAACGTCGAGATATGCAAATTATGCGGCGCGCAAGGAATTCATGACTGTTCAAAAATTTGCAATTGTTATAACTGTCTAAAACATCCTAAATTTAGAAACTCGCCGAATCATAGAGCTAATTCCTCGGACTGTCCTCTATACAAAATACAGATAGACAGAATTATCCAACGAACGAGATATCATCCAACCGACAATTAGGCAAATTTGGCAGCTATGATTATTGTTTATTTAGTTTGAATATCATGCAGGGAAAGGGAATTAAATGTTTACAACGAAATGTAAGAAAAAGTATCTTGGCACTGAATGAGCTTCAAGCTTCTATAAAAGACAACCCACCAGATATCATCCTAATACAGGAACCTTATCTGATTGATAGAGATGTAATTTTCGATTTGGAATCTCAAATAGTGCATTCAACGACAGATGAACAAATTTACACTGCAACGATCTTTATGAATAAGAGTTTAAAATTTAATAAAATCAATAAATTCACAAACTCCTTTTGTACAACCACTTCTTTAAATTCAGAAAAATCAAATATTATTATCGCAAACTTTTATATACATCCACATAGATTTAATGACACTCATCGAAAATTTATCCAAGAGCTTCTGGAGACCTACAATCAACAACCTATTATACTATGTGCTGACTTCAATTCTAGACACCCAGTCTGGTTTGATCCGACAACAAACTCCAATGGTTTCAAATTCCACTCCATCATAGATGAACATAACCTATTTATTCATAATCTTAAGATACCCATCTGCCGAAATTCTAGCTTTATAGATTTTACGATTTCAAACAAAAAATCAATAAGTTTGTTACAAAACTGGAAGACGACTATATTGACGCACATTTCAGATCACGTAGCAATAACCTTTGACATTTATCATAATTTTAACAGGCAAAGGACAGTTCAAAACTCAACATGGAAATTTATAGAAAAAGATGCTGATTGGAAAACATTTACCGAAAAAATAGCAATACAAGACGTAGATAATATTATCACCATGATAAACCACGCGTCAAACATCAAAGATATTGACAACATTGTAAAGACTCTCACACAAATAATTAAAGAGGCAGCTTATCTGTCACTAAATGTCAAGACAAGAAGCGGAAATCATAAAACAAATACATACTGGTGGGATGGGAAGCTGGAGAAAATGAAAAACGATTTCCACTATATTAGAAATTTGTATTACCGACATGGAAAGGTCCTTGAAAAGACCTATAAATCAATGAGAAATAAATATTTAAATAAAAGTAAAAAGGCAAAAAGAGCGAGTTGGAGAATTTTTATAGAAGAAAGTCATTCAAATAACTCATTTGGTAATGCTTACAGGATTTTCAAGTCATTGAGATCGAAAAATATAAATTTAGGATTACCACTAATAGATAATTTACCAGATCATTTAAAGATCGACAAAATAAAAAGTTTAATGAACGATCTATTTCCGGATGATATTGGAGGTTTGGATAAAGATGATCATATTTTGATTAGAAATTATATGCCTAAATATAAAAATAAAAGTAGTGTTTATATCGAATCTAAGGAAATAGAGGAAACAATTTTAAAAACAAATATTAAAAAAGCACCGGGCCCTGATTACATTAGTAACAATATGATTAGACAAGCTAAAATAAAAACAATCCCAATTCTGCATAAATTATTCAATAAATGTATAGAAATGGGATATTATCCGGATGAATGGAAAAAACCATTCTTAAAAATAATTCCAAAACCAGGCAAAACGAATTATGAAATAAATAAAAGTTATAGACCTATATCATTGACATCTAATCTCTCTAAAACATTTGAGAATATAATAAAAAATAAATTAAGTAACTATTATTTAGAGAATAATTTAATGAGCTCAAGGCAGCATGGTTTTATGAAATCTAGATCAACAAATTACTGGAATGGATAAAATTATAGAAACTATATTGAAACATAAACAAAAAGAATTGACTTCCTTGATAGCTATAGATATTGCGGGTGCATTCGACAATGTGTGGTGGCCTGCTATTATAAAAAGAATGGATAATGATGATGTTCCCTCAGATTTAATACGGATCATAAAATCTTATTTGAATAATGAAAGGGAGGTGAAATTTACATACGAATCAGAAACTTTTTATAAGAAACTAACTAAAGGATGTCCACAGGGTGGACCTTTATCACCACTTCTATGGAATATTTTACTAAATGATTTGTTGATAAATTTTGATTCAATGAATGCAGATATTATATGTTATGCAGGCGACGTTACAATAATTTGCTGGAATAAGACTATTGAAGGCCTAAAAACCGCAAGTGAATACACCTTAAATTATGTGATCCAATGGTGTAATAGAAATAAATTAACGATCAGTACAGAGAAGACTAATATGCTATACCTACATAACAGACAAAAATACCTATTAAGGTTAATAACAATATAATAATGCCGGTCAAGCAAGTAAAAATTCTGGGAATGAAATTTTCTAATCATAAATGGAAAAACAAAGTTAACTTTACACCGCATGTTAATGATATTCTGTGTAAGGCAGGACGTATGAAAAATTTACTATGTTCACTAAGTGGCAATATGTGGGGTTTAGACACTCAAAAGAGGTTAACTTTATTTAAAATAATCATTAGGCCTGTACTTACATACGGTTCTGAAATTTGGTTCAAATATTTAAACAATCGTTGTAAACAAAAACTGAACTCCATGCAGTACCAGATCATTTTATGGGCAGTTAGAGCATAAAAAACCACTTCATCAAACTGTGTGCATAGCTTGGCAAGAATTCCACTCCTAACAGACTATATAGAATCCAGAATAATCAAATTTGATCTAGCTCAACTGTCCATTGAGGATCTAATTACTTACGAACCCCATTAATTAATTTATTTCAATTCAAAGCGCTATGTCCCCTTAGGGACACTTGCGCTAAATTTACATACAAATATAACAAAGAAAATATTCAACATGTAAATATACACAGAAAGCGACTTAGAAAGATTCAAAAATGTTATTTACATATAGAGATATTCTTTGAATTTTATTTACAGTTACATCATTAAATTTAAAAAATATACATATATACACGCATACACCTATATATTGTTTACAACCATATAATATGTCCAATATTTCCTTGAGATCGTTACATCAAAGACCATTTTTCTTAATGAAGTCCAAAATATATTTACAAAGGAAATTAAATTTATATATGTGTCCTTACTTGAAATTAAATCACTAGGGCCCAAAGCAATCAAACCGTTGTTGACTCTGTAATCTTGAAAGACAGGGCACTCCAGCAAGAGATGTATTGAAGTTTGTTCCCCCAATCCACAGAAACATGTCGAATCTTGCACAGCCTGGATTTTCTTAAGAAAAAAACCTGAAATTTCCATGATCTGTGATAAATTGTGAATTATAATAGTTTGGTCGAAAATATTTCGGAATATCATAAGGAAATAAACTTTGAAATGTTTGATTAGTATTCTTTTTCAGTAAATTAATCCTTGATATAATGAAATCTTTGAGTATACCTGGAATATTCAAATCATAAAATTGTTTATCTTCTGTTGATAAATTATTCAACTCATAACCTATAATTCTAGATTCCATATAATCAGTGATCAAAGGAATATTGGCTAAGGTGTGAACACAGTTATAACTGGTTGTTTTATATGTTTGGGTACACCATAGCAGAATTTGATATTGCATTGAGATCAGTTTGTACATATATTTTTTGCTAATAAATTCAAACCATATTTCTGTTCCGTAAGTTAACGTTGGTCTTATTATAGATTTATAAAGTGTAAGCCTTTTTTGGGTGCTAAGACCCCAAGATTTTCCACATATTGAAAAAAGAAGATTTTTTAATCTTTGAGTTTTGTTTAGTATAATGTTAAGGTGAGGGCCAAAATTCAATTTGTTTTTCCTTCTGTGATTCGCAATCGTAATTCCAAGAATTTTAATTTCTTCTACGGGCACAATAATATTGTCTCTAAAATTAATTGAAATTTTGTCTTTATTGTGAAAGTGTAAAATACTAGTTTTATCAAGATTGATATTTAGCTTATTATCATTACACCATTGATCTATCTTTTCCAAATTAAACTCAATCGACTTTTTTAGATTTGTTAGCTCATTATCCCAACATATAATTGTTACATCATCAGCATAGCAAATGATTTCAGAGTTTGGTGATTGCAAATTAATTAGCAGATCATTTAAATATATCAGCCATAACAACGGAGACAATGGTCCACCCTGAGGACAGCCCTTTGTTAATTTTTTTGAAACTTTCATATTATTATACTTGAAAATCGTTTTTCTATTTTTCAAAAAAGAACGTAAAATTTTGATCAATTCAACTGGTAAATTGTCTTCGTCTAATTTTTTAAACAAGGCTGGCCACCATGTATTATCAAATGCTCCTTGTATATCAATTGCAATCAGCGTAACTAGTTGTTTCTGTCTATGTTCCATTATGATCTTTGTGATTTCTTTCAAACAGGTTATTATATAAACAGGAATCATAATAGTTTTAGCATCAGGCGGCGTTATATTTTCTCGTTATATTATATATGTTTCTCCTGTAGAAGGGCGGACAAGCCCGAAAGCTTGAGAAGACCAGAATAAAAGATACTCATCTCCATAAACGTTTTACTTAGATAACAAACAGGTTATTGTTGACTTATTCTTCAAGAAACCATGTTGTCTGGGGCTAAGGAGATCATTATTTCCATAGTATTCGTATATTTTATTTTTCAAAATTTTTTCAAATATTTTTGATAAGTTAGAAATTAATGAAATAGGTCGATAACTCTTTACTAATTCTAAATTCGTTTTGTGAGGTTTTTAAATTATTCTGAGAGCTGCTTCTTTCCATCTATCTGGATAGTATCCGAAGTGAATGCATTTATTAAATACCAGGTCTATTAGTATGAAACGCGAAAATTTTCAGTGAATTCAAAAGTTCACCAATTCCATACATGAAAAGATTTTTTATTCAAAGTAACTGCCCTGATTAGCTATACACTCGGACCACTTTTCAGGCAATTTTCGAATTCCTTGTCTGAAAATTTCTATTCTTTTTGAGTCGAACCAGTCAACAAGTCATTTTCGGAGTATGTCTGAGTTCGAAAATTCCTGGTTTTTTAGGGCGTGTCCTAAAGATGTGAAAAGGTGGGTAGTTCGACGGTGCTAAGTCTGGTGAGTACGGCGGGTGGGGTAAGAGTTCCCAGGCCAAGTCTTTTATGGTGTTTTTGACCACCGTAGCGTTGTGGGCTGGAGCGTTGTCATGCTGCAGTATCAGGTTGTTGTGCTTTTCACGCCATTCCGGTCTTTTTTCATTCAACGCCTCTCTCAAACTGTGCATTTGTTGTTCGTAGCGACTAGTATTGACCATTTTGCCAGGTTTCAGGAGCTCGAAATATACTACGCCGGTCTGGTCCCACCATATGCAAAGCATTGCCTTTTTTTCCGAAGCGATTGGCCTAGGCGTCTGTTTTGGAAATTGGCCGGGCAGGCCCCACGACTTTTGGCGCGTAGGATTGCTGAAGTAGATCCATTTCTCATCAGAAGTTACGATTCGGTGCAAAAATGACTTCTTTTCATGCCTGGCGAGCAGCCCTTCGCAGGTTACCAGACGCCGTTATTGCTGCCTTTCGCTCAAGTCGTGGGGGACCCATCTGGAAAGCTTTTGGGTCATTCCGAGGCTGTTTAAACGTAGAGAAACAGCACCTTGAGACACCTGGAGCTGTTTTGCGAGTTGCTCCTGCATTTGGGTACTGTCCTCATCCAACAAAGCTTGCAGTTCAGCGTCCTCGAACTTTTGGGGCGGTTTTCCATGTGGTTCATTATCAAGTTCAAAATCGCCACTTTGGAATTTTTTAAACCACCTGTAACACTGCGATTTGCTTCAGAGCGTGGTCGCTGTAAACTTCCTCGGGCATTCGGTGGGCTTCACTGGCACTTTTCTTCCAGTTGAAGGCGAACAACAAAACTTCCCGCAAATGGGCACTTTTTGGCTCGGAAATCGCCATTTTCCACGGGCTCCAAAAATTTTTCACGATTTGAATTTTTCGAAAACTGCACGCTTGCTGATGCCACGTGAGTCAAAGAACAAAACGCATACAACAGCGCCACCGTCGGCTCAAATAAAGTTGCACAGCGGCCTCTGGCGCCCATTTTCGCGTTTCATACTAATAGACCTGGTAAATCGCATAATAATGGCAAAATTTTTGGAAGGGCACTTTTGATCATGTTATTACTTATACTGTCAACCCCAGGGGCTTTTTTAATGTCTATGTTAGATATTAGGTTCACTATTTCCCCTTCCTCAACAAAGACTTATTCTTGTTAATCATTTTTAGTTTGTAATTTCTAATTAGTTGATGGTAAGAATCATCCGTATCGAAATTATCATCTGGTACCAACTCATTTAACAAATTGCTCATTGATCGTTCTTTCAGGTGTTCTGGGGCATTGTCAATTAAGGGTATTCCCCTTTGTTTATCTGGTGTTCTTAATTTATTAAAAAATTTATATGCGTTACCAAATGGATTGTTTGTATGATTTTCTTCTATAAGATATCGCCAGTTAATTTTCTTTGCTTTATCAATTGCATTAGTGTATCGATTCCTAGTCAACTTGAATGTAAGTACGAACCCCATGCTCCAAGTATAGTCAAATCATTCTTACACGCAAAAATGAATGAAATTTTTGAGAACACTAATGAAATTTTCAGAAGCTTTTTCGTATTTGGAATTCCAAGATTTTTCCGTCCAAATTTTTATAATATCCAATTCATTACAGATCATGGCAATTTTGGGAAATTTTTGGCAACTATCGGCGCCGTGAAGGAACCAGGATGCTTCTGCGGAGGTGAAATTCAAGACGCGAGACATCTACTTCTGGAGTGCCCAATTTTCCGGGATTTTAGGGAAAATAGATTTGGTCGTATTGGTCAGCTTGATGAATTTGTAGAAAAAAAAGAAAAGTATAAAAATTTTGATCAATTCTGTAAATACATATACAACTTTCTCTTGAATTGGAAAAAAGAGAAGGAATCTTAGAAAAAAAAAAGAACTGCGATGCTTGCTCTGTGTGTTTGCTTTGTTGTTTGTTTTTCTCTTTGGACAATTTTCTTTAGTTAATTTATGTAAAATAATAAATTGAACAGGATTGTATATAGCCGAATTGCTGTAATGCAGGAAAGGTATTGACGCAAATATCCCTGAGTTTGGGATATCGCGTTTCATGATGTTAATAAAGTATAAAGATTCTAGATGGCGTTTGTATAATTTAAATGTAATAATTTAATTAGCAGATCAATTTTATTAAAATTTTAATAAGAAATAATTTTTTAAGGATAAATTATGAAATATTTAATTTAAATATTGAAGGTAAAGCTTTAATTATTTTATATATCATTTATTCAGAATTTTAAAATGGTTCATCAAATTTTCTTTTTAAAATCTTGTTGCGTATATAGTAGAGGTGAATAAAGTTTCTCACGATAGATTTTATCTAGAAAACCTTGAGTTCGCTCGAAGCCTCAATTAATTAAAAAATAGAGATTTTCTTATGGCTGCTGTTGATGAATGAAATATTATCATCAAATGCAACTTTAGTTTCCAATGAGTCCAATAAAAAAGATAATTAAGTCTTTTCTGAACCATTTTCTAAGTACCAATTAAACTTGGGGTCGGTGGAAGGATGGTCTAAACCTTTGATTTTCGACCGCTACGACCCGGGTTCGATTCCCGCATTGGGCACTTTTTTATGATAAAAAAAAAAAAAAATGCCCCAATGGCCCCCGATTCTCACAAAAGTCCAACACCACCAGCGAGTGCAAGTAACCAAACGGGGCTCTGGCACATTTGTAAGTGCAAAAGTCGAACTGCTTTTCACATGTGGTGCAGTTACAGTAAAAACTGTCGCTAACTACCCACCATGATTATCATAACCTGTACCACGTGTACTTAGGATAAGCAAAAAAAAAAAAAAAACCCTATGGACATAAAGCGCGCTTTGGGGACAGTAAAAATGCCTATAAATACTTGCATTGTAAAAATTTCTTTTCTTCCTCCTCGCTTACCCAAATTCAAAGATAATAACATTTCGTAGAAGTGCAAAGATCTTTTTCCCCTGATATTTCACCGTAATAATATATGTGAAATATCCATAGTTTTTATTAATTATTCCTAGTACACGTAGTACAGGCCATGATAATCATGGTGGGTAGTTAGCGACTGCTTTTACTATAAGTGTACCACATGTCTACACATGTCAAAAGAAGTGGCCAATATAAGAATAGCAGTTCTAATGCTTGTTTTCACATAAATATATCAGCCTCTTACAAACTATTTAGATTTTGTGAAAAAATAGAACAAAAGAGTGAAATTGTATTGGGTTTAAGTAGATAAATTAAGAAAAAGACATCTCCTGATGGCTTGCACTATCTATCGGAATAAATATAAACTAATCGTTGATTTTTAAATTATTCTAGAATGGGTCATTTCTGGAATAATAATCTTCTTCTTCTTTTTTCTTATCCCTTGTACACGTGGTACAGGCCATGATAATCATCGTGGGTAGTTAGCGACTGCTTTTACTGTAAGTCCACCACATGTCTACACATGTGAAAAGCAGTTCGACTTTGCACTTACAAATGTGCCAGAGCCCCGTTTGGTTACTTGCACTCGCTGGTGGGGTTGAACTTTTGCAAGAATCAGGGGCCATTGAAGATTTTTTTTTCTTAAATAAGAAAAAAAAGTGCCCAATGCGGGATTCGAACCCGGGTCGTAGCGGTCGAAAACCAACGTTTATAGCAAGCATGTCAAACTCGCGGCCCGCGGGCCTCATGCGGCCCACAACGAATAAATTTGCGGCACACCAGACAATATATTTTAATATTTTTTTTTTTATAAATAAAAAAAAATTAATAAAAATTTGTAGCCTAATTTTTAAAAATTGTAATTATACATAATTTATTTATTAATAACGAACCACTGGTCGCCATACATAAGTCGTAAGTTTTGATAATATTATACCTACATACATAACGTATGTACATCGCCATAAGTATTGTGTGCCTTAAAGTTTAAAGAAAATATTCTTTCGGAGTACTAGAAAACATTTTTTTTTTTTAAAGTTAAGTTCAATAATTTGTGCAGTTATTCTGTGTCTGGTAAGTTGAAAAATATTAATTAAAAAAAAATTAAAATATTAATTGAAACGTTTTATTATTTTGTGTTAGCGATTATTAATTTTTTTTCAGACCTTTGTATTCAATACTAGCCGAATGACCCGGGCAACGCCCGGGTTTTACCCGAGTAAATGTTTTTATTCAAATACTATTCGTTACAATTATAAATTGGCGCCGTCGATGTCACTCTTGTGAAACGTCCCGCTCCAAACTTTGTGTCTGAGAAGCGATATTTTTATAGAAAGATGATCTGGCTTTTGTTTTCTGCTCGAATGAATGTTTTTCTGTTAGAATTTGTTCCTGCGTACAAAATAATGAACTGGTTTCACCCGTGGTCTCTGCTTTTTGGAATTTTTCCCAATATAATTTTGTATCTGATAATCAAACATGATACAGCAATATCGTCATCATCATTTTCTGACTAAAAATATATAGTTTTAATAATTGTTTTTATATATTTTAAAATAGCCTATCGTCTTCCCCGTATTTGTTTACCTATGTATGGAAATTTTGGTTTGAATTAGTGAACTACTGCGAATTTGTATACCGGACATACTGTCAAATTATATTGACAAATATTCGCACGCTTATCTTATCCTATTTCTTTAGTGCGAAGAACGTTGTTTTATCAGATAAGTAAACCGATCTCTCCAGCATTCTAATTGGACGAATGTGGTCATGTTTGTATATAAGGGGGGCTATGGTATGAGTCGAGGCCAGTGTGGTGGATGATCTTGTGGGGACACTTAAAGTGTTCTCTGCGTGCTATATCCCTGTCTGGCAATCTCGGCGCATACCTGTGTAACCCCGGTCCGATCCCTACCTAAGCAGCAATAAAGCTAAGTACTGTTTTTTATTTTATTTAACAAATTGTGGTTTATTATTTACTTTTTTTTGTGTTGTACTTTTGAGTCCACGATTTTTCTGTGTTTAAGTTACTCTTACTGTAGGCCCTAGTATATTGTATTTGTGTGTTAACCCGTAAATAGTAACATTTGTCATTGGCGAGCCCTGCCAGGATTACTGGTGTTTTGCACGTGTAAATTCCTGTAATTTTACGTGCGGTTTTTTTTCTTTGATTGTGTGGTTTTTTACTATTTTTGTACTCCATCATGTTTGTGAACTCTATGCTTAACCTGTCAGTGTTTAATGGGGTTGATCTCGAATCTTTCATTCGGGAAGTCGAGCTTAAAGCTCGAGTAGGTAAATGGGATCCTGAGGTCAAAGCACTGCTCATGTTCGAGGCTCTATCCCCTGAAGTTAGGTTTAGCTTAGAGGAGATGGGTATCCGTAACGATAGCAGTTTCAAAAGTATTGCTAGTAAACTGAACATATTGTACCCTAAGAAAGCGCGTGGTATTAGGGAATGCCTTAAATTAATAGAAGGTCTTAAGCAGAGAGTTGGGGAAAGTCCGATGGTTTTTAAAGAAAGATTCCTGGCCATTAGAGATAAAGTAGAGTACAGTTTTGACGATAGCCTAGTGTTCGAAATTTTCCTCGAAAATGTGCTCGATAAGTATAGAGAGGCTATTGTTCGCAGTGAGGCTAAATCAATAGAAAAAGCAGTCAGTGTCATGGCCACGGAGGATAGTGTAGAACACCGTTGCAGCTTTATGAAAGGGGTATGTTCAGTAGAAGGGGTTGAAGAAATAAATAGCATTAAGAGTGAGATGAAGATGCTTAGTGCCAGTGTAAACAGGATGAAGCACGAAAATGAGCAGTGTATTGCAGATCTTAGAGGTGAGATAGAAAAACTGACTAAATTGTTGGGCGAAATCAGGCTGAGTCCATCTGAGTGTAGATTAGGACATATAGCTAGTGATTGTTGCTCAAGACAGTCTTCTATGTTTGCCAACCGCAATACTCTTGACAATGCCGAGATAGTGAACATACGTTCATATGGCGGAGATCCGTATGGAAATCTGCCAATAGTTAAGGTTAATATTAACGGCAATATGTGGCACCTGTTATACGATACAGGAAGCCAAGTCAGTATTATTGATTCCGAAAAGTGTAAGGCCTTGAAGGAGAATTGGGACGATGCACTTAAAACTTTACGTATAGTGTCAGTGACAGGCCAAGAGCAGACACTTACACGTGTTAAAACCTGTAGAGTTGGTAACGAAAACGGCATTGAGCTGGGAGAGATAAGGTTTTGGCTAATGTCACTCGGAGATAAGGCCTACGACGGGATTCTGGGAATCAATGATATAAGGAGATTCAATATCCCGTTACCTGCCATACGGGAGCGTTGCAACATGATTTCCTTGAAACCAGAAGACCGAGATTATGTAGACCTTAGCTACGTTGCCAGTGTGCATAGACCGATGGTTTCAAGCTCCTTCGAGGAGAAATCAGTGAAGCGCATTGAAAACGAGGCTGTAAAGTTGCCACCTACTGAGTTTAACAGAAACTGTGAGTGTAGTGCTGGGTCTGTTAATAGTTTTAGGAAGCCTACTTGGGCTGAGAGGTTAAGGGTGATGCGGAAAGCAAAGGAGACTGTCAGACAGTTCATGTCAGGTAATTCTGCTAAAAAGCTTATGAATCCTAGGCCACCTTATTCCAGAAGTTTCGACAGAGGAGATCTGGTAATGCTATCTGTTCCTAAGACTGAAGGTTACTCCAACGTCTATGGGCCTTTCCGTGTGGAAGCTAGGGTCTCCGATGTTAACTTTAGAGTAAGAGGGGTCACCATGCACGATGTGAAAGTTGTGCATGTCGATAGGATGAAAGCGTTTAGAAACAGACGTTAAGAAGAGCTTTTAGCTCTTGGACTTGAGAGAACTGAATGGAATTGGATCGTTCGGTTTCTCATCAAGTGAGCGTCTGTCAGTACCCAATGTCTCTACCTAACATGCCCAGCCGGTCCCAGATGAGAGCTTATTTGGTCCCCCATTAAACTCTGTATACTAAAGCATATTATATATGTGTGTGTTTGGTAATCACTCATGGTAACTCAGGTAGTTTGCGCAGATTTTTTTTTTTTTTCAAGTTTCTTTTGGGAGGAGCAAGATGGAAGGCGCCTTTATGGAACGACCCGGATGCCTACTTCTCCTCTCTTTAGTTTTTTTTTTGTTTGTTTCTTTATAACATGGCTCCCGTGAGCTTTTCCCTCCCGAATAGCGGGAGGTTTTCCTTACGGGACAATAAGAATGTTTGGTAGATTGGTTAGTTTTTTTTTTTTTTTTTTGGAAAGAGACCTTTTGTCAAATTATATTGACAAATATTCGCACGCTTATCTTATCCTATTTCTTTAGTGCGAAGAACGTTGTTTTATCAGATAAGTAAACCGATCTCTCCAGCATTCTAATTGGACGAATGTGGTCATGTTTGTATATAAGGGGGGCTATGGTATGAGTCGAGGCCAGTGTGGTGGATGATCTTGTGGGGACACTTAAAGTGTTCTCTGCGTGCTATATCCCTGTCTGGCAATCTCGGCGCATACCTGTGTAACCCCGGTCCGATCCCTACCTAAGCAGCAATAAAGCTAAGTACTGTTTTTTATTTTATTTAACAAATTGTGGTTTATTATTTACTTTTTTTTGTGTTGTACTTTTGAGTCCACGATTTTTCTGTGTTTAAGTTACTCTTACTGTAGGCCCTAGTATATTGTATTTGTGTGTTAACCCGTAAATAGTAACATTTGTCAATACAAACAAACATACAAACATTCATTTTTATATATATAGATGTCTTCATCAAAACCAAGTTGCAGTAAAACTAAACGAAAAATTGCTGACGAACATAGGAATTTTCAAGAAAAGTGGGAATTAGAGTATTTTTGCTCTGAAGTAAAAGATAAAATCATCTGCTTGATATGTTATAATGCTATTAGTGTACCAAAAATATATAATATTAAACGTCATTATGAACAACATAAATCAAAATATGATACCTACGAAGGTTTAATGTGACAAGAAAAGTTAAAAGAGTTCAAGTTGGGAATGAAAAAACAACAGTTTATGTTTACTAAAGTATCACAAGAGAGTGAAGCGGCGGTGCATGCAAGCTACGTTTTATCGGAGATGATAGCTAAACACTCAAAATCTTTTACTGAAGGTGATTTCATCAAGGAATGTTTAATTAAAGCTGCAGAAATTGTTTGTCCTGGAAGTGTGAAGACGTTTCAAGCAATATCTTTGTCTCGAAATACCGTTGTGGAAAGAGTTACTGATATGGTCAGAAATTTAAATGATCAGATAAAAGAAAAATCATCTTGTTTCGAAGCATTTTCCATTGCCTGTGATGAGAGTACGGACATTGGGGGCGTAGCTCAGTTAGCTGTTTTTTTTTTCGAGCTTGCGACACGGATTTCAACATTTTTGAGGAATTATTGGAACTAGTACGATGCATGGCACTACTACAGGAGAAGATATATTTAATTGCGTTTATGATCTTCTGCAAAAATACAATTTACCTCAATCAAAATTGACTTCTGTAGCAACAGATGGAGCTCCTTCAATGACTGGAAAAACCAACGGTTTCGTAGCATTACTGCGAAAAAAACTAAGTGAAATTTCTGATGGTTCCAATATTCATCATACGCATTGCATTATACATCAGGAAGTATTATGTACGAAGGTAATAAAAATGGAAAATGTGTTGACAACTATCAAAAATTTCATCAATTTCATAAGATCTCGAGGTTTAAATCAGCGACAGTTCTCTCTGTTTTTAACTGAATTAGAAAGCGAATATTCAGGCTTATCATACTATACCGAGGTACGTTGGCTATCATGCTCCAAGGTTCTCAAACAATTTTGGGACTTGAAAGAAGAAATATGTCAGTTTTTAATAACCAAGAATCAAGACATCACTTTGTTTTCTGATCAAGTATGGTTGCAAGATTTTTCCTTCATGGTTGACATAACAAAACACTTGTCGGATTTAAATTTGAAACTGCAAGGAAAGGATCAGATCATTACCAACATGTGTGACCAAGTTAATGCATTCAAATGTAAGCTAGTTCTTTGGGAAAAGCAGTTGAAAAACGAAGATTTAATGCACTTTCCGACATGCAACATGTACAAATCAAGTTTAGGTGAAACTGCATCGTATCAAAAATATGCGGAAAAAAAATTAAGTCTTAGAAATGAATTTGAAACAAGGTTTTCTGATTTCAAATCTTTGGAAGGCAAGTTTACTTTGTTTTCTTCGATTTACTCGATAAATATAGAATCAGTACCTAATCATATGCAAATGGAGATAATAGATATCCAGTGCGATTCAGATTTAAAGGCAAAATTCATTGAAGTTGGCGTTTCTGAATTTTACAAATATTTGCCAGCCAGATTTGAAAACACTCGAAAATTAGCATATGAAATTATGTCCATGTTTGGAAGTACTTATCGGTGCGAGCAATTATTTTCACTTATGAAAGGAAATAAGACTCCAATCAGATCGAGAATTACTGACGTTCACCTTGGGTCAGTTTTAAAATTAATCACTGCGAACAAGATTTCCCCCGAAGTAGGAAAGATGGTAGCAGAAAAGAGATGCCAAATATCAGGGAGAAAATATTAACTTTACTTTCTTTATTCTTATTAGTATTTTTTAAAATAAACCTACATAAATGTTACTATAAAAATTTAATTACTTGTTTTCTTTTTTTGCGGCCCACATAATCTTATTACTTTATTATTTGGCCCGTGTTAGGATTTGAGTTTGACATGCTTGGTTTAGACCATCCTTCCACCGACCCCCCCTGGAATAATAATAAAATAAATGATTAATTTATATTTATTCCGACAGATGGCGCAAGCCATCAGTAGCTTTTAGTTGCACGATCAGATACTTTTTATTCATTTTGATTTTGCTAATATGTAAATTCGAATCTATGTAACACAGCAAAGTCATTTTTATCAAGTCAAATTTGTTGAAGTATTTATTTATAAGTAACCTTTTATCTGACCTTTTCCATATCCGTGAAATAGTGTAGATTTTATATTATATATTTTATCTATTACTTAATAAACGAGAATTTTATCGTGTTTTATAACTTCTTTTTGAAATATTTCTTATCTATAGGAGAATCTTTGATATTTTTACTTTAACAATAAACTGAGGAAATTCTCAAATCTGCATCATCACGTATCATTCTTAGATTTTCCACAATACTCTTTGAATACATAAAAACTGAATACATAAATGTTTTACCATTATCCCTAGTACACGTGGTACAGGCCATGATAATCATGGTGAGTAGAAGTTGGAGACTGCTTTTACTGTAAGTGCGCAACATGTCTACACATGTAAAAAGCAGTTCGACTTTGTACTTACAAGAATACAGAAGTGAAAAATGAGATATAGACAGCTGCAGAAACACACTGTTCCGCGTTACGTTAAAATTTAATATCCCCACAATATTGACCTTGAAGTATTTTGATTCAGGAAGAAATATTAGCAGAGCTTGTTACAAGCCTTTGAAGAACATGATTTGCGGAATAATTCGAAGAAATGCAGAATGATCCAATACAGTATTAGAATTATAAGAAGTGGTCTGGTAGATTAAATTGGTGAAACCGCAGAAAGGTTCACCACTGATGAACCAAGCCCTCCCATTATTTTTTAAACGCAATAATAACAGTGGTGGTTTGTTTTATATTTAAAAGAAACATTCGTGCCTATAAACTTTTCCATTTCTACACCCTTATATTACTTATTGACATATTGAAGACTCGATATATTCTGGAAAGCAGCATTGAAAGACAAAATAGTCGAGACTACAAAATCACTTGATAGAAATAGATAACAACTACTTGAAGTGTCGATCTTTCAGAGTCAAATAGAGATGAAGTCATTTTGACCATCAGGATATTCCAAAAGCGTTCTACAGGAACCATTTATCCGGAAAAAACAACTTTTTAATCCACATAAATACTTTTTCTGCGCTTAAAAGCTCAGTATACACCTTTACGCAGAGAGAGAGAGAGAGAGAGAGAGTGAGTCGACAACAGTCATAACCTTCTCTAAAAGTTGTCTATTAAAAACGATCCAAGATGCCGCAAAGAGTGTGAAAAATGATATGCCATCTGGTGGGATGAAGGTTACAATCGTGTATATGTGTGAAATTATCACAAAGTAATCAATTAGGATTATAAATTACTGTTTATTTATCAATATTCTGGACGAGTTCACAACAACACAATGCCATTGATCGAGAAAGGGTTGTTCAAATCAATCTCACATCTAAAACATCCTTTAGAACGTCACGTACATCTGAGGACTATCATCAAAGAAGAGAAGAAACCTCCATTTAGGAATTCGAACTCAATCGAGGACTATATCTCAGTTATACCATCCAAGTATCAGGTTGACAAGAAAAAATTATGTCAACATTCCTCTGTTTGTGTTCCCGTCTCTATGAGGTCGGATTTGAAGGGACAAGCCGCGATGAGATGATCTGGAGAGCGGCAACGTAGACACCGTTTAGGCAGGGGGCCGAGGGTACAGTGCGCTGCCTTGTGTCGGGCCAGCTCCCCGCAGTTGTAGCACCGCTGGCGGCGGTGCCCGGGCCGCGGGACACCACGGAGGGGAGCCCCGTCCAGCCCTTCCACTTCGGAAGCCTCGAGCCCACCTCGCTCTGAACGCCGGCAGCGGTAGCGGACCTCCTCCCCGCTGGCTAGACTCCGGAATCCTGACATCCGGATTACCGACTGCAACCATGGAGAGCATTTACAACTTTACTGAATTCCTGAGTAAGATCGTCTACAGTAAAGCTAGAGAATTTTATAAAGGATATAACCGGCTATTCATTGAACAATAGAAATGTATTATAAATATATAACTCTAAAAACTATTAAATAATTATAATTGATATTGTCAGGAGGACAGAGTTTCCTGGTATTCCCTCTTATCTGGACCGACCGGTCGGGGTAAACAGTGGCGTCACGTGGAAGGAGGAAATATCTCAGTTCTCCCCCTCTTGCTCTAACGGCTGGGTCGATTTGGCTCATGTAAATAGTAACTCTTATTTTATATTTAAAATCTCTTATATAACTCATTAAATAAATATTTAAAGTAACTCGAAGGCCTAGTTAATTATTTTTCATCGCGACAATTGTGGTGGAGACGCCGGGTAACGAGACAGTCACCAGACGAAGTCGTCGCCTTCAAGGATTGCAACCAGAGCTATCTACAGTGCTTGCATTTCCTGCTCGGAAGAAAATGGAGAGAGAAGAAAACCGACCATTCTGCCATCGGTGGAGAGACCCTACTGTCTTCTCGGGAGAACGTGGGGAAGATTCGCAGCGTTGGCTGAGCGACTTCCAGCGTGTGGCACGTTACAACAAGTGGGATGACTCCATGTGTCTGGCCAACGTCATCTTCTACCTCACTGGCACAGCGAAGTGCTGGTTCGAAAACTTCGAGGAAATCTTGAATTCGTGGGAGGAATTTAAGATAAAGTTTTGTGAAATATTTGGAAACAAGGAAGACACGGCTAGGAAAGCCGAGAACATTCTTCGAACTAGAGCGCAGACGAGTGGGGAAAACGTCGAGAGCTACATACAAGAAGTCCTCCTTCTTTGTAAACAGATCAACCCCAGAATGTCGGAAGGAGAAAAAGTGAGCCACCTGATTAAAGGCGTAGCGGAGGAAGTGTATCAGGCACTTGTTGGGAAGGACATCAGTACGGTGGACCAATTTGTTGCGTTCTGCCGCCGATTCGAGGCATTAAAGAGGATGCGTGTTGCACCGCCCAGTTTCAACCGACTGCCCAATGTGACCACCATCTCGACCGCTGAACCTGAGAACCTAGAAGCCCTGATTAGAGGAATAGTAAGAGAGGAGGTTCAGAAGTTTATGGCTCTTCCTTCTACATTTGCCGCCCAGGATATCGACGCTCCACCTCCCGACCTACGGGATGTCATCCGTAGTGAAATCCAGCAAACATTGGCTCCTATCTCTGCCCCTCGTCAGCTTGAGAGCTTCCGCCCTCGGCGACAATACCTCCCCCAGAACGATCAAGGTTACCGACGAAGAACCGAAGGGCCACCAAATAATCAAAGGACTCAGTGGCGTACTGAAGATGACAGACCGATCTGCTTCCACTGTGGGCCTCCTGGCCACGTTGCACGTTATTGCAGAGACAGACGCCAAGCTTTTGCGGATGCCAGACTTGGAAGAGAAACAGTCGATTTCGGAAGACCAGGAACGGAAAATTACACCATGGGCGAATCAGGAAGCGAACTATCCCAAGGAAGATTTAGAAACCCGTCGCCATATCCCCACCGCGGAAGATTTCAAGCCCCCAGAAGAACCTCACAATCCCCTGCTCGCCGTCCCAGCCGCTCACCCAGTCGCCGCAGTGGGGAAAACTAGATGGCGCGCCCTCTGGAGGTGTGGCCGCCACAGACGAAAATCCTCCCTGCCGTATAGCCGCTACAATGGAAAAGAACTGGATATCTGTCAACATACAAGGACGAAATGTACAAGCTCTTGTGGACTCCGGCGCTGATTACTCAGTAATTTCTGAAGCTTTCAGACGTTCTATAAAGGCTCCAGTTTTTAAAGAAAATGGACCACTTCTAAGAGCCGCGGACAAGAAGCCTATCGTGACCCTTGGTAAGTGCTCTTTAGAAGTTCAAATCAAAGGACTCGATATTATTTTTGATTTTGTAGTAGCCGCTGAATGTAGCCACGATGTTATACTGGGCTGGGATTTCTTCAGAGCCACAGATGCCATTATAGATTGTGGGAAAAACAAATTGTATTTAAGCGAAGCTGAAAAATCCTACGAATGGAAAGACCTGAAACTTTGTGCTGCTTTGGACTGTGTCATACCGCCGAAATCTTTTGGCAAGTTAGTTGTCACCAACCAGGGTGTATTTGGCAGCAGAGATGTAGTCGTTACAGGTTCCAAACGCCTGCAGTTGGAAAAAGGACTTTTTATTCCCTCTTCCCTCGTTAGGTTCTTACATGGCAGAGCGGTGTTGTGGGTGAGTAACAGTACTCACCAGTCTCAAGTGATACCTTCGGACATGAAGGTAGGAACAATGCAAGATCTAGAAGTAGGGAGCATATCTAATCTTGACGCTTGTTCTGAAATAGCTGGAAAAGATGAAGTAACTTCCCCAGATGTGAGAGAATGTTCAATTTCAATGATTTCTACTGATTTGGAGGAAACAAAGAAAAACAGATTAGTCACGTGCCTAAATGAGTTTGCTGATATATTTGACTTTGAGAAAAAGAGCTTCCCTGTCTCTGGCGAAATAAAGCATAAAATCGATACGAGTGATTATCCACCTGCCAGACAGCGTCCTTATAGAGTGTCCTCCCGCCGAAAGACGTGTCATTCAGAGTGAAGAGGAGAAAATGATGGAGACTAAAATCATCCGGCCATCATCATCCCGTTATATCAGTGAGAAAGAAGGACGGCTCGTTGAGATTCTGTGTCGACTATCGTCGTCTAAACAAAATTACAAAGAAGGATGTTTACCCTCTCCCTCGTATCGATGACGCGCTGGACACCCTCTCTGGATCCAGGTACTTCTCCACTATGGATATGAGATCGGGTTACTGGCAAATAGAAGTAGACGATAAGGACCGGGAGAAAACGGCATTTATCACTTCAGAGGGCTTTATGAATTTAATGTAATGCCATTCGGTCTATGCAACGCACCAGCAACTTTCGAGCGAATGATAGACAACGTCCTACGGGGATTGAAATGAGACATGTGTTTATACTACTTAGACGACTTTGTAGTCTATGGATCGACCTTTAAAGAACATTTAACACGTCTATACAAAGTTTTGAGATGCATTCAGCAGGCCGGGCTGTGCCTGAATTATAAAAAGTGTCATTTCGCCTCGAGACAAATAACTATCCTCGGGCACGTCGTTAATGAATTTGGAACGCAGCCAGACCCAGAAAAAGTGAAAGCCATTGTCCACTTTCCAAAACCCCGTAATATCAGTGAAACCAGAAGTTTTCTTGGGTTAAGTTCATACTATAGACGCTTCATCAAAAGTTATGCTAACAAGTCTCGACCCTTGAATAGCCTTTTAAAGAAAGATGAAAAATTCATTTGGGGCGAAGAACAAGATGAATCTTTCCGGATTCTCAAACAGGAATTGGGATCTTCGCCTGTGTTAGGACATTTCATAGAAGGTGCGGAAACTCATGTCCATACTGATGCAAGCGGTTATGGTTTAGGGGCAGTTATTGTTCAAATCCAAAATGACGCGGAGAGACCTATAGCCTATGCCTCACGAACACTAACCAAAGCAGAAAAGAATTATTCCACTACAGAAAAGGAATGCCTCGCAGTTGTTTGGGCCCTTGGTAAATTCCGCCCGTACCTATATGGCAGACCCTTTACTGTGGTTACCGACCATCACTCGCTATGTTGGCTGGTAGGCTTGAAAGATCCATCCGGCCGCTTAGCCCGTTGGGCCCTCAAACTACAAGAATACGACATAAACATCGTTTACAAAAGCGGACGCAAGCATAAAGACGCTGACTGTTTGTAAAGAAGCCCCTTGGCTGACACCGCAGAGATAGAAGGGCACATAACTTCCATTCAAGACATTGCAGAAGAACAAAGTAAAGACCCTCATTTGGTTGAGATCCGTTAAAAACTTGCAAATGAAAATTTAAAAGGGTATCAGATGATTGGAGGCGTTCTCTATAAGAAAAATTACGACCCTGAGGGCAAACCATGGCTGCTAGTAGTCCCAAAACAGATGAGGCACGAAATTCTTAAAGATGTCCACGACACTCCAATGGCCGGTCATTTGGGATTTGCCAAGACCTATGACCGCGTTAGAAAGAGATTCTATTGGCCTGGACTTTATAGGACAGTTTCCCAATACATTGCTCATTGTAAAGAATGCCAGCGAAGGAAGGGCGTGCCTCAGAAACCCCCTGGACTACTAGTCCCAATACCTCCAACGACCTCGCCTTTTCAAAAGATAGGAATTGATTATCTGGGAAGATTTCCCATATCTCACACGGGAAATAGATGGATAATAGTCGCGACTGATTATCTCACCAGATTTGCGATAACAAAGGCCGCGGCAACAGCGGAAGCTACTGAATTAGCAACCTTCCTTATTGAAGACGCAATACTCAAGCACGGCGCTCCTCGGGAAATCATCACGGACAGAGGAAGAAATTTCATGTCTCAGACCATACGAGAAATAAATAATCTAAACGGAACAATTCACAGATTCACCACGGCATACCACCCTCAAACGAATGGTTTGACAGAAAGACTCAACATGACCCTGACTGACATGATCTCGATGTATGTTGACGTTGATCAGAAAAATTGGGACAACATCCTACCATATGTGACTTTCGCCTACAATACCGCTCGACAAGAGACAACAGGATACAGCCCGTTCTTCCTCGTCCACGGCCGAGAAGTTGAAACACCGCTGGATTCTATACTACCGTATCAGTCGGCAGGAACTGCAGAAGATTATGTGGGCCACCTTGTGACCAACGCTGAGGACGCACGAATGTTAGCCCGTCTTAACATCCTGCAGGCCCAGAGCAAAGACAAAGAACGCTACGACAAGAAGCATCAGGAGGTGACGTACAAGGAAGGTGATTTGGTGTGGGTGTTCACCCCAGTCCGTACCGTTGGCTTGTCGGAGAAGTTATTGAAGAGATATTTCGGACCCTATCGAGTGATCAGAAAAATATCGAGTGTAAATTATCAAGTAGAAAGCGTGACGAATACTAGGAGAAGACGAAAAACCCAAGATATCGTCCATGTAGTGAGAATGAAGCCCTACCACGACCCTGAAGTCCAAGAACAGATTGCCCAGGGTCATGTGACCGACTAGTAAACAGCGGGACGCCGTTTCTCTTGTGGAGGGAGTGATGTCAGGAGGACAGAGTTTCCTGGTATTCCCTCTTATCTGGACCGACCGGTCGGGGTAAACAGTGGCGTCACGTGGAAGGAGGAAATATCTCAGTTCTCCCCTCTTGCTCTAACGGCTGGGTCGATTTGTCTCATGTAAATAGTAACTCTTATTTTATATTAAAAATCTCTTATATAACTCATTAAATAAATATTTAAAGTAACTCGAAGGCCTAGTTAATTATTTTTCATCGCGACAATATATTAATATTGTATATCATCTATATATATATATAAATGAATGTATGTGTGTCTGTCTGTCCTTTATGCCTGACCAAACCACTCATTGGAACGCCATGAAACTTTAGGAAGTTATTTAGTATAGTACTGAGAAGGTTTCTAGCAAATAAAAATTTTGAAATAACTTTTCGCCTAAAAATAATCAATATACATATTCTAATTTATCTGTTATAATTCAACAATCTGCTCTAAATATTATCATGATGATACGATGATTTTGTAATGTAGAAAATTAGGAAAGACAAAATTCAGGATGACACGGCAATTTATTTGAGACATGAATAATGATACAATTCCAAGGCAAGATACTATTCCTTTAACTTCCAATTACCGAGGGAACCAATTAATATTGATTTTATTCAACTTATCGAGTATTTTTCAAGGGACCGGGAAAAATGTTCATTTTATCGAGAGATTCGTTAGACAAACCTTTACTCGGGTAAAACCCGGGCGAAGCCGGATACACCCGCTAGTTTATAATATAAATAGTATAAATAGTAATATTATTGTTTAAAAGATATATACTATTATACTATTTATGCGCTTACTGTTAACTTTGACTTTAAATTGTATATATACATCTATATAGATGAGATTTGTGTAGTACTTCTGTGGAGCACACATCTCTTGAATCTTCCATAATTGCCTTCGAATAAAGCCAATATCCAAACAATCTCTAAATACTGAAATAAGGGAAGAATATCACACACACAGAGCTTTATTAAGACCACCAGTCTTATACAGATTCACCACAGAAAGAAAGGAATCATATATGGAGCTCATGTACTCCAGGCAGCGTAGTACCCAACAACAACCTCCAGGTCCGACGCATGTCCAATGGCCACACGTTTCTTCGTGCATACGTCATGGTTAGCGAATCACTGAACAGGCTAGTGTGGAATCAGCCGTGTTCTAGTCTTCGCTTTCCTCGTCTAAATGGACCACGACATTCGGCGAATAAGGGAAGAATATCCCTAAACCTTTTAGTATAAATCAAAGTATGGTAGAGAGAGTGTGTTCCCTGCCTCATCTAATCTTTAGACCGTCTTTGACTGAGGAAGATCATCTAACAAATCTCTTTCTCTCCATCCCTCTCTTATACTTTGATCAAATACAAATTTTTCTAGTGTAAAATATTCTCCTTATTTCAGTACTTAACCCAAATTCACAAACATCTAAATTTATAATCTCTAATTAAATGCGTGTGATAAAGAAGGGGCATTTGTATTTCCAGTACTATACCGATTCAGGTGATCCTAATTGTCAGGGAATTCTTGAGTTCCACACATTATGTATGCACATATTATATTGTAACAAAGTATTTATTATTTTATTAGCAGAGTATTATTTTTTATGTTTATATTTTGCTTCTCTGTAAACTTCCCTCTTTTGCTTATCTTTTGTTTATCACTCATAGTTTGTTCTTGTCTAAAATAAATTGTTGTCTCATCCCGAAGTTGATCTTCCCTAATTTTCCAATATGGCAATATTAAAAAATATTAAAATTTGGCAATATTCTTAATACATTATTTTATATTTTATCCTCCCAGGATGATAGATCTAAACTTTATTCCGTGATGTTTTCACATTGCTGCCTATATTTTTGAAGTTTAAGAGATCGAGAAAAGACCAAGAACAAGAATCTGTTTATACAAACTAAGCCGATGGTTTATAATATAATTCCAAGAGAAAAGATGTAAGGAAGGAAGAACAAGCACCTGATGGACGAAGACGTCTTCATGTCCGCTTCCATCCACCGCTTCCAGAAATCCCCAGCCTTTAGCGACGTCGAACCACTTGCACCGTCCGCGGTGCTGAGTTTGTTCCTCGTGGTCCGATGTCCCTGTACATCACAATGACAACGCTTGACTTCTCATATCCTGTCTGGTTGATGAAATGTTGAGCATTTTCTTTTTATTGAAAAATACAGAGAATATATTATGATGCATAGCGCGCCATCTGTTATGAATATTCGAAACTTTTATAGACACGTATGATTGGCAGTAGAAATGGTTTAATTTTCAAAAGAATCATACACGTCTATAAAAGTTTCGAATATTCATAACAGAGAAGAATATATACTTAACAATTTGAAAATAGAGCAATCCATAAATAAATCTTTAATTAAAAAGGCATATATTGATTCAAAATATATAAAATGTATTGGTAAAATAAATGATATTTTGATTCAATATATGCCTTTTTAATTAAATTAAAAACTTAACAATGAATCTGAAGAAATGTATTTATAGTACATGACAGTGCTATAGGTGTGTATTAACCTTTAGTATCTACCTAGCCTAAGTATATTTAAATGAAATATTTTGTTGAGGTAGTTGAAAAGAGTAGTTAACCGTGTAATCAGAAAGCAAATCCAGCTGTATCCCGTGTTAACGAAAAAAATATACACTACCTGATATTAACACAAAAAAGTAATGGCCTGGAAATTATGAAAATTTCAGGGTAAATTTGTCTCACTGAATTATGCAAATGAGGCGAAATGTGCAGCTCTGACGTCGCGCACGTGGAGTACGATATAAGGAAAGAACGGTGTGATGTAATTAGGCCAAGGGAATCATGGCAGAAATATCTTGATATTCTCAGAAAAAATGCGAGGTCGCCGCTAAAGGAGGCAGAAAGTTCTATCAAACAGACAATTTTAAGAGCATAGTGGTCGAGCTGGAAAGGACCGATTGGTCCATACATGACACACCTAGATATGTCTACGGTGGATGGTTAGGACACGAGAATATGGCAAGTTTGACGGGTGAAGATTTTACTGAGCATGCATGGATTTTGCAGCATATTAAGAGCAAACTTGATGTCCCAAAATCGGCCAGAACCATTTCATGTCGATTTTTTGCTAGTAACCTGCACTCGGGGCGTCCACCAACGAGTGCTAGTGAGCCCAAATCACAGGTGTGATCGCTTTCAATAGAGACGAGCTAGAGTGATATCAACGATGGAATGGCCCAGGACTGTCTTCCCAGATGGGTCATGTTTCTCTAGTAACGATGTGGTAACAAGTCGATCCGACAGCATCTGTCGAACGACCCACGCGCGATAACGCTGAATCGTGGTTTGGGGCGCCATCGTGTGTGTACGATATCAACTCTAGTTCTCATTAAGAACACTATGATGACCTAACGATATGTGTATTATGTTACATTTCGGCCGATGACACTTCCTACCTTCAAGGAAAACCCTATTCCCTTTACCCGGGGCATACTCTGCACGCATCACTTGATTTGCTCTTAAAGGTGTACAGAAGCTTCCTTGGCTTCCATTCTCCTTGAATCCTTCACATATAGAGCAGCCATGGGACGTGATTAAAGGAATCTAGCCCGTGTTCAGAAGAACCCGTGTTCTAGCCATAGCCGTGCTCAGAAGAACCCGTGTTCTAGCCATAGCCGTGTTCAGAAGAACCCGTGTTCTAGCCATAACCGTGCTCAGAAGAACCCGTGTTCTAGCCATAGCCGTGTTCAGAAGACAAAGTGTGGAAAATTGTTGACAGGGAATGAATATCCATCTCTCAAGAAACCATCCGTCTTTCATTCTGGACCTAGACGTGTTGATTCGTGTATCGCCGTGCACGGTGATCCTACAGCTTACTGAGCTGACGTTGTTCTCGCTCTGTATTATGGTTATCATTTTGAAACAAAAATCACTTATTGTTTATCGCAGTCTTCCGCTGATTGCTGAATTTGATCACTTTTCGGCCATTAATTTTTAGTGTAAATTTTCAATGTGTATCACGGTGGTTTTTGAAAAAAAGAAAACCTCAAGAGAAAATCGATCAATCGATAGAAAAAAGTGATCATTCTCCAATTTCTTCATATAAATTAAACCAAATTTTTATCAAATTCGATTAGTACGCAATAGTTTAAAAGATTAATATTTAAAATATAAAAGGAGTATCTGTTAAAAATAACGAGATTTTCTCATAGATTTTATTTAAAAATAGAAAATATAAACTTAATATTCTTCAAAAAAGCTTCCTATCTTCTTCACTAATAATTCTTCTCTACACAATAGCTTCTTAGTGCCAGTTCAAATATAACATTATTAGGTACCATTTAAAAAGAACAACCCAGGTCAAAATATTTACAATCAACAATATATACATGTGATATCTTGGGACCTCTGGGACCAGTGTTACCTGATGCTAGACGAACCTCGATGTCAACTCTACCGTGCAGTCGTGGTGGAAGGCGACACAGCTGGGCCAAAGGTGAAATAAACAAACAGAGATTCCACTAAGAAGCGTCTGAACGTAAAGAAAAAAAGGGACGAGGAGATTTCTGGCAGGAAAGGGTTTACCTCTATCGGAGCGTCCGGCGGACTGGGGCTGAAACAAAGGCTGACTAAGGGCTGACTAACTGAGGCTCGGGGCCTCCTTTTATAGCTTAGCTGGGTCCGAACAGGTCACTGCCCTTTTCTCACGTAAACAGGGTGGGAAAGTTATATTATCCAGGAGGGCCACGACCTCGTAAAAGTTGGACTGGGATTGCTAGGCCTGCTTTTCTATTCACACCTAAGCCTGATTAGTTTTAACCTTAATTTTCTCCTGTTATTCTCCATTCCTTCTATCTGTACAGTTGCTATACTTTATTAGATTCTTACGCGATACAGATTGATGTTACTTGAGGCTTTCTAATTGTAGTAAATGACAAGTTATATACAGTCACGTGGTGGAACATGTGGTAGTAGATATCTGGACTATTTACAACAATTCCATGGTCTTAAATCATCACATACATGTTCATCTCACAAGGTTAAAGTCTTGTGGTTCGAGTTCAATGGTTCTGAATATTGTCAATTGTACTGTTTTCTTCATTTATTTTTACTCGCTACATGTTTTTCTTTATATTTTTATACTTGTTTCCCTCCCCCCCAATTTATTGAGGAATTTCCTTGGTTTGGCTCTTTTTTCTTTGTTTCTTATGTGTAATTGAAAATCTCATGGAGGACGTTTGGTTTCCACGTTTTTCTGATTTTACATGAATATTTTGAATAGTTGTCTTATTATGAAGTCGTTTGTGTTTTTAATATACTGAAAGATCATTTCTATTGATATTGTGACTAAAGAAAAAAAAAAGGAATTGGACTCTTAAAATGTGAACTTCACTGTGTGAACTTAAGTATGTACTTAACCTGCATCGCTAAGTAAACTCACACGTAATTATTTACCATCCAAACTATAGAAAACACGTAAAATTATGTGGAACAAACACAATCGAACAAAATGTCCATTTATTTATATAGTGTGGTTTTAAAATAAGAACATAAAGTATCCAGGGAAAAGTTTCTTTTAAAAATATTTTTTATTTAAAAATATCTCAAGGTTTCGGGCAAAAAAGCCCTTCTACGGGAGAAAATATCTTACATCATTAAAACGCCAATAAAATTCTTGCCTGAAAGCTTTAGAGATTTTAAAATAAAAAATATTTTTAAAAAATTTTTTCTGGATGCTTAATGTCCTTGTTTTAATATTGATTCAAGGGATTGTTTTATCGAATAGTGTGATTTTATCGTTTTATTTTTGTTTTCCGAAATATAATCAAACTTTTAAAAGAGTTTGGGTTGCCACGTAAGATGATTCTAAGTACCATTGTTACCTTTTAGAGTGTTTCAATTGCTTTCTTTAACGAGTTAAATTTGATGGTTTTCATCTCTATGCAGAGATATCTTATACAGAGAGGTTTTAATTATAGATTTTAGAATATGTTAATTTATATTAATTTATTGGAATGCAATCCGCGTGTAAATGACCGACGACTTACTTCAATGCAAGTTCATACTTGAATGGCCAAAATGTTCCAATGGAAGCTGATACCTAAATGGCCGGTTTATTGCAATAGAAGATGATACCTTAATGGCCGGTTTGTTCCAATAGAAGATGATACCTTAATGGCCGGTTTGCTCCAATAAAAGATGATACACAAATGGCCGGTTTGTTCCAATAGAAGATGATACCTTAATGGCCGGTTTGTTCCAATAGAAGATTATTACTTAATGGCCGGTTTGCTCCAATAAAAGATGATACCCAAATGGCCGGTTTGTTCCAATAGAAGATGATACCTTAATGGCCGGTTTGTTCCAATAGAAGATGATACCCAAATGGCCGGTTTGTTCCAATAGAAGATGATACCTTAATGGCCGGTTTGTTCCAATAGAAGATGATACCTTAATGGCCGGTTTGTTCCAATAGAAGATGATACCTTAATGGCCGGTTTGTTCCAATAGAAGATGATACCTTAATGGCCGGTTTGTTCCAATAGAAGATGATACCTTAATGTCCGGTTTGTTCCAATAGAAGATGATACCTTAATGGCCGGTTTGTTCCAATAGAAGATGATACCCAAATGGCCGGTTTGTTCCAATAGAAGATGATACCTTAATGGCCGGTTTGTTCTAATAGAAGATGATACCTAAATGGCCGGTTTGTTCCAATAGAAGATGATACCTTAATGGCCGGTTTGTTCCAATAGAAGATGATACCTTAATGGCCGGTTTGTTCCAATAGAAGATGATACCTTAATGTCCGGTTTGTTCCAATAGAAGATGATACCTTAATGGCCGGTTTGTTCCAATAGAAGATGATACCCAAATGGCCGGTTTGTTCCAATAGAAGATGATACCTTAATGGCCGGTTTGTTCTAATAGAAGATGATACCTAAATGGCCGGTTTGTTCTAATAGAAGATGATACCTAAATGGCCGGTTTGTCCCAATAGAATATGATACCTAAATGGCCGGTTTGTTCCAATAGAAGCTGATACCTAAATGGCCGGTTTGTTCCAATAGAAGATAATACCTTAATGGCCGGTTTGTTCCAATATAAGATGATACCCAAATGGTCGCTTTGTTCCAAAAGAAGTTGATACATTAATGGCCGGTTTGTTCTAATAGAAGATGATACCTAAATGGTCGCTTTGTTCCAATTGAAGTTGATACCCGGTTTGTTCCAATAGAAGATGATACCTTAATGACCGCCCTGTTCCAATAGAAGATGACATCTTAACGGCCGGTTTGTTCCGATAGAAGATGATACCTTAATGACCGCTCTGTTCCAATAGAAGATGATATCTTAATAGCCGGTTTGTTCCAATAGAAGATGATATCTTAATGGCCGGTTTGTTCCAATAGAAGATAATACCTTAATGGCCGGTTTGTTCCAATAGAAGCTGATACCTAAATGGCCGGTTTGTTCCAATAGAAGATGATACCTAAATGGCCGGTTTGTTCCAATAGAAGATAATACCTTAATGGCCGGTTTGTTCCAATAGAAGCTGATACCTAAATGGCCGGTTTGTTCCAATAGAAGATAATACCTTAATGGCCGGTTTTTCCAATAGAAGATGATACCTAAATGGCCGGTTTGTTCCAATAGAAGCTGATACCTAAATGGCCGGTTTGTTCCAATAGAAGATAATACCTTAATGGCCGGTTTTTCCAATAGAAGATGATACCTAAATGGCCGGTTTGTTCCAATAGAAGATGATACCTAAATGGCCGGTTTGTTCCAATAGAAGATAATACCTTAATGACCGGTTTTTCCAATAGAAGATGATACCTAAATGGCCGGTTTGTTCTAATAGAAACTGATACCTTAATGGCCGGTTTGTTCCAATAGAAACTGATACCTAAATGTTTCAACTTATTCCAATTATATCTGATAACAATAAAAAAAAGTTTTATTGAACCTTGTGCCTAAATGGCGGAACTTTGTTTCAATGGAATCTAATATGTAAATTGAAACTTCCCCCAAATTGCAGATATATGTTTGAGTAGGTTGATTACTTGATCCAAAAAGATTTTTCACGAATTTTTTTCAGGGAAGTTGTTCATGAAAAATACAAACCTTTCCTTCGAAAATAATGTTATTGAATGCTAGCATTTTTCAAGAGAACTTATCAATAAAATTCAACAAGTATATATCACAAAATTACAAAATATTTGCATCATAATTTAAAAGAATGACTGAACATTGCTTAATATTTCTGAAACGTTCAAAAAGAAATTGAAGTTCTCACCACAAAATTATCTCAAAAGAAATATAATCTGCTGATGTAATGAATATTATTGGTAAGTAATTTTGTTGTTGTTTTTTGAAATTTAGCTAGAGTAGCAAACTTCATATATTGTGTTCAAGGTTAATGACAACACACACGTATGACATTAATTATATTCCAAAACTTTGTTTGAATGCAAATATTTTTACCTGACTATGTTTTATTAAATTTATAAATTTGATTGCCATCTATAGTTGAAATTTTGCACAAATAAATTTAATTTATAATCTATATATATATAAATGAATGTATGTGTGTGTCCTTTATGCCTGACCAAACCACTCATTGGAACGCCATGAAACTTTGGGAAGTTATTTAGTATTGTACTGGGAAGGTTTCTAGCAAATAAAATTTTTGAAATAACTTTTCGCCTAAAAATAATCAAGATAAATATTCTAATTTATCTGTTATAATCCAACAATCTGCTCTAAATATTATCATGATGATACGATGATTTTGTAATGTAGAAAATTAGGAAAGACAACATTCAGGATGACACGACAATTTATTTGATACAAGAATAATGATACAATTCCAAGGCAAGATACTATTCCTTTAACTTCCAATTACCGAGGGAACCAATTAATATTGATTTTATTCAACTTATCGAGTATTTTTCAAGGGACCGGGAAAAATTGTTCACTTTATCGAGAGATTCGTTAGACAAACCTTTACTCGGGTAAAACCCGGGCGAAGCCGGGTACATCCGCTAGTATATTATAAATTTAATTTATCAATATATTTTGTTATGAAATCATATTTTGCGGAAAAGCGTTGCTCGATGCAATATCTAGAAATTATATGTATGTATCCCTACAGACCTATAAGCTTATGTTCATAGTTCACTAAACACCCCTAAGCTGCTTTCTACAGAAAATACAGGGTATATCTCAAACCAATCCAATACAATAATAAAAAAAAGTCGGTGGATGAGAGGGTAACACCCTCGATTCCCGACAGTCATGAACCGGGATTGAATCCCGCGTTAAAATTTGTTTAATATGTGAAAAACCTTCACATATTATTCACTGTTTCAATTATCATGAACTAGGTTGCTTTTCTGAGCGGTATCTATTAATGTGATTTTGAACAAGCAGGATCCAATACAATAGTAGAGCGGTCTAGAGATTAATTTGGCGAAACCGCTTAGAGAGTTCACTACTGATGAGCCAAGACCTATCATCAATAACTCATATCATTGCAGTAAGGTCTGTAGAGATAATATTTGATGATATTTAAAAGAAACACATTGCCAGTAAATTTATTTATGAAAATTTTTAACTATGTTTCATAGTTGAAATCTAAAATCTTAAAATGCACTTTGCGTAATAGCGAATTTAGCCACGACTTTCCACACTACATGTTTTATTGTCCGGCACTGGAAGTGGAGAGAGAGAAATTCCCTGTCAAAATTTAGCTTATGAAAACAAGTTCCCATATGTTCTAATGGCAAAAGTAGTCAAAAGCAAACCGAATGCCTTAGCTTTTCACAAATTCTGGAAAACAACACAGACAATAGGTGTAATAGAGATGATGGGTCCAACTTAAAGAAAGATCGATGTTTATCTCCAATTTCTGTAGATAACTGTTACTTCTTTTTAACCATCTGGGAGAATCCTATATGGGACGATTGTCCTTAATAAAGGCTTGACAAAGGCAGACGCATTCTACTTCACACAATCATGATGGTTGTCAACTTTGATTGGGGTATATGATTGGGTGGAGATAAGAAATAAGAAAGAAGAAGGCTTTTTGTCGTCGTTGTTGTTATTTATTTGACTCAAATTTGTCTAATGTCTATTTAGCATATACCTTTTTTTCGAGTGCAACCCATTCAGTTCATTTCGTCCAGCAGTCACTATTGATTTCAATAATTTAAAATGAAATTGCTAATGTAAATTTCAAATTTATTTTGCGCCTTAAAATCTTCAATAAATAATATAGAATTCTTAAAATTACTTTTTTCCCAATTTCTTTTAAGTAGGTAATAAAAGATGTTTATAATTTACACCTGCACCTTTTTCTCTCTACAAAATAGGAAGAAAATAATCAATCTGAGAGAAGTTTCAAATAGAATTATGGCTATATATTTACAATATAATTAATTTATTTTAGAAGTTATTTAAAAAAAATTAACATATCATTTTAAAATAAAATCTGATCTTTATTAAGTTATATTTTACATATTTTTTAATTGAGTAGATGAGCTATTGTTCTATTATTTAATAATATTTTCCAATAAAAAAAAAATTCCAAATAGTTGCATTGCCATCGTAAGTGAGCAAGAAGAAATGTGACTAAAATAAGAGGGTTGCGGGATTTATCATAATATTGAGAGAATAGGTAAAGAAAAAACTTTGAGAAACACAAAGCTGTTCTAAACCCGTTCATTTAACGGGCCATCATTCTAGATTTTGTGTGTTAATATAGACCTAAAATAAAAAAATAAATAAAAATGCAGGTAATTATTTACCCAAAAATATTATGTGATAAATTTTCCCTATTTAGAGTCTTTACACACGTTTGATATTAATAATTGCATAATATTGGGTGGAATGTCGTTCTATTATTTTTAATATTTTCCAATAGAAAAAAAAAGAGTTCCAAATAGTTGTATTGCCATCGTAAGTGAGCAAGTGAAATAAAAGATAAACATTTTGAATTTATAATAAAAGCTTTTTTTAATGCACTTATATGACTAAAATATGAAGGTGTAGGATGTTTTTTCTATTGTGCAAATAATGCTTACAAAAATGTATTTCTACTACGTGCACCATTAGCTTTATGCGAACTCTAAACGACACGCCTTACTCAAACTATCTTAAAAGTTTTATGAGAGAGATACAATGTTATACATGATTCTATATGGTGTAATATTTATACACAGATAAACATGTGAGGGATAGAATCCTATTACCAGTTGCAAACAAGACACGCTATATCCGATCTGGATAATTGCTCGTGAAACTATTTACAATAATTCATATTGTAGTAGAGTAGGTAACAGAATTATCAAAAAGAAAATAAACAATTATGAAAAAGATCATTGAATAAACATATACATTAAACAAATAAACAACAACATAAGCAGATAGAAGAAATCGCAAGGTAGTTGTTTATAGTATGTTAAGCAATGATAGAAGTTGATTTAATGAAGTTATCTGTAATAATTAGTATAGTGGAGAAAGAAAGTTGATCATGTTGAGCTATTTACAATGAGTTATATTCTAAAGTAACTTATTAATTATTTACATTGATGTAAATCAAGTCGCATAGTAGTGTAGTTCCTCAAGTTGCATGGATCTGTCTATTTATAATAAAAAGTCTGCAGAACCTATTAAATTTCGTATATAGAATCCTATATTAACTGGTGGGGCAAGATCGGTAGCTAGGTTTTTGGTTTATATAAGTTGGATAAAAAAATAAAGCTTCGATACTTATTTTATAATCAAGATTCAGCTTCTTTAATGACTCAAATAAAGCGAAGGTTTCTTTAAAGTCTTTTACAGTGATTGGAGGATGTTTTATTTCTTGAATAAGGGAGAATTTGACTCACAGCTCGAAATGCTTACAAGTGGAGTCCAACCGGCAATGTCAAGGGCGGGGATGATGACTAGGAAAAGTTCTACATAGCTAAGAAAAGTCTCAGAGCTGCTTCCAAATAACTCCACAAGACCTAACACGAGAATCCGTGGTAAATCCATGTATAGTAACTTTCTTTGCCTCCAATTTGCCCAGATTAATCTATTAGCTTGATTGCATTTATATAATTTTCCCTGTATATAAATATCATATTACCATTAAGTTCTATCACTGTTTTTCCTTAATGTATCCTATATTTCTGCTTGGAGAATCTGTATAAGACTAAAAGGTCTTAATAAAGCTTTGTTGCTGTTGTTGAATAAGGGAGAATATTTAAATATAAAGGGGTGTTTCTGTATTCATTCAGATTCTCGCAATCGAAAAGAATGATATTTCATTTTTATCAGATTCATACAAAATGGATACGTTCTGGATCCTCTTTATACTTTGTAGTATTTTTTACATTACCACAAAATGCTAATACATATGTATAGTACACTAGCCGAGTGACCCGGGCAACGCACCGGGTTTACCCTACGGGCCTGTTTAGATAGTGGCTTGAAATTGAAATGGCTATATTTTAATTTCTTAGAAACAGCATTTCATGAAATTTTAAATAAAAACTTTCTGAGTAAAATATATACATTCGTACATAGATACACACACGGATGAATACTGACCATCCGGAGTAGATCTCCAAGGAAAATTTCTACAGAGAATGATTTCTGATTATAGGCAGGAATATAATTAAAAATTAATTTAGAAACCCAAATAATCTACCACTAATAATTGATATAATTCAATATATATACAAGGTGTGTCTAATAAATAATGAGACCGGTCAAAAACAAAGAAAAAAATGAAATGATAATTTCATTTTAAAAGTCTATTAATGGCTCTAAAAGGAAGGAGATTTGACACTAGAGAGTCCATCATAGCGTATTCGAAAAAGGTCTTGAAGAACATCCCGAAAGATGCCTTTTCTAAATGTTTTAAATCATGGGAGAATAGATGGAAATTATGTATAGTTGCGGGAGGGGACAATTTTGAAAAATACTAATAAAAATATTTTTTAATCATTCTATTTTTTCTTTATTTTTGATCAGTCTCATTATTTATTGGACACACCTTGTATAACCCAGGGAGCGCAGAACGCCAACTACCCGGGGAGTCCAGCTCACTAGATGGACTAGTGTTGAGCTCTTTTATCCGCGTCCTGTTTTGATTGGTGAGTTGAACCAACCCAAATGTATACGAATATATGTTTTTCATCAAAGTCTGCGCTCCAATTATCTAAACTGGGAAAATTTGCTTTGAACTATGAGAGTTCAGGAATACAAGTTAGTCTTTTAGATGGATTATGCTCGCACTCGGTTTTATACATTGGGCTTAACATTATTATTGAATATAATTTATCAACACATTCTTTTTATTATTAATCTTTATTAGAAGTTAGAAAAGCATACTCAATATTATTATTCACTACAATCCCATATTTTACTAGTTATAACTATCATATCAAACAAATTTGTACAAAAATTATTTTTCTACATTGTAATTACCTTATGCTTTAATCTACAATCACCATAAGAGAATTTTCATCACTCGGGGCACATAACCTGTAGTAATATATCTATATATATATATATATAAATCAATGTTTGTATGTCCGGTATACAAATTCGCAGTAGTTCACTAATTCAAACCAAAATTTTCATACATAGGTAAAAAATACGGGAAAGACGATAGGCTATTTTAAAAAAATATATAAATCAATTATTAAAACTATATATTCAAATTATTCTACTTAGCTCACGAACAGCGCCCTCTATCAAAGATTAGATTAAATTATGCTGATGCAAACAAATAGATAATGCTAATAACAAACAATTATAAAAAAAATCTTATCTAAATATATATCACTCGGGTAGATATGCACACGGGTCAATCCCGGGGCGAAGCCCGGGTCACCCGTCTACTGTAGTTGTGTATAATATGTAAGGCCTTGACAAAGGTTGGCGTTAAGCCAACAGAAATATTAGCAAATAAATATTTTTATTTAATCCAATATATGCCTTCTTATTATCTAAATATGTCAATATATACATTATAGAATATGTAACATAATTATAGAAGTGTAACAGCCCCAAAATATAGATACAAATCAACTCGTCAGTTTAACCACACATCATCTACTTATATATTTGCCTTATTCTGTCTGAAGCATTGTCTGTTTGTCTGAAGCTTTGTCTGAAGCTCACGGATAGAATGCGCGCTCATTGGCTGTAGATACGATGTACTAGAGCGCCATCTGTTATCAAATTATAAAACTATTTTAGAGGCGTAATATTCTTTTTATTTTTTTTTTATTTATTTATTGTTTTTTATTATTATTTTAATTTATTTATTTATTTATTTTTATTTTTATTTTTATTTTTTTATTTTTTTTAAATTTTTTTTAAATTTTTTTATTTTTTTTTTTTATTTTTTTATTTTTTTTATTTTTTTTTAATTTTATTTTTATTTTTTTTTTATTTTTTTTTATTTTTTTTTATTTTTTTATTTATTTATTTATTTTTTTTTTATTTTTTTTTATTTTTTTTTATTTATTTTTTTATTTTTTATTTTTTTTTATGTAAGTTTGCCTCTCTCATAAACCTGTCTATACAGACCACCCTGACTATAGCGACCACGCTAGACAACCCTGTTATCAGCTGCCTGTCTATACAGACCACCCTGTCTATAGCAGTCACCTTAGGCAACCCTGTTATCAGCAGTGTGATACATCCACCTGTCTATACAGACCACCCTGTCTATAGCAACCACTCTAGACAACCCTGTTATCAGCTGTGTGATACATCCACCTGTCTATACAGACCACCCTGTTAATAGCGACCACCCAAGTCAACGTTTTTAAAATATATTCGCACTCGGGTAAACCCCGGGCGTTGCCCGGGCCATTCGTCTAGTGTAATATAAAACACGATAATAAAGTTTGATTGAGAGTCCGCCACGCCAAAGAAAGGACAAAGGGTCTTCGATTACAGAGTTCCGGAACCTCCTACCTAAACAATAATCTCCAATTTGTTATTTACTGTAGTCACATAACCCCAATAGAGTATTAGCATTAACCAATTCTTCATTTTTTAAACCTGTACTATGTAAATTATGAAAAAGGCATCTCTTTATTGTGCAACTGAAAGTTGCTGATGGCTTGCGCCATCTATCGGAATAAATATCAATTATTCTCGTTGATTTTTAATTATTCCAGAATTGGCCAAATACCCATTCTTGATTAATCAAGAAATCTAACCACGTACGCGTTTCGGGCTGTTGGCCCTCGTCAGCGTGGTGCAAGCTGTACCTCAACGACCAAAAAACTGGTCATTCAGGCATTTTGAAAAATCATGAAACAGGCATTTAAGGCCGTGTGTACTATGTAAATTAGTCTTTTTGCATATCTGTCTTATATTTCCTGCTTCGTTGTATGTATATATATGGATTAGATTCGAAAAACCTCAGTAGCGTAGTTATACCTGTCGAAGGGCTGTTGAAAGCTTATATTGCCGTTATATATAAAAGAAACTTTTCTGTCTTTTATTTATAATTTTATCGAAGGGATTATATTAATAAGAGAGTCTTTAGTTTGTTTTACATATATAATGAAAGCAATACAACTGAAAAGAAGATCAACTGTCTGTGGTTCCTCTGAACAGTGAGGACAGGTTGGGGCTATTTCGGGATGTACAAGTGTAATGTCTGCCAGTACATGGTCATAGCTTCTAAGGATGGTAGTGGTAGCCTCCCCAAGACGAATTTTTTTTTTGTGAAAATTTTAAGAGACGGTTTGGAGTGGAAGCAATTCTCTTGAGAGATCTGTTCGAGTAGTCTTATGAATATAATACAGTCTATGATGAAAGAGCAGTCTTACGTCAACGGTTTGGAGCATGAGTTCGAGGCAAGGTAGAGTACGAATTTAGTATGACAGAAGCAGCATCATATTTTTGTTACTCTGTCTGCCAGTTCATTGCCATTGACACCACTGTCTCGGCGTTCCCAACACAGCTTAATGTGGTGTGTTCTGTTCAGGACTTGTATTATTTCCTCCATTAAAGATGATCGTGCAATTCCAGAGGTGCAGATGAATGCTAAAGCGGATCTTCAGTCCGAGATAATGGTCAATCCAGCGCCTGTTGGACTTATCTCCGCGAGTTAAGCTGCCCAGAGAATGAATTCAGTTTGAAAGGCAGTACAGTCTGGATGAAGCCGTAGAAGAACTGACTGTTGTTCTTAAGAAGGGATAGTTGACGCACCAATTCCTGAACCACATTTTGATCCATCTTTGAACATTAGTAGCGTTGTTATATATATGAAAAAATGGTACAAATGTGACATTATATTGGGATAAGGTTCATAAATTTAAAAAAAGGCATTTCCTTATCGTGCAACTGAAAGTTGCTGATGATTTGCGTCATCTATCGGAATACATATAAACTATTCATTGTTTTTTTAATTATTCTAGAATTAGCCAAATACCTATTCTTGATTAATCAAGAAAAGCTAACCACGTACGCGTTTCGGGCTGTTGGTCCTCGTCAGAGTAGTGCAAGCTGTACCTCAACGAACAAAAACTCATTCAGGCATCCTGGAAAATCATGAATCAATCATATATACCTCTTCAAGGTTCATATTGGAGGAAAGGGGTCGTCTGAATGGGGGTATATCAGGGAAGCTGGTCCTGGCTTTGATTCGGTGTTCCTCTCCCTAATCTCTTTTAGGAAGGCCAGCCGAGTCTAGATGATGATGAAACAAGGAGGGAAATGGCTCATCTGTGGTGAACGCTCCCAACGGTTTCGCCAGTTTAGCTCCCAGACTTCTCTATGATTCTATCAAGCTCATCTCTTATATACGCTGCGTTTTCTATTGAATACAGTAATTTGGTGTTTTGAGAGAACTATGAACACATGCTCATAGGACTATAGAAATGTAAACCAAAATTAAAGATTTAGATTTGCAGCGATAGATGGCGCTATATTGCTGATGAATATATGTAAATATTGTACAGTTATCTGGTCAATGTGTAAGGTCTGCTTTAATTATGTAATTATGTTTGAAATAAATATCTTTATGACCGTGTAAAAATAAATCTCATGTTGGTTTAAAATTCCTTTTGTACAATCTATTTAAATAAATAATTATATGTTAATTCTAGATGTCAACGAAGAGAATCGAAAAGGTTAGAATATAACAAAGAGAAAAATAGTAGAAACCATTAAATTATTCATGAAATGACCAGTGGACCACCTACCTTCCTGTTCCGCCATCGTCTGCTTACTGTCTGGTCACGTGACCGCTAGCGGCGCCATTGTTGACTCCTCTCGTCTGCCTTGATTATTCAAAAGGTAAGAACAAATATTTGAATGGCGCATGAATGGTTAAATATATATACAGAGAAATGACGCTATATTTAATAAAAAATAAATAAATAAAATGAATTTGAAAACAATTTTTAATAATTTTAAATAAATACCTGTAAATTAAAAGTAATCCCTTTTACAAATTCACGTATTTAAAGATATTATGTAATATTATTTTTACCTATTCACAATAATTATTGTATAATTTATAGAAAAACATATTTAAATGGAACATATAGATACCTCCCAAAACGAACTCAATTAAATCACTGAAGACTATTTCCACATTATTAAACATTCGTGTGTCTCTTGAACGACAATTTTAATTCAAATTATTTAGCGCAGGTTTCAAAACATTGTTTTGGGAAAGATGGCTAAATTATATGTATCCCTCTTAACTCTTTTCAAAGAAGAGCCTGTTTGAATTAATGCCGTGAACATCCGTCCTGAACCCAAGATCAATGGACCTATGTTTTCTTCAGTGATAAGTCAATATTCATTTTGGATGTTATTTCTTTACAATTCGTTATCTAGAGAGAACCTGCTTCCATCCCACTAACATCAGAGAAATAGATCGTTTTATAGGTGAAGACTAGTAGTCTAGACCAAGGGTCTGCGGCTCGCGAGCCACATGCAGCTCTTTGGATGTGGAGCTGCGTGTAGTACTCACCTAAATAAAATTTATTTATGCAAGTACTATTTATTGTTGGCAAGAAACCATTTTTGCGGCTCTTAAATTTTGTAAATTGTAATTTTTGACTCTTCCTACTCGAAGTTTGACGACCTCAGGTCTAGGATTGCTTCATTTCAAACAGACCGTTAACCTCTCCTTTTGTGTGAGAGATTCACATTGCTTGAAGCTACAGGAACGAGATCCTTGAACCCTAAATACGGTCTTTAAAAAGAAAACAGCTTAAAGTTGCTAGGAATGTGGATGAGACAACAATTTATTTCAGGAAAGCTTTTCATTATAGGCACAGGTGACGTGGTAGGCCAGATTATTTCAGGAAAGAACAAACTATGAGTGATAAACAAAAGATAAGCAAAAGAGGGAAGTGTACAGAGTATAGTACAATATAAACATAAAAATAATACTCTGCTAAAAAATAATAAATACTTTGTTACAATATTTAAAGTTTATTAACTGTCTAATTTCTATTTTAAAAAGATAATTCTTATAGGAATGTGGTTTTGAGAATATTAATTGATTTAAATCTCCTGGATATGTGTTTCCATGTACTCCTGTAAGAAGGGCAGATATGCCCGAAAGCTCACGTTTAATAAAGATAAATACAGTCTCTTTCAGGGTGGTCACACACTTTGGTCTCCAGTTCATTTTAAGGATATTAATTTTCATCCAAACACACATACAGAGTAGTGATAGCCAATGACCTCATTGAGAGTGTGAAGATATTCAGAAGATGGAATGGCCATTCAGATCTCCAGATCTGAGTCCATTAAAACATATCTGGAATGCCTTAAAGAGAATCATAGGATCTTATTAGATATCTCCAAGAATTAAACTTGAAATAGAATCTTCCCTTTTGGAGAAGAGTCGGATTTATTACTTCAAGACACCCTTCCTCTAAAACCTAAAAATCAGCATAGAGGGTCATTATAAGGCTTGTACGAAGGCGTTCCTTTCCATGGCCACCCATCCCCAGGCCCCTCCAACAGTGCAATGTATATAGTGCTTTGTATATATTCCGCTTTATGTGTCCATCGGGGCTCAAAAATCATCCATTCTGGCTAGCAGCCCCGTAAATAAATATATTTCCGAAGGCGTTCCAATGAGTAACTGTATTTATAAGTAGAACGCGTTATACCTTTCAGAGTTATACCTTTTTCGCTGCTTTATCACAATGTTTATTCCAATATTTTCAACTCTTCCAAAAAATAGGAATTGTTGAGGTCTCCAAAATATATCTCCGTCTAAGCGATGACTCCCTCATTTGATCCAAATTTCTTTATAGCTAACCATTTCTTCATTATTGTAATATGAAGGAATCACAAGGATCAGGTTGGGAGAAATAGAAATAGGGTGAGTAAGTTATTGATGAAGTTTGGCTGCGACAACCACGGAAGAATGTGATGGTCGGTAGTCATTGCGAAAATTTATTGTTTTCTTCGCCAAAGTGTTCATGTTTCCTTCAATTTCTTGTCGAAGCGGTCAAATAATTTACTGTAGTTTTATCCAGTGAAAGTTGGTCAATAGTCAAAGAAATTGATAAGAATGTCGCCATACGTATTCCAAATATTCGTTGCTGTAACATTTCCAGAAGAAGAGACCTTTTTCTTTGAGCAGAATTTCCGAAATATCCCATTGTTTTTCCGATTTCTCTTGGTTTTCGAGGCATTCAAACAATCCTGGTGTCATTGACTATCACACTCCTACGCAAAAATGTTTGCATCCGGCTTAAATTGTTCCAAACACTGCTTTGAAGTTGGAAATCGCATTCGCTTGTTGTCATACTAGGCAATCGCAGCACTCATCGGTCCGATAATCTTTTCATCTTCAATAAAAACTATGGCTTTTGATACTTCACGCAATTTCGTTCCTCGATTTGAGTGAATCATGTGGAGTTTTTCTATGAATTCCTCGGTAACCACATCTGCTGGGAGACCTAGGGGATCCTCTTCAAATACCGATATTAGACCTTTTTTAGATACGTTGAACCAATATATAGCTGCTGTTGTGGATAAAGAAGGGATCCCATAAACAGCATTCAGATTTGGTTTTACTTTTCACAGGATTCCCCATCCAATAGTAGAAAGTAAATCTTTGAACGATACTGCACTTTATCCATCTTACCTAAATAACACCTACAGGAGATGCAACAACTGTCCTGGTGTGTAACTAACATCTACCGACATATTATCATGCCCAGCAATGGCCGCAGCCTTGCATAAAATTGACATGGACCCAGAAGAGCAGCTTTACACACCCAAGATAGTGGACATTGAGACTGCTGTGATAGAGATGCATGGGGACATCTGAGGTTCTTCATTGAACAGGAAAACAACAACAAAAAGCCTTTATTAACAACACTTGTCCCATACAGGATTCTCCCAGATAGGTAAAAGAAGTAAACATAGAAGTTATCTACAGAAAGTGGAAATTAAGATCAACCTTTTTTAAAGTAGGATCCATCATTTGTGTTGCGCCTATTATTTGTGCTGTTTTCTAGAATTTGTGAAAAACTAATGAATTGGGTTTGAATATCATTATGTTTTCCATAAGAACATATGGAGATTTGTTCCCATAACCAATCTTTTAACGGATAATTCCTCTCTCCTTCTCCAGTGCTGGATAATAAAACATGTAGTGTGGAAAGTCATGGATAAATTCGCTATTATACAGATCGTACTTTAAGTTCTTAGATTTCAATAATAGAACGTGATTATGTTTATAAATAATGATAAAATATTTCTCACTTGGGCAACGCATCGCATTACAGTCATTGGAATATCATCCCATCTAATCTAAACGACGTGGGATGATTCATTGAAATGGCTGCGGGGTTAAAACAAATTCAATGAATCATTGCCTAATTCGACACGTTCGCGGTTTTAAAATGTTATGATTATTACAAAACCTGATTTAGGAATCCCAACATTCTCTTAAAACAGATGTTTATTGAGCTATTCTCGTAGAGCTGAAAAAGATTAGCATATTTCTCATAGCAGTATACTCTTTTTAATGTAGATGGCCATTTCCTTTTCGTGTAACTTTAAAATAATTCGCTTATTCATCTCACTCTTATTTAGTACATTGATCTTGATTGATTATCCGTAGAATTAACTATTTTGTGCCAAAATTTTAATTTTAATATGGTATTTTTTTGAAATATCTCATTCCGAGTCAGTTCTTTCACCTTTTGACCCAAATTCGTGTTATCAAACTGAATAATAGCAGATATTTTGGAACATTGAGAAGAAAATAGATACAAGATAACTTTTTATAATAATAATAACTGGTAAGCTTATATAATAATATACAAGGAAGTATTTACAGAATTTATGTCTGTTGAAGATCTTGTAGCGAACCTGGTGTCTACCGAACTTGCACAGAACTTGAGTATATAGCAGACATTTCACAAAACTCTGTTCTATAGCAGACTGTACAGAACCCTGTTCTACAGAAGACTCTTTGCAGACCTCTGCTCTGTAGCAGACGCTGTACAGAACCCTGTTCTGTAAAATACCCTGTACAGTATAGAAGACCCTGTACAGAACCCTGTTCAGTCGAAGACCCTGTATATAACTCTGTTCTGTAGAAGACCCGGTACAGAACCCTGTTCTATAAAATACCCTGTACAGTATAGAAGACCCTGTACAGAACCCTGTTCAGTCAAAGACCCTGTACATAACCCTGTTCTGTAGCAGACCCTGTACAGAACCCTGTTCTGTAAAATACCCTGTACAGTATAGAAGACCCTGTACAGAACCCTGTTCTGTAAAATACCCTGCACAGTATAGAAGACCCTGTACAGAACCCTGTTCAGTAGAAGACCCTGTAGATAACCCTGTTCTGTAGCAGACCCTGTACAGAACCCTGTTCTGTAAAATACCCTGTACAGTATAGAAGACCCTGTACAGAACCCTGTTCTGTAAAATACCCTGTACAGTATGGAAGACCCTGTACAGAATCCTGTTCAGTCAAAAACCTGTAGATAACCCTGTTCTGTAGCAGACCCTGTACAGAACCTTGTTCTGTAAAATACCCTGCACAGTATAGAAGACCCCGTACAGAACCCTGTTCAGTCAAAGACCCTGTAGATAACCCTGTTCTGTAGCAGACCCTGTACAGAACCCTGTTCTGTAAAATACCCTGTACAGTATGGAAGACCCTGTACAGAACCCTGTTCAGTCAAAGACCCTGTAGATAACCCTGTTCTGTAGCAGACCCTGTACAGTATAGAAGACCCTGTACAGAACCCTGTTCTGTAAAATACCCTGTACAGTATAGAAGACCCTGTACAGAACCCTGTTCAGTAGAAGACCCTGTACAGAACAGGATTCTATAGATCAACTTGCACCAACCTTTAGTGTCATTAAAAAGCCTTGTGTGGTCTCTAGAAGAATGTCCTATAAAGATAGATAGAAATTTTGCCAGCGATCAATAAAGCAATATATTAAATACATCACTAGTCATTCCCAATTTTACAAAGGAAAGATGTAAAATGTACAAAGTACACATATCCTCCTATTAAAATAACGCATTCTAAGAGTCTCACAGATCCTTTCTTCACAGAGAGATTATTTATCCCAGGTAATTTGAATTTACAACACACGGCATTCTCTATAATTTATGGAAACTAGGGAACACCATAATAGCATAGAGTTCTATTTGTTAGAAAATTAGGCAATGTGTGATCTATATCATGGCACTAACCCACAAAACCTCAACTTTATCAAAAGTAACAAAAAAAGAGGGATAAATCGAATCATCATAGATTACTTTAGGAGATTATTCCCATTTCTAACCAAATCTCTAGCGAGGGGAAGTTTTTGTACCAGACGAGAGAATTATAGTCCCCCCTATCTCCCCTCTAACTTGGTTTTATCATTTGACCAATCAGATGGGCCGTCAATAATTGTATTGAATTCCCCTCAGCCAATAGTAAAGAGGGGGGAGGAGTTATGAAGTCTTCTTTCATACAGAGGGGAGGTATTTTCATTCCACAATCTAATTAATGTTTGGGGGTTTTTTCCATTTTGTGGCTATATTGATCACATTATCTCAATGAAAGTTAAAGCTGTAATGACCAGGAATACCTTAAACGAGAATAGATTCTTTCTACAGCAAATAACACCTTTATATATGATTTTATAGAAAGCCCGTATTTCCATTCACTCTCTCGATTTTTTTATATTTTAAAGATTTGAATCTTTATTAAATATTTACATATAATTTAAATATTATTATTTGTATTAATGAAAAAATTTTGAAAAAAGTTTTAAAATTACGAAATATTTTCTCACAATGAGTTTCTTTTTATTAAAAAACACTAGCTTTCAAGTGATAATCGCTCTTCAACGGGCTTAATAAAATATCGACTATATTTATTTATTTAAGTAACCCAGGTTCCTGGAGCGTACAGAATATCGACTATTTTTTATTTATTTATTAGAGTAACCCAGGTTCCTGGAGCGTACAGAAGTCGCCAACTACCCGGATATCGACTATATTTATCATTTATTTAAGTAACCCAGGTTCCTGGAGCGTACTATCGACTATATCTTACAAGAAATATTTACAAAAACAAACGCGTGCAGCGTGGATATTTTCAGTTATAAATATCCACGCTGCGCGCGTAAATTTTGTAAATATTTCTGGTAAGATATAGTCGATATTTTATTAAGCCGTTGAAGAGCGATTATCACTTGAAAGCTAGCATTTTAAATAAAAAGAAACTCTCTCTCATTGTGAGAAAATATTTTGTAATTATTATTTGTATCGTTTATGTAACGTTTCCTATTTATAAATAAAGGATAGTCAAAAACTTTGTGTTTTAATATTTAATTTAATTTACAACAAGGTTAACTATAATACAGGGTGATCCAAAAGTCCCGCACAACTTTAAAAATTAATAACTCCGCGAATATTTGCGCTAGAGCAATGCGGTAACCACCATTGTGTTCAGGATGCAATGGGATTCTTTATGGCAAATAATGAAAATTTCGAAATTGATTTTAGTTACAATTTTATTCGCCAGATGGCGCTCTACCAGAATCAGAGATTCAGCGGCGAAATTGTTTGATAAATTGAAAAATATAACTGATCGACACGTATTTTTCCTTTTTGAATACCAGGAAAGAACCCTAATAATATCAAATAACAAATTAATAAAACACCACTTCGCCAAAAGTATGAAGAATTGGTTAACGATTTTCAAATACAATCAGAGATATGTAAAATAGGTAAATGCAAATTAAAACATGTAGCAAAAAGAAAATTGATATTTTAGATACAGTTTGTTTCCGAAGATAATAAATTTATAATATTTTTAATTCAACTCTCACTCAGTATCGATTATGTTTATTTTAATTCATTTGAAAAATATGTATCTTTATCTGATAATTTATTTTACTCTGGAATGCCGTTGTTGTTTTTGTCGTGTCCAATAAATAGCCTCAGATGTCTCCATGCATCTCTATCACAGCAGCAGCAGCAATGTCCACTATCTTGGATGTATAAAGCTGCTGCTCTGGGTCCATGTCAATTTTCTGCAAGGCTGCGGGCATGAGAGTATGTGGGTAGGTGTTAGTTCCACACCAGGACTGTTGCATGTTCTATAGGTTCTTGTGCCATCTGGATGTATTTTCATTCCTTTATAATGTTTTGTTCTAAGTCTTGTTATAGTTTTTGTCAGTTTTCTCTCAGAGTTTATTTCACATATTTGATCTTTTCTTATTTTTTGTTTAATTATCTTGTATTTTGCCAAAGCATCAGCGTCAAATACTGACATTTGTTCTTTATTTTGGCTCAGCTTTCTGGGTTCCTTTGCCAAATCAACTGCCATTTCATTACCCCCGATCTCAACACGGGCAGGAATCCATTGTAGAATGCAGTTATTCTTCAATGATTCCAGTTGGGTAAGTAACGAGTGTATTTTCTGTGTGATTCTAGTATTGCCCCCCCTTCTGAATTGCTTCTAGAGCGGATATGGAGTCGCTGTATATTAAAATTCCTTCTGCTTGATGCAGGGATGGTTGGTTAAGGCATAAATCAAGAGCTCTACAGATAGCTGTCAGTTCACAAGTGAAGTTTGACGAAATCTGTCCTGCTCCTTCTTTGATTTTGATGCTTGTTCCATCTTGCAGTATTATGTTAATTCCGGCCCCTCCATTACTCAGGGTAAGGTCTGAAGATCCATCTGTATATGCTGTTATAGGGCGTGGCCTAGCATTTTTAATCAAGAATTTGTACTATGAGGACATAGCCGTTAATATTACAAACACATTAGACCTCGAAGCCCAAGGTATCAAAGTCTACCTCAATCAAAACAAAGCCATCAACATATACAATATGTATCACCCTCCAAACAATACATTTATTGACGATGGAACAATGGCTCAATTTCTTACACAGACAACTCTATTATTGTAGGTGACCTTAATGCCAAACATCAACTATGGGGATGTTCTACGCCAAACCCAAGAGGCAAAATACTATCAAACATATTTGACGACAATGCCTTCATGTGCTTAAATGATGGGAATCCTACCCATCATTCCTACAAGCTATAATACTGCACAAGCCCTTGATATAAGTCTTTACTATCCTTACATTTTCCACAAATGCAAATAGCAAATATTAAAAAGTTTTGGGAGTGATCATTTGCCTAATTTAATAGAAATTATCACCAAGACCAAAACTAGTTCAATTAAGAAAAATTCTGGAACTTCAAAAAGGCTAATATGATATCTTCCGAAAACACCATTATTAAAGCAGCCAAAGTTTCAATACCAAGAGGTAATATTAAGAAATGGATTCCAAATTATACACACCAGGCAAAAATATTCAAACACTTATAACTAAAAGAAATGAACTACAAAAATGTGCACCCAAAACCAAACAAATTGTAGAACTGAACTGAACATTGTGATTGCAAAAATAAAAAGATTATACGTAAATGTGAATAGGGAAAAATGGAAACAAACTTGTGAAAACCTGAACCCAAGAAACCCAAATACAAAACTTTGGAATTTGGCAAAACAAATTGACAGAGTCCAGCCACAAACTGAAAACACAAATATGATTAAGAATACAGATAGTACACCAGCAACTAATGACAAAATTGCTGCCAATCTTTTAGGTAATTCATATCAAATAAGTAGTAAAATCAAGGTTGAAAAAAGGCCCGAAAGATTATTCATGACTGTAAAAATGTCACCAGCACTCATAATATTTTCCATGAAAAAAATCAATATGAAAGAGCTAGCTTATACATTAGAAAACACTGACCTAAACAATACTCCTGGACCAGATGAAATCCATGGCCGAATGATATCAAACTTGGGCAAAATTGGCAAAGAAAGACTTCTTAATATTTTAAATAACTCCTGGAAAACTAGAAAATTGCCTCAAGACTGTAAAAATGTAACAATAATTCCCATTAAAAACTTGACAAATCTGTTGATGACCCAAAAAACTACCGACCTATCTCCCTAACAAATATTTGCTGCAAATTAATGGAAAAAAATTATACTCAGACGACTCACCTACCACCCCGACACAAGAAATCTCTTACCAGAAGAACAATATGGATTTAGGAAAGGACATGGGACAATAGACCAACTCTTATTTTTCACACAAAAGGTAAAAGATGCACAAAACAAAAAACCAACTAACCACACCATAGCTGCTTTTTAGACCTTACACAAGCTTTTGATAAGGTATGGAAAAACAAGTTAATTACAAAATTATACAAACATTTCAAAATTGATGGAAAAGCTATCACTTGGATAAATGATTCCCTTAAAAATATATAAATCAGGGTCAAATATAATGGCACTCTATCTAAAACCTTCAAATTGTACCAAGGATTACCACAAGGATCAATCCTTAGCCCAACTCTCTTCACCCTATTTATTGCAGGCATAGAAGAAAATTTTCACATAAAACTAATATTGGACTTTTCGCTGATGACATTATTCTATGGAGCAGCAACACTAACTGGAAAAAAGCTGAAAGAGATTTGAACAAGACTCTTCTCCACCTAGAAAAATTTGCTAATAAACATAAATTAGAATTTAAGCCCCAAAAATCTGAAACCTGTTTTTTTACTACCGATAAGAAACTATACAAAATAAGACCAAATATTATTCTGAAAGAACAACAATTGCAATATAATAAACATCCTAAATATCTCGGCTACACCCTGGATCCAGAAATTAACTCCAGTAAGCATATTGAAGGAGTTGTTAGAAAAGGAAGAGACCGACTAAAAATCTTGAAATATTTTTTAGGAAGAGTGGGGAGCTGAAGCAACAACACTAAAATTAACTTACACATCCATAATGAGACCTATCTTGGAATATGGATATCAAATCTATGGTACAGCATCTGAAACAAATCTTAAAAACACTGGAAAGGATACAACTAAATGCAGTTAGAATTATTGCAGGTCTTAGAAATACCTGCCCTAATGATATTGTACTTTACGAGGCAGACATTATGCCCTTAAAGGATAGAAGAAGCTACAATCTGCCAAAATATATAAACAAAATCAAGAGTTATGAAAACAAACACAGAACCTTCAATTACATACTTAATTGGGAACCCAATATAGGATTCAAAAAAGAAGGCCCTCTCCACCTGGCCAAACGAAATGATTTTTAAAATATAAAGTGAAAAAATATTATTTAGCTGAAAAAATATCTCCATGCGAACCACTAACAAAATGTTATTTTTAATGCCACTTTAAATGAACCCACCAACAGACAATACCAAAATCCAGAATACTTAAAACAATTATCATTAGAAATAATTAATAAAATTCCTAAAAATTGCAATAACTATCTATACCGATGGTAGCAGAGACGAGTTGGGACATACTGGCAGTGGCTCTCTCATTAAAACCACAAATAGCAATGAGAAAATAAACAGAAGAAACCCAGAATTTTGCTCAGTCTTCAGATCAGAACTTATAGCCATCTATGAAGTCTTAAAATCCATCAGAAACATTAAACATCACGATATATGGAATCTTACTGATAGTAGAAGTGCCATACAACACTTGAGTCACACAGGGGATCTTAGAGACAAAGTAAGCAGGAACATAATTGGTTATCTCCAAAAACTCTCAATACCTCAAAAATTCACCTTCAATGGATACCCTTACATGTTAGCATTGAAGGCAATGAAGCTGCTGATGCGCTAGCGGAAAAAGGCACAAAGGAACCCTTGCTACAGAAAAATAAACTTACTTTTAAAGAAATAGAAACAGTAGCCAAAATAAACAAGAACTGGAGGATCCCACCTAAGCACAGTTGGTATACCCTAGAAGCAGATGGCCACCCAGACCTTTAGGTCCACAAGCCGGCATGCGAAGCATGCCCTTCGCTGCTATTCTGTTCAACTCATAAGCCAGGTAACGGTATCCAAGCTAGTGCTTGGACATTGTACCTGGAAGCACCACCTCCCAGACAACGTGTCTGGAAGGATTTCTATACCGGTGGCCTTTAATCATAGCAAAATAGGAAACTATCTACTGTTTCCAGCAGGGACCACGAGGAGGCAGCCCCCGGTCGACTCTGTTCACTCACAGCTGAGGAAAAGCTCAGCTGCCACGTCGTGGGCTTTCTCAAGAAGCTTGCTGTGATTTATCAGCAGCTTACTCTTGATCGCGCCCTTCGCCCTCCTTCTCTCTTCCTGCACACCCACTACCCTTGGACAATCCAAGACGTAGTGGCGTGCATTCACATCCCTTTCTCTATAGACGCAATCAGGGTTTCTCTTAATTTTAAATCTGTGGCGACTTGGGGAAGAGCCCATGTCCCGAACTACCCTAATGAGTTTGTGGGACATTACCTTACAGAGGTACTTGGGTGTTGTTACCCCATTGAATACCTCTCTCCCTTTCACACTGTTCCTCCATCTGTCCAACCATAAGTCCTGGACGTGCCCCCTGATCATCCTTTAAACTTCCTTCTTGGTCACTGGGGTCCTCAGTGATCTACCTCTAAAGCATCCTGCCTTAGCGATCCTGTCTGCGAACTCATTACCTTCGATGAGGCTGTGTCTTTTAAACCAAGGGAGCTCCGGAGCCCGCGTCATCATCTCTAGCTCCATGATTATTTGATGCGCGAGTTGCCCTTTCTCCAGATTGATGGTGACGAGGGCCGACATACAATCTGAATAGAGGCGGTCCGGGCTGAAGTTCTTCTCGACACACACTCTGAGGGCTACTCTGATCGCAACCAGCTCGGCTGAAAAGACCAATTCGTCCACTATGAGTGTTAAACTTTCTAGGAAGATCAGCTCTCCATTAGTGAATATCACTACCCCAGCTCCAGTATTGGTTCCAGACTTACTACAATCAGTGAAAACCTCCGTGTCAATCCCTGTCGGCCCTCCAGGACTCCAATTCCACTTTGGCAACGACTGCGGAGGCTTCCTTGAATCCCTCTTCGATTCCAGGGCCCCCGCTTCAAGTCCCAGGGCATCTTGCCTGTTCTCCCAGATCTTCTGTCTGATGGTCTCCTCCTCTAGTTTCAATCCGAGGGGAATAAGCCCAGCGAGGACCAAAAAGGCCTCACTGCTGGTAGTGCGATATCCCCCTGTGATTCTGAGTGCCGCTGTCCTCTGCACTCTCTCTAGAGTTGTTGCCACCTTCTGATCCCTGTTTCGGCGCCACCAAGCCCCGGAAGCATATAGCAAGATTGGCTCGACACAGGAGAGGCAGAGGTTCCTAAAAATAGAACCCTCCTTCTCCCCCCCCCCCCTGTTGAGAGCCAACCAGGACAGGCCTGCACAACGCCTCCCTGCCTCTCGCCACCATCTCCTCCGCCAGGTATTGCCAACCCATCTTGTCATCAATGACCACCCCCAGATTGGTCATCCTATTGACCAACGCTACCCTCCGTCCTTCCATCCGGATAGCCGGCTTGTGTTCCCATTTGATCCCTTTCCTTTTAGTTCTTATGTCCCTAGGCTTAAAGCTGAGGGCTTTAATTTTGGAGACATTGAACTTAAGGCCAGAGTCATGGGCCCAGATCGAGAGAATTTGGAGAGAAGTTCCAACACACTTCTCAGTCTTCGCTCTCGAAGCAGCCTCAATGATGAGGAACTGGTCGTCAGCATAGAGAACCAGCCTGGCTCCCTCAGGGAGCTCCTCCTGGAAAACGGTGTTTACCAGGATATTCCACAGAATAGGTCCGCAGCAAGAGCCCTGGGGGCAACCCCTAGCACAGTTTCTTTCCAACTTCCGCCCACCAAAACTGAGGCTAATCCGTCTATCCCTCAGGAAGTCACGAACCAAGCTGCACAAATTATCAGGACAACCCATGTCCATCAAATTTCTCATGAGCTTGTTCCAGCTCATGGAGTTGAACACGCCATCAATGTCCATGGCCACGAAAAGAACCCAAGCACACTTATTTAAGCCCATCTCAACCCCCTCTAACACCTCGTTCAGAGCTGTGGTTGTGGACTTCCCTACCCTAAAACCATGTTGGAAAGAGGAAAGGAGCTCATTACTCTCTAGCCAATGCTTCAGTCGCTGAGCTAGTAGGCTATCCAGGACCATACCTAGACACACTAGTAAAGAAAGCGGACGATAATCATTAGGAGAATTACCCTTTCTACCAGACTTTTCGAGAAGCACTACTCGGGCAACCTTCCATGCCTCAGGAAATGTACCAGTGTCCAGGCACCTATTGAATAACCTGGAAAGAAGCGATGGGTGCATCCTTACCAGGGCTTTCACGACCGTGTTATCGATCCCTTCGGGACCAGGAGATTTCCTTTTCCCGAACTTGAAAGCCGTCAGTTTCACCTCATTCTCAGAAAAGGGCGGATCTACCAAACCACAAGTGGTCAGAGAGATCTCGTCCTCTGGTTCCTCGTCTCCGAAGTGCCGATCCAAGTTGTTTTTATTTTGTCTTCTGCTTTCGAGCGAGTAGGTCTAGAACACATTCTCTCAGAATTTTTTCATTTTTGGTGGATGAAACAGCACCAGTGATTATTTTGGCCGCTTTTGCTTGAACACTGTCTAGTCTTACTTTTAGTGATGAGCTTGAGGGAGCCCAGACCGGTGTTGCATATTCCATTATCGGCCTTATTAAGGTGGTATATCTTGTTCTAAGAATTCTGGGTTTTGCTCCCCAATTTGTTCCACATAGCCTTCTCAGAATATTTAGTTTTCTGATAGCTCTATTTAAGGTGCTAATTATGTGTTCTGAAAATTCCAATTCCTCATCAATAATAATTAAAATAATTTTTTGACATCTTGTCAATACATGCACAGTCTGCACTATTAAAAAAAGATAATATGCATTATATACACTATGTACAATGAATATGGCGCCTCTGCCAGCGCTGCAGAATTTGGTGGAGAATCGCCAGTGGGTCTCCAGCGACATCACGCATTTTGCGATCTACGATGAATACGTAGATCGCGTACTTCGCCGCTTAGGAGATGGTGATGGCGTGGTCCTCGAGACCAACTTGAAAGATCCAGGACTGCAGTATCACACGTAGGTATTATGGATTTCTAATTTTATCAATTATTTGTTTGTTTATGCTTATTTTGTGGTTATATTTATGCCTTTTTCCCTGTGAGTGGAGAAGAGGCATAGGTTTGGTTTTATTGGGTTTATGGTCATTTGGAGTTCCATTGCCCACTTCTCCAGTCCTCTCATTGATGTGTTCAGTATTTTTTACGATTTTTCTATGCTGCTACTTGTGTGCCATATGGCTATATCATCTTCATAACAGGCAACCTTTGTGTCTTCAGTGAGGTAAGGATGGATGTCGTTAATATATAGCAGATAGAGTAGAGGACTGAGCACAGATCCCTGAGTTACACCAGCCCATGTTCTTCCTTCCTTGGAAAATTCTCCATTGACCCAAACCTTTAACCTTCTTCCCCTTAAGAAGTCTGCAATCCAGATTAAGGTTTTTCCTCTTACTCCGATGTTGTGCAGCTTTTCACGTAATTTCTCCCTCCACACTCGATCAAAAGCTGAGGTCATATCAAGGAATATAGCCGTGGTCTTCTTTGGCGGTTTTTCCTGGAAAGAATCTATTATTGATTGACAGAAGTAGAACAGTTGATCAGTCGTACAGTGCTGGGATCTATAGGCAGTTTGGTAGAGGTTTATTTTATTATTGTTAGTGAGCCAGACTATGAGCCTAGAGTGGATAATTCGTTCTGGTATTTTACAAAGTATGCTGGTGAGAGCAATTGGCCGATAGTTCTTGTATTCCTTGGCATCTTTGTTTGGCTTCAGTATTGGCACTATAATTGATATCTTCCAATTCTTTGGTAGTTTACCAGTTTGCCATGAAATGTTCAGTATTCGTAGGAGTTGTTTATTAGCTTTGTCTTCAAAATGTTTAATCATTTGACCAAATATTAGATTATCTCTTGGTGACCTCTTGGATTTTTTTATTGATAAGTTTAGCTCAATTCAGTGTGAAGTCTCTCGAGAAAATATCTTGTTGATGGAAGTTTCTTGCTTGTTTAACTAACTGGTTTATATTATTTTTAGAGTCCTGTCTTCATTCGTATAGTTGAGTATGGAAGTGCTTGAAAGATATTCAGCAATTATGTCAGCCATCTGTTTGTTCTCGTTCTCGCTGTTCTATTCATATCGGTTAGAGTATTGGAGGATTGGTGTTGGTTTTGATTGTTCTCTAACACTCTAATCATATTCCCGCGTTGGCTGTCCTTTCTTGGATCCATTTTTTCGCAGAATTCTGCCATTTTTCTTGTTTGCATATCCAAATTTCTTGTTCTATTTTGTGACTAATTTCAATTAGTTCCTTTCTGTTTTATTTTTTAAGAAGTTCATTGATATTGTCTCTCTTTCTGAAATCATTGCCTCGATGTTGTGGTCCTTCCAGTAAGGTATCCACAGGTCTTTACGTCTACCTCTAGGTATCTATGCTTTTGCAACTTTTGAATTGTTCGAAGAGAATTTTTCCAAGTTTTTGTCAAGCGTTCTGTAATTCAATTTTTCGTTGCACAGTTCTTCAAGCTTTTCTTTGAAATTTTTTCAAAGCGGCTTTCCTAAAGTTCCATGTTCTTTTATTCTAATGGACATTCTCAATTTTGAAGTTTAGGGTTGTTAAAATTGGTCTGTGGTCACTGATTGCACCTCTCAGGATTTTCCATTGTGTTGTGGGTGCGATGTTGTAGTTTATCGCTGTGATGTCTATTGCGGATTCTGTGCCTGTGGACTTTGATAGGTAGGTGTTCTCTCCGTTATTAAACGGTGTAAGTTCGAGGTCGGTTAGCATGTCCTCAACCTGCTGACTTGTGTTATCCTGGACAGGTGATTCCCAAATTGAACTTTTGGCGTTAAATTCGCCGAGTATGATTGTGATATCCGAAGACGCTTCACTTAATGTCTCTATTGTGCGTACCCATACAAAATTCAAAGATTCCACGAGCTGAAAGTTGGCGATTTTGAGATGCGTCAAGAATTCGCTGCATGGGTTTTCCGGCAAATTGATATTTATGAAAACTTTTTTCGAATGTTCTGTGGACAGATGATGCTCACTTTTCTCTAAACGGAGAATTTAACATTCAAAACAGCCGCATTTGGGCAATAGAAAACCCTAGGATTTTTACAGAAATGCCACTTTACCAGCCTAGAGTTACAGTTTTGTGTGGGTTCACTTCTTTTATTATTGGGCCATTTTTCTTTGAAAAATCAATGGAAGAACTTTAAAACCGTTTTTGTAACTGGTGAACGTTATGTTCAACTTTTGAGAGAAAAGAGTATTCCCATATTGCAGGGCAAAAGCACTAAGCGAAATAACATTCATGAAAGATGGAGGACCTCCTCATATCTCCCGAGGTGCCAAACAATTGCTGAAGAATACGTTCGGTGAAAATCGTGTGATAAGTCGCCACTTTATATATCAGTGGCCTCCAAGATCACCAGACTTGACGCCTTGCGATTTTTGTCTATGGGGCTACATTAAATCGTGTGTTTATCGATGCTGGCCTACCACATTGGCCATGTTGAAGGCTTCTATCAGATGGCACGTTTTATCAATTTCAACAGATATGTTATTTAATGCTGTCCATTCTGTCATTTGTCGTCTGCAGGCGGTGATTGAGAATGAAGGGTGCCACATTGAGCAAGGATTGTGACCTAATACAAGAGAGAAGGCAGTTACCTCATGTGTTATATAAGCCGCCATGTATTATATTATCTACCAACTAGACGAATGGCCCGGGCAACGCCCGGGGTTTACCCGAGTGCGAATATATTTTAAAAACGTTGTCTTGGGTGGTCGCTATTGACAGGGTGGTCTGTATAGACAGGTGGATGTATCACACAGCTGATAACAAGGTTGTCTAGAGTGGTCGCTATAGACAGGGTGGTCTGTATAGACAGGTGGATGTATCACACTGCTGATAACAGGGTTGCCTAAGGTGACCGCTATAGACAGGGTGGTCTGTATAGACAGGTGAATGTAACACACTGATGATAACAGGGTTGCCTAAGGTGACCGCTATAGACAGGGTGGTCTGTATAGACAGGCAGCTGATAACAGGGTTGTCTAGAGTGGTCGCTATAGTCAGGGTGGTCTGTATAGACAGGTGTATGTATCACACTGCTGTTAACAGGGTTGCCTAGAGTGACCGCTATAGACAGGGTGGTCTGTATAGACAGGTGTATGTGACACACTGATGATAACAGGGTTGTCTAGAGTGGCCGCTATAGACAGGTGTATGTATCACACAGCAGATAACAGGGTTGTCTAGAATGGCCGCTATATACAGGGTGGTCTGTATAGACAGGTGGATGTATCACACAGCTGATAACAGGGTTGCCTAGAGTGACCGCTATAGACAGGGTGGTCTGTATAGACAGGTGGATGTATCACACAGCTGATAACAGGGTTGTCTAGAGTGGCCGCTATAGACAGAGTGGTCTGTTTAGACAGGTGGATGTAGCACACTGCTGATAACAGGGTTGTCTAGAGTGGCCGCTATAGACAGGTGTATGTATCGCACAGCTGATAACAGGGTTGTCTAGAGGGGGGCAGGGAGGCCACGTGTTCGCTGGCAGCCAATGGGCGCGCATTCTATCCGTGAGCTTCAGACATACAGACAAACAGACAGAATAAGGCAAATATATAAGTAGATATTTTGCAGCTCTTTGTGTTGGGATATGGGAATAATAAATGCTGTCCTCACATCTTGACTCTTTTTTTTTTTTGTGAACAGTAATATTTTGTTTGTCATTTGCTCACATATTATGTCGTGCATAACAGAGTGTTATAACTTCTCGAATAACACTGGTACACACAATTTTTCCCCCATATGTTTAGTTTTCGCTTTTCGCTCATTAGAAGAAATAGCATAAGGAATATTTTCTGTACACCAATAACTTTAGAAATTTTGTGCAAAAAAAAATAATACAAAATGATTTTACTACCACGTTTTTCAACGCAAAAGGTCGATTTAAAAAATATTTTTATTTGAGGGAACACATTTTTTAAAATTGTGTACAGTATAATAAACAATGATAACATTTGACAAGCCCATAGGATATTTAGAATAAAGTACGACAAATATATTTTGTCACTCCCCTCTATATTTCATTTGTTGGATCATGACAAATACCCATTTAAATAGTCATGGGTCGCCAATTAGTCAAGAAACTACACATTTCTTATAGCAAGAAATCCTATTTATAGTGCCATCATAATTTTTGGTACTATATTAACATTTCAAAAATTCGTGTATTGATATCAGCAGTGTTTTTCAAACATTCATCTATTTCACAAAACCCCATATAAAATATAAATATTTTTGCTACATGTTTTAATTTGCATTTACCTATTTTACATATCTCTGATTGTATTTGAAAATCGTTAACCAATTCTTCATACTTTTGGCGAAGTGGTGTTTTATTAATTTGTTATTTGATTTTATTAGGGTTCTTTCCTGGTATTCAAAAAGGAAAAATACGTGTCGATCAGTTATATTTTTCAATTTATCAAACAATTTGGCCGCCGAATCTCTGATTCTGGTAGAGCGCCATCTGGCGAATAAAATTGTAACTAAAATCAATTTCGAAATTTTCATTATTTGCCATAAAAAATCCCATTGCATCCTGAATACAATGGTGTTTACCGCATTGCTCTAGCGCAAATATTCGCGGAGTTATTAATTTTTAAAATAGTGCGGGACTTTTGGATCACCCTGTATATAAACAAAAATATCCTATGGAAACGTTACAATTTATATTTTAGAAAAGTATTTATTATATTTTATGTACATATAATTATTAATTTTTTATATTTATATTATATATTATAATATTGTAAATTTCTCTCATTGGTTACCTTGTGTTGGAAAATAAGGAGTTCGAAGCAGCCAATGGGAGGCCGACGGAAGCGGCTACGGGGATGCAGCGGCTAAAATGAAAAAACAATAACAGAAGAACCTGTAAACAACTTTCGAACACGAGAATTTGCCCTGATCTCCGATTCTTTTAGTGTAAATATTCAAATATACAATTAATTAAATAATACCTTACTTATTTTCTTAAATTATAATACATATAATTTTCCCTCCTGTTTTCGTCGTATATTTTAAAAGTGTTATAAACAGCGACGCCTTAATTTTGAACCTTCAACCCCGCCGACCAAGAATAGAGGTGATCGACTACCTCTATAGAACTTAGATCATCGTCACAACACAGAGTGGCGGTGAAAACGCAATATTTTTGGCATCCCAGCCGGGACTGTTGAAGGTAAATTCTAGAAGAAAAAAAAAAGCATTTTAAGCTGACCATTTTGGAACTCGCTTGCTAACCCTACTTGCCGCTTTGTTTACATGATGGCGGAAGAATTAATTCTACGTTTAAAGAAGAAGCGTGCTATTAACAGATCATATTTAACGAAAACATGCAATAAGATTGAAAGTGGACTTGACATGCTAATTAGAATTGATCTTGAAAAATTATTAGAACAATTGAATGAATCATTTAACGAACTTAAATTAGTGGATCACGAAATAGAAACGCTTCTTGAAACTAACGATTTAGAGAGGGAATTACAGGGCGTAGAGGAATATCGAGAGAAATATATTACTTGGAGATTTAGGGCAAATAAAAAGATTCGCCAATCAGATTTTCATGGCGAAAATATACCGAATTCGAACTCACGAATAGATGAAAATGAAATGAGACATTATGTACCTTCCTGCACGACTGTGAAACTTCCGAAATTGATGATATCGAAATTTTATGGAAACTTTAGTGAATGGCTGACGTTCTGGAATTCTTTTGATGCAGCTATTCACCAGAACAACTCACTGAACCCGATCGATAAATTTAAATATCTGAAGTCACATCTCGGCGGAACTGCACTAAACACAGTCGAAGGTTTCGCTTTATCTGCGGACAATTATGAGAAAGCTATAAAATTGCTTAAAGACAGATTTGGGCGAGAAGACATTTTGATTAGCCGACATATGAACAATTTGTTGTCAATGAGACCACTCAAAACGTCAAGCGATGTAAGAACCTTCCGCGAACTTTTTGACAACCTTTCTGTTCAAATAAGAAGTCTCGAGTCACTAAACGTGTCCATTGATGTTTACGGACAACTGTTGTGCCCGATAATAATAAAGCTTCTACCTGCAGACCTTAATTTGGAATTGAACAAAGAACTCCCGACAGGTTACGTAATTAATGACTTGATTACCTTTCTAGAAAGACAATTAACTGCACGGGAGAGGAGTTTTAGAAACGAAATCGGTACGGGGAATGAATCAACTTCTAAACCTAATTTAGTAAACAAACATCCAAAGACAATATTCTACAATGAAAAACCAATTGCGACAGCTTCAGAACTTTTGAATTCAGTTCACAAATCGAATGAATGTGTATTTTGTGGTAAAGACAACCATGGAAGCCCTAAGTGTGACTTTGCAGCTAATATGAGTTTAAACGAAAAGAGATCACTCATGAGGAAAAAAGGCGTTTGTTATAAATGTCTTCGGCCTTCTCATTTAAGTAAATTTTGCAGAAATGTAGTCCGTTGTTCGATCTGCAACATGTCTTCTCACCTGGATGTCATGTGCACAAAACTGATTTTAGATAGAGGTGTATCTTCCAAGTCTCCAACGGTGCAAGATGAAACTCTCGCCAACTTATCAACCTCCCCAGACGTCTTGTTACCTACTTTGAGAGTGACCCTCAAAGGGAACAGAACGGAGAAGACGGCACGGGCTATAATAGACACCGGATCCCAAAGATCATATATTTTACATAGCACAGCAATGGAAATGGAATACAAACAATCAAGGAGAGAGTTCTTCCGGCATTCCTTGTTTGGAGGATCGAGTACCGACGTTGTTGAACATGAGGTCTATACCATTCATTTATCGGACATCAATAATTCCTATCGCTGTGAGTTTGAAGCACTAGGTCAACCCCTTATCTGTGGAAGCATACCTCCGGTGTGTCCAAGATCATTTTTAGAAGGGAGTGAAGAACTCGACGTGTCTGATTTGATGAGAGACCGTATAGAAGTCCTTATAGGGGCGGACATCGCCGGGAGATTGCTAACCGATGCTCAGAGAAGAATCTCATCTGGACTGGTGGCAATCCGTACGAAACTAGGATGGACTGTGATGGGAAAGATTCCTCCGACGGAGGTGAGAGATGACACCAGCTCCCTTTGCGTGACCACACTTCTATCTTTTGATCTAGAAAACTTGTGGAAATTAGATGCAATTGGAGTCTCCGACGCGGAGGTTGAGAAGAAGAATCAGTCGTTACAGGCTGAAATGGAGGAACATTTCGCCCACACCACGACGCGAGATATCGAGGGGCGCTATGAGGTAGCTCTACCCTGGGTGCAAGACAAAGAAAGGATTCCTTCGAATAGAGACCCAGCCGAAAACCAACTAAGTTCTGTAAGAAGAAAACTTGAAGAAGTTGGAGACATGAATGAGTATGGACAAATCTTTGAAGAATGGATGAATCAGGGGATAATCGAGTATGCCAGAGAGGATAAACTAGATGGTGTACACTACCTGCAACATCGACCAGTGTATAAAAGGAACAGTCAAACTTCTAGAATACGGCCAGTATTCAATGCGTTGGCCCGGAAGAGAGGTAAACTTTCCCTGAATGACTGTCTGGATAAGGGACCCAATTTGATAGAAATTATACCAAGACTTTTAAATAAATTCCGGAAATATGAAGTAGGTGTCTCTTCCGATATTGGGAAAGCATTTTTACAAATTGGAATAAAGGAAGAAGACCGAGATGCTGCAGTTTTCGAAATAGCAGGAGTTTATCTAACTGGGCATCTTATCTTAAATAATAAGAAGAAAGCATGGATTGTCATCTTCACACGTGCAGTGTATAGAGGAGTTCATCTGGAACTTGTGACATCTTTGTCTATGGAAGCCTTCCTCCAAGCTTTCCGCCGATTTATTGCTCGAAGAGGCCGCCCATTGATTGTGTATTGGGATAACGGGACTAATTTCCGAGGCATGACTAATACGTTAAAGAAGATTGATTTTTCGAGATTAAAATGTGATCCCACATTGAAAAACATCACCTGGAAATTCATACCGCCTTGTGCTCCTTTGTGGGGTGGATGGTGGGAGCGTTTGATTGGAATGATGAAACAATTGCTCTTTAGGATTCTCGGTCAAACCTCCTTGGGATATGAAGAACTTTCCACGGTAATGTGTGACGTCGAAAGCTTGATGAACACACGCCCACTGACCTATCTAACTGAAGAAAGTGAGGATCTCGTTCCATTGACACCTTCGTTGTTCTTACACGAGGTCAGAGAGGTTGGCGTTCCAGACCTGGACTTGTTGATAACCAGACCCTCTCCCGCAAATATCAATATATCAAACGTGTACGAGAAGATCTTAGAGAACGATTTCGAATTGAATATTTTGGATTCCTGAGACAAGAAACGAGACGCCTGAAGACTACCATACCATTCAAGGTGGGAGACATGATGCTCATTGGACAAGAGAGTTTAAAGAGACTACACTGGCCGTTAGCCAGAATAATCCAACTCTATCCAGGAAAAGATGGACTTGTGAGGGTTGCCAAAGTGAAAACTTTATCAGGTGATAAAATACGACCTATTCAAAAACTCTACAATTTAGAGATAACGCCCGAGATAAGATGTCGAGACCCTCTAACGGAGCGATCTCCCACACAAGAAGTTCGATTGACAACTGAAGAGGACCCTTTGACTTCACAACAAGAGCAACATCACATTGAAACCCCGAATGCTGTGTCAAGTTACGGACGGGCCCATCAAGAGACCCAACCGATTGGATCTACTGAACTTTTCTTTCCATGTTTGAGTCGTCGAGGCGCCAACTCAAAGGTGGGAGAAATGTTGGAAAAGAAGGAGTTCGAAGCAGCCAATGGGAGGCCGACGGAAGCGGCTACGGGGATGCAGCGGCTAAAATGAAAAAACAATAACAGAAGAACCTGTAAACAACTTTCGAACACGAGAATTTGCCCCGATCTCCGATTCTTTTAGTGTAAATATTTAAATATATAATTAATTAAATAATATTTTACTTATTTCTTAAATTATAATAAATGTAATTCTCCTCCTGTTTTCGTCGTATATTTTAAAAGTGTTATAAACAGCGACGCCTTAATTTTGAACCTTCAACCCCGCCGACCAAGAATAGAGGTGATCGACTACCTCTATAGAACTTAGATCATCGTCACAACACAGAGTGGCGGTGAAAACGCAATACCTTGTATCTTATAAATGTTGATTTTGTACTTGCATTAAATAAATTGCTGTGTCATCCCTAAGTTTGTCTTTCCTAATTCTCTACGTTATATTTGGTGGAGATGCTGGATAGATTAGGGAAGACAAACTAATGATCGCCGAGAAGACCATAAGACCTTAGGTGCTGTGATCTACATTTTCCAAGACTGGCTCCAGGATTCCACCGCCGTGTCAAAGTCAAGATTTCCCTATAAGAATACGATGTTCCTATTGGCGATACGACGCCGAAGCTGCTCTTCACGCCGCAAGAGAAAAGATGCGAAGCTACTAGGGACCAAGTTTCAAGACTAAGATAATCCTTGGCGAAAGCACGTTAGATCCATGTCAGTAACTACAATATTTGCAATCTGTGGGTCACAGCTCCCATAGGGAAGAAGCTATGTAACAAAGTATCTATTATATTATATATACAGACAATTAATTTTCTATATTTATATTATTTATATTTTGCTATTCTGGAAACTTTCCTCATTGCTTATCTTGTATTTTATAAATGTTGATTTTGTGCCTGCCTTAAATAAATTGCTGTGTCATCCTGAAGTTTGTCTTTCCTAATTTTCTAAGTTACAATATAATATATTCGTTTGAATAAATTTATTCATATGTATATTTATATTTATATAGAAGGTGTATGTTTTATATATTATTTTTATCACACATGCATGATTAAGCTCTATTTATTATATTAAATAATATTTTAAATAAAATTTATTTTTCATAAAGTTCTTCTTAAAAAAAACTCTTTATTTCGGCTGCCTAATATCCTTAAAGTGATCCTTTGCATGTATATGCGACTGATGAATGCTAGTTCCTATAAGATGAATTTCTAAATTTCTAATGGAACGATGATAAATATATTGGGAGGGTCTTTAACATTTTTATAAATTTTATTAATTATATAATCCAACAGGTTTCTGTAGGTGAGTTTATTTTCATTTTTATTGAAGTCTCAAGTGCTCTTTCAGGTATTTTTGTTCTTCTACAGGAAGAACATTATTTCATTATTTATGAAAAAGGCATCTCCTTATCGTGCAACTGAAAGTTGCTGATGGCTTGCGCCATCTATCCACGCGTCCGTGGTTTGCTTTTCTTGTTTAATCAAGAATGGGTATTTGGTTAATTCTAGAATAATTAAAAATCAACGAGAATAGTTGATATTTATTCCGATAGATGGCGCAAGCCATCAGCAACTTTCAATTGCACGATAAGGAGATGCCTTTTTCATAATTTATGCACCTTATCCCAGTACAATATCACATTTGTACTATTTTTTAACAGTTTCATTATTGTTTATTTTGTACTTCTGTAGAAGGGCAGAAATACCGGAAAGCTGGAGAATACAATAATAAAATGAAAAGAAGCACATCTCCAAAAAAAATCTTTTGTGTTATTTAATTAATGTACAGATGATTCACAACTATTGTATTTTTATAAAATATTAAAAAAAGCAACGGGGTAAGGATGCAGTAGCAAGTTTCCGGATGGGGACTGCATAGTATTTATTTGAGAAAACACAATATACATTTATAACATTATACACATTAGCATACCATTTGTTATGAGAATTGGAAACTATTATACACTGTATAACACTGTATAGCACTGTATAACAAAATAATCGAAGCACCAAGAAGGAGTTGTCAGATTAGGACAAAGATTGGTGTATGTAAAGAGCATGTATAGGGGAAAAACGATTAAATTTTCAGAACAATTAATTGTTTTATTTCAGAGTTTGATCGTCACAAATTGAGAATGTCAATATGTCGTTGGACCCCCACTGGCCTGGATGCAGGCTGCCACCTGGCGTGTCATGGACTGATAAACATTCCGGATGGTGTGCTGCGGGATTTCTTGCCAAATTGTTTCCAACTGTCGGGCTAAATAGTCAACATTCCGGGATGGTTGCAATCGCCTTCCCATCACGTCCCAGATGTGCTCTATGGGCGAGAGATCAGGCGACCTTGCTGGCCACGGAAGAGTTCGGCAAGATTGAAGACAATCCATAGTGACACGTGCCGTGTGTGGCCGGGCATTATCTTGTTGAAAAGTAAGCCCGGGGTGATGTGAGAGGAACGGCAACAAAACAGGCCGTAGAATGTCATCTACGTACCGTTGTGCTGTCAGGGTGCCAGGAATGACTACCAATGGGGTCCTGCTATCAAATGAAATGGCACCCCAGACCATAATGCCCTGTTGTGGACCTGTGTGGTGTTCGACAGTAAGGCCAGGATCCACACGCTGCCCAGGACGTCTCCAGACACGTTTGCGACGGTCGTCAGGACACAGTAAGAAACGGGACTCGTCACTAAAGACTATACGTCCCCAGTCAGCGCAGTTCCAAGTTGATCGCTCCCGACACCACTGTAGTCGGACTTGTCGGTGCGCGGGTGTGAGGGGTAGGCATCGTAACGGTCGGCGAGCTCTTAGATTCCGCTCTCTCAGTCGCCTGTTGATGGTCATTTTGGACACTTGTGTGCCGGTCACACGTTGGATGGTAGATAACGTAGATTCCGGTGCTGCGACAGCCATTCTGACAATTGCTCTGTCCTCCCGTTCTGTTGTTGCCCTTGGTCGACCGCTGCCGTCCTGACGTTGCATACTTCCGTTGTTGACCCACTTTTACCAACATCGCCTAATAGCCGCATCACTTCGACACAGATGTCGCGTGATTAGTCGATTAGACCAACCAGCCTCTTTCAATCCAATGGCACGACTAGTTTCAAACTCTGACATATGTTCGTAATGAGCACGAATCTTTCGGCGAGGCATTGATACAGTAGAAATAGGCAAACTGCTAAAATATTAAACGGAAATTCTGAAAATCAGCTCGTGCCGCGCCGAATATTGAGTCTAGAATGCTCGTGCTGGATGCGCAGTTCAGATGCCCTGGAGCTCTTGCTTTGCATAAATCGGCCACCAAATTTCAATCATTTGCATGTTTGGTCGAAACCTCTTTGTATACGTATTTTCATATAAATCGGACAACTGCTTCTTGGTGCGTCGATTTTTTTGTTATAGAGTATATATTAGTTTCGAATTCTCATAACATATGACTCGCTAATGTAAAAAATTATAAATGTTCAAATATATAAAAGACGCAATTTGATGTTTGCGGAAGAGCGATTGCTCGAAGCATATTATATATTTATAATTTTATGTATTTCTACTGTCCTCAAAGCTTATGTTCATAGTTATTCTAAAACACCCATTCCAAGAGTCTAGCATCAGTATCACTATAAAAGGAAAACCGAAAAATTGAATATAACGGCAGTGAATTGAACTGGCTTTGGCCTCCTGGCAATAAGGAGGAATCACCGCCTAATTCTTATTTTAACGCTGGTTTTAATTATATGCTTCTTGACTCAGCGAGCTAACTATAACTCATTCAAACTTGAATAACTGCTATTGTCTCGTCTCACTAACTCTAATGACTCAACCACGTATCCATTAATAACTCAATAACTCTCTTTATTTTCTAAAATCAAGATTATATACATTTCTAAAATTTACATAATTTAACAATAATTAACAAAACTAAATTCTAACTATTTTGCATATTTAAGGCTGGAACAGGCAGAATGATAGTTTAACTGGCGAAACTGCTGGGAGGGTTCACCACTGATAAGCCAGGCCCTCCCATTAATTTTCCATTGCAGCAAGGGCAGTAGAAAATTGTTTAATTTTTAAAAGAATCATACGCTTCTATAATAGTTTCGAATTCTCTCAAAAGATATTTATTTTCCTTCAATATAGTCTTTAAAATATGACACTTCTGTAACAATGCATTGGTTTCATATTTCTAACAGCAAGCGAAAGAAACAGATAAAAAAAATTCCCTAGGCTACTCAGGAGTTCCAACGATTTTCCTTTGATTTATTTATTCATTTAAACTCTTCATAAAAGCTTTTATTTAAATTGTTTACCTATCTGTCTGTCCAAAAATCTTTTAATCAATTCTTTAACATACATCCAGAGCACGTAGAAATCTAAAATTTTGTACGTTTTAGAACCCGATGACAATGCAAGTTGACAAAATTTCTGACTTCTGGGTTGTCAGGATGGCTGGGTACAGACAAATTTCCAAATTGCCTTTCAAATTTTGTAACTTAATTTTAATATGCTTACAGATCACATAGAAGTATGAAATTTTGAACATTCGTTCAGTCCAATTAACAATGTAATAGTACAGATTTTCAGACTTCTGGGTTGTCGGAGTGGTCGGGAATGAACCAATTTCTATATTTCTTTTTAAATCTTATGTGGGGCACAAAGTCAAGTCGGAAACTGTTGGAAGTTTTGAATTGATTTTTCAGAGATTGTTCAAGACCTTAAATGAGTTGTAATTCTAAATATTCAGGTTCCTATCTTACACCTTCTTGAAATTATAAATAAAAAATCTGCCAAAAGTCAATAATTTGGTCGCAGTGGTACAGCCTAGTCGTCCACGCTGACGAGCGCCAAAAGCACGAAACGGGTTTGAGGATGGCATTTCTTGATTTATCAAGAAATTGGGTTGGCCAAATATCAGGGAACAGGTTAAATCAATGTTTAGTTGATTTCTGTTTCACCAGATGGCGTTCTGCCTTCTGTAAAGCACATGTGCTCCTGGTCAGGATATGCCATTTTTATATTTATATATCACCCATTATCTATTATAATTCATTAATTTGTTTCTAATATCATCATGTATACATTTATATTCACTATTTCCATATATATATATGTGTGTGTTACAACGTATATAAATAGTATATGGGCAAAACTTTAACAAGGGGGGGGGGGGGGTTAGAAATGACTACCATTCTAGACCAAGTGACAGCAAACTGGGGCTCGCGAGCCAAATGCGGCTCTTTGAATGTGAAGTTGCGGATCTTTATATAGTTCCATATGTAAATATTATTCATGCGAGTACTATTTATTGTTGGTAAGAAAAAAATTTGCGGCTCTTTGAAAACTTGAAATTTTGTAAATTGTAATTTTTGACTCTTCCGACTCAAAAGTTTGCCGACCCCTGTTTTAGACCTGTTCATAGAACGGGATAATGATCTAGTTCTTAATATACATCTAGACCATGTAGAATTAGGGTATTCTATAGGATACCTCATTCCTGCTAACAATGCAAGGGTACAAAATTTCAAATGTATAGGTTGCGGCATAGAATAGATTAAAGAATAGAAATTGTATAGTTCCTTTCAAATGACATATCAAATATTATATCAACAACAACAAAGCTTTATTAAGACCTTTTAGTCTTATACAGATTCTCCAAGCAGAAATATAGGATACATGAAGGAAAAACAGTGATAGAACTTAATGGTAACATGATATCTATAAACAGGGAAAATTATATAAATACAAACAAGTTAATAGATTAATCCGGGCAAATTGGAGGCAAAGAAAGTTACTATACCAGGTCTATTAGTATGAAACGCGAAAATGGGCGCCAGAGGCCGCTGTGCAACTTTATTTGAGCCGACGGTGGCGCTGTTGTAGGCGTTTTGTTCTTTGACTCACGTGGCATCAGCATGCGTGCAGTTTTAGAAAAATTCAAATCGTGAAAAATTTCTGGAGCCCGTGGAAAATGGCGATTTCCGAGCCAAAAAGTACCCATTTGCGGGAAGTTTTGTTGTTCGCCTTCAACTGGAAGAAAAGTGCCACTGAAGCCCACCGAATGCTCGAGGAAGTTTAGAGCGACCACGCTCTGAGCAAATCGCAGTGTTACAGGTGGTTTAAAAAATTCCAAAGTGGCGATTTTGAACTTGATAATGAACCACATGGAAAACCGCCCCAAAGGTTCGAGGACGCTGAACTGCAAGCTTTGTTGGATGAGGACAGTACCCAAATGCAGGAGAAACTCGTAAAACAGCTCCAGGTGTCTCAAGGTGCTGTTTCTCTACGTTTAAACAGCCTCGGAATGACCCAAAAGCTTTCCAGATGGGTCCCCCACGAGTTGAGCGAAAGGCAGCAATAACGGCGTCTGGTAACCTGCGAAGGGCTGCTCGCCAGGCATGAAAAGAAGTCATTTTTGCACCGAATCGTAACTTCTGATGAGAAATGGATCCACTTCAGCAATCCTACGCGCCAAAAGTCGTGGGGCCTGCCCGGCCAATTTCCAAAACAGACGCCCAGGCCCAATCGCTTCGGAAAAAAGGCAATGCTTTGCATATGGTGAGACCAGACCGGCGTAGTATATTTCGTGCTCCTGAAACCTGGCAAAATGGTCAATACTAGTCGCTACGAACAACAAATGCACAGTTTGAGAGAGGCGTTGAATGAAAAAAGACCGGAATGGCGTGAAAAGCACAACAACCTGATACTGCAGCATGACAACGCTCCAGCCCACAACGCTACGGTGGTCAAAAACACCATAAAAGACTTGGGCTGGGAACTCTTACCCCACCCGCCGTACTCACCAGACTATAGCGCCGTCGAACTACCACCTTTTCACATCTTTAGGACACGCCCTAAAAAACCAGGAATTTTCGAACTCAGACATACTCCGAAAATGACTTGTTGACTGGTTCGACTCAAAAGGAATAGAAATTTTCAGACAAGGAATTCGAAAATTGCCTGAAAAATGGTCCGAGTGTATAGCTAATCAGGGCAGTTACTTTGAATAAAAAATCTTTTGTTGTATGGAATTGGTGAACTTTTGAATTCACTGAAAATTTTCGCGTTTCATACTAATAGACCAGGTACATGGATTTACCACGGATTCTCGTGTTAGGTCTTGTGGAGTTATTTGGTAGCAGCTCTGAGACTTAGCTATGTAGAACTTTTCCTAGTCATCATCCCCGCCCTTGACATTGCCGGTTGGACTTCACTTGTAAGCATTTCGACCTGTCAGTCAATTGTGGAGTCTTCCACTAGTAAATTAGTTGAATCCCTCAAGCTGCTTTTGTAAGATGTAGCCCAAAATCAAATATTATATCTCTTGGCTCATTAGTAGTGAACCTTCACAACGGTTTCACCAAATTAATCTCCAGACCGCTCTACTATTGTATATTGGATTGGTTTTCTTATATATCTTGCATTTACTATGGAAGTCAGTTTAGGGGTGTTTAGTATTTTTATAATAAGAAACACATAAGTGACAGAAATGGTTAGAAGTACAACATTTTTACACCGACTTTTTAGAATATTTTTCTACAATTCTTATCTCGATAATAAAATAAATTGAAAGAGTATGGCTTATCGTTGGTGAGTCCTTCTAGCAGTTGTTTTATTAGCTTAAATATACAAGACCGCTCATTTTATACTATTGTATTTGGCTCCACTTTCTGAAATTATAAATAATTCAATGTAAGAGAGAGATTGAGAGAGAAACATACTCTATTGACTTCCAGTCAACATCAAAATTACAGCTATCAGCATTATAATAAAATATATACATGACATCAGACTCGAGGCCTTCCCCGAGGGACGTCTAGATTACATCAAGGGCTACAAGCCGCCATAAGTCTGGATAGGCGCTTGGCCATAATGGAGTTGTTGTCTCCAACATGTTCAATTGCCATGTTGAGGAATTCGCACAGAATGTTTTCTGGCGAGAGCTGCCTGAGGAGTTGCTCCCTCTCAGGGAGACATAGGAGCGCCCCCAGTACTTTATCCTCAGGCACCTCCCCATAGATGGGGGATAGGCTAGGGTAACCGTCTAGTTGAAAATAGAGTTCCACCTCTAATAGAGCTCCTCGAGCTCCTCCTGAGGGGTCCGAGAGAGAGAGAGAGAGAGATTGAGATTGAAACTACTTTTTATAATCGTTCATATAAAGATTTATATATATATTTATAGATAAATTTGAAAAATAAAAATTAATTACATCAGACGAACCCCACTAAGGGTCGTCTGGTTCACAATACGCCCTGAAGTCGAAGAGAAGGTGTTCAGAAATACTTCTAATAAATTTAAATAGAGGAAGGTTAGGCAACCATTTCTTATCACATGAATCTAATAAAAACAAATAATTTCGATCTTTTTAAATAGCTAATTCTTTTATTTTAACCTTTTAGGCTCTCTGTAATCTTACCTTTGATAAATATATGTGAAAAAGGGGAAACTCTCTCGAGAAGTTAAAAATGCTAAATAGAATCATGAACGATCAGAAGAAGTGAATTGTTTATAGAAAGGTGTTGTTGCAGTGGTCAACACCAGTTGTTACAGGCCCATTGTCCAGTAGCCCCTGAGGGACGATGGGGAACTCTCCATTGAGCTTTTCATCACGTTGAACGATCGCCGGTCAGCTCTATCTTTTTTGACGTCTATTCTTTGCCGGACAGCGTTTTTGTTAACGACTGTCCAGATGTGATGGCTGAAGAATTGATACGTTATGTGTTTATCAACATACTCTCTTACTAAATTTGTTGATAAATATTTAGAGATAATCTCATTTTTCTCGTGTAAACTCATAACGCAATTTTATAATGCGTGAATCAATTTTTTTACAACTATCTCAATTTGACGTAAGGCCGATCGGGAGGCCGAATGAGTAGATATAATATACAAATATCCTTTTCGAATATCTAAAGAAGGAATTGAATTTTTAATATATTTTTAGATCCTCTATGCAGCTTCGTTATTTGCGTCAAAACCAATGACTATGTTACACCCTAAAGCAATCAGTTTCTGAGGCAGAGACATTTACCTAGGTACCGAACTATTCAAGAATGTCTCACATTTTCATCAGGTTTTATACACCGCTTTCATATAAGAAATATCTATAGAGAACCATGATAATATATCAAAAAGGATGAGTTGAAGTTCTCCATGATTTTATCAAAAAACAAGCAATTTAGCACTTCACCAAATCGCTTTTCAAACTTCAGTTCCAAAAGTAAATTCGTCGTTATTATCGAAAAGAAAAATTAATTAAAAACAAATTAATTCCAAAATAGTACAAATGTGAAATTGAACTGGGAACAGATAAATGATTTAAAAAAAAACGGCATTTCTGATCGTGATTCAATCAAGAAAGAGTATTTGGCTAATTATGGAATAATTAAAAATCAACAATTAGTTGATATTTATTCCGATAGATAGCGCAAGCCATCAGCAACTTTTAGTCGCACGATCAGAAGATGGATTTTCTCTTAATAAATCGATTTATTAAGGTTTAATACGGTGGTGTTAGAATAAATTAAACATTAACTTCGTTATTTTGGGTCACCCTGTATATAGGCATCTTACTAAGGACTCTGGATTCCATCCTTCATTGTAGCATATATAAGCAGAATGATTCAATACAGTATTAGAGCTCTAAAGAAGCGGTAGATTAAATTTGCGAAACCGCTGGAAGGGTTCACCACTGATGAGCCAAGCCCTCCAAATATTTTTTCATCGCAGTAAGGTCAGTAGGAGCTTGATATATGTTTAAAAGAAACATTCGCATCTAAATGTTTTCATTTGCTATATTTATCAGTGCTTTGAAAGTTTAAAATTTTCTTTTAAAATATTTGAGAAATGTAGTCAAATACAAATAGGTATAAAGAAATTGGATAATTGTAAAGATGGTGAGGAATTTTGGCGACTATATCAGAATAAAGCTATTAATTATTCTATTTTATAATTCAATTAATATCAGGAGTGATATATTTAAAGACATGAATACATTGTATCAAATATATATATTAAATATTTTGTTTTAATATCAACCATTTTGTAAGGTTACCAAAACATCGCTTGCAACAATGACCATTTACCTATAAGGCTGGGATGAAATTTTGGGAGCTCCTTTAAATGAATTTAAGAAGAAGCAATAATTGATCAATTAAAATAGAATAAGAACGAAATGATAAGCTGAAAGATGATAAATATTTGATGTAATATCAAGTCAAATATGGATATGAAATCCGTTTATCAAAGTTTAACTAGATGGTGAATCAATTTATCGAATAAATCAGAAGTGAATGATGAGTACGACGCGTGTAATCTATTAATTATTCACCAAAAGGGTAATGATATGGAACCAATCTCTATCAATCAATGGCTAACAAGCTGAAGATAATGAATCTATCTATTATTCGACCATTGGCGAGCTGTGGTTAAGAAACCAATCTATCAATTATTCAACCGCGATCTGTGGATACATACCCAACCTATCAATTGATCACGCTATAGCTGTTTGTCCTAAGCTAGTGTATCAATTGATTACGCTCTAGCTGTGTTTGCCCTAATCTAATCTATCAATTGATCACGCACTAGCTGTTTGCCCTAATCTAATCTATCAATTGATCACGCACTAGCTGTTTGCCCTAATCTAATCTATCAATTGATCACGCACTATCTGTTTGCCCTAATCTAATCTATCAATTGATCACGCACTAGCTGTTTGCCCTAATCTAATCTATCAATTGATCACGCACTAGCTGTTTTCCTCAAGCTAGTCGTTCACCAGCCCTGTTGATACAGAACCTATCTATGAATTGATCACACACTATCTGCCGAATGGAACCAATCTATCGATTGATCATTAACTAGCCGTGGATACAGAACCAATCTATTACGCACTAGCTGTTTGCCTTTAAGCTATTAGCTGTCGAATGGAAACAATCTATCAATTGATCACGCAATAGCGCTGTGGATATAGAACCAATATATCAATTGATTAGGAAGTATCTGGGCATACAAAACAAATATATCGATTTATCACGCACTAGCTGAAGATACGGAACCAAGCTATTCATTGATAACGCACTAGCTGTGGATGCGAAGCCGATAAATTGATCACGCATTAACTCTGGATAGAAAGCCCTGTCAATTGAACACTCACTATCTGTGTGCATCAAACTAATATTTCGATTTTTTCAATTGATCACGCACTAGCTCTAGATACCAAACCAAACTACAAATTGATCACCCTTCAGCAGTGGATACTGATCAATCATTGAAATGATGTATATATGAAACAAATATATCCATTGTTAACGCAATATCTGTAGATAACCAACGAATATATCAATACATCATGCTCTAGCTGTGAATGCGGAACCAATCTTTAAGTTGATCAAGCATTAGCTATGAATACAGAAAAATCTATCAATTAATTACGCGCGAGTTGTGGATATGGAACTGATCTCTTAATTGATCACGCAATACATATGAATACGAAACCAATTTATTAATTGGCCATGTACTAGCTGTGTGTATGAAACCAATCTATTAATTGATAAACTTAGAGCCATGGAAACAGAACCAATTGGTCAGTTGATCACACAATGGCCGTATTCATGAAGCCAATATATCAATTGTTCTCGCAATAGCTGTGTTCTTGGAGCCAATATATCAATTGTTCTCGCAATAGCTGTGTTCATGAAGCCAATATATCAATTGTTCTCGCAATAGCTGTGTTCATGAAGCCAATATATCAATTGTTCTCGCAATAGCTGTGTTCATGAAGCCAATATATCAATTGTTCTCGCAATAGCTGTGAATCGCCTATCTATCAATTGATCACGACCTTGTTGTGGATACGAAACCAATATATCAATTGAGCACACACTAGCTGTGGATTGAAAGCCATTTACGAATTGATTTCCCTCCAGCTGAGGAAATAGAAACTATTTATGAATTTATCATGTACTAGCTGTGGATAAGATATCGATCTATCAATTGATCACGACCTTGTTGTGGATTCGAAACCAATATATCAATTGAGAACACACTAGATGTGGATAGCCATTTACGAATTGATCTACTTCCAAATATGAAAATGGAACCTATTTATGAATTTATCATGTACTAGCTGTGGATAAGATATCGATATATCAATTGATCACGACCTTGTTGTGGATACGAAACCAATCTATCAATTGAGAACACACTAGCTGTGGATAGAAAGCCATTTACGAATTGATTTCCCTCCAGCTTAGGAAATATAAACTATTTATGAATGTATCATGTACTAGCTGTGGATAAGATATCGATTTATCAATTGATAACGCACTCGCTTTTTGGATTGAAACAAATTTATCAATTGATGATACACAATAGATGTGAATATGCAACCAATCTATCATTTGATCACCCGCGAGCTGTGAATATGAAACCATTTCATCAATTGATCACACAATAGCTTTGGATATGGAACTTTTGTATTTTATTTGTATAAACTGTGAATGAGAACTTGTTCACAAGTTGAATATGCAAAGAAACTGCGAATCTTCAAATTTTTGAAAATTATTTCTTAATGTGTTCGTTTGGTAAGTTTATATTTGTATATTATTTAGAATATATAGTATTCGATCATTAATCGATTAATTTCGGCCGAATAGATAAGAATTACACAAACATACGAAGTATCAAAAATCTCTCTCTTTCTCTCTTGAAAAACAACGACTAAATTATAATTCTCTCTCAAAGTTTCCAATCGAAATACATTCCTATGAAAGAGTAATATTTATGACCAACCTCAATTCATATAACCATATTAGATTCAACGGAGTTCTAGCCAAATAGAATGGATTCAATGATTAACTTCATAAGTGTTGTCTTTTCTTGATTTGTCAAGAAAAAAAAGGTTGGTCAAATATCATGGAACAGGTTAAATCAATTTTCTGTTCCACTAGATGGCACTCTGCCATCTAAAAAGATATGTCATAATCAATAGCAACCTCAATAGCAATATCTGATATTTATTTCTTTGAGTACAAGACCTTGCCTATACTTCCCGACTCGTCCTGGAATTACCTGGTGCAGCTCTACCCATGACTAGACTTCTAAACTGTGGCTGTACATCCCGGATAGTTGGTGATTTACGCTCCAGAAACCCGGGTTAACTCTATTTTCTCTTTTTGGAGATCTTGAAGAAAAACTAATGTTTTCTCAAAAAATAAAGTCAAACCATTTTATTAGAGTCAATATCATGCAAAACACATTATTGAAGAAATAATTTAAAGCATAAACATCACATTTTAAAAATATAAAATTAAAATCGAAAGAAGTTTCATTTTTATGGACCAAATAGTAGCTCGACGGTGGCGCTCGAGTGGCTGAATTGAGAACTAAAATTAGCTTTATAAAAATAACGCCTCATATAAAATTAAATGTGGTTAACTTCTTAAAATTGTATAATCATATTTCTATCTATTAGTGTAACCCCAAACACGTAAATACATTCAAATTTCCCTTTATACTGCTCGAAAATACCAAAGAAAATTTAGTTCCAACTTCTGCCACTCGAGCGCCACCGTCGAGCTGATGTTTAGTCCATAAAAGATAAATACATTAATTTTTTAAAATGCTGATATATATTTTTTATTAATAAAATATTTATATATTATTATTTATTTTATTTTAATATAAATACATTTCGTACATGGAGTAGAAATGTAATTTTTGTTTTACTCTATACCGAAGCCTTTTTATTTGAAGAATAGTTCCAATTTGTTTTCATAGATGGCACTACGTCCTCCTTGTATTTAGAATATGTTTTTGTTCTCAATTCTCTAACGTGTAAACACGATTTTGAAAATATAAACAGTTTACGTATTCAACACTAAGTTATACATTTAATTATTTTTTTAAAACAATCGTTGGAGAATAAACAAAGAATTTCTTATATATATATATACAGTTAAACCTGTCTATAGTGCCCAATCTTGGGACCCACCAAAATTGGGTGCTATAGAGAGGGGGTGCTATAGACAGGTCACTTTTAATGTAAATATCGCATTGTACTACGTATTTAAAATCGGGCGCTATAGAGAGGAAGGCGCTATTAAGAGGGAGCTCTATAGACAGGTTTAACTGTATTTCGAATTAAATAAGGGTGATCCAAAAGTCTTGCACAACTTTAAAAATTAATAACTCCGCGAATATTTGCGCTAGAGCAATGCAGTAAACACCATTGTGTTCAGGATGCAATGGGAATTTTAGGGCAAATAATGAAAATTTCGGCATTCATTTTAGTTACAATTTTATTCGCTAGATGGCGCTCTACCAGAATCAGAGATTCAGCGGCCAAATTGTTTGATAAATTGAAAAATATAACTGATCGACACATATTTTTTCTTTTTGAATACCAGGAAAGAACCCTAATAATATCAAATGATAAATTAATAAAACACCATTTCGCCAAAAGTAGAAGAATTGGGTGACCATTTTTAAATGCAATCCGATATATGTAAAATAGGTAAATGCAAATTAAAACACGTAGCAAATATATATATATATATATATATTAGATGGGGTTTTGTGAAATAGATTCAATGTTTGAAACCACTGCTGATATCAATACACGATTTTTTGAAATGTTAATATAATACCAAAAATTATGATGGCACTACTAATAGGATTTCTTGCTATAAAGAATGTGTAGTTTCTTGACTATTTAACTGGAAATTTGTCATGACCTAAGGAATAAAATATAGAGGGTAGTGACAAAATCAATTTGTCGTACTGTATTCCAAATATCCTTTGGGCTTGTCAAATGTTATCATTGATTACTATAGTGTAAAAAAAAATATATATATCACCTCAAATAAAAACCATTTTTAGATCGACCTTTTGCGTTGAATAACGTGTAGTAAAATCATTTAGTATTATATTTTTGCGCAAAATATATATATTTCCACAATTAGGGGTGTACAGAAAATATTCCTTATGCTATTTCTTCTAATGAGCGAAAAGCGATAAACTAAACATAAGGGGTAAAATTGTGTGTACCAGTGTTATTCGAGAAGTTATAACACTTTGGTCTGCGCGCATAATATAAGATGTGAGCAAATGACAAACAAAAGAGTCAAGATGTGAGGACAGCATTTATTATCCTCATAACCCAACACAAAGAGCTGAAAAATATTCGTAGATAATATAATACATGACAGCTTATATAACACATGAGGTAACTGCCTTCTCTCTTGTATTAGGTCACAATCCTTGCTCAATGTGGCGTCCTTCATTCTCAAACACCGTCTGCAGACGATAGATGACAGAATGGACAGTATTAAATAACTTATCTGTTGAAATCGATAAAACGTGCCGTCTGATAGAAGCCTTCAACATGGCCAATGTGGGAGGCCGGCATCGACCTCATAGCCAAAATCGCAAAACGTCAAGTCTGGTGATCGTGGAGGCCACTGGTGTATAAAGTGGCGACTTATCACACGATCTTCACCGAACGTATTAATCAGCAACTGTTTGGCACCGAGGGAGATATGAGGAGGTCCTCCATCTTGCATGAATGTTATTTGGCTTAGTGCTTGTCTGTCCTGCAATATGGGAATAACCTTCTCTCTCGAAAGTTGAACATAACGTTCACCAGTTACAGAAACGGTTTTAAAAGTTCTTTCATTGATTTCTTCAAAGAAAAATGGCACAATAATAAAAGAAGAAGTGAACCCACACCAAACTGTAACTCTGACTGATGAAGTGGTATTTCTGTAAAATCCCTAGAGTTTTCTATTACCCAAATGCGTCTGTTTTGAGTGTTAACTTCTACATTTAGAGAAAAGTGAGCTTCATCAGCCCACAGAACATTCGAAAGTCAGTTTTCATCAATATAAATTTTCCGGAAAACCCATGCCACCAATTCTTGACGCTTCTCAAAATCGCCGACTTTTAGCTCGTGAAATATTTGAATTTTGAACGGGTATTTTTTAAGAAAAAATCTTAGTGCTCTCCAAACTGGGAGGAAGGGCCCAGATAGTGTGGGACCAAGGTTGGAAGAGGAAGGGCCCAGATGGTGTGAGGCCAAGGGAGAAAGGTTCCAAATGGTGTGAGGCCAAGGGAGAAAGGGTCCTGTTGGTGTGGGGCCAAAGGCGAAGGAGGAAGAGCCCAGGTGGTGTAGGGCCAAGAGTGGAGTAGAAAGGGCCCAGATGGTGTAATGTCAAGGGAAGAAGGACCCAGGTGGTGTGGGGCCAAAAGAGGAAGGGCCCAGATTTTGTGGGGCCAAAGGAGAAGGAGGAAGAACCCAGGTGGTGTGGGGCCAAGAGGGAAGGAGGAAGGACCCAGGTGCTGTGGGGCCGAGGGAAGGAGGAAGGACCCAGGTGCTGTGGGGCCGAGGGAAGGAGGAAGGACCCAGGTGGTGTGGGGTCAAGAGAGGAAGGACTCAGATGGTGTGATGCGAAAGAAGAAAGGACCCAGATGGTGTGGTACCAAGGAAGGAAGGGCCCAGATGCTGTGGAGCCAAAGAAGAAGGAGGAAGAGCCCAGGTGGTGTGGGGCCAAGAGGGGAGGAGGAAGAGCCCAGGTGGTGTGGGGCCAAGGAAGGAAGAGGAAGGGCCCAGATGGTGTGGGGCCAAGGGAGGAAGGGGCCAGATGGTGTGGAGCCAAGGGAGGAAGGGCTCAGATGGTGTGGAGCCAAAGGGGAAGGAGGAAGAGCCCAGGTGGTGTGGGGCCAAGAGGGGAGAGGAAGGACCCAGATCGTGTGGGGCCAAGAAAGGAAGAGGAAGGGCCCAGATGGTGTGGGGCCAAGGGAGGAAGGGGCCAGATCGTGTGAGGTCAAGGGAAGAAGGGCCCAGATGGTGTGGAGCCAAAAGCGAAGGAGAAAGAGCCCAGGTGGTGTGGGGCGAAGGGAAAAAGGGCCCAGATGGTGTGGGGCCAAGAGGGAAGTAGGAAGGACCCAGGTTGTTTGGGGTCAAGGGAGGAAGGACCCAGATGATGTGGGGCCAAGGAAGGAAGAGGAAGGGCCCAGCTGATGTGAGTTCAAGGGAGGAAGGACCCAGATGGTGTGGGGCCAAGAGGGAAGGAGGAAGGACCCAGATGGTGTGGGGCCAAGGGAGGAAGGGCCCAGATAGTTTGGGGCCAAAGGAGAAGGAGGAAGAGTCCAGGTGGTGTGGGGCCAAGGGAGGAAGGGCCCAGATAGTGTGGGGCCAAAGGAGAAGGAGGAAGAGTCCAGGTGGTGTGGGGCCAAGAGGGAAAGAGGAAGGACCCAGGTGGTGTGGTGCCAAGGGAGGAAGAGCCCAGATGGTGTGGGACCAAAGGAGAAGGAGGAAGAGCCCAGGTGGTATGGGGCCAAGAGGGAAGGAGGAAAGACCGATGTGGTGTGGGGCCAAGGGAAGAAGTACCCAGGTGGTGTGTAGTCAAGGGAGGAAGGACCCAGATGGTGTGGGGCCAAAAGAAGAAGGGCCCAGATGGTGTGGGGCCAAAGAAGAAAAAGGAAGGGCCCAGATGGTGTGAGGCAAAGAAAGGAAGAGGAAGGGCCTTGATGGTGTGAGGTCAAGGGAGGAAGGACCCAGATGGTGTGGGGCCAAAAGAAGAAGGGGCCAGATGGTGTGGGCCAAAGAGTGAAGCGCCCAGGTGGTGTGGGGTCAAGGAAGAAAGAGGAAGGGCCCAGGTGCTGTGGGGCCAAGAGGGAAGAAGGAAGGACCCAGGTGGTGTGGGGCCAAGGGAGGAAGGACCCAAATGTTGTGGAGCCAAGGGAGGAAGGACCCAGATGGTGTGGGACCAAGGTTGGAAGAGGAAGGGCCCAGATGGTGTGAGGCCAAGGGAGAAAGGTTCCAAATGGTGTGAGGCCAAGGGAGAAAGGGTCCTGTTGGTGTGGGGCCAAAGGCGAAGGAGGAAGAGCCCAGGTGGTGTAGGGCCAAGAGTGGAGTAGAAAGGGCCCAGATGGTGTAATGTCAAGGGAAGAAGGACCCAGGTGTTGTGGGGCCAAAAGAGGAAGGGCCCAGATTTTGTGGGGCCAAAGGAGAAGGAGGAAGAACCCAGGTGGTGTGGGGCCAAGAGGGAAGGAGGAAGGACCCAGGTGCTGTGGGGCCGAGGGAAGGAGGAAGGACCCAGGTGCTGTGGGGCCGAGGGAAGGAGGAAGGACCCAGGTGGTGTGGGGTCAAGAGAGGAAGGACTCAGATGGTGTGATGCGAAAGAAGAAAGGACCCAGATGGTGTGGTACCAAGGAAGGAAGGGCCCAGATGCTGTGGAGCCAAAGAAGAAGGAGGAAGAGCCCAGGTGGTGTGGGGCCAAGAGGGGAGGAGGAAGAGCCCAGGTGGTGTGGGGCCAAGGAAGGAAGAGGAAGGGCCCAGATGGTGTGGGGCCAAGGGAGGAAGGGGCCAGATGGTGTGGAGCCAAGGGAGGAAGGGCTCAGATGGTGTGGAGCCAAAGGGGAAGGAGGAAGAGCCCAGGTGGTGTGGGGCCAAGAGGGGAGAGGAAGGACCCAGATCGTGTGGGGCCAAGAAAGGAAGAGGAAGGGCCCAGATGGTGTGGGGCCAAGGGAGGAAGGGGCCAGATCGTGTGAGGTCAAGGGAAGAAGGGCCCAGATGGTGTGGAGCCAAAAGCGAAGGAGAAAGAGCCCAGGTGGTGTGGGGCGAAGGGAAAAAGGGCCCAGATGGTGTGGGGCCAAGAGGGAAGTAGGAAGGACCCAGGTTGTTTGGGGTCAAGGGAGGAAGGACCCAGATGATGTGGGGCCAAGGAAGGAAGAGGAAGGGCCCAGCTGATGTGAGTTCAAGGGAGGAAGGACCCAGATGGTGTGGGGCCAAGAGGGAAGGAGGAAGGACCCAGATGGTGTGGGGCCAAGGGAGGAAGGGCCCAGATAGTTTGGGGCCAAAGGAGAAGGAGGAAGAGTCCAGGTGGTGTGGGGCCAAGGGAGGAAGGGCCCAGATAGTGTGGGGCCAAAGGAGAAGGAGGAAGAGTCCAGGTGGTGTGGGGCCAAGAGGGAAAGAGGAAGGACCCAGGTGGTGTGGTGCCAAGGGAGGAAGAGCCCAGATGGTGTGGGACCAAAGGAGAAGGAGGAAGAGCCCAGGTGGTATGGGGCCAAGAGGGAAGGAGGAAAGACCGATGTGGTGTGGGGCCAAGGGAAGAAGTACCCAGGTGGTGTGTAGTCAAGGGAGGAAGGACCCAGATGGTGTGGGGCCAAAAGAAGAAGGGCCCAGATGGTGTGGGGCCAAAGAAGAAAAAGGAAGGGCCCAGATGGTGTGAGGCAAAGAAAGGAAGAGGAAGGGCCTTGATGGTGTGAGGTCAAGGGAGGAAGGACCCAGATGGTGTGGGGCCAAAAGAAGAAGGGGCCAGATGGTGTGGGGCCAAAGAGTGAAGCGCCCAGGTGGTGTGGGGTCAAGGAAGAAAGAGGAAGGGCCCAGGTGCTGTGGGGCCAAGAGGGAAGAAGGAAGGACCCAGGTGGTGTGGGGCCAAGGGAGGAAGGACCCAAATGTTGTGGAGCCAAGGGAGGAAGGACCCAGATGGTGTGGGGCCAAGGAAGGAAGAGGAAGGGCCCAGGTGGCGTGGGGTCAAGGGAGGAAGGACCCAGATGGTGTGGGGCCAAAAGAAGAAGGGCCCAGATGGTGTGGGGCCAAGGGAGGAAGGACCCAATTGGTGTGGGGCCAAGGGAGGAAGGACCCAGATGGCGTGGGGCCAAGGAAGGAAGAGGAAGAGCCCAGATGGTGTGAGGCCAAGGAAGGAAGAGGAAGGGCCCAGATGGTGTGAGGCCAAGGGACAAAGGGCCCAGATAGTGTGGGGCTAAAGACGAAGGAGGAAGAGCCCAGGTTGTGTGGGGCCAAGAGGGTAGGAGAAAGGGCCCAGGTGGTGTGGGTTCAAGGGAGAAAGGACCCAGATGGTGTGGGGCCAAGGGAGAAAGGGCCCAGATGGTGTGGGGCCAAAGGCGAAGGATGAAGAGCCCAGGTGGTGTGGGGCCAAGAGGGTAGGAGGAAGGGCCCTGATGGTGTGGGTTAAAGGGAGGAAGGACCCAGATGGTGTTAGGCCAAGGGAGAAAGGGCCCAGATGGTGTGGGGCCAAAGGCGAAGGAGGAAGAGCCCAGGTTGTGTGGGGCCAAGAGGGTAGGAGGAAGGGTCCAGGTGGTGTGGGTTAAAGGGAGGAAGGACCCAGATGGTGTCGGGCCAAGAGGGTAGGAGTAAGGGCCCTGATGATGTGGGTTAAAGGGAGAAAGGACCCAGATGGTGTGGGGCCAAGGGAGGAAGGGCCCAGTTGGTGTGGGGCCAAAGGAGAATGAGAAAAGACCCAGGTGATTTGGGGCCAAGGGAGAAGGAAGTTCTCTAGTGGGTTGGGGCCAAAAGAGAATGAGAAAAGGCCCAGGTGGTTTGGGACCAAGGGAGGAGGAGGAAGTGCTCTAGTGGTTTGGGGCCAAAGGAGAATGAGAAAAGGCCCAGGTGGTTTGGGGCCAAGGGAGGAGCAAATGCTCTAGTGGTCTGGGGCCAAAGGAGAATGAGAAAAGACCCAAGGTGGTTTGGGGCCAAAGGAGAATGAGAAAAGGCCCAGGTGGTTTGAGGCCAAGAGAGGAGGAAGAGCTCTAGTGGTTTGGGCCCAAACGAGAATGAGAAAGGGCCCATGTGGAGGGGACCAAGAAAGGAGGAGGAAGAGCCCTAGTGGCTTGGGGTCAAAGGAGAATGAGAAAAGGCCAAGATAGTGGGGGCCAAGGGAGGAGGAGAAAGGGCCCTAGTGGTTTGGGGCCAAAGGAGAATGAGAAAAGGCCCAGGTGGTTTGGGGCCAAGGGAGGAGCAAATGCTCTAGTGGTCTGGGGCCAAAGGAGAATGAGAAAAGACCCAAGGTGGTTTGGGGCCAAAGGAGAATGAGAAAAGGCCCAGGTGGTTTGAGGCCAAGAGAGGAGGAAGAGCTCTAGTGGTTTGGGCCCAAACGAGAATGAGAAAGGGCCCATGTGGAGGGGACCAAGAAAGGAGGAGGAAGAGCCCTAGTGGCTTGGGGTCAAAGGAGAATGAGAAAAGGCCAAGATAGTGGGGGCCAAGGGAGGAGGAGAAAGGGCCCTAGTGGTTTGGGGCCAAAGGAGAATGAGAAAAGGCCCAGGTGGTTTGGGGCCAAGGGAGGAGCAAATGCTCTAGTGGTCTGGGGCCAAAGGAGAATGAGAAAAGGCCCAAGGTGGTTTGGGTAAAAGGAGAATGAGAAAAGGCCCAGGTGGTTTGAGGCCAAGAGAGGAGGAAGAGCTCTAGTGGTTTGGGGCCAAAGGAGAATGAGAAAAGGCCCAGGTGGCTTGGGGCCAAGGGAGAAGGAAGTGCTCTAGTGGTTTGGGGCCAAAGGAGAATGAGAAAAGTCCCAGTTGGTTTTAGACCAAGGGAGGAGGAGGAAGTGCTCTAGTGGTTTGGGGCCAAAGGAGAATGAGTAAAGGCCCAGGTGGTTTGGGGCCAAGGGAGGAGCAAATACTCTAGTGGTCTGGGGCCAAAGGAGAATGAGAAAGATCCTAGGTGGTTCGGGGCCAAGGGAGGAGAAGGAAGTGCTCTAGTAATTTGGGGCCAAAGGAGAAAGAGAAAAGGCCCAGGTGGCTTGGGATCAAGGAAGGAGGAGAAAGGCTTTAGTGGTTTGGGGCCAAAGGAGAATGAGAAAATGCCCAGGTTGTTTGGGGCCAAGGAAGGAGAAAGAGCCCTAGTGGTTTGGGGCTGAGGAAGAATGAGAAAGGGCCCAGGTGGTGGGGGCCAATGGAAGGAGGAGGAAGAGCTCTAGTGGTTTGGGGCTGAGGAAGAATGAGAAAAGGCCCAGGTGGTGTGGACCAATGGAAGAGGAGAAAGAGCCCTAGTGGTTTGGGGCTGAGGAAGAATGAGAAAATGCCTAGGTGGTTTGGGGCCAAGGGAGGAGGAGGAAGAGCTCTAGTAGTTTGGGGCCAAAGGAGAATGAGAAAAGGCCCAGGTGGTGTGGGCTAAGGGAGGAGGAGGAATTACCCAGGTGGTTAGGGGCCAAGGGGAAAGGGCCCAGGTGGTGGGGGTGAAGGGAGAATTAATAAGAGCCCAGTTGGAGTGGGGCAATATGTTGGAGATAGGCAATAAAAACAAGCAGCCTATTTGTTTATGGCATAGTCAGGGTGAAGAGGGCACGTGGTGAGTGGCCTTGAGCACATCAAGCGTAATAAATGCTCTCTTGTTATGGGCAAAATATTGCCAGAATGTTGAGACCAACAATTTACAACAGAGGAGGTGCTCTAAAAGAAAAGGAGTACTTCAGTACTCGGCCCTCGGGATGATCACTTAAAGAAGTGAGGACTTCTACCAAAACTTCTTTGGCGCCCTCAGCTTCTTGACAGCCTCCTTCGACATTTTCTTAAAGATGGGCTCCTCGTTAAGCTTGATCTTTGCTTCCTCCATCTTCGCGTCCAGCGCGTCCAGTAGCAGCTGGTTGCTGACCATCTCTCGGTACAGCTTCCTGAAGTCGTCATTCAGACTTCTGATGAGGGCATCTTCGAAATAATTTTCCATTGCGATTTATTTGTCTTTACTTCGTAGTTAAGCGTTAGGCTTTATCGCTCTCTAACAATTGAATGAAAACTTGTCTCCATAGAAACCTCAATAGATAAATATTTAAATTAAGTTATATTTCACGTCTCACATATACGTGATCAATTATATCGACACAAATAAAATATAAATGAAGGCGCGTGTATAAATATATATAATATATTCCTATTATGGTTAACATATAAATAATTAATATATCTAACACAAGGTTATCCAAAAGTCTCTTCATTTTAAAATAAGCAAACCTTTCGATTTTTATATTTAATATGTATTCACTTTTATCAGGTTTTAAAATATAACAAAAACACTACCTTGTGTTAAAAGTATAATGAATGGAGAGTTATTTCACTTAGATGCCCCCCCCCTCACAACTGCAGGCTTTTACACTAACACTCTTCATTAAAAGCTTTTATTTAACTTGCTCCCATGTCTGCCTGTCCACAAATATTCTAATCAATGTTTAATATACTTCTAGGGCACATAGAAATCTGAAATATTTTATACCCTTTGAAACCCGATGAACATGTAAGTTGAAATAATGTCGCGGAGATAAATAAAGCAAGGGCAAATTTGGGGATAATTTATTATAAAGGGCATTTACCTTTTATTTCTCCAATAAAATGATATACAATAGGTATTCATAGGGAGAGAGATAATATAACAACTTATCCCAAGGTAAAGAAAATAATAATGAGCGTCGTCAGCCACCGAGGCGTCCCGTTTTCCTTATTTGCAGATAAGATTCCGAGAGCCCCTCACATCTGTGGTTCCCCCGGAGTCCAGTGATGATTGACAGATGTCCCATGAAGCTTCTTGTGGCCGGAGTTGTAGAGCTACTTGACAATATTTTCAGACATTTGGGTTGTCAGGGTGGCCGGAAACAGACAAATTTCCGAATTGAGTTTCAAAATATAAGATTAAATTTTAATATGCTTCCAGACCACATATAAGTATGGAATTTTGAACACTCGCTCAGTCCAACGAACAATGCAAGCGTACAGACTATTGGGGGGTCGGGGGTAGCCAGGAATGAACCATTTCTATGTTTCTATTTGAATCTTTGGTGTTACACTATGTCATCTAGGAAACTTTTGGGAGTGTCGAATTGACTTTTTAAAGATTGTTCAACACCATAAACAAGTTAGATATCCGAATATTCAGGTTAATATTTGCTGAAATTCAATAAATATATTAATTTTCTGTTATGAATCGAAAATATAATTTCAATATCATATCAAGCATATATTTATATTCAATAAATATGTATATGGTCTTATGTTATAATATGTTATCATATATTTCACGATACAGGTATATATAAATAGTTTTCCCTTTTTCAATCAATCATTTGTTAATTTTAACTAAAATAATTAATTGAATAATCATAATCCAAATTAAATCTCTTTACCAATTAACCCCAAACAAAAATATATTGCGTGTCTGTAACTTTGTGATATAATTCACAATAAATGCAAGTGTACAAATCACCAGACATATGTATTGTTTTGCACGATATGAACTCAAAGACTGGTGAGAGTAGCGACTTGAATTCTTCTGAATGCAGCAGTATTCCGGGAAATGAACTAGCAAACCAAAGAACTATGCCTACGGAACTTTCTAACTTATAAACGCTCTTTCAAAATCTTTCCATAAATATTTGTCCACAATAAAAGAAATCCGCTAACTCAGAATCTATGGATAGACCTATGCATTATGGATTATACAACCAACAATGTTAGAAGATTTACAGCCACGTCAAGATCTCCATCCTTCAAGGAATCTAACATGAGTGCACATAAACAACCATCCTAACTGGCCATAACCAAGCAACGCATAATAAGCGATATTTTGAAATAGGACCCTATTTAACCCAACTGATAGAATTAAATCCAAACAGTAGATAATATCCTCTTCATCTGCTCAGCTTTCTGATAACAAAGATTTCGAATGACCACTCTCCTATGAATTATAAATCTCAACCTCTGGCATCAATGAAAAATATCTACTTGACATTACCTTGTACTTCTACAGCCATGGTAAATATAATCAAAAAGACTTAAGTCTTACACTTAAGACTGACAACACGAGTAGTTAGAGAGATCTTTTGAAGGTTTAAGAAAACCTGGATTAATATTAAACACACATATAAGTATTATTTATAAAATCTATATTCTAATAATGTGTGAATGGGGTTTTATATAGATAATAATACTGAGTTTAATATTGATGCTCATATTTTGATGAGATTCCGTATATATTGTAACTTTTAATTCTGTTTTGTAAATTCACGACTAAAAACTAACTCTAAATAATTAAAAATTAAAAATATAATTTAAAAAAAACTTTGATTTATATACATTAAAAAGGAGAAATTAAATTTATTTTATCTTCTGCCATTGAGCAATTAGATGTATCTGTGTGTAAATAAAAGCGGCGGGGGACGATCATATTTAGAGAAGTAGTGAAAATTTAGTAAACACATATTAAAAATCTAATAACATATAAAAATCGCTAATCAGTTGCTACATATTAAATCACATTAAGTTAGAAATTCATGATGATTGTCCCCGCCGCTTATATTTTCACTCATATACATCTAATTGCTCATGGCAGAAGATGAAAAATATTTTATGTTTCCTTTTGAGTGCATTTAGAAAAATATTTTAAAAATCTATTCTTTTGTTATTATTATTACTGTCCTTTGAATATATATATTTCATAACCTAGAGTTTGATAATTTCTTCTAAAATGTTCATTTAATCTCGCGATGTTTTGTAGGTTACTGCTACATCCCTATATATGTATAAATAATAATTACTCGGTACCGTTTAAACTCATTGTAGGAGAAAACAGATGTTAATATATGAACATTCTTTTATAGGTGAACTTAAATATATTTACTACACCAGGGGACGTCAAACTGAGGCTCTGAGCAACATGCGGCTCTTTGGATGTGAAGCTGCGGCTCTTTATATAGTTCCATACGCCTCGGGCAAGTTCTGGAACATCTTCCACTCCCGCCGTAGGTACTCCACATTGCCGACGATCACAACGTGCTTCAGCTCGTGGTAGTGGAAGTTGGAGGCACGCAACGGCATCACCAGGTTACGGAGAGATAAGCAATGCATAAATCAATATAAATTAAATAATTTAAAATATTTATAAAGGTGAGTTTCTTTTTATTTTATCAAACAGTATCAAGCTTTCAGGTATCTCTGCCCTTCTACATGAGAACACAGATAAACGAATGAAACACCGCCTGATACCAAATTTTATTAATTTATTTATATTCTCCTGTGGAAGGGCAGAGATGCCCAAAAGCTTGAGACTTTTAAATGACATAAAAAGAAACTCATATACAGAAACTTTTTTAATTATTTAATTTGTCATGTATTCAATATATTTGCATTGTATTATTTTACCAAAATTACTATTGTCTTATGTATATAAAATATCAAAACTTGTTACTAAACTTAATCAGCCTATTTTTATTTAAATACAGCTTATTAACACAAGGTTATTACCATTTTTACAAACAAATATCTATATATTTTTTAAATAATAAAAAGTCCTTCTTTTCTATTGTTTTCTTCTTCTGCATTTTTTTGTGATGATGATACGTTTTATTTTTATTTTCATTGAGATGAATCGTGACAAATTAAAGGTGAGGAGATTTATATCAATTGAAATGGATATATATATATATATATATATATATATAGTGTAGAAACTATATAACAAAATTATAACAGTGATTCTAATTTTAAAAACTTAAGGAGCAAACTGATAATAATGATAACTTATATCAGTTAGATTTGATTAGATTAGCAAGCTAAATCTAAATTAATTATAATAATAAATAGTTATTTAATTTTATAGTCCAGTTTTGTATTAAGATTATCTTCACTATTAGGATCATTTAAATACAAATTATAAAATTTGTAAAATGTTATTAATTTGTAGATAGAGAGAGAAAAAAAAAAAATCCTTTACTTCTATTACATCCTCAAGTTAATTATATATTTATAATTAATAACAATAAAAAAAAATTAACAAAGTAACGTCTATTACATCGGCTTTTACACGTCATTCAGACATACTCTAATCCTATATATAGAATAATCGAAGAGATAATATATATAAAAGTTAGAAAAAAGAGAGAAAGACAGAACCATGCACTTTTAAACAAACTAATAATAAGGAAAAAAAAAAAAAGAGTTTTATAAAGAAGGTAGATAAGATTGTTAGTATATATATATATTTTTTTTTATGATTTTATATTTTATCCTTTTTTTTTTTTTTTTTTTTAAAGATTTTTAAAGGTTTTTTTATTTTATAATATGATTATAAATAGTTGTATTTAGTAATATATCTATAGTATGAATTAACATTTGTTATAAGTTTGGATATTATGTTTTGAAACCCTAATGGTAGACCAGACATACACAAAAAACTTTAAATTGAAATAAATTGGAAAAAGAGATCTGCTGGAACGGGGATCATCAGATAAAATTCCAGCGACATTTCAACCCCTTCTTTATTATGTCATAGATCTCTTTTAAACCGGATTTTATGTGTTAATATTAAGTTGTTTCAGTGAAATATTTAAATGAACATATATAACAGATACAAGTGTTAACAAATTCAAACTGTAAACCTACCTCTGCCGTGGAGTCCTCCATTGTGAATATCTATTTCTGGCTAACACATGTCGCGGGAGGGGAATGTCCCCCCACATTTCAAATTTAGACCATTTATTCAGAATTTTTTTGAACAACAAGAAAATTAAAGAAGAAAGGAAAAATAGTTAAGGGAAGAAAGCTAAATTTCATAATCTTTACAGCTAGTTATATCAAAATAACTGATTTAACACTTATTCATCTTTTAATATTCCTTTAAAAAGGCAAATTATAATAGTTTAATAAAGCTATTAATTGTGTAAATTCAACTTTATTTAACTTCCATTTTCCTCCCCAGAAATTGGAGATTAAACAAAAATGAACTATATACTTTAACACTTTAAAAATCTTGTGAAAAAATCTTTTAATCAGTTATTTAATCAAAGTTTAATTAACTGTTAAAGATTATAAATTTGTATTAGTTAATATTAATAGAAATTATAGAAAGTTGATTTCATAAATGGATATTTCCATTTATTTTTTTTTAAATATTTTATAATTGATATACTGTTGAAATATTTTACTTGTTTGATACTAAATTTGTTTTTAATAAATTCCATGTTTAAATTTTTAACATCTTCTATGAAATTATCTAATATATTATTTATTCTATAAAATCTTAGAAACTGACCATAATATATACCTTTACAGCAATTTAATGATATATTAGAATTCATATTACAGTATTTTATAATATTGAAATTATAATTACTCTTTTTGTTATAAACTCTAACAGCACTATTTGTAAGGTCTATATTCAAGTCTAAAAAGTTAACTTTTTTGTTTCTATAAATTTTTTCATTGTTCTTAAGTTTCAAGTATTTAGGATATATTTCAGGTATTAATTTTTTAAACAGTGGATTATTAAATATTATTATGTCATCTACATATCGGAATATTTGCCAATTAATATTATTTTGTAGAAAGTATTCTCTTTCGTACCAGAACAATATTAAATTTGCTAATAACGGACTAGAAGAAGTACCCATAGGAACGCCTTCTGATTGAATATATATTTTATTTTTAAATTCTATATAGTTAAAATTTAAAAATGTTTCCAGTAGAGTTTTTGCTGTTTTAAGATCTAATTTAAATGTTTTATATCTGTTATGAATAATTTTAATGTAGAAAGTTTTGTCATTAATGAATTCATTAAATAAATTGGTTATTTTATTATTTAGATCTCTTAAATTTATTTTAGAATATAGGTCCTCAAAGTCAAATGTGTGTACTGTTTCAATGTTTGTCCAATTGTTCATTAAATAATTAATGATTTTTTTATTTGAGTCGATAAATTAATAATTATATTTATTAGTTAATTTATTTATAATAAATTGTAGTGTTGAGGCTAATTGTATATCAATATTTTTTATGACTGAATTTATACCAGATGTGATTGTTCTGAAAGAAATAGGTTTTTTGTGTAGTTTAGGAATTATATAGAACTTTGGTATGTTTGGATTTTTGTGGTTATTATAAATTTTTAGTGAATTTTCAACATTTTTGATGTCTTTTTTGATTTTTGTGCCTGTAGTTCTAGCAAAAGTGTATTTATGATTATTATCAATTTCCTTTTTTAGTATATCGTGGTATAGATTTTTACAAATTAAAGATAAATTATTGGAACATTTATCTATAGGAGTGATAATATAGTCCTTCTGTAAATTAATTATATTTTCTTTAAAAGAAGGAATGTTTGAATTGGGTTTTGTGTATTTAAGTGTATTATTATAATAATTTATAATTTCCTTTTTAATATTATGTTTCCATTCCAGAAAAGTAAATTCTGGAATACTGTATCTTATACTAGTTTTATTTATGAAAATATCTATATCTTTTAATATAGATTTAATTGTATTATTATAATTGTGTTTAATTTGAGGTATATATTTATACCCTTTATTTAAAATTTCTTGATATTCTGGATTTAAAAAAGAAAAGTTGCTAGTTAATATATGACCTGAGAACTTATATTTATCAATATAGTTGTTGCAATTACATTTAATTTTTTTAAAATTTGCCAAATTATTAATAAATTGGTTATAATTGCAAACTAAATTACCTATATTTTTATTGTATCTCCAGATTGTTTTAAAATTTAAATTTTTTATAGGGAAAAGATTATTGATGATTTGGTTATTAAAAATATCATTAAATTTAATATGATTAAATAAATTGTTATTAAATTTAATGATAATATTAATGTTATTAGTATTTTGTTTAATTTTTCTGTATTTAAAGATGTCGTGTGTGATATCTATTAATCTGTTAGTCAGATTATGAATTTTAATATATTCTATGAGTTTGATAAATTTATTATTATTTAGTTTAAATAATGTTTTAATAAATTTATCGACGAAGTTGTTAGTGTACATTTGTTTTGGGTCCAGTAATTCTTCAAATTCAATGTAACCTAATTTATTTGTAGTTTTACCTCTAGTTTTATTAGGTTTAGTTTTAAATTCATTTTTATATTTGCAACTGATTTCATAAGTTGAAATTTCTTCTGTTTGTGGTTTGTATGTGTAGTTTAATTCGTCGTTAAGTCCATAAGGGAATAATGTGTTGTGTTTATAAATGTAGTTGTTTTCTAATAATAGTCGTTGTTTTTTGTTTTGACATATGTCTAGTATTTCTATCTTAAAGTTGTTAAAAGTATGTAATTGATTGTGTTCTTTCATATATATATTACCAATTGATTTTTTAGCGTGGTTTCTATGTAGGTTTATTCGTATATTTAATGGATTACAAGTTTGTCCTATATATGATAGTTGACAAATTTGGCATGTTAATTTATAAATAGTATTCACTAATATACAACTAGTTGTTTGAAAAGTGTCATGGTTCTTAAGAGAGGGACAAGTTTGACAATTTTTTCTTAGGCAATTCTTAGCGAGTTTAAATTAACATAAAAGAGGTGCTAACACTAATATGTTTGTAGTTTTTTTTAGTTTTTTTAGTTTGTTATTCTTATGAATTTTTTTAAATATATTTTACTTAATTGTTTTTGTGGTGATAAAATTTGTAATAAATTGAATAATTAATCTATAAATATATAGATATTACTGTTTGTTATCTGTTATATTTTTAAGAATAACTAATAAAAAAAACATCTTTAAACTAACAAAAACACTGAAAAAAACAAAAGTTCTGAAATTATTTTTTTTCTAGAATTACTTTTATAATTTAATTTTTAATAATCAAACAATGAAAGACAATTAAAATTTGTATGAAGATTTATTTATATTAGAATATCTAATATAATTTAATTTGTATATTATGTTATATATAAAAAAAATATATCATAGAGCAAGCTCATATGAATTAATATAGTGTAGAAACTATATAACAAAATTATAACAGTGATTCTAATTTTAAAAACTTAAGGAGCAAACTGATAATAATGATAACTTATATCAGTTAGATTTGATTAGATTAGCAAGCTAAATCTAAATTAATTATAATAATAAATAGTTATTTAATTTTATAGTCCAGTTTTGTATTAAGATTATCTTCACTATTAGGATCATTAATACAAAACTGGACTATAAAATTAAATAACTATTTATTATTATATATATATATATATATATATATGTTATATAAAAATAAGAGATTTCTGTTGATTTTGGTCATCTTGAGAATTATGAGAATAATTCTTATGTTAATGCAGTTGTGGTTAAAATCTTGAAAGTATATACTAAAAAATGTCTTGATCAGTAATTGCTTTATTTAAACTAAAGGAATATATAAAGAACATAATTTGTTAAAAGTACTGCCTGGCTTAAGGCGTAAGAATAAAAAAAATGTAAAGCTTATTTAGATAATGTACAAAAGATTTGAGCCGGCCATCGGGAAGGAGAAAATATCTTTATTTACGGGTCTGCTAACCAAAATAAATGATTTTTGAGCCCCAAGGCCATCGGGAAACAACAACAATGAGTTTTTATAGGGGAAGCGTGACCTCTGGTGGTCGATTTAACAGAGTATTTGAATCTATGAAATATAATTTTAAATAAAATAATATTTTAATATACCATATATATATATATATTATATAATCTGAATGCAAATATTTTTTAAAAACATATATTTTCATTCATTGACTGTTCTACATTTTTTGACCATAGACTTAGAATATACCACTTTGAATATTGTTGTAAATATGTATTGTTAACCTACCTATTATTTTTTAATTCACTAATATAGAATTCATTTTATAAATTCTATATAATTGTGATAAATATATTTAATGTACCATTTGTTTCAAGTAATTGAAAATAAAAACCACTTGATAAACTATCCTATTTTCACGACTGCACCTCCAATCTCCTTTATCCTTCCAATAATAAAACATTTTAATCATAACATATTATAACAAATTATTTATTAATTTTATTATTTTTATTAACAGAGTGGTCATTTTTTTATGTTTATATTTTGCTACTCTGTAAATATACCTCGTTGCTTATCTTTTGTTTACCATTCATAGTTTGTTCTTGCCTGAAATAAATTGTTGTCTCATCCCGAAGTTGGTCTTCCCTAATTTTCTAAGTGGCAATATTGTTACATGGATGACAAGGCCAAGATACCAGAGTAAAGTTGGGGAAAGAGGGGTGGACTCCAGCTACCCCCACTGCCATGTGGCAGGCGCTAAAAACAGCATTTCTGTGTGGGGTAGGACAGAGTCTAGTTACATCTGCTGAGAGAAGAGGACGTGGCGACTTGCCTCCGGGCGTGTGGATGATCCTGCAAGGAGAGACTGACATCGGAGCGGCCTACAAGGCGGTTTAAGTCCAGGATGGACTTGATAGTGTGGAGTGGGAAGCTTCACAAGATTGAAATCCACGGCGCCAAGGATACTTCTGACGGGGAGGTTGAAGGCAAGTCCCACTCATTGTATTCCTTCTTTTAAGTGAGACATAATAAAGCGCTAAATTTAGCTGCATTCCCTTCGAACTCGCATATGTATCTTTGTGGCATCCTGATTAGACAAAGTACACGAATAGCGTCTGGGTACGACGTAACAAAATATATACAAAAGATAACATCCAAACATCTAAATGTACACTTTATTTCAATGCACATGTGAAATACAAAGTGACTCCACAGTACATAGGGAGAGAAACATATTTACATCATGGATCAATACATTTCACATTATAAGCCAACATTTGGGGGAGAGGCATTTATTATTCACAGAACCATACTATACTCCTCATGAGAATTTTTAAAAAAATAACTCTTACAAATATATAACAATTTCATTTATACTTTTATAAACCTTTTTTCATATCTTTGCTAAAATCATTGGCACTAGGTCCTTTTTAACAAAATAAAATTTTATTAGAAAAGAAAAAGTTAATTCACAATACATAACACGTTCTTCATATTTACTTATTCCTTATTGTATTTAACATATATATTTCAATTTTATTTTATTATGGAAATCTAATCTTTCTTGACATTGAGAATACATACACCGATATAGACTATATAGCAATAAAGGCAATTGTAACAATCATATTTTTCCATTGCGAGCGAGCAGTATAGCAATGACATACATACACACTGTTGGGTATATAAAAACAACCTTCAGACAGTACAACACACACTTACAATCTAGTTCGTTGTAGCTAACACAGGCAGGGGGGTTCTAACATCACAGCTGGTATCATTTTAGGAATAACTACCTTCAAAAACCAAACATCTCTACATCCATCTATAGATTAAAAAATACACAAATAGAATTTTCATTATACATTTATTATATTATTATATGCTCCAAAATATATTTGCTCTTTTTATTCAAATATGTGATAATAAAAGTTTTTTTTTAATTATTCCATATTTGCATGAAGTACAAGTAACCACAAAGTGTGTAATATATTGAAATTTGGATTATATAGTTAACAGAAATGATTAGAAAAGAATGAATCTGTATGTCAAATGTTGAGAACAGAAAACGATTCAGCCTAGCAATCTTTGATCAGGAGCCATGTTGATAATCTCAGTATAGATAAGGACACATCAGAGTTGATAAAACCTTTACTTGAAGTCTTTATTTGGATTTTCGTGGAAGGCTTGCTGGAGAACAAGTACCGATGTATTGCATTTATATTGTCTTAAAAGAGTTCATGTCATTAGTTGCTCAAATACTTTCATTGAAGTCAACTAAAATGCCGGGTATATAAGCAGAACAACCGAATCTGTTTGATTAACCCTGCGAAACCGCGAGAAAATTCGTCACTGATGAGCAGGGAGTTCTTAATATATAATATATCAAGTACCGATGTATGCATTTATATTATCCTAAAAGAGATCATGTCCTTAAGTGCTCATATACCTTCACTGGAGTCAACTAAAATGCCGGGTATATAAGCAGAACAACCAAATCTTGTATATTAACCCTGCGAGACCACGAGAAAATTCGTCACTTATGAGCATGGCCCTCTTAATATATTTTTACATTGTACTAATAACAACAGAAACAAATTGAATTATTTGTTAAAAGAAAAATAACTAGTTTCTTTCTTTATATTTAGAGAGGGTTAGTTCTCTTCTTGACAAGAATGAAATAGTCTTCAAGCTCAAAAATCAGTGCCTCTACGCTATTTGAAAAAATATTCAATAGCCCTCAATGTTTACAAAGATCAATCCCCACCACTAAATGTAAATAACTAAACAGGGCGATTTCTATTTGTAAGTAAATAGTCGAACTTCGCCTGTATATAAACAACGCCCGGGTTTTACCCGATTAAATGCTTTTATTCAAATACTATTCGTTACAATTATAAATTGGCGCCGTGGATGTCATTCTTGTATAATATATAAATGATTTTTTAAAATTGTAAAAAAAAAATGCATCGAACCCGGGCCGCCCGCGTGGCAGGCGAGCATTCTACCACTGAACCACCGATGGTTATGAGAAATGGCCATATTTGGGTATTTATTCCATTCACAAAGCAAACGGTGACAGAATTAAGAAATGTTGCTTGATTATGAAGCTGATAACTGTATATATTAATTGGGTAGAAAAAGAAAAACAATATCAAATCGATATGTATTTTTCTCCCTCGTCCACCACACACACATTCGCTTTATGCGAACCTGGAAACAATATACACACCACGTTATAACGCATTTCTAACATAAAAACAAATTCATTGCTATATATCATTATTTAGAGACTTTACTAATATAAATGGTTTTAATTTTAAGGCGATAACCTTTCATCTGTATATAATAAATTGAACCATTAAAGCATGAATGTTTATTGCAAATATAAAACAAAATTCTACTTCCCAATCCTTTTTTTTATCGCAGCTAGGACAGTAGAAGTTTGTTTTATATTTAAAAGAAACATACGTGCTTTAATGGTTCAATTCCTTATATAAATGGTGTTAATTACATCAAATAAAACATATGTAATAGATTAATCACTTTAATTAAAAAGGCATATATTGGATCAAAATATCATTTATTTTACCAATATTTCAGTTCGCTGAACGCCAACCTTTATCAAGGTGTTATATAATTACATTTGAAATGTTATAACACCTTGATAAAGGTTGGCGTTCAGCCAACTGAAATATTGGTAAAATAAATGATATTTTGATCCAATATATGTCTTTTTAATTAAAGATTTATTTCATGGATTGCTCTATTTTCAAAAAAGATTAATCAATATTAAGACTGGTATGTATAATAAATCAGGATATTTTAAGATAGATTATCCATAACAGAGTTTTTATCTGGTAGTAAGACTTAGTTTCTTTTTTCAATTTATCCACAAATGCAGTACGAGAGTATTCTCTTGATGCGCTTTCAATGTTTCCTTCAAAAATATTTTCACTACTCTTTATCAGGTCTTAACACATGTCATATTCCATTCATTTTTCGCTTTCTTAGTATTTTAAGGAAGTATTCCTCCTCTCTCCCGCTAGTGCTAACTCCTCGTCATTTGTGACATGTGCACATGTCATTGTTTTCAGTCAACGTCTCTAGCGAAAGTTTACAGAAATCTGACTGATATTGTCACATGTATTATAGTATACGCGATTGTCAACCTTTATTCATCAGCCTGACAGGTACCATGCGTCAAATATGGTCACATTCAACCATCACCATGGCCAGGAATAAACCATAGTACGGATTGTAACGGCAGCTAGCACGACTACAGTTCATCATTATCAATTCTTATAGTTTATTGTTAAATGATTATTCATCAGTGGGAGCATATATTATTATCAATGATGATACTCTGCAGAGTTGTAGATTGTTTATGTGAAATCCAGGTCAATATATAACAAGGTGTACTATGTCTGCTGGGTAAAAATGAATAATTTTATTTTAAACACTTCCTATACTCACTTCTTGCTGCTTAACGTCAAAATAAACACAAGGAATTTACACGGACTGCATAAGCAGAATGGACAATAAAATATTTGTAGAGGCCTGGTAGATTACATTGGCGAATCACCTTAAAAGGCTCACCCTGATTATCTAAGCCTTCCTAAATATTTTTAATCATCAATACACTAATTCTATATTATCTTCTCTCTCTCTCTCATGGGGAGGGTCCAAGAAGACCCCCCTCTTCGTCGGAAGGAGGATCATATCAAGGTGGTGGAGCCTTTCTTGTTCATGAATCTTTGTAAATATTCCCATTCTTTTATATTTATTCAATTTTTAAAATGCAACATTGACCAGATATCAATAAAATTGTTTCCATTGTCTCCATCTAAAAAAGGAATTAGCGCTTAATAAATCAATCATTGACAATATCTTTTGTATTGGTTATTAGTAACTACATTGTTTGTTAATTTCCTCTATTATTATAAGTTATAGAAAGAATTTGTATAAATAATGCTTATTCTATGAAATATCCAGAGTTTGATTAGTTAAAACCTATATAGAAGTAAAATCCTTAATAATTTCTAGCAAACTTCTTTGACAGAAAAAAAAAAACTAATCTATAAATACAATATATATTAAATTGAAATAGGTTTGCGGTGATTTTTTAAAAGTTTGTTTAGTATTAATATAAAACTGATTTCTTCAATCATAAATGGAAATAAAGATATTGGGAGAGGGCTCTCAAAAAGGCTCTTTACAATATAAAATATTGTAAATTGAACTGGTCAACCTGATAGATGAACCAGGCTAATAGTAATTTATTATTATTCCATTGCAGTAAATTATTGTCTTAAAACGTTCTGATCTAAAAAAAGATGCATACGCACTTAAAATATTTTCAAATTTCATCGGTCAATCGCTCTTTTTTTAAAATCCATAATATAGGATATTGATTCAATTAATTGTGGCCACTAACTCTTTTATCTATATTATTGGAATTTTGATCCAATTGAACACATATTCCTTTTAAAATATTTGTTTTCCAGAAGTCCGACCACACCTCCCTGCGGTCCCCCCTGGACCCTTGGAATATTCGACCAAATTCTGGTTCGTTTCCAAGGTGACTAACGTGGCAACGGCACCCATTTTCCAATGAAGAGCAAGATAGTGGATATTGCTGCTGCTGTGATGGAGATGCATGGAGACATCTAAGACTCTTCTTTGGACACGACAACAACAATAACAAATTTTGATCCAATTGAACACAAATTCCTTTTAAAATATTTGTTTTCCAACTTGCTTAATTGAGCATATAATAATATATCCATGTATATATGAGGAGATTCTACATTTGAAATCATATCTAGAAAAACAAACAAATGCTTATCGGTATATTTTGTTTTAAATTGAAATAATTGAGGCTTGATTGTGGAATGGTAACCACACTTCACAACACATGAAGCACAGACATCAAAGTAAAAAATACATCGATGATGAGCAAATTATAGAATATGATGATGAGATTTGGGTGACGACAACTTGAATGAGTCCAAAAAAAAAAGGAATGTATTGATATATATATGTAGTGTAATATACATATTATTTTCAAAAATTAAGATTATCATCAAAATATCGATAAATGCTGTGAATAAATTTAAAAATAACACAAACAATGATTGAATATATTATTCTACTATCACGAAAATAGCAAATCACAAATAATTCACATATATGGCTGAAAAAAAGATTAAAAAGTTTTATTTTAATATATTTTGACACCTTAACCTTTTTAATATATGTCTATCAAAGTTCAATTATCACTATTTTTGTTATTTTTCTTAAGAAATCAAAAATAAATATATGTCGTTAATATATATATATGCAGTACAGATAGATATATATATGTGGTAGTGTGTTAAGTGGGAGAAGTCTAACTAGAGGAGGCACTATGGTAGAATACACATCTACATGGGAACTTCACAAAATCGTATAATACGGTTTCTTAAAAAAATCAAATGACTACTTTTAAAAAATATTTAAGAATATATCAAAATATAGGTAAATTTTATTTTCAAATTAAAAAAATAGTCCCTTTGCGCCTTTATAAATTCAAAAATGATATTGTTTTTGATATTAGAAAAATAATACGAAATATTTTTATATAAAACATTCTCTTTTTCTAAAAAGATTTATATTTCTCCTCTTATATAGAAAATAAATCGAGAAAAAGGGTGTGGGATGTATGTAGGTGTATAAAGTTTTAATACTTAATATGGTCTCTAAGTGTTATAAAAATAAATAATGCTAAATTCTCCAGAAGTCGATGTTCTGATGGGTATAAGCTCATAGAACTACGGCTATATTTGCTGGAATTTTTCTAAAAATAATCTCAAAAGATTTTGAGGTTTTCGTTGGAGCTTTTTCATTTAAAAAATCAACACTATAAAAAATGCCGTTATCTAAAAATACCAGCTTTTTTGCTATTAAAGATTTATATTTCAGAGATAGATTATTTTTTAGAAAGTAATTGATCAAAAAATCTTAGAGAAAATTAATTTTGTTCTTAGCAAAGTCCTTGGTCAATATTATAAAAATCTATTTTTCAAAGAATAACTAATAATGATCTTGTTTTAAAGAATCATATTTGAAGTAAATCTTAAAATTTAAGATTTATTTAAATAAATTAAAATGTAAAATATATTAAAATCTTATAAATTATTAACGTTTATTTTACATATATTTATATCCTAAATGTTTATTAAGCTTATATTCATAAATTAATAATTATATTCCTCTATATATTTTGTCATATAAATATAGTTTACTATAAAGATATACCAATTTATATCAACATGATAGTTAGAAATATATATTTTAATTAAAGATAAAATAATTTTGATAGCAATACTATAAAGGGAGGTCTGTATACTGTTTATCCTTTTTATAAACTTCCTTGGTAGTAAAACGACTTCTTTAACTATTTAAAAATAGTTTATAAATATATCTTGTAATAGTTAATGTCAAAGTTGGTATAGAGAAAGTTGTCACAAAGTGGGCAATAAATGATTATTTAGAATATCTATATTTTCTTAGCAAGTGCAATATTAATTAAAAAAAAAGGTAGATGGTTATATATTTTAGTAATATTATATTTGAAAATAGATAAAATACTGAAATACAAGCTGAAACATTAAAAGGAGTGAATTGATAAGCAAATTGTATTTATATTATATTAATTCAAATGTTTAAAATAGTTTAAGCAATATCCACAGAGTAGTATATATTAAATAATAAATTAGCTCATTTTAAATCCATGTATATTTAATCAAAATATAATATTTAAACGAAAAGAAAAGGTTTTTCAAAATATTAGCTTTTCAATGAATAATATATTATTGGGGGGGTGCAAAATAATTCATTATTCGATATATAATATATAATTATATTTATAAAGCCATTAATTACTATTTTTAATATCTTATATAAATAATTAAGATAAATTTGAATAAATTCAAAGGAGAAGCAATAAGATTTCAAATTGCATCAAAAAACACGGTTAAAAGGTAAGGTATACAAAAGTGAAGAAACAAGAGAAGATAAAAATTTTATAATTTCAATGAAACTATATAATGCAAGGTTTTTCATAGAAATATATATGTAATAGGTATTTTATCATCATTTTTATATAAGCCATATATATACAAATTGGGAAATATTTTAGATGTTTCCAAAATATGTGGAAAATCAATTAAAATAAAAACAAGTATGAAACAATATTTGAAATAAATTGAATTATTTATGTTTCTGAATAGTTATGTTGTGTTATAATATGTAAAATGCTTTATAAATGGTAATCTATATATGTTTCAATTTGAAATTTATACAATTGAATAAACTAAATAATGAAAGCTTTTACAACGATGTTCACACTCACACATCAATTTTGGGATACATATAAGTAAACATTTAGTGTTATAATACTTACAAAATCCTTTCTTGACGAGGGACTATATTGTGATGATATCCATTAAAATATAGTTTTATGTGAGATTACAAAATATTCACCATAGGATCTCTTTTCCATGGCTCCAATATAACAAAGCGATGATGATAAGAATGAAAGTAAAGAAGTATCCAGATGAGAATGATGATTCCACGATACATATAAGCATATAGCCATATTTGCATATGTACACTTAATACATAGAAAGAATTTGCAAGACATATTAGTGGCGTTTGAATGTATATGAGACCTGAGGTGAAAGGTTTCATACCCAAATATACCTCCTGCAGAGTGAATAATATTTTTTTTACAAAGAATGCGTTTTTTGATGAAGAATTAATAAGCATATAATTGTATTAATGACTTAAAAATAGCTTTTACTATTTTTAAAAAGGAAATTGTTATGGAAATATCAGTGATCTGATAGGTTAACTATTCTTTTAAATATCAAATCTTTTTATTTTTTATTTATCAAATATTTTTAAAACTTAATTCTCTTGACGTTATGTGGCGCTAAGTTTGTTGTTGACACACATTAAATATGTTATAATACCTTGATAAAGGTTGGCGTTTAGCCAACTGAAATATTGGTAAAATAAATGATATTTTGATCCAATATATACCTTTTTAATTAAATATCAAATCTGAGCAGATTTTAAAAATGAGAAATTTGCACTTCGCATATAGTATCAAATATCAAATAAATATACCCATATATAATAGATAATGTAGCAAAAAAAGTCGGTAGACCAGCAGCAGTATAAACCGTCAGTTTACGACAGTCATGAACCGGGATTGATTCCAGCATTGTACACTTTAATGTGGAGGACCTATACATATTATTCCTAGTAAATAACATAAGCTAGTATTAAAATAAGAACATTAAGCATCCAGGGAAAAGTTTCTTTTTAAATTATTTTTTATTTAAAAATCTCTCAAGTTTTCAGGCAAGAAAGCCCTTCTACGTGAGAAAATATCTTACATCATTAAAACGCCAATAAAATAAAATTTAAAATACAGTTTTTTTGTTGTTTACATTTGTTTCAATGCAGAATCAACACGGGCTTCTGTTGCGCCTGCTTTAGAGTTAGATATTGAAACAATTTGAAAAAATGAGACCTGAGGTGAAAGGTTTCATACCCATTTCTTGGTTTTTCGGGAAGCCACTGAGACCAAAAAATCTTTTTTGGTCGCAGTGGTACAGCCTACTCCACGCTGACGAGCGCCAAAAAGCGCGAAACGCGTTCGTGGATGGCTTTTCTTGATTTATCAAGAAATTGGGTTGGCCAAATATCAGGGAACAGGCTAAATCAATGTTTAGTTGATTTCTGTTCCACCAGATGGCGCTCTGCCTTCTGTAAAGCACATGTGCTCCTGGTCAGGATATGCCATTTTTAATATTGAAACAAATGTAAACAACAAAAACATTTTATTTAAAATCTTATTTTATTGGCGTTTTAATGATGTGAGATATTTTCTCCCGTAGAAGGGCTTACTTGCCCGAAAGCTTGAGAGATTTTAAAATAAAAAATAATTTAAAAAGAAACTTTTCCCTGGATGCTTAATGTTCTTATTTTAAATTGATTCAAGGGATTATTTTATCGAACATAAGCTAGGTTGCTCTTTTTGAGCGGTACCTAGTAAAGTTATTTCGGAACAAGATATATACTGATACCTCAATACTACATAAATGATAATGCATAGACATCGTATAGAATCCTTTTTTCCCCAAAATATTTTTAAAAAATCAATCGATAGCATGAACATAAAATAAAATTAGGATAATAAAAAATAATTCTCGAGAATGTGTTTGTATTTTGTCTGAATAATTGTTTTTATATTTTTGAAGATTGTTTTCTGTTATTCTTTAAACTTCTACTCAAATCTTGTAATTCACCAATTGTGTTTATGTAAAATTGTTCTCTGAATTTAGTGTTGTTGCTTGACGCAAGCATATCTTGTGGGAATATATCGTGTTTGATTTGATGATAATAATTAAATAAATAATATTGCATTTTTTCGGAAAATTTCTCTTATAGATTTCAGTGATTAAACTTGCTCTTTGAAACGATCTTCAAATATTTTCTAATCTTCTGATTTTCGATAGCTCCAGAGAAGAGAATCAAGGTCGAGAATCCTTTTGAGAAGCATGGTTTTATACTTTGGAATGTTACATGCTTCTTCATGTTACTTTTACTTCCGAAGTCTTTGCCACCCATCCCTATATTCAAAGAGCAATTAAGAACTAGATAGCCAAAATATGGTTTAAATTTTCACATTTAAAATATCTATATAAAATTCTAAGAAAAAATGATTATTTTATTTTCCCCCAAAAGTATCAGGTACATTTTAATACTTTTCAATATTATATATTATTCCAAACGAAATATAAATTAATTTCTTATATACGTGATTCTCAAATAACTCTATGATATGTAATATGTGTTATACTTTATTGAATTAAAATATTATTTAAGGTGGCGTCAGTGTTCGAATTTGGTATGATCAATCTTCTGCTTTCTTTAAAATTACCTTTCGTATAAGGAATAGAGGTTAAAGAATTGAAATTGTGAGCATTAAATATGGTTCTTTCCACGCACAATACTAAATCTATTGGTATAGGATATCTTTTACTCTAGTGATAAAAAATAATTTCTAAAAAATGATAATATTAATATTAGTTTCGTAAGAGATTTCTATCCTTATATTTTAGTGTGCCTCTTCATAATTATTTTAAAAAAAATATCAATATATTTAGTAGGTTTCTGTAAATTTTCTACGTGAATTTTGTAGTGTACTTATCTCATTTTGAGACGAAATTCTTAAAAGGTATTTTCAAATATGTTTGTAATTTACTCTCTTTTTTATTTATTAGATTGATGTAAAAGCCATTTTTTAGACTTACATCTAATCAATCTTTAAGTGACTTGACTGAGAAATATTACATTTAAAATACTCAATCCGGAGGCATTATTTGAGATTGGGACGTTTAAAGAACATATATCTGATTGAAAATCTTTAAGAATGACTCAATCCTTCTCTCTTTTACCCATTTATAAAAAAAAATCTATTTGAAAATACTTCAAAAAATCTATTTAGAAAATAAGCTTGAAATCACAGTAACTTACAAAAAAAGAAGGATCCTCAACGCAGAAAATATTACTATAATTTCATGCCCAATAAAATAGTCTCAAACTTGAAAATGCGAATATAAAAAATCCATTCGATATTAGTAAAACATATATGAAGTCATTAATACCGCATATGGTCAAATATATGAACATGGAATCAATTTTAAAATTTGATCCGAAGCTGTCCAAAAAAATAAAGATTTGAAGGTCTGCAGGAGGTATATGACATGTGAACCAGGATGCACTGGTTTCCACCAACACAATTCCGTGCTTGCATAGATAGCAAAGGTGTTCCCAAAGGTTTGAAGCTAAGATTTGAGCTGTGGAATGATGATTGTCAGGTAAGGCACGGAGGGTCAGCGCTCTCAGATGAAGGAGTAAGGTCCATCGGTGAGAGCGCTGCAGTGCAGTAGTCAGGAGGCATCGTCCTCGCCTCTGTTGGGCTTGTACTCCATGCCAGGATCGAACTGGAGGAGGACGAATACCTACCACACATACTTTGGTTAGTAGCCCGTAAAACCATATCTATCTCCACACACACTTCTGTCAAACCCGTGGAGTTTATGTTATAAAAAGATTTCTTTCGACTATTATTACAAAAAAGATTCTGTTGATTTTAGATCATTATTGAGATATATAAGTATGTTTGTGATATTATTTTGCAGTCATGGTATAGTAGAAAAGATAATAAAGAAACTTCAAATTACAAAATGCTTGAATGGTGCTAATGAAATATTTAAAACATAAATTTAGAAATGTACTACCTTACTTGAGGCTCTTGAAGAAGAAAATAAAATATTAAATATTTACATATCTACAGAAAGATTTGAGCCGGCCAACGAGAAACAACAACAATGGGTTTAATATAGAGAAAGCCGCAAAATATGGAGGTCGACTTCACAGATTAGTTTTGTATTATTGAAAAAAATAATTTTAAATTTAAAAATTTATATAAAATATATATATATAACAAAAAAGGCATATCCTGACCGCTCACATGAACATTTTATAGCCACTATAGTGGGATAAAAATAAACTAAAGGTTCACGGAACAAGTTAAGTAAACGTTTAGTTTATTTTTGTTCCACTAAATGGCGATCTGTCATCTAAAAATGCTCATATAAGCGGTCAGGATGTTTTGTTTTTGTTTTTAATATAAACACCTGACCTTTTTTCATTTTCACGCACACAAACACACGGACACATCTCTCACGCCAACCTTGTTACTGGATTATACAAGTTGATGTCAATTTTCGTATTCAAACAAGATGGGTCTTCATAAAGTGGTTAGCTTATAAGAAATTTATATCTACAGTCAATAATAATAATGACCATTAGGAGGGTTCACCATTGATGAGCCAGGCCCTCACATTAATTTATCATTGCAGTGAGGGGTCAGTAGAAAATTGGTTTATTTTGAAAAGAATAATTTACGTGAACAATAGTTAAAATTTCTTATACTGATGATTGTGTGAGAGATTATAATGTAAGATTACACACATGTCATATATGTTTACAAACATTTCCACGACATCCAGGAATATGACGTACGTACCATGTCGGTAGGTAGGAGGGTGAACTCGGCTGGTGGGTTGGTGATGACGAATCTCTTGCTGGAAGCCTCACACGAGGAACTGGTGTCTCTGAATCTGTAGATCCCGATACCCAGCATCCCGTAGGTTCGGAGTGCGCTCACGAACAGATCCCCGTAGTTCCCTCCTTCCTATAACACACATATCGGCCATGTAACACCATCTCTCTCTCTCTCTGAACGCTGTCCGACTTCAGAGCGGAATGTGACATCGAACCAGACGATACTCAGTAGGATTCGTCTGATGTGTATTTAATGTTACATGTTCTCTATATTAACTCTATATCATCTTATATGATCGAGAGATTAATATATCAGTTTCAATCTCTCTCTATTTCTTTGTGGGAAAGAACTCTCGCAGTCCATCGGTGGCGAAGTCTTTCCCGCGATGTGCGCCACCAATGAAGACCTTGTATATATTTTTATATATATGTATATTTATCAATTATTTTTATCTATTTATATCTATTCTTTCGTATATTTATCATTAAATAATCTTATTTATTCACATTTATATTTTATCTGTATTTAACCTTATACAAGGTACACTTGTATAATAACATATGAACATTGTGATAAATCAGTTTCAATCTCTCTATCTCCCACAAGGTATCTCAATCTTACCTATTCAATAAATTATTAGAGTCAAAAGAAGTCCTGAGCTCTCTAAAGATTTGCTGAAAGTAAGTTCAATGTAGGGCTGTGTGAATACTGTGTCCAAACTATTCCGTTCTGTCCAGAAATTGGAAATATTTTAAACCACTTCATTGTTCACATTAAACAAGAGAGAGAAAAATAAAATATCAATTTTCTTCTTGATTTCCATTTCTCCATGATTTCCACGAACATAGGCGATGGACCAAGTCTTGGTTGAAAAATATTAAAATAAACTACCAACACCTAATATTTATTTATTAAAGACGAATCAGTTCTAAATCAGTTGGGTTTCTACATTCAGTGACTTCCCACAAGCATCAAGTCTCTTAATCCATTGGAGAACAATCTTTGATTTCCAGGCTAGTTTGGTCATCTACGGACAATGGCATTTCAGAATCTTTTAATGGTTTTCCCACTATGCACTAAGTAGAACTCAATCTGCATAGACTGCATTGGTTCATCCATCGATAAGCCTTACTTATTCCATTCACACAATCTGATTGAAGCGAGATAAGAAAGAAAAACAAGAGGCGCTCAAAGGTAATCGCTTTATGGTCATACTCATGTGATAAGAAGTTGCGTACCTTGGTTAACATTTAGTCGATTCATTGAGAATTTACACAAGGTAAGTCATTGAATTTTCTCTCAAATTTTCCTTTCTCTTTTATAGTTCCGATCACTGTTAAATTGCTTTTTTTATTGCTAAATTTGATAAGAAAAATACTTGATTCAAGATGTTAGTCCAATAAGCTTTCAATTGATTTAGATCTCCTTAACATTAATTGAACAATTAAAAAGGTTTCCGAATATGAGAAACCTTTTTAATTGTTTAACCAATAACCTATCATCAAAATCACCGAGAACCTCACATATAACCAAAAAATAAAACCAAACTAACTCAAATTTGGACTTGGATTGCCAACTCAATCAAACTGTATTAACTATTTTATCTAATGACAGCATGATCTATTCCCATGTTTTCTTTATCTTCACTTTACCTGGAGGAGCGTGGACAACGTCTTAGAGCGGCTAGTTTAGAAGGGGAGCGAGAAAAAAAACGGAATAAATTTCCAACTTCATTCTAATATGGAAGAGGGCACCCATTTTCCCCTAAATTTGAAAGCGGTTCTTTAAAGTCGGATGAATCTACAATAAGGTTAAGGCATATGGATGCTGGTTAACCATTGCATTATTTCCCCACTTAAATCCTCAATGAATGAACTAAAGCAACCTGACTAAGGCTATAGATGAATAATTTTAAGTTACACTATTATTAGGAGACTGTGATTATATAAACTGAATAAAATTTATTCGGTTATTTCTTATAATAAGAATATATCCTCGATAATTTTTGATTTTAAATAGCTTATTTTAGAAGTGTGTTTTATGTTTATATCTATTAAAAGGTCATATCCAACTCCCCAGCTTTATTTTATTCAGAATAAAAGTTCTTAAATTCCAGCGTGTAAAAAAAAAAAAAAAAATACTTCAAAATATTTAGGAGTTATTACAAACTTATTAGCCGTATATTTAAACGGAAAATAACCTACTTGATAGCCTTCTGTGAAAGTGTTCAATAGTCAAAATTCGGATATGAATTTCCATAAGATTTTCTAATTGATGCCATCCTTTGGAATTTCTTGATATTGTATCAACATCATCGTGACAGCAAGAAACTTTATTTCTGTGTATATTTATAAAGATTATCCTTTTTGAAATTTGTTTAATAACTTCAAACATGACAATTGTAGCATGCTAAGGCTTTTTTTGTAATTACAGGAACTTTGAAAAAAAAGGTGAATTCCAGGAATGATCATTAGATCTGGAAAGACCACTCAGAAATACCTGCAGTGATACATAGGTCCATGGTATCCGGTAGTGAGGTTCATGCCATACCTGCCACCATATTCGAGCGGGACCTTAAGATGAACACCCACATGTCGTGTTTATCATGGTGAATCTTTTTATGTACACGGTGGCCACAGGAAAATGTTATGTATCCCAACAGGTATCAACTCTAGCCTACAAGGCAAAGAAAAATCAGAGGCATGGCTGACACTTAACGTTGATGTATGGGGAGTTTCAGAGAGAAATCAACACAACACCATCCAGTCTGTAAAGATGCAGTTCACACAGTGATGACCTAAATGAAACCGTTATCATCGCTAGGGTTATGCTTCCTTCCGTACTCGCCTCGAGTCTCTCATGGCTAATAATGGTGCCACCATTAAATAAATCAAGATTGTATCATATTTAAATATTCTTCCATTTAGAAAAACATTGATTTTTAACTTGTATAATAAAGTTCTTTTAAACTTTTTATAAATTCTCCTTTTTTTTACTTGCCCTCAGCCCTTTAATCGTTGATAGAATCTGATGAAGCTCTGATTATTATGTTATTTGGTTGATTATTTATACCGATATATTATGGCGATAGCAAGAGCAACATTTTGTTTCATGATCAGGGTATGGCTTTGGTATCAATATATACCTCCCTGAATATTTAATTTCTTCTATTTATTATATAGATAAATATCATTAACGTGAGTTATTTCTTCCATTATGTTGAATGCTCTAGGATACTAGTTGTCCTATCACCCACCCCAAACTCTGCAAGGGGACCGTCATAGAGGGAGATCTGCCCCACACGGCAGCGGTCCCTGTTGTCGAGGGACTCCGGCGTGCTGTAGCCCCCACGTAGGCCCGCCCCCTCGGCCAGGATCAGCTCCAGTTCAGGGGTGGCCCCTCCCGTTACCAGGGACCGGATTAAGGTCAGGGCGTTGGCGTTGAAGTACGTCTGGACAGGCATTGATGCGAATATTGAGGCAAATGGTAACGATTCAGAACTTAAACTGCAATTATAAACATTGAAATGGGAGAACATGGCGCATTAGTGGAGAACTCTCCCAGCGTTTTAGACAGTTTCTTCTCTACAGATTGCTATATTCTAACATTAGGCTGATCGTCTTGCTTAGTCTGTATTTGTAAGGAAAACAAGACGAGAATACTCTGAAGAACTATGCACATGAACTTTGTAGAGTCCCAGAAGCTAATGCCTATAGCTAATACCTACGTCAATGAGCAATAAAAAATCAAAAAGTTGAAACCAAAAATTTTAAATAAGTTCTCTGCCGTGCTGATTTATTTGATCATGTCATTCCTTACTTAAAATGTTCCAAAGTACATATATTACCCTAAGAATGTCTTGAAAAGTGCTAATTCAAGAGTAAAATAGCACGTCACATTGGAACAAGTGGTTAAAGTCGATGTTCTCCCACATCACATGGGGTTCCAGTAGCGGCTACTCACAGTACTCATGAGAGAGTCCAGCACGGAGACGGCGAAGGCGGTGCCACAGGCGAACGGCTGGGTGAGGTAGAGTTCTGTATCCGGATCGTCATCGTCGTCCTGGTCGAGGAACTGGACGTTGGTGTCGTTCACTGTCACCACACAGGTGGCTGTCGTAGATGGCCAAGTTACCGTTCACCACACAAAACCAAGGTTCTTCATGACTCTGAAAAATTACCCGTGAAGACCCTCTGATTGTATGGAGGACGAATCTTTATCTTTGGGAGAGCTTCCTCAATGGAACATAATTGTATATTTTCACTAACTTTATTGTTTTTATTCTTCTTATTCCTTTTTTTCTTATTTTTATCAAAGTTCCAAACCGGTACTGTAACTTAGAATAGTATTTTTCTCTCTCCTACCATCGACTTTTGTATTCAATAAAATGTTTTCAATCTCAATCTCCCCACCAAATAGTAGCATTGAATGTCCTCACTCCCCGGATAAGAGTTGAGGAATCTGGCATTGCTAACCCAAGCAGTCATGGAATTGTGGTCAACAAGAATGATATCTAAGAATACTTGTATTTAAAAGAAGGACACCACTAGAGGTATCTTCATGAAGGAAATTTGATTTTGTAACCTAATTAGACTTCAGTAAAATATATAATACCCTGCAGACCTGAGTAACATTTTGCAGCATTCAGTTCAGTAACATCACAGCGAATCAACAAATGATATATCTCACAATAAATTCCTTTATTCAAACTTGGCGAGCTTTCAGAAACACCTTCACCAGGTCAAAAATCGATACAATGTGAAACGAAATAAAACAACCTTTTAAAAAGTATATTCGAGCTAAGGATTAAATTGTTTTACTTTGTCTCTTGATTTTTTAGCTTGAAGAAAGGGGTTTATCTCGGAAAGCCGGCTGAATTTTAAGAAAATTATTGAGGATATCATTTGTGATTTCTATAATTACTATCAACTACTAACTCAATTATCGTTTCGAGAGTTTATAAATCTTCAGATATTTTGATGATATCGCCGAAATTAGAATAAAAAAAAAATTACCGCGGACAGTTATCGGTTATGAATAACTGACCTAGACCTTGCCACCAGGAATGTTGCCACTAAGGATCACAAAGGCCATTCAACTCCATTCTAATAAGAACAAAAAGAGTTCATTCGCGTATATCCTGTTAAAGGATGTCATAGTCCGAAAGCTTGTCAATATTATATCACTTTAATATAGAATATCGCGTCGCCGTTTGATTTTATTCTTTCTAAGAAATGATATTCGGCGATTCCTCCTCTAGTAAAAAGAGTTGAGTAGGATGGGCTGCTTACCAAGTTCTGTGATGAGAGGGACATTGGAACCATAGACCGAGCCTCTCCTCTGCAGGACCAGGGGACTTCCCAGTGGAGAGAATCCTCCTTGACTTCCACCCCCGCCTGTGGACATCCAGTAACTACAGTCAGCTACTGCCTCGCTGTGTGTATCACACATACTACTTTGGGTCAGTACTCCGATGGTGTCGTCGAACGTCATGGCCTTGATGTTGAGAGAAGCAAGGATGGCTTCCTTGTCGGCCAACGTGGGATCGTCGCTGGATGGGATCTTGGCGGACAGAATGACACACATGTCGCACAGGTTGATGTTGACAGCGCGGAGGTCCGCTCTGCTTAGCGGGGATCCCTGCACACACCTTGACCATCTAGTCGCCTGGTAGCCCAACTAGGTCCTTTGCTGGAGCGAACTTGCAAATCTCGGTTACACATATAATACTGATACTTGATTGTAAATGGTCAACCTCACCAAATATGACGTATAACTGAATTTTGGAATCTAGTCAATTTACACACACAAAGCCTTTATTGAGACTCTCTGGTCTCATAAAGATTCCCCACTATATGAGAAGGGGTATTATATAACTAAAAAAATAAATAAAATAAAAATAAATTCAAGAAAGATCCAGTTAATTAGACATGTCTTTGATTTTCAAGGCCTTCATGCAAAATTTACCATTTAATTTACCATTTTTACAAATTTATCATTTATCTCTCTCTCATGGTATAAACATTTAATGTGAATGACCTATTATCTGACTTGTTGGATATTAAATAATATAATGAGGGGCGTACCTGAGCAATTCCCGGGAGAAGCAAGTCTCTTTCTAAGTCAAGAAACGAACATTCCAACTTGTATTGTTCTAGTTCGGGCTTGGTTATGCTTTTACATAGTGTACAATATATATCTTCTGATTTTAAGTTTTTATATCATTTTCTCTGTAGAAGACTAAAATAATTCTAGTTTTGCTAAGAAGCGTTTAAATGGCAGTGGAAGATCAGCGAGTAGATAATGAATCTAGTCAATTCAAAATTGAGCATATTTTGATATCGATGGCACTGAACAAGAGTTGAGAGTAATTTGAACTGATTATGGTTTCCTGTTTAATATATTGATAACCTATTTATAATGAGTCATTTTTTCTGAAGTTAATTGTGATAGTTTGTCTTGTCAGTACGGATGTAAGTTATAGGCGGCTTTAAGATGGAACAAGAGTTGAGAGTAATATGAACTGAACAAGGTTTTCAGAGTTTAATATTGAATTCCTTTTTCACCATATGAGGAGTATTTTTTCTAAGGAAACTAAGCGATATGAAATTGTCTGAAGAATAGGATAAGAATTAAAACAAAGAAAAGGTTGTGAAATATTTGAATATCGGTATCATTTGTCTTTAATGTAATTACACTCCAAAAAATTAATTCTAATATCAAAGAAATTTATCTCTCTTGGATCCACAATGAATATATAAAAAGGATTCTTGCTTCTAGAGTGATTAGAGAATTTCTCTTCATGTTATACAATTTATTTATCGATGTCTCAAAATATTCAATTATTTTACAAATATTTAAGAGATGCAGTCAAATACAAATAGGTATATGTAAATTGGATAATTCAGATGATTGTGAAGAATATTTGGCGACATTTTCTTATATATGATATGAGAATGAAGCTATTATTATTCGGTTTGCGAATTTATTAACATCACACAAAGATATATATTAATATATTCTAGATTTATTTTAAATATTATTTTGTCTTTATTTGACCATTGGTGAGAAAGGTTACCAAGCATCGTTTCCAACAATTAACATTTTTATTGACTGGCTGGGAAAAAATCATAAATTTTTAAAGCTGCTATAAATGGAATTCAACCAAGAGGAATCCATCTGACTATGGATATCGAATCAATACATCAATTGTGATCATGCACTAGCTATGGATGCTGAACCAATTTATCAATTAATCACGCACTAGCTGTAAATGAGAAATGGATCTATCAATGGATGATGCACTAGCTGTTCGTACGGAACCAAAATGTAAATTGATCAAGCACTAGCTGTGGATACCAAATCTATCTATCAATTGATCACGCACTAGCTATGGATACCAAACCTATCTATCAATTGATCACGCACTATAGCTGTGGATACCAATTCTATCTATCAATTGATCACGCACTAGCTATGGATACCAAACCTATCTATCAATTGATCACGCACTATAGCTGTGGATACCAATTCTATCTATCAATTGATCACGCACTAGCTGTGGATACCAATTCTATCTATCAATTGATCACGCACTATAGCTGTGGATACCAAACCAATATATCAATTGATCACGCACTAGCTGTGGATACCAATTCTATCTATCAATTGATCACGCACTATAGCTGTGGATACCAAACCAATATATCAATTGATCACGCACTAGCTGTGGATACCAAACCTATCTATCAATTGATCACGGACTATAGCTGTGGATACCAAACCAATATATCAATTGATCACGCACTAGCTGTGGATACCAAACCTATCTATCAATTGATCACGGACTATAGCTGTGGATACCAAACCAATATATCAATGATCACGCACTAGCTGTGGATACCAATTCTATCTTTCAATTGATCACGCACTATAGCTGTGGATACCAATTCTATCTATCAATTGATCACGCACTATAGCTGTGGATACCAATTCTATCTATCAATTGATCACGCACTATAGCTGTGGATACCAAACCTTTCTATCAATTGATCACGCACTAGCTGTGGATACCAATTCTATCTATCAATTGATCACGCACTATAGCTGTGGATACCAAACCTATCTATCAATTGATCACGCACTAGCTGTGGATACCAAACCAATATATCAATTGATCACGCACTATAGCTGTGGCTACCAAACCAATATATCAATTGTTCACGCACTAGCTGTGGATACCAAACCTATCTATCAATTGATCACGCACTAGCTGTGGATACCAAACCAATATATCAATTGATCACGCACTATAGCTGTGGCTACCAAACCAATATATCAATTGTTCACGCACTAGGTGTGGATACCAAACCTATCTATCAATTGATCACGCACTAGGTGTGGATACCAAACCTATCTATCAATTGATCACGCACTAACTGTGGATACCAAACCTATCTATCAATTGATCACGCTCTAACTGTGGATACCAAACCTATCTATCAATTGATCACGCTCTAACTGTGGATACCAAACCTATCTATCAATTGATCACGCACTAGCTGTGGATACCAGACCTATCTATCAATTGATCACGCACTAGCTGTGGATACCAAACCTATCTATCAATTGATCACGCACTAGCTGTGGATACCAAAATTATCTATCAATTGATCACGCACTAGCTGTGGATACCAAACCTATATATCAATTGATCACGCACTAGCTGTGGATACCAAAATTATCTATCAATTGATCACGCACTAGCTGTGGATACCAAACCAATATATCAATTGATCACGCACTAGCTGTGGATACCAATTCTATCTATTAATTGATCACGCACTATAGCTGTGGATACCAAACCTTTCTATCAATTGATCACGCACTAGCTGTGGATACCAAACCAATATATCAATTGATCACGCACTATAGCTGTGGATACCAATTCTATCTATCAATTGATCACGCACTAGCTGTGGATACCAAACCTATCTATCAATTGATCACGCACTATAGCTGTGGCTACCAATTATATCTATCAATTGATCACTCACTATAGCTGTGGCTACCAATTATATCTATCAATTAATCACGCACTATAGCTGTGTGGATACCAAACCTATCTATCAATTGATCACGCACTATAGCTGTGGATACCAAACCTTTCTATCAATTGATCACGCACTAGCTGTGGATACCAATTCTATCTATCAATTGATCACGCACTATAGCTGTGGATACCAATTCTATCTATCAATTGATCACGCACTATAGCTGTGGATACCAAACCTATCTATCAATTGATCACGCACTAGCTGTGGATACCAAACCAATATATCAATTGATCACGCACTATAGCTGTGGCTACCAAACCAATATATCAATTGTTCACGCACTATAGCTGTGGCTACCAAACCAATATATCAATTGTTCACGCACTAGCTGTGGATACCAAACCTATCTATCAATTGATCACGCACTATAGCTGTGGATACCAAACCTATCTATCAATTGATCACGCACTATAGCTGTGGATACCAAACCTATCTATCAATTGATCACGCACTAGGTGTGGATACCAAACCAATATATCAATTGATCACGCACTAACTGTGGATACCAAATCTATCTAGCAATTGATCACGCACTATAGCTGTGGATACCAAATCTATCTAGCAATTGATCACGCACTATAGCTGTGGATACCAAACCTATCTATCAATTGATCACGCACTATAGCTGTGGATACCAATTCTATCTATCAATTGATCACGCACTAGCTGTGGATACCAATTCTATCTATCAATTGATCACGCACTATAGCTGTGGATACCAATTCTATCTATCAATTGATCACGCACTATAGCTGTGGATACCAAACCTATCTATCAATTGATCACGCACTATAGCTGTGGATACCAAACCAATATATCAATTGTTCACGCACTATAGCTGTGGATACCAAACCTATCTATCAATTGATCACGCACTATAGCTGTGGATACCAAACCTATCTATCAATTGATCACGCACTAGCTGTGGATACCAATTCTATCTATCAATTGATCACGCACTAGCTGTGGATACCAAACCTATCTATCAATTGATCACGCACTATAGCTGTGGATACCAAACATATCTATCAATTGATCACTCACTATAGCTGTGGCTACCAATTATATCTATCAATTGATCACGCACTATAGCTGTGGCTACCAATTATATCTATCAATTGATCACGCAATATAGCTGTGTGGATACCAAACCTATCTATCAATTGATCACGCACTATAGCTGTGGCTACCAATTATATCTATCAATTGATCACGCACTATAGCTGTGGATACCAAACCTATCTATCAATTGATCACGCACTATAGCTGTGGATACCAATTCTATCTATCAATTGATCACGCACTATAGCTGTGGATACCAAACCTATCTATCAATTGATCACGCACTAGCTGTGGATACCAAACCAATATATCAATTGATCACGCACTATAGCTGTGGCTACCAATTATATATATCAATTGATCACTCACTATAGCTGTGGCTACCAATTATATCTATCAATTGATCACGCACTATAGCTGTGTGGATACCAAACCTATCTATCAATTGATCACGCACTATAGCTGTGGATACCAATTCTATCTATCAATTGATCACGCACTAGCTGTGGATACCAATTCTATCTATCAATTGATCACGCACTATAGCTGTGGATACCAAACCAATATATCAATTGATCACGCACTAGCTGTGGATACCAATTCTATCTATCAATTGATCACGCACTATAGCTGTGGATACCAAACCTATCTATCAATTGATCACGCACTATAGCTGTGGATACCAAACCAATATATCAATTGATCACGCACTATAGCTGTGGCTACCAAACCAATATATCAATTGTTCACGCACTAGCTGTGGATACCAAACCTATCTATCAATTGATCACGCACTAGCTGTGGATACCAAACCTATCTATCAATTGATCACGCAATAGCTGTGGATACCAATTCTATCTATCAATTGATCACGCACTAGCTGTGGATACCAAACCTATCTATCAATTGATCACGCACTATAGCTGTGGCTACCAATTATATCTATCAATTGATCACTCACTATAGCTGTGGCTACCAATTATATCTATCAATTGATCACGCACTATAGCTGTGGCTACCAATTATATCTATCAATTGATCACGCACTATAGCTGTGTGGATACCAAACCTATCTATCAATTGATCACGCACTATAGCTGTGGCTACCAATTATATCTTTCAATTGATCACGCACTATAGCTGTGGATACCAAACCTATCTATCAATTGATCACGCACTATAGCTGTGGATACCAATTCTATCTATCAATTGATCACGCACTATAGCTGTGGATACCAAACCTATCTATCAATTGATCACGCACTAGCTGTGGATACCAATTCTATCTATCAATTGATCACGCACTATAGCTGTGGATACCAAACCTATCTATCAATTGATCACGCACTAGCTGTGGATACCAAACCAATATATCAATTGATCACGCACTAGCTTTGGATACCAAACCTTTATATCAATTGATCACGCACTATAACTGTGGATACCAATTCTATCAATCAATTGATCAAGCACTAGATGTGGATACCAAACCTATCTATCAATTGATCACGCACTAGCGCTGTGAATACGAAACCAGTCTATCAATTAATCACGTAATATCTCTCTCTGTGGATACAAAATTAAGCTATAAATTGATGACGCACTAACTTTGGTACGAAATCAATATATCAATTAATCACGCACTATCAGTGGATACCAAACTATCTATCAATTTATCACACGCTGGCTGTGGATACAGAACCAATTGATTACGTACTATCTGTTTTAATTTGACCAATCCATCAATTGATCACGTTCTAGCTGGGTTTCCTGAAACCAATTCATTAATTGATCAAGCCCAAGGTCTGAATCAAGTGGCAAAATAATGATAAAGATTCAATGCTATATAATTTCTCAAATACAAAGCACATATGAAACCAGTAACTAACCACAAATAATACTCTATAAAAATTATTCAATTGAACGTCATGTTGAAAGATAATTAAAAAAAAAATCATATCAAAGCCAAAATATGAAGCCTTTTTATCAAATGATATAATCATATATGAAAACAAAATGTATGATGAAACCGTATCGAGAGTATTTGACATTAACAGCCGCAAATTGAAGAAATACGCCAACAGAATGCCAATTTATTTTATTAATCCTATTTTATCTAGAAGTGGAAAAACCAACAAACAATATCATCTAAATATTACAATACTAAATTATTCAATGAAGAAAGCAAAAGACAAAGTCTGAATACTTAGCCTTTAAAATAATTCTGAACAGAATATATGGAAATTATTTATCTAACGTAAAATTCACGGAACGCATACAATTTATTAACTTATAATTGGATTAACGAACCACCAAAATAAATAATTCAAATATTTTATCAATCACTAATCGATGCCGGTTACTCTCAAACTAAATGTAGAGACTAATTCTTCGACTTCATGGAATCTCGGAGTTCGATTGGTAAGTTTATTTTTGTTTATCCCTATATATATAAAAGTCATTGTATGTATGTATGTGTGTTTGTTCCTATGTCGGCTATACACGTCCATAATACGTAACTAATCTGACTTAAATTTTAACAGTATATAGAGTAGAATCTGGAAAAACATATAGTGAAAATATCAGGTCTCTATCCTGAATATTCTTCGAGATATTTGCAAATTGCGTTGCAAATTTGCCCTTTCGCTCGCAAGCAGCGCCTCTAGCGGTGAAGATGGGAGATAATATCAGTTGACCTAATGTACATGTAAAACGTGTTTTAACAGGACGTAGAGAAAAATCTGAAAGATATATTTATCGGATTTTTAGCCAAGAAAATTTGAAATTGACAGGTTCTGGACATAAATAGTTGTTTTTTAGTTAAAAAATGATGATGACAATATTTCTGTATCATATTTGATTATCAGATACAAAATCATATCCGGAAAAATTCCAAAAAGCAGAGACCACGGGTGAAGCCAGTTTATTTTTAGTATGCAGGGACAAAATTCTAACAGAAAAACATTCATTCGAGTAGAATACACAAAGCCAGATCATCTCTCTATAAAAAATCGCTTATCAGACACAAAGTTTGGAGCGGGACGTTTCACAAGAGTGGCATCCACGGCGCCAATTTATAATTGTTACGAATAGTATTTGAATAAAAACATTTAATCGGGTAAAACCCGGGCGTTGCCCGGGTCATTCGGCTAGTTATTTATAGAATGTACATCATTTTATCAACATATTTTGCTACCAAATACTCGTACTATTCTACAAAAATAGGATTAAGAAACAATAGTAAATTGATAGTAAACTAGACATTGATTTAGCCTGTTCCCTGATATTTGGCCAACCAAATTTCTTGATAAATCAAGAAAAGTCAACTACAAACGCGTTTCGCGCTGTTGGTGCTCGTCAGCGTGGATTAGGCTGTACCACTGTGACCAAAAATAATTTTGGTCCCAAAGGCTTCTTGAGAAACTAAGAAATGGGTATTTAAGGCCAAATTTGCGTAAATACGCTTAACACATGAAAAAACAATAGAAATAAATAAAAAATAAGTGGGTCAGGTGTTGATATTAAAAAAAAGAAAGCATATCCTGACCAGGAGCACATGTGCTTTAAAGAAGGAAGAGCGCCAACAGCGCGAAACGCGTTCGTGGATGGCTTTTCTTGATTTATCGAGAAATTGGGTTGGCCAAATATCAGGGAACAGGCTAAATCAATGTTAAGTTGATTTCTGTTCCACCAGATGGCGCTCTGCCTTCTGAAAAGCACATGTGCTCCTGGTCAAGATATATGTTTTTTATTTTTAATATATATATATATAATACAAGAGCGATTGCCAATCTAAAATAAATGATATATATCCTCGGCCATAATATAAACATCAACTATACTATAGATGGTAAATGGATCCAGTCCAAGAAAGAAGGCCGAAAGAAGACGCTGTATAGTCATGGTCACAAGATGGCAGGGACAGTGCGTTCGAGAACACGTGTGTGCCTATAAGAGCTGAGTTAAGGGACCATGAGTGTGGAAGATTGACACAGTCGGCTTCGAGCGTCCATTCAGTCTGCATGGTGTCGAGCTCAAAGACTATTCGCTGTTTACATTCTTTCTTTGCCTGTAACATGAAGAGGAGTCAAATAAAAATAACCTTATCATTCCCATGTGTTTATTTGAAAATTCTTGATTTAGCAATATGAAGGCTTTGCGCCCACGTTTTAGGTTTTTAGGGATCATTTATATATAGAATCGGAGCCTCGCTCTAAATACAAATAATATAAGTCTTATTCAATACGATGCGAATGAGGTATCTTCCCAATTTATTGGGTAGAGAGATCCGTTCCATCTATATGACATCAGGCCTTAGTCTAGTATTGCTTCAACCCTGATAAGGTTCAGGGATGACTTAAGTTGTCGAGTATTTCTTCATATATTTCAATTCATTGATATCCAACTATAAAACCCTTACAATGAAATAAGACCTTTGTTAAAAACTGTACCAGTGTATATGTAGGTTAAAAGAAAGATGTACCCACATTGAGAACAGAGATCTTGGGCAAGTTCTGGAGCATCTTCCACTCCCGCCGTAGGTACTCCACATTGCCGACGATCACAACGTGCTTCAGCTCGTGGTAGTGGAAGTTGGAGGCACGCAACGGCATCACCAGGTTACGGAGGCCGATCAGGGGGGAGTCGGGGTCGGCAAACAGGCACACCACCTACGTGGCCGTTCAGCACGGTCATGGCAGCCTGGTTGCGGTCCTGCACAAACAGTGTCTCTTAGACGGCCGCAGTAATCGAACAGGATTGTGATTGGACCATTCAACACGGTCATGGAAGCCTGGTTACAGTCCTGTAAAGCCAGTGTCTTTTAGACGGCCTTAGTGATAGGACAGGACTGTATATATATATATCTTATATATATATAATATTATTTGAAATACATTCAACAAAATCAATTTATTTGTTAAACATGAAAAAGAAGCTATTGGTATAAGAATAAAAGCTTAATTGAGATTAATAAGAGTAAGCTCAAGTAAGCTGAACAAAGGGGACATCGGGATATTTTATGTCCCTAAGCTAATTTAACGTCTTGGAGGAGGAAATATCGCATTGGTATCCTATTTCCACCTTAATAATGACATAGTTAGTGCAGAGAGAATTTAGCGAGAGGTCTAGACTTAGGTAAGACCTACCAGGATGGACTCCTCCACCGAGCGGGCCGGGCACCAGTGGAACATCCCGGTGGAATCGTAGCGCATCTCTGTCTTCTCGAAGTCCAGATCCTTGGCTTGATCATCAGCGAGTCCGACAGAGAGAGCTCGATCCGCCTTAGAGCTTGATCCGTTAGAACTCGAGGCGCGGTTGGTGGGCCTGCATGCCACAGTCTGGAGTCACGGCTTATTGGACCTCGGGTCCGACTTACATGAGCTTCTTGACCTCGTAGGCCAGGTGGAGGCCGGCTAGGGCAGGGTCGGTGACGGAGGATCCAGAGGCTATCCCGGGGGTGGCGGTAGTTCCCGTGGTAGGGCTGTCACAGCAATAATTCTGACTGTCTGGAAGATAACTGCCACATGGTTTAAAAGAGCGTATAACTAAACTCAAACTAAATACCCTTATGTAGAGTCATAATGGATAAAATTTATAAAACAACGAAAACTGACGTTTGATGGACATGTGATGCTCGGATCATCAGGAGAGACATTGCTGACAGTATTGGAGAGAAGAGATTGAAGGGAAGGGGATGACCTAAAACAATGGACTGGACAACACACCTACGAGAAGATGAAGAGGATGGCGGAGGAAGTATGGAGAGACCATATGGCCAGCCACCCTCAGTAGAGGAAGGCAATAAAGGTTGAGGAGGAGGGTCATAATGAGATTATGTCGAAGAAATTGTGAATAAGATTACAAGAAATATCGATGACTAAATTATGATAGCTAGGTGTGCAAAGCTTGTTAGCCTGCAAACACGAGATCAAGAAGACCTATTTGTATTAAATTTATAGATCATAATATGAAATTTTGATGCAGGAGAGACGTATCAATTACGATCCAATAATAAATGTGCTATAAGGATATTTTTTTTACATTTTAAATGGCCATCTTTCGAACCAAAATCTATTCAACGGTGTTTTATTATATTCCAACAAGCTGGTAAAGAGAGCATTCAGGCACGTGAAGATAAAATCATTATAACCCAGATTTAATCGCTTGTTGATATTGTCGCGGAGGGGCAATAAAGCAAGGGCAAATTTGGGGATAATTAATTTATTATAAAGGGTATTTACCTTCTAGTTCTCCAATAAAATTATTTACAAGATATATTTATAGGGAGAGAGAGGGTCAG
>CP092872.1:71697788-71732283 GCA_030710605.1 Cordylochernes scorpioides
AAATTCTCGCCATGACTACCGACCATCACATTCTTCCGGGGTTTTCGCAGCCAAACTTCATCAATGACTTACTCACCCTTCTTCTATTTCTCCCAACCTGATCCTTGTGATTCCTTCATATTACAATAATGAAGAAATAGCTAGCGGTAAAGAAATTTGGGTCAAAAAAGGGAGTCATCGCTTAGACCGAGATATATTTTGGAGACCTCAACAATTCCTATTTGTTGGAAGAGTTGAAAAAAAATGGAATAGACATTGTGTGAAAGCAGCGAAAAAGGTATAAATTAAAGGTTTAACTCTGAAAGGTATAACGCGTTCTATTTATAAATACAGTTACTCATTGGAACGCCTTCGGAAAAATCTTTATTTACGGGGCTGCTAGCCAGAATGGATGATTTTTGAGCCCCAATGGACGCATAAAGCGGAATATATACAAAGCACTATATACATTGTACTGTTGGAGGGGCCTGGAAAAGGAACGCCTTCGTACAAGCCTTATAATGACCCTCTATGCTGATTTTTAGGTTTTAGGGAAGGGGGTCTTGAAGTAATAAACCCGACTCTTCTCCAAAAGGGAAGATTCTATTTCAAGTTTAGTTCTTGGAGATATCTGATAAAATCCTATGATTCTCTTTAAGGCATTCCAGATATGTTTTAATGGACTCAGGTCTGTAGATCTGAGAGGCCATTCCATCTTCTGAATATCTTCACACTCTCAATGAGGTCATTGGCTATCACTACTCTGTATGCGTGTTTGGATGAAAATTAATATCCTTAAAATGAACTGGAGGCCGATGTGTCTGACCACCCCGAAAGACTGTATTTATCTTTATTAAACGTGAGCATATCTGCCCTTCTTACAGGAGTAGATGGAAACACATATCCAGGAGATTTAAATCAATTAATATTCTCATATCCACATTCCTATAAGAATTATATTTTTAAAATAGAAATTTTAGACAGTTAATAAACTTTAAATATTGTAACAAAGTATTTATTATTTTTAGCAGAATATTATTTTTATGTTTATACTAGACGAATGACCCGGGCAACGCCCGTGTTTTACCCGATTGAATGTTTTTATTCAAATACTATTTGTTACAATTATAAATTGGAACCGTGGATGTCACTCTTGTGAAACGTCCCGCTCCAAACTTTACATGTAGATTAGGTCAGCTGGTATTACCCCTCATTTTCACCGCTAGAGGCGCGAGCGAATTGACTTTTTGTAAATATACATAATTATAAAGATAGAAGCTTCTATAGAAGATAATGATCATAATGATGATGCGCGCGCATCCGTGACAGCGATGAGGAATTGAGGAAAGACGGTCGTGACTATATATTAATGACGAATGACCCGGGCAACGCCCGGGTTTTACCCGATTAAATGTTTTATTCAAATACTATTCGTTACAATTATAAATTGGCGCCGTGGATGTCACACTTGTGAAACGTCCCGCTGCAAACTTTGTGTCTGAGAAGCGATATTTTTATAGAAAGATGATCTGGCTTTTGTTTTCTGCTCGAATGAATGTTTTTCTGTTAGAATTTTGTTCCTGCGTACAAAATAATGAACTGGTTTCACCCGTGGTCTCTGCTTTTTGGAATTTTTCCCGATATAATTTTGTATCTGATAATCAAACATGATACAGCAATATCGTCATCATCATTTTCTGACTAAAAATATATAGTTTTAATAATTGATTTATATATTTTTTAAAATAGCCTATCGTCTTCCCCGTATTTATTTACCTATGTATGGACATTTTGGTTTGAATTAGTGAACTACTGCGAATTTGTATACCGGACATACAAACAAACATACAAACAGACAAATATACAAACATTCATTTTTATATATATAGATATTTACTCTTCATTGTTGGCTTTTTATATTATATTTACTCTTCATTGTTGGCTTTTTATCTTACATTCATTCTTCATTGTTGGCTTTTTATATTACATTTACTATTCATTGTTGGCTTTTTATCTTACATTCACTCTGTTGGCTTTTTATATTACATTTACTCTTCATTGTTGGCTTTTTATCTTACATTCACTCTTCATTGTTGGCTTTTTATATTATATTTACTCTTCATTGTTGGCTTTTTATCTTACATTTATTCTTCATTGTTGGCTTTTTATATTACATTTACTCTTCATTGTTGGCTTTTTATCTTACATTCATTCTTCATTGTTGGCTTTTTATATCATATTTACTCTTCATTGTTGGCTTTTTATCTTACATTCATTCTTCATTGTTGGCTTTTTATATTATATTTACTCTTCATTGTTGGCTTTTTATCTTACATTTATTCTTCATTGTTGGCTTTTTATATTATATTTACTCTTCATTGTTGGCTTTTTATCTTACATTTATTCTTCATTGTTGGCTTTTTATATTACATTTACTCTTTATTGTTGGCTTTTTATCTTACATTCATTCTTCATTGTTGGCTTTTTATCTTACATTTATTCTTCATTGTTGGCTTTTTATATTACATTCACTCTTCATTGTTGGCTTTTTATCTTACATTCAATCTTCATTGTTGGCTTTTTATATCATATTTACTCTTCATTGTTGGCTTTTTATCTTACATTCATTCTTCATTGTTGGCTTTTTATATTATACTAATGATGATGCGCGCGCATCCGTGACAGTGATGAGGAATTGAGGAAAGACGGTCGTGACTATATATGTTGATAATCCAAATTGTACCTTATCATTAGATTTGGTCTTATTACCTTCTGCTTCTAATCTATATTCCAAATTGTACCTTATCAGTAGATTTGGTCTTATTACCTTCTAATTTATAATCCAAATTATTTGGATAATGATAATGATCATAATGATGATGCGCGCGCATCCGTGACAGAACCGGCCGGCCGGCCCGCCCGCCCGCCCGCCCATGACGGTCGTGACTATATATGTTGATTTTGCTATACTCTGTACACTTCCCTCTTTTGCTTATCTTTTGTTTATCACTCATAGTTTGTTCTTTCCTGAAATAATCTGGCCTACCACGTCACCTGTGCCTGTAATGAAAAGTTTTCCTGAAATAAATTGTTGTCTCATCCACATTCCTAGCAACTTTAAGCTGTTTTCTTTTTAAAGACCGTATTTAGGGTTCAAGGATCTCGTTCCTTTAGCTTCAAGCAATGTGAATCTCTCACACATATAGAGAGAGGTTAACTCTTCTTTTTTTCTTTCTTATCTCAAAGCCATGATAATCATGGTGGGTAGTTAGGCGACTGCTTTTACTGTAAGTGCACCACATGTCTACACATGTGAGAAGCAGTTCGACTTTGCACTTACAAATGTGCCAGAGCCCCGTTTGGTTACTTGCACTCGCTGGTGGGGTTGGACTTTTGCATGAATCGGGGGCCATTGAGGTTAACTGTCTATTTGAAATGAAGTAATCCTAGACCAGAGGTCGTTAAACCTTGAATAGAAAGAGTCAAAAATTACAATTTACAAAATTTCAAAGTTTTCAAAGAGCCGCAAAAATGGTTTCTTGCCAACAATAAATAGTACTCGCATAAATAAAAACTTTATGTGAGTACTACACCCAGCTTCACATCCAAAGAACTGCATGTGGTTCGCGAGTTACAGATCCTTGGTCTAGACCATTAGTCTCCACCTATAAAACGATCTATTTCTCTGATGTTAGTGGGATGGAAGCAGGTTCTCTCTATATAACGAATTGTCAAGAAATAACATCCAAAATGAATATTGACTTGTCACTGAAGAAAACATAGGTCCATTGATCTTGGGTCCAGAATGGATGTTCACGGCATCAATTCAAACAGGGCTCTTCTTTGAAAATGGTAAAAAGAGATATAGATATAATTTGGCCGTCTTGCCCAAAACAATGTTTTGAAACCTGCGCTAAATAATTTGAATTAAATTGTCGTTCAAGAGACACACGATTGCTTATTAATTGGGGAAATAGTCTTCTGTGATTTAATTGAGTTCGTTTTGGGAGGTATCTATATGTTCCATTTAAATATGTTTTTTTTTTCTATAAATTATACAGTAAATATTGTTAATAGGTAAAAATAATATTACATAATATCTTTAAATACGTGAATTTGTAAAAGTGATTACTTTTAATTTACAGGTATTTATTTAAAATTATTAAAAATTGTTTTCAAATTCATTTTATTTATTTATTTTTTATTAAATATAGCGTCATTTTTCTGTATATATATTTAACTATTCATGCGTCATTCAAATATTTGTTCTTACCTTTTGAATAATCAAGGCAGACGAGAGGAGTCAACAATGGCGCCGCTAGCGGTCACGTGACCAGACAGTAAGCAGACGATGGCGAAACAGGAAGGTAGGTGGTCCACTGGTCATTTCATGAATAATTTAATGGTTTCTACTATTTTTCTCTTTATTATATTCTAACCTTTTCGATTCTCTTCGTTGACATCTAGAATTAACATATGATAATTTATTCAAATAGATTGTACAAAAGGAATTTTAAACCAACATGAGATTTATTTTTACACGGTCATAAAGATATTTATTTCAAACATAATTACATAATTAAAGCAGACCTTTCACATTGACCAGATAACTGTACAATATTTACATATATTCATCAGCAATATAGCGCCATCTATCGCTGCAAATCTAAATCTTTAATTTTGGTTTACATTTCTATAGTCCTATGAGCATGTGTTCATAGTTCTCTCAAAACACCAAATTACTATATTTAATAGCAAACGCAGCGTATATAAGAGCCTGATGCAATCGTAGAGAAGTCTGGGGAGTAAACTGGCGAAACCGTTGGGAGCGTTCACCACAGATGAGCCATTCTCTTCCTTTTTTCATCATCATCCAGACTCGACTGGCCTTCCTAAAAGGAGATCAGGGAGAGGAACACTGCATCAAAGACAGTACCTTCTTCCTTGTCATACCCCCATTCAGACGACCTCTTTTATTCAGTCTGAACCTTGAAGAGGTATATATAATTGTTTCATGATTTTTCAGGATGCCTGAATGACCAGTATTTTGATCGTTGAGGTACAGCTTGCACCACTCTGACGAGGGCCAACAGCCCGAAACGCGTACGTGATTAGCTTTTCTTGATTAATCAAGAATGGGTATTTGGCTAATTCTGGAATAATTAAAAATCAACGAATAGTTTATATGTATTCCGATAGATGACGCAAATCATCAGCAACTTTCAGTTGCACGATAAGAAGATGCCTTTTTTTAATTTATGAACCTTATCCCAGTATAATGTCACATTTGTACCATTTTTTCATATATATAACAACGCTACTAATGTTTAAAGATGGATCAAAATGTGATTCAGGAATTGGTGCGTCAACTATCCCTTCCTAAGAACAACAGTCAGTTCTTCTACGGCTTCATCCAGACTGTACTGCCTTTCAAACTGAACTCATAGCAATTCTCTGGGCAGCTCAACTCGCGGAGATAAGTCCAACAGGCGCTGGAGTGACCATTATCTCGGACTGAAGATCCGCTTTAGTACCTCTGGAATTGCACGATCATCTTTAATGGCAGAAATAATACAAGTCCTGAACAGAACACCCGACATTAAGCTGCGTTGGTTACGTAGACAGTGGTGTTAATCGAAATGAACTGGCAGAAAGAGTAGTAAAAATACCACTACTTCTGTCCTACCACATCCATACTCCACCTTGTCTCGAACACATCTTCGAAACCGTTCATGTAAGACTGCTCTATCATCATGGACTGTATTGTATTCATAAGACTACTCGAACAGATCTCTCAAGAGAATTGCTTCCACTCCAAACCGTCTCTTAAAATTTTCACAAAAAAATATCCGTCTTGAAGAGATCACTACTACCATCCTTACAAGCCTTGACCATGTTCTGGCAGACATTACACTTGTACATCCCGAAATAGACCCAACTTGTCCTCACTGTTAGGAAGAACCACAGACAGTTGATCATCTTCTTTTCAGTTGTACTGCTTTCATTATATATGTAAAACAAACTAAATACTCTGTTATTAATATAATCCCTTCGGTATAATTATAAATAAAAGACATTTATATATAACGGCAATACAAGCTTTCAACAGCCCTTCGACAGGTACAACAGGTTCAAAGCAAATTTCCCCAGTTTAGATAATTGGAGCGCAGACTTAAATGAAAAACATATATTCGTATACATTTGGCTGGTTCAACTCAGCAATCAAAACAGGACGCGAGTAAAAGCGCACAACACTAGTCCAACTAGTGAGCTGGACTCCCCGGGTAGTTGGCGTTCTGCGCTCCAGGAACCTGTGGTGGAGTATATATATTGCATTATATCAATTATTAGTGGTATATTATTTGGGCTTCTAAATCAATTGTTAATTATGTTCCTGCCTATAATCAGAAATCATTCTCTGTAGAAATTTTCCTTGGAGATCTACTCCGGATTGTCAGTATTCATCCGTTTGTGTATCTATGTACGAATGTATATATTTTACTCAAAAAGTTTTTTTTTTTTAATTTCATGAAATGCTGTTTTTAAGAAATTAAAATATAGCCATTTCAATTTCAAGCCACTATCTAAACAGGCCCGCAGGGTAAACCCGGTGCGTTGCCCGGATCACTCGGCTAGTATACTATACATATGTATTAGCAATTTGTGGTAATGTAAAAAATACTACAAAGTATAAAGAGGATCCAGAACGTACCCATTTTGTGTGATTCTGATAATAATGAAATCATTCTTTTCAATTGCGAGAATCTGAATGAATACAGAAACACCCCTTTATATTTAAATATTCTTCCTTATTCAACAACAACAAAGCTTTATTAAGACCTTTTAGTCTTATACAGATTCTCCAAGCAGAAATATAGGATACATGAAGGAAAAACAGTGATAGAACTTAATGGTAACATGATATCTATATACAGAGAAAATTATATAAATACAATCAAGCTAATAGATTAATCTGGGCAAATTGGAGGCAAAGAAAGTTACTATACATGGATTTACCACGGATTCTCGTGTTAGGTCTTGTGGAGTTATTTGGTAGCAGCTCTGAGACTTAGCTATGTAGAACTTTTCCTAGTCATCATCCCCGCCCTTGACATTGCCGGTTGGACTTCACTTGTAAGCATTTCGACCTATGAGTCAAATTCTCCCTTATTCAAGAAATAAAACATCCTCCAATCACTGTAAAAGACTTTAAAGAAATCCTCTTTTCATTTGAGTCATTGAACAAGCTGAATCTTAATTATAAAATAAGTATCGAAGCTTTAATTTTTTTTATCCAATTTATATAAACCAAAAATCTAGCTACCGATCTTGCCCCACCAGTTAATATAGGATTCTATATACGAAATTTAATAGGTTCTGCAGAATTTGTATTATAAATAGACAGATCCATGCAGCTTGAGGAACTACACTACTATGCGACTTGATTTACATCAATGTAAATAATTATTAAGTTACTTTAGAATTTAACTCATTGTAAATAGCTCAACTTGATCAACTTTCTCTCTCCACGATACCAATTATTACAGATAACTTCATTAAATCAACTTCCATCATTGCTTAACCTATTGTATATAACTACCTTGAGATTTCTTCTATCTGTTTATATTGTTGTTTATTTGTTTAATGTATATGTTTATTCAATGCTCTTTTTCTTAATTTTTTATTTTCTTTTTAGTAATTCTGTTACCCCCCTACTCTACTACAATATGAAAAAAAGGATCATGCGCGTCCATGATAGTTATGGACTTTGGTAAACAGGTTGCCAGATGTTTAAAGTCAACTCAAAAGCTCATCAATGCTGCGCTCTGTTTGCACCTTCGTTATTTCTTTTCGAAGAAACCAGCGGCTAATGTTTAATAAATTATTTTTACCCATTACTACAATATGAATTATTGTAAATAGTTTCACGCGCAATTATCCAGATCGGATATAGCGTGTCTTATTTGCAACTGGTAATAGGATTCTATCCTTCACATGTTTATCTGTGTATAAATATTACACCATATAGAATCATGTATAACGTTGTATCTCTCTCATAAAACTTTTAAGATAGTTTGAGTAAGGCGTGTCGTTTAGAGTTCGCATAAAGCTAATGATGCACGTAGTAGAAACACATTTTTGTGAGCATTATTTGCACAATAGAAAAAACACCCTTCCACTTCATATTTTAGTCATATAAGTACATTAAAAAAAGGTTTTATTATAAATTCAAAATGTTTTTCTTTTATTTCCACTTGCTCACTTACGATGGCAATACAACTATTTGGAACTCTTTTTTTTTTCTATTGGAAAATATTTTTAAATAATAGAACGACATTCCACCCAATATTATGCAATTATTAATATCAAACGTATGTACTGTGTAAAGACTGTAAATAGGGGAAAATTATAACTTACTTTTTTGGTTAAATAAATATCTATATTTTACGCCTATATTAACAAAAATTAGAATAACGGCCCGTTCCAACAGCAAATGATCACTCTAACAGACTGAAAATCAAATTTAATCAAGATTGGCAAAATAACATCAAACACCGTTGGTTCGATGGGAAAACTCCCCTCCTGAAAACCAACTCACAACTTAACAGATCAGACTTCACCATGCTTTCCCGTCTTAGAACAGGCCATCTAAGTCCAATGATTTTCACAAGTGGATCCAAAACCTTTCCGAATTGCACCAAATGTCAGGATTCTCCAGCGAGCCCAGAACACATCATGTAATACATCGGGCATTGCCGAACAGACATCTACACCGACCCAGCTGTGGTCATCGAGGCGATAAAGAAGCATGGCCTTCAGGATCTGGTCTAGGCTTGAAGTCCAGACCTGGGACAAGAAAAAAAAAAATTTTGACCTTAATAATGCTTGATATATAAATGTATGAAAACTTGCCTTTCTAATATATTTTTAACTCTATTTAATGCAAATTATTGCGATATATAAACATATTAGTAAACTTTTGTGTTTCTCAAAGTTTTTTCTTTACCTATTCTCTCAATATTATGATAAATCCCGCAACCCTCTTATTTTAGTCACATTTCTACTTGCTCACTTACTATGGCAATGCAACTATTTGGAAATTTTTTTATTGGAAAATATTTTTTAAATAATAGAACGATAGCTCGATAAAAAAAAATGTATATTATAACTTGATAAAGATCAAATCTTTTTTTAAAATGATATGTTACAATTTTAAATAACTTCTAAAATAAATTAATTATATTGTAAATATATATAAAGCCATAATTCTATTTGAAACTTCTCTCAGATTGATTCTCTTTTTCCTATTTTGTAAAGAGAAAAAGGTGTATGTGTAAATTATAAACATCTTTTATTACCTACTTAAAAGAAATTGGCAAAAAAAGTTATTTTGATAATTCTATATTATTTATTGAAGATTTTAAGACACAAAATAAATTTGATATTTACATTAGCAATTTCATTTAAAATTATTGAAATCAATAGTGATTGTTGGACGAAATTAACTAAACAAATTGGCTGTACTCGAAAAAAAGGTATATGCTAAATATACATTAGACAAATTTGAGTAAAGTAAATAACAACAACGACGACAAAAAGCCTTCTTCTTTCTTCTTTCTTATCTCCACCCAATCATATTCCCCAATCAAAGTTGACAACCATCATGATTGGGTGAAGTAGAATGCGTCTACCTTTGTCAAGCCTTTATTAAGGACAATCATCCCATATAGGATTCTCCCAGATGGATAAACAGAAGTAACAGTTATCTACAGAAAGTGGAGATAAACATCGACCTTTCTTTAAGTTGGATCCATCATCTCTATTACACCTATTGCCTGTGGTGTTTTCCAGAATTTGTGAAAAGCTAAGGCATTCGGTTTGCTTTTGACCACTTTCGCCATTAGAACATATGGGAACTTGTTTTCATAACCTATATTTTGACAGAGAATTTCTCCCTTCTCTTCCAGTGCCGGACAATAAAGCGTGTAATGTGAAAAGTCCCGGCTAAATTCGCTATTACACAAAGTGCATTTTAAGTTCTTAGATTTCAATTATAAAATATAGTTAAAATTTTACACAAATAAATTTACTGGCAATGTGTTTCTTTCAAATGTCATAAAATATTATCTCTACAGACCTTACTGCAATGATATGAGTTATTGAATGAGAGGGCTTGGCTCATCAGTAGTGAACCCTCTAAGCGGTTTCGCCAAATTAATCTCTAGACCGCTCTACTATTGTATTGGATCCGTTCAAAATCACATTAATAGATACCGCTCAGCAAGAGCAACCTAGTTCATGATAATTGAAACAGTGAATAATATGTGAAGGTTTTTCACATATTAAACAAATTTTAACGCGGGATTCAATCCCGGTTCATGACTGTCGGGAATCGAGGGTGTTACCGACTCGTCCACCGACTTTTTTTTTTTATTGTATTGTATTGGATTGGTTTGAGATATACCCTGTATTTTCTATGGAAGGCAGCTTAGGGGTGTTTAGTGAACTATGGACATGAGCTTATAGGTCTGTAGAGATACATACATATAATTTCAAGATATTGCATCGAGCAAAGCTCTTCCGCAAAATATGGCTTCATAACAAATATATATTGATAAATATAATTTATAAATTATTATAAATTAAATTTATTTGTGCAAATTTTAACGATAGATGGCAATTAAATTTATTAATTTAATAAGACATAGTCAGGTAAAAATATTAGCATTCAAACAAAGTTTTGGAATATAATTAATGCCATATGAGTATGTTGTCATTAACCTTGAACATAATATATGAAGTTTGCTACTCTAGCTAAATTTCAAAACAACAACAAAATTACTTACCAATAATATTCATTACATCAGCAGATTATATTTCTTTTGAGATAATTTTGTGGTGAGAACTTCAATTTCTTTTTGAACGTTTCAGAAATATTAAGCAATGTTCAGTCATTCTTTTAAATTATGAAGCAAATATTTTGTAATTTTGCGATATATACTTGTTGTATTTTTCATGATAAGTTCCCTTGAAAAATGCTAGCACATTCAATAACATTATTTTCGAAGGAAAGGTTTGTATTTTTCAAGAACAACTTCCCTGAAAAAAATTCGTGAAAAATCTTTTTGGATCAATTAAGCAACTTACTCAAACATATATCTGCAATTTGGGGGAAGTTTCAATTTACATATTAGATTTCATTGAAACAAAGTTCGGCCATTTAGGCAAAAGGTTGAATAAAACTTTTTTATTGTTATCAGATATAATTGGAATAAGTTGAAACATGTAGGTATCAGTTTCTATTGGGACTAACAGGACATTAGGGTATCAGCTTCCTGTAGGACAATTTCAGCCTTTTAGGTATTAGCTTCTATTGAAACAAACCGGCCATTAAGGTATCATCTTCTATTGGAACAAACCGGTCATTAGGGTATCATCTTCTATTGGAACAAACCGGCCATTAAGATATCATCTTCTATTGGAACAAACCGGCCATTAAGATATCATCTTCTATTGGAACAGAGCGGTCATTAAGGTATCATCTTCTATTGGAACAAACCGGTCATTAAGGTATCATCTTCTATTGGAACAAACCGGCCATTAAGATATCATCTTCTATTGGAACAGAGCGGTCATTAAGGTATCATCTTCTATTGGAACAAACCGGCCCTTAAGATATCATCTTATATTGGAACAGAGCGGTCATTAAGGTATCATCTTCTATTGGAACAGAGCGGTCATTAAGGTATCATCTTCTATTGGAACAAACCGGCCATTAAGGTATCATCTTCTATTGGAACAGAGCGGTCATTAAGGTATCAACTTCAATTGGAACAAAGCGACCATTTAGGTATCATCTTCTATTAGAACAAACCGGCCATTAATGTATCAACTTCTATTGGAACAAAGCGACCATTTGGGTATCATCTTCTATTGGAACAAACCGGCCATTAAGGTATTATCTTCTATTGGAACAAACCGGCCATTTAGGTATCAGCTTCTATTGGAACAAACCGGCCATTAAGGTATCATCTTCTATTGGAACAAACCGGCCATTAAGGTATTATATTCTATTGGAACAAACCGGCCATTTAGGTATCATCTTCTATTAGAACAAACCGGCCATTTAGGTATCATCTTCTATTAGAACAAACCGGCCATCAAGGTATCATCTTCTATTGGAACAAACCGGCCATTAAGGTATTATCTTCTATTGGAACAAACCGGCCATTTAGGTATCAGCTTCTATTGGAACAAACCGGCCATTAAGGTATCATCTTCTATTGTAACAAACCGGCCATTAAGGTATTATCTTCTATTGGAACACACCGGTCATTTGGGTAGCATCTTCCATTGGAACAAACCGGCCATTTGGGTACCAGTTTCTATTGGAACAAACCGTCCATTTGGGCATCATCTTCTATTGGAACAAACCGGCCATTAAGGTATCAACTTCTATTGGAACAATCCGGCCATTTGGGTATCAGCTTCCATTGGAACAAACCGGCCATTAAGATATCAACTTCTATTGGAACAGAGCGGTCATTAAGGTATCATCTTCTATTGGAACAAACCGGCCATTTGGGTATCAGCTTCCATTGGAACAAACCGGCCATTTGGGTATCATCTTCTATTGGAACAAACCGGCCATTAAGGTATCAACTTCTATTGGAACAGAGCGGTCATTAAGGTATCATCTTCTATTGGAACAAACCGGGCATTTAGGTATCAGCTTCCATTTGAACATTTTGGCCATTCAAGTATGAACTTGCATTGAAGTAAGTCGTCGGTCATTTACACACGGATTGCATATATTCCAATAAATTGATATAAATTAACATATTCTAAAATCTATAATTAAAACCTCTCTGTATAAGATATCTCTGCATAGAGATGAAAACCATCAAATATTACTTGTTAAAGAAAGCAATTGAAACACTCTAGATGGTAACAATGGTACTTATAATCATCTTACATGGCAACCCAAACTCTTTTAAAAGTTAGATTATATTTAGGAAAATAAAACGATAAAACCACACTATTCGATAAAATAATATCTTGAATCAATATTAAAACAAGGACATTAAGCATCCAGGGAATAGTTTTTTTTTTTAATATTTTTTATTTAAAAATCTCTAAAGCTTTCGGGCAATAATTTTATTGGCGTTTTAATGATGTAAAATATTTTCTCCCGTAGAAAGGCTTTCTTGCCCGAAAGTTTGAGATATTTTTAAATAAAAAATAATTTAAAAAGAAACTTTTCCCTGGAGGCTTAATGTTCTTATTTTAAAACCACTAAATAAATAGACATTTTTGTTCGATTGTGTTTGTTCTACATAATTTTACGTGTTTCCTATAGTTTGGATGGTGAATAATTACGTGTGAGTTTACATAGCAATGCAGGTTAAGTACATACTTAAGTTCACACAGTGAAGTTCACATTTTAGGAGTCCTATTCCTTTTTTTTTTCTTTAGTCACAATATCAATAGAAATGATCTTTCAATATATTAAAAACACAAACGACTTCATAATAAGACAAGTATTAAAAATTCTCATGTAAAATCAGAAAAACGGGGAAACCTAACGTCCTCCTAGAGATTTTCAATTACACACAATAAACAAAGAAAAAAGAACCAAACCAAGGAAACATTGAAAAAAAAAACGTAGACAAGTATAAAAATATAAAGAAATACATTTTGAAAATAGAGCAATCCATAAATCAATCTTTAATTAAAAAGGCTTATATTGGATCAAAATATTTATTTTACCAATATTTCAGTTGGCTGAACGCCAACCTTTATCCATTTTAAAATGTTATAAAACCTTGATAAAGGTTGGCGTTCAGCCAACTGAAATATTGGTAAAATAAATGATATTTTGATCCTATATATGTCTTTTTAATTAAAAGAAAAACATGTAGCGAGTAAATATAAATGAAGAAAACAGTACAATTGACAATATTCAGAACCATTGAACTCGAACCACAAGACTTTAACCTTGTGAGATAAACATGTATACACATTGTTGATTGTAAATATTTTGACCTGGTTTGTTCTTTTTGAGTGATACCTAATAATGTTATATTTGAGCTGGCACTAAGAAGCTATTGTGTAGAGAAGATTTATTAGTGAAGAAGACAGGAAGCTTTTTTGAAGAAGATTAAGTTTATATTTTCTATTGTTTTAATAAAATCTATAAATAGCTCGTTATTCCTTTTAACAGATACTCTTTTTATACTTTAAATAGTAATATTTGAAACTATTGCGTACTAATCGAATTAGATAAATATTTGGTCAAATTTATATAAAGAAATTGGAGAATAATCACTTTTTTCTATCGATTGATCGATTTTCTCTTGAGGTTTTCTTTTTTCAAAAACCACCGTGATACACATTGAAAATTTCCACAAAAATTAATGGCCGAAAAGTGATAAAATTCAGCAATCAGCGAAAGACTGCGATAATCAGTAAGTGATTTTTGTTTCAAAATGATAACCATAATACAGAACGAGAATAACGTCAGCTCAGTAAGTTGTAGGACCACCGTGCACGGCGATACACGAAGCAACACGTCTAGGTCCAGAATGAAAGACGGATGGTTTCTTGAGAGATAGATATTCATTCCCTGTCAACAATTTTCCACACTTTGTCTTCTGAACACGGCTATGGCTAGAACACGGGTTCTTCTGAGCACGGCTATGGCTAGAACACGGGTTCTTCTGAACACGGCTATGGCTAGAACACGGGTTCTTCTGAGCACGGCTATGGCTAGAACACGGGTTCTTCTGAACACGGGCTAGATTCCTTTAATCACGTCCCATGCCTGTTCTTTATGTGAAGGATTAAAGGAGAATGGAAGCCAAGGAAGCATCTGTACACCTTTAAGAGCAAATCAAGTGATGCGTGCAGAGTATGCCCCGGGTAAAGGGAATAGGGTTTTCCTTGAAGGTAGGAAGTGTCATCGGCCGAAATGTCACATAATTCACATATCGTTAGGTCATCATAGTGTTCTTAATACAACTAGAGTTGATATCGTACACACACGATGGCGCCCCAAACCATGATTCAGCGTTATCGCACGGTGGGACGTTCGACAGATTCTGTCGGATCGACTTGTTACCACATCGTTACTAGAGAAACATGACCCATCTGGGAAGCCAGTCCTGGGCCATTCCGTCGTTGATATCACCCTAGCTCGGCTCTATTGAAAGCAATCACACCTGTGATTTGGGCTCACTATCAATCGTTGATGGACGCCCCGAGTGCAGGTCTCTAGCAAAAAAAAAATCGACATGAAATGGTTCTGGCCGATTTTGGGACATCAAGTTTGTTCTTAATATGCTGCAAAATCCATGCATGCTCAGTAAAATCTTCACCCGTCAAACTTGCCATATTCTCATGTCCTAACCATCCACCTTAGACATATCTAGGTGTGTCATGTATCGACCAATCGGTCTTTACCAGCCCGACCACTATGCTCTTAAAATCGTCTGTTTGATAGAACTTTCTGCCTCCTTTAGCGGCGACCTCGCATTTTTTCTGAGAATATCAAGATATTTCTGCCATGATTCCCCTGGCCTAATTACATCACACCGTTCTTCCCTTATATCGTACTCCACGTGCGCGACGTCAGAGCTGCGCATTTCGCCTCATTTGCATAATTCAGTAAGACACATTTACCCTGAAATTTTCATAATTTCCAGACCAATACTTTTTTGTGTTAATGTCAGGTAGTGTATATTTCTTTTGTTAACACGGGATACAGCTGAATTTGCTTTCTGATTACACGGTCGACTGCTCTTTTTAACTATCGCAACAAAATATTTCATTTAAAGATACTTAGGCTAAGTAGATACTAAAGGTTAATACACACTTATAGCACTGTCAAGTACCATAATTACATTTCTTCAGATTCATTGTTAAGTATTTAATTTAATTAAAAAGGCATATATTGGATCCAAAATATCATTTATTTTACCAATATTTCAGTTGGCTAAACGCCAACCTTTATCAAGGTATTATAACACCTTGTGGTTTTATAATACCTTGATAAAGGTTGGCATTCAGCCAACTGAAATATTGGTAAAATAAATTATATTTTGAATCAATATATGCCTTTTTAATTAAAGATTTATTTATGGATTGCTCTATTTTCAAATTGTTAAGTATATATTCTCTGTTATGAATATTCGAAACTTTTATAGACGCGAATGATTCTTTTGAAAATAAACAATTTCTACTGCCAATCATACACGTCTATAAAAGTTTCGAATATTCATAACAGATGGCACGCTATGCATTATAATATATTCTCTGTATTTTTCAATAAAAGAAAATGCTCAACATTTCATCAACCAGACAGGATATGAGAAGTTAAGCGTTGTCATTGTGATGTACAGGGACATCGGACCAAGAGGAACAAACTCAACACCGCGGACGGTGCAAGTGGTTCGACGTCGCTAAAGGCTGGGGATTTCTGGAAGCGGTGGATGGAAGCGGACATGAAGACGTCTTCGTCCATCAGGTGCTTGTTCTTCCTTCCTTACTTCTTTTCTCTTGGAATTATATTAGAAACCATCGGCTTAGTTTGTATAAACAGATTCTTGTTCTTCGTCTTTTCTCGATCTCTTAAACTTCAAAAATATAGGCAGCAATGTGAAAACATCACGGAATAAAGTTTAGATCTATCATCCTGAGAGGATAAAATATAAAAGAATGTATTAAGAATATTGCCAAATTTTAATATTTTAATATTGCCATATTGGAAAATTAGGGAAGATCAACTTCTCGGGATGAGACAACAATTTATTTTAGACAAGAACAAACTATGAGTGATAAACAAAAGATAAGCAAAATAGGGAAGTGTACAGAGTAGCAAAATATAAACATAAAAAATAATACTCTGCTAATAAAATAATAAATACTTTGTTACAATATAATATGTGCATACATAATGTGTGGAACTCAAGAATTCCCTGACAATTAGGATCACCTGAATCGGTATAGTACTGGAAATACAAATGCCCCTTCTTTATCACACGCATTTAATTAGAGATTATAAATTTAGATGTTTGTAAATTTGGGTTAAGTACTGAAATAAGGAGAATATTTCACACTAGAAAAAATTGTATTTGATCAAAGTATAAGAGAGAAGAGAGGGATGGAGAGAAAGAGATTTGGTAGATGATCTTCCTCAGTCAAAGACGGTCTAAAGATTAGATGAGGCAGGGAACACACTACCATACCTTGATTTATACTAAAAGGTTTAGGGATATTCTTCCCTTATTCGTCGAATGCCGTGGTCCATTTGGACGAGGAAAGCGAAGGCTAGAACGCGGCTGATTCCACACTAGCCTGTTCAGTGATTCGCTAACCATGACGTATGCACGAAGGAACGTGTGGCCATTGGACATGCGTCGGACCTGGAGGCTGTTGTTGGGTTCTACGCTGCCTGGATTACAGGAGCTCCATTTATGATTACTTTCTTTCTGTGGTGAATCTGTATAAGACCGGTGGTCTTAATAAAGCTCTGTGTGTGTGATATTCTTCCCTTATTTCAGTATTTAGAGATTGTTTGGATATTGGCTTTATTCGAAGGCAATTATGGGAGATTTAAGAGATGTGTGCTCCACAGAAGTATATTACACAAATCTCATACAATTTAAAGTCAAAGTTAACAGTAAGCGCATAAATAGTAAAATAGTATATACCTTTTAAACAATAATATTACTATTTATACTATTTATATTATAAATATATACAATATTAATATATTAATTATATAATTTAGTAGTTTTTAGAGTTTTGTATTTTTAATTATATTTCTATTGTTCAATTGATAGCCGGTTATATCCTTTATAAAATTCTCTAGCTTTACTATAGACGATCTTATCCAGAAACTAAGTTGTAAATGTTCTCCATGGTTGCAGTCGGTAATCCGTATGTCGGGATTCCGGAGTCTAGCCAGCGGGGAGGAGGTCCGCTACCGTTGCCGGCGTTCAGAGCGAGGCGGACTCGAGGCCTCCGAGGTGGAAGGGCTGGACGGGGCCCCCCTCCGTGGTGTCCCGCGGCCCGGGCACCGCCGCCAGCGCTGCTACAACTGCGGGGAGCTGGCCCGACACAAGGCAGCGCACTGTACCCTCGGCCCTCTGCCAAAACGCTGCCTACGCTGCCGCTCTCCCGATCACCTCATCGCGGCTTGTCCCTTCAAATCCGGTCTCATAGAGACGGGAACACAAACAGAGGAATGTTGACACACTTCTTTCTTGTCAACCTGATACTTGGATGGTATAACTGAGATATAGTCCTCGATTGAGTTCGAATTCCTAAATGGAGGTTTCTTCTCTTCTTTGATGATAGTCCTCAGATGTACGTGACGTTCTAAAGGATGTTTTAGATGTGAGATTGATTTGTGAACAACCCTTTCTCGATCAATGGCATTGTGTTGTTGTGAACTCGTCCAGAATATTGATAAATAAACAGTAATTTATAATCATAATTGATGACTTTGTGATAATTTCACATAAACACGATTCTACCCGTCATCCCACCAGATGGCACATCATTTTTCACACTCTTTTGCGTCATCTTGTATGGTTTTTGATGGACAACTTTTAAACAAGGTTATGACTGCTGTCGACTCTCTCTGCGTAAAGGTGGATACTGAACATTAAGCGCAGAAAAATTATTTATGTGGATTAAAAAGTCGGTTTTTTTTTCGGATACCTGGTTCCTGTAGAACGCTTTTTGGAATATCCTGATAGTCAAAATGACCTCATCTCCATTTGACTCTGAAAGATCGACACTTCAAGTAGTTGTTATCTATTTCAATCAGGTAATTTTGTAGTCTTCTCTCCACTATGTTTTGTCTTTCAATGCTGCTTTCCAGAATATATCGAGTCTTCAATATGTCAATAAGTAATATATTGGTGTGAGAAATGGAAAAGTTTATAGGCACGAATGTTTCTTTTAAATATAAAACAAACCACCACTGTTCTTATTGTGTTTAAAAATAATGGGAGGGCTTGGTTCATCAGTGGTGAACACTTCCAGCGGTTTCACCAATTTAATCTATCAGACCACTTCTTATATTTCTAATACTGTATTGGATCATTCTGCATTTCTTCGAATTATTCCGCAAATCATGTTCTTCAAAGGCTGGTGACAAGCTCTGCTAATGTTTCTTCCTGAATCAAAATACTTCAAGGTCAATATTGTGGGGATATTAAATTTTAACGTAACGAGGGAACAGTGTGTTTCTGCAGCTGTCTATATCTCATTTTTCACTTCTGTATTCTTGTTAGTACAAAGTCGAACTGCTTTTTACATGTGTAGACATGTTGCGCACTTACAGTAAAAGCAATCACCAACTTCTACTCACCATGATTATCATGGCCTGTACCACGTGTACTAGCGATAATGGTAAAACATTTATGTATTCAGTTTTTATGTATTCAAAGAGTATTGTAGAAAAACTAAGAATGATACGTGATGATGCAGATTTGAGAATTTCCTCAGTTTATTGTTAAAGTAAAAATTTCAAAGATTCTCCTATAGATAAGAAATATTTCAAAAAGAAGTTATAAAACACGATAAAATTCTCATTTTTCAAGTTATAGATAAAATATATAATATAAAATCTACACTATTTCACGGATATGGAAAAGGTCAGATAAAAGGTTACTTATAAATAAATACTTCAACAAATTTGACTTGATAAAAATGACTTTGCTGTGTTACATAGATTCGAATTTACATATTAGCAAAATCAAAATGAATAAAAAGTATCTGATCGTGCAACTAAAAGCTACTGATGGCTTGCGCCATCTGTCGGAATAAATATAAATTAATCATTTATTTTATTATTATTCCAGGGGGGTCGGTGGAAGGATGGTCTAAACCAAGCATGTCAAACTCAAATCCTAACACGGGCCAAATAAAAAAGTAATAAGATTATGTGGGCCGCAAAAAAAGAAAACAAGTAATTAAATTTTTATAGTAACATTTATGTAGGTTTATTTTAAAAAATACTAATAAGAATAAAGAAAGTAAAGTTAATATTTTCTCCCTGATATTTGGCATCTCTTTTCTGCTACCATCTTTCCTACTTCGGGGGAAATCTTGTTCGCAGTGATTAATTTTAAAACTGACCCAAGGTGAACGTCAGTAATTCTCGATCTGATTGGAGTCTTATTTCCTTTCATAAGTGAAAATAACTGCTCGCACCGATAAGTACTTCCAAACATGGACATAATTTCATATGCTAATTTTCGAGTATTTTCAAATCTGGCTGGCAAATATTTGTAAAATTCAGAAACGCCAACTTCAATGAATTTTGCCTTTAAATCTGAATCGCACTGGATATCTATTACCTCCATTTGCATATGATTAGGTACTGATTCTATATTTATCGAGTAAATCGAAGAAAACAAAGTAAACTTGCCTTCCAAAGATTTGAAATCAGAAAACCTTGTTTCAAATTCATTTCTAAGACTTAAATTTTTTTCCGCATATTTTTGATACGATGCAGTTTCACCTAAACTTGATTTGTACATGTTGCATGTCGGAAAGTGCATTAAATCTTCGTTTTTCAACTGCTTTTCCCAAAGAACTAGCTTACATTTGAATGCATTAACTTGGTCACACATGTTGGTAATGATCTGATCCTTTCCTTGCAGTTTCAAATTTAAATCCGACAAGTGTTTTGTTATGTCAACCATGAAGGAAAAATCTTGCAACTATACTTGATCAGAAAACAAAGTGATGTCTTGATTCTTGGTTATTAAAAACTGACATATTTCTTCTTTCAAGTCCCAAAATTGTTTGAGAACCTTGGAGCATGATAGCCAACGTACCTCGGTATAGTATGATAAGCCTGAATATTCGCTTTCTAATTCAGTTAAAAACAGAGAGAACTGTCGCTGATTTAAACCTCGAGATCTTATGAAATTGATGAAATTTTTGATAGGTGTCAACACATTTTCCATTTTTATTACCTTCGTACATAATACTTCCTGATGTATAATGCAATGCGTATGATGAATATTGGAACCATCAGAAATTTCACTTAGTTTTTTTCGCAGTAATGCTACGAAACCGTTGGTTTTTCCAGTCATTGAAGGAGCTCCATCTGTTGCTACAGAAGTCAATTTTGATTGAGGTAAATTGTATTTTTGCAGAAGATCATAAACGCAATTAAATATATCTTCTCCTGTAGTAGTGCCATGCATCGTACTAGTTCCAATAATTCCTCAAAAATGTTGAAATCCGTGTCGCAAGCTCGAAAAAAAAAAACAGCTAACTGAGCTACGCCCCCAATGTCCGTACTCTCATCACAGGCAATGGAAAATGCTTCGAAACAAGATGATTTTTCTTTTATCTGATCATTTAAATTTCTGACCATATCAGTAACTCTTTCCACAACGGTATTTCGAGACAAAGATATTGCTTGAAACGTCTTCACACTTCCAGGACAAACAATTTCTGCAGCTTTAATTAAACATTCCTTGATGAAATCACCTTCAGTAAAAGGTTTTGAGTGTTTAGCTATCATCTCCGATGAAACGTAGCTTGCATGCACCGCCGCTTCACTCTCTTGTGATACTTTAGTAAACATAAACTGTTGTTTTTTCATTCCCAACTTGAACTCTTTTAACTTTTCTTGTCTCATTAAACCTTCGTAGGTATCATATTTTGATTTATGTTGTTCATAATGACGTTTAATATTATATATTTTTGGTACACTAATAGCATTATAACATATCAAGCAGATGATTTTATCTTTTACTTCAGAGCAAAAATACTCTAATTCCCACTTTTCTTGAAAATTCCTATGTTCGTCAGCAATTTTTCGTTTAGTTTTACTGCAACTTGGTTTTGATGAAGACATCTATATATATATAAAAATGAATGTTTGTATGTTTGTTTGTATGTCCGGTATACAAATTCGCAGTAGTTCACTAATTCAAACCAAAATTTCCATACATAGGTAAACAAATACGGGGAATACGATAGGCTATTTTAAAATATATATAAATCAATTATTAAAACTATATATTTTTAGTCAGAAAATGATGATGACGATATTGCTGTATCATGTTTGATTATCAGATACAAAATTATATTGGGGAAAATATTCCAAAAAGCAGAGTCCACGGGTGAAACCAGTTCATTATTTTGTACGCAGGAACAAAATTCTAACAGAAAAACATTCATTCGAGCAGAAAACAAAAGCCAGATCATCTTTCTATAAAAATATCGCTTCTCAGACACAAAGTTTGGAGCGGGACGTTTCACAAGAGTGACATCGACGGCGCCAATTTATAATTGTAACGAATAGTATTTGAATAAAAACATTTACTCGGGTAAAACCCGGGCGTTGCCCGGGTCATTCGCCTAGTATTGAATACAAAGGTCTGAAAAAAATTAATAATCGCTAACACAAAATAATAAAACGTTTCAATTAATATTTTAATTTTTTTTATTAATATTTTTCAACTTACCAGACACAGAATAACTGCACAAATTATTGAACGTAACTTTAAAAAAAAAATGTTTTCTAGTACTCCGAAAGAATATTTTCTTTAAACTTTAAGGCACACAATACTTATGGCGATGTACATACGTTATGTATGTAGGTACAATATTATCAAAACTTACGACTTATGTATGGCGACCAGTGATTCGTTATTAATAAATAAATTATGTATAATTACAATTTTTAAAAATTAGGCTACAAATTTTTATTAATTTTTTTTTATTTATAAAAAAAAAATATTAAAATATATTGTCTGGTGTGCCGCAAATTTATTCGTTGTGGACCGCATGAGGCCCGCGGGCCGCGAGTTTGACATGCTTGGTATAAACCGCTTGGTTTTCGACCGCTACGACCCGGGTTCGAATCCCGCATTGGGCACTTTTTTTCTTATTTAAGAAAAAAAAAATGCTTCAATGGCCCCTGATTCTTGCAAAAGTCCAACCCCACCAGCGAGTGCAAGTAACCAAACAGGGCTCTGGCACATTTGTAAGTGCAAAGTCGAACTGCTTTTCACATGTGTAGACATGTGGTGGACTTACAGTAAAAGCAGTCGCTAACTACCCAGCATGATTATCATTGGCCATCGTGTACAAGGGATAAGCAAGAAGAAGAAGATTATTATTCCATAAATGACCCATTCTAGAATAATTTAAAAATCAACGATTAGTTTATATTTATTCCGATAGATGGTGCAAGCCATCAGGAGATGCCTTTTTCTTAATTTATCCACCTAAACCCAATACAATTTTACTCTTTTGTTCTATTTTTTCACAAAATCTAAATAGTTTGTAAGAGGTTGATATATTTATGTGAAAACAAGCATTAGAACTGCTATATTGGCCACTTCTTTTCACATGTGTAAACACGTGGTACACTTACAGTAAAAACAGTCGCTAACTACCCACCATGATTATCATGGCCTGTACCACGTGTACTAGGGATAATAATAAAAAAACTATGGATATTTCACATATATTATTACGGTGAAATATCAGGGAAAAAAGATCTTTGCACTTCTACGAAATGTTATAATCTTTAACTTTGGGTAAGCGAGGGGGATGAAAAGAAATTTTATAATGCAAGTATTTATAGTTATTTTTACTGTCCCCAAAGCGCGCTTTATGTCCATAGGGTTTTTTTTTTTTTGCTTATCCTAAGTACACCTGGTACAGGTTATGATAATCATGGTGGGTAGTTAGCGACAGCTTTTACTGTAACTGCACCACATGTGAAAAGCAGTTCGACTTTTTCACTTACAAATGTGCCAGAGCCCCGTTTGGTTACTTGCACTCGCTGGTGGTGTTGGACTTTTGTGAGAATCGGGGGCCATTGGGGCATTTTTTTTTTATCATAAAAAAGTGCCCAATGCGGGAATCGAACCCGGGTCGTAGCGGTCGAAAATCAAAGGTTTAGACCATCCTTCCACCGACCCCAAGTTTAATTGGTACTTAGAAAAAGGTTCAGAAAAGACTGAATTCTCTTTTTTATTGGACTCATTGGAAACTAAAGTTGCATTTGATGATAATATTTCATTCATCAACAGCAGCCATAAGAAAATCTCTATTTTTTAATTAATTGAGGCTTCGAGCGAACTCAAGGTTTTCTAGATAAAATCTATCGTGAGAAACTTTATTCATCTCTACTATATACGCAACAAGATTTTTAAAAAGAAAATTTGATGAACCATTTTAAAATTCTGAATAAATGATATATAAAATAATTAAAGCTTTACCTTCAATATTTAAATTAAATATTTCATAATTTATCCTTAAAAAATTATTTCATATTAAAATTTTAATAAAATTGATCTGCTAATTAAATTATTACATTTAAATTACAAACGCCATCTAGAATCTTTATACTTTATTAACATCATGAAACGCGATATCCCAAACTCAGGGATATTTGCGTCAATACCTTTCCTGCATTACAGCAATTCGGCTATATACAATCCTGTTCAATTTATTATTTTACATAAATTAACTAAAGAAAATTGTCCAAAGAGAAAAACAAACAACAAAGCAAAACACACAGAGCAAGCATCGCAGTTCTTTTTTTTTCTAAGATTCCTTCTCTTTTTTCCAATTCAAGAGAAAGTTGTATATGTATTTACAGAATTGATCAAAATTTTTATACTTTTCTTTTTTTTCTACAAATTCATCAAGCTGTCCAATACGAACAAATCTATTTTCCCTAAAATCCCGGAAAATTGGGCACTCCAGAAGTAGATGTCTCGCGTCTTGAATTTCACCTCCGCAGAAGCATCCTGGTTCCTTCACGGCGCCGATAGTTGCCAAAAATTTCCCAAAATTGCCATGATCTGTAATGAATTGGATATTATAAAAATTTGGACGGAAAAATCTTGGAATTCCAAATACGAAAAAGCTTCTGAAAATTTCATTAGTGTTCTCAAAAATTTCATTCATTTTTGCGTGTAAGAATGATTTGACTATACTTGGAGCACACACACATGGGGTTCGTACTTACATTCAAGTTGACTAGGAATCGATACACTAATGCAATTGATAAAGCAAAGAAAATTAACTGGCGATATCTTATAGAAGAAAATCATACAAACAATCCATTTGGTAACGCATATAAATTTTTTAATAAATTAAGAACACCAGATAAACAAAGGGGAATACCCTTAATTGACAATGCCCCAGAACACCTGAAAGAACGATCAATGAGCAATTTGTTAAATGAGTTGGTACCAGATGATAATTTCGATACGGATGATTCTTACCATCAACTAATTAGAAATTACAAACTAAAAATGATTAACAAGAATAAGGTCTTTGTTGAGGAAGGGGAAATAGTGAACCTAATATCTAGCAAAGACATTAAAAAAGCCCCTGGGGTTGACAGTATAAGTAATAACATGATCAAAAGTGCCCTTCCAAAAATTTTGCCATTATTATGCGATTTACCAGGTCTATTAGTATGAAACGCGAAAATGGGCGCCAGAGGCCGCTGTGCAACTTTATTTGAGCCGACGGTGGCGCTGTTGTATGCGTTTTGTTCTTTGACTCACGTGGCATCAGCAAGCGTGCAGTTTTCGAAAAATTCAAATCGTGAAAAATTTTGGAGCCCGTGGAAAATGGCGATTTCCGAGCCAAAAAGTGCCCATTTGCGGGAAGTTTTGTTGTTCGCCTTCAACTGGAAGAAAAGTGCCAGTGAAGCCTACCGAATGCTCGAGGAAGTTTACAGCGACCACGCTCTGAAGCAAATCGCAGTGTTACAGGTGGTTTAAAAAATTCCAAAGTGGCGATTTTGAACTTGATAATGAACCACATGGAAAACCGCCCCAAAAGTTCGAGGACGCTGAACTGCAAGCTTTGTTGGATGAGGACAGTACCCAAATGCAGGAGCAACTCGCAAAACAGCTCCAGGTGTCTCAAGGTGCTGTTTCTCTACGTTTAAACAGCCTCGGAATGACCCAAAAGCTTTCCAGATGGGTCCCCCACGACTTGAGCGAAAGGCAGCAATAACGGCGTCTGGTAACCTGCGAAGGGCTGCTCCCCAGGCATGAAAAGAAGTCATTTTTTGCACCGAATCGTAACTTCTGATGAGAAATGGATCTACTTCAGCAATCCTACGCGCCAAAAGTCGTGGGGCCTGCCCGGCCAATTTCCAAAACAGACGCCTAGGCCCAATCGCTTCGGAAAAAAAGGCAATGCTTTGCATATGGTGGGACCAGACCGGCGTAGTATATTTCGAGCTCCTGAAACCTGGCAAAATGGTCAATACTAGTCGCTACGAACAACAAATGCACAGTTTGAGAGAGGCGTTGAATGAAAAAAGACCGGAATGGCGTGAAAAGCACAACAACCTGATACTGCAGCATGACAACGCTCCAGCCCACAACGCTACGGTGGTCAAAAACACCATAAAAGACTTGGCCTGGGAACTCTTACCCCACCCGCCGTACTCACCAGACTTAGCACCGTCGAACTACCACCTTTTCACATCTTTAGGACACGCCCTAAAAAACCAGGAATTTTCGAACTCAGACATACTCCGAAAATGACTTGTTGACTGGTTCGACTCAAAAAGAATAGAAATTTTCAAACAAGGAATTCGAAAATTGCCTGAAAAGTGGTCCGAGTGTATAGCTAATCAGGGCAGTTACTTTGAATAAAAAATCTTTTCATGTATGGAATTGGTGAACTTTTGAATTCACTGAAAATTTTCGCGTTTCATACTAATAGACCTGGTATTTAATAAATGCATTCACTTCGGATACTATCCAGATAGATGGAAAGAGGCAGCTCTCAGAATAATTTAAAAACCTCACAAAACGAATTTAGAATTAGTAAAGAGTTATCGACCTATTTCATTAATTTCTAACTTATCAAAAATATTTGAAAAAATTTTGAAAAATAAAATATACGAATACTATGGAAATAATGATCTCCTTAGCCCCAGACAACATGGTTTCTTGAAGAATAAGTCAACAATAACCTGTTTGAAAGAAATCACAAAGATCATAATGGAACATAGACAGAAACAACTAGTTACGCTGATTGCAATTGATATACAAGGAGCATTTGATAATACATGGTGGCCAGCCTTGTTTAAAAAATTAGACGAAGACAATTTACCAGTTGAATTGATCAAAATTTTACGTTCTTTTTTGAAAAATAGAAAAACGATTTTCAAGTATAATAATATGAAAGTTTAAAAAAAATTAACAAAGGGCTGTCCTCAGGGTGGACCATTGTCTCCGTTGTTATGGCTGATATATTTAAATGATCTGCTAATTAATTTGCAATCACCAAACTCTGAAATCATTTGCTATGCTGATGATGTAACAATTATATGTTGGGATAATGAGCTAACAAATCTAAAAAAGTCGATTGAGTTTAATTTGGAAAAGATAGATCAATGGTGTAATGATAATAAGCTAAATATCAATCTTGATAAAACTAGTATTTTACACTTGCACAATAAAGACAAAATTTCAATTAATTTTAGAGACAATATTATTGTGCCCGTAGAAGAAATTAAAATTCTTGGAATTACGATTGCGAATCACAGAAGGAAAAACAAATTGAATTTTGGCCCTCACCTTAACATTATACTAAACAAAACTCAAAGATTAAAAAATCTTCTTTTTTCAATATGTGGAAAATCTTGGGGTCTTAGCACCCAAAAAAGGCCTACACTTTATAAATCTATAATAAGACCAACGTTAACTTACGGAACAGAAATATGGTTTGAATTTATTAGCAAAAAATATATGTACAAACTGATCTCAATGCAATATCAAATTCTGCTATGGGGTGTACCCAAACATATAAAACAACCAGTTATAACTGTGTTCACACCTTAGCCAATATTCCTTTGATCACTGATTATATGGAATCTAGAATTATAGGTTATGAGTTGAATAATTTATCAACAGAAGATAAACAATTTTATGATTTGTATATTCCAGGTATACTCAAAGATTTCATTATATCAAGGATTAATTTACTGAAAAAGAATACTAATCAAACATTTCAAAGTTTATTTCCTTATGATATTCCGAAATATTTTCGACCAAACTATTATAATTCACAATTTATCACAGATCATGGAAATTTCAGGTTTTTTCTTAAGAAAATTCAGGCTGTGCAAGATTCGACATGTTTCTGTGGATTGGGGGAACAAACTTCAATACATCTCTTGCTGGAGTGCCCTGTCTTTCAAGATTACAGAGTCAACAACGGTTTGATTGCTTTAGGCCCTAGTGATTTAATTTCAAGTAAGGACACATATATAAAATTTAATTTCCTTTGTAAATATATTTTGGACTTCATTAAGAAAAATGGTCTTTGATGTAACGATCTCAAGGAAATATTGGACATATTATATGGTTGTAAACAATATATAGGTGTATATATGTATATTTTTTTAATTTAATGATGTAACTGTAAATAAAATTCAAAGAATATCTCTATATGTAAATAACATTTTTGAATCTTTCTAAGTCGCTTTCTGTGTATATTTACATGTTGAATATTTTCTTTGTTATATTTGTATGTAAATTTAGCGCAAGTGTCCCTAAGGGGACATAGCGCTTTGAATTGAAATAAATTAATTAATGGGGTTCGTAAGTAATTAGATCCTCAATGGACAGTTGAGCTAGATCAAATTTGATTATTCTGGATTCTATATAGTCTGTTAGGAGTGGAATTCTTGCCAAGCTATGCACACAGTTTGATGAAGTGGTTTTGTATGCTCTAACTGCCCATAAAATGATCTGGTACTGCATGGAGTTCAGTTTTTGTTTACAACGATTGTTTAAATATTTGAACCAAATTTCAGAACCGTATGTAAGTACAGGCCTAATGATTGTTTTAAATAAAGTTAACCTCTTTTGAGTGTCTAAACCCCACATATTGCCACTTAGTGAACATAGTAAATTTTTCATACGTCCTGCCTTACACAGAATATCATTAACATGCGGTGTAAAGTTAACTTTGTTTTTCCATTTATGATTAGAAAATTTCATTCCCAGAATTTTTACTTGCTTGACCGGCATTATTATATTGTTATTAACCTTAATAGCTATTTTTGTCTGTTATGTAGTATAGCATATTAGTCTTCTCTGTACTGATCGTTAATTTATTTCTATTACACCATTGGATCACATAATTTAAGGTGTATTCACTTGCGGTTTTTAGGCCTTCAATAGTCTTATTCCAGCAAATTATTGTAACGTCGTCTGCATAACATATAATATCTGCATTCATTGAATCAAAATTTATCAACAAATCATTTAGTAAAATATTCCATAGAAGTGGTGATAAAGGTCCACCCTGTGGACATCCTTTAGTTAGTTTCTTATAAAAAGTTTCTGATTCGTATGTAAATTTCACCTCCCTTTCATTATTCAAATAATATTTTATGATCCGTATTAAATCTGAGGGAACATCATCATTATCCATTCTTTTTATAATAGCAGGCCACCACGCATTGTCGAATGCACCCGCAATATCTATAGCTATCAAGGAAGTCAATTCTTTTTGTTTATGTTTCAATATAGTTTCTATAATTTTATCCATTCCAGTAATTGTTGATCTAGATTTCATAAAACCATGCTGCCTTGAGCTCATTAAATTATTCTCTAAATAATAGTTACTTAATTTATTTTTTATTATATTCTCAAATGTTTTAGAGAGATTAGATGTCAATGATATATGTTCGTGTTCGTTTAAAAAAAATAAATGGTGATCGACTGAAAGGAAAAACAATGGGGGAAATAAATGCACACTTGCACAGTATAATAAAAGGATTTATTTTAAAGATTAAAAACAAAAGGGATAAAAACTATTATACTTATATAAAGAATTAAGGGTAAAAAAAACAAGAAAAAAGGTTAAGCTAAATTATACTTATATCTATAGAATTATGTATAAAAAAATAAACAAGGTTAAGCAAAAAAGAAAGTAAAAAAATTAACTAATCTCAGGGAAGGGAGATAAAAATAAATGGCAGAGGGGGGTGTCGACACAGTACCTCGTGGCAGCACCGTCGCTCGCTAGGCTTCCTCTTTGTCGCGGCTTGTGCGAAGTCCAATGGCGTCTTTTTCCGTCCTCAAGTTGCTGCTTGAGGGATCCTCCAAGATGTCTTTCCGTCCACGAGACTCTGCTTGTGGGATATTTGTTCGACGTCTTCCCGTCCACAAGTCGCCGCTTGTAGGATATAGCCTGACGTCTTTCCGTCCACAAGACGCTGCTTGTGGGATAATTTTCAGGCGCGTCTGCTCCGCCTGGCAAGGGAACTCAACTTGGTCCGCTGCTTCTAAAAAAGGAATCCTGCCTTCTGACGCCACATCCCGGGGCTCTCAGGACAACCAATCACCTCGCGGGTGTCCACGTGATTTTGCCTCCCCGCTGCTGACCTTTGCCCCCTCGTCTCAGCGGGGGCTTCCCCGACCATATAGATGTCTTGCTCGTTGTCTCCCTTCACCTAAGACCTTCTTTCTATGTACAAAGTAAAAGAACGGTAAAATAGTTTTAACATTCTCCCACATAATTTTGCTCCGAAAGAAGCCAAAATTAAGTATAAGACAAAAGAGCATATACAGTATATACACAATACACACAAGAGTAGATATGCCTATTACATTACATAAAATACACATAAAAGAATACACATATTACACTTTTTTTCATACAGGTACTTTCACTAGTCCTTCGAGTCATACCTTGCAGGCTTTCTGATTACCCTACCATATCTATTTCTAGAGTCCTTGGATTCAATATTGGGCCTATTTCCTAAAAATGCATCAGATTGGGGTTCGGTATTTGAATTGTCCTTTTGAATCGTCTTAACATTCGAGGATATTTCAAGAGGGTGTAAGCGTTGTAGAGCCCTGATCAAGGTTCCTGTGGATGTTTTAACATGGGCCACTCTCACTATTCCATCTTTTCCTGGTATGAGATTTACTATTCGCCCTTTAGGCCAAAACATTCTTTTAAGATTTTCTTGCCCAATCAGTACAACGTCTCCTACTTTCAACTGTCTTCTATCAATATTTTCGGATTTCTGAATCAGCGCGCCTAAATATTCCTTTAAGAATCTCTGCTTCAATTCTCTCTTCAGTTGACCTAACTCTCTGTATCTAGTGTGCAACATTTCTGGCTTTAAATTTTCAAATTCCGGAAAGCTAGACTCTGGACCATTTTGTAAAAACTCATTAGGAGTTAACGGTTTTAGATCATTGTCGTCTTCAGAGACATAAGTGAGGGTCGATTATTAATGATAGATTCGATTTCACAAAGGGCAGTCTGCAGTTGTACATATTTCAGCTTCCTGTGACCTAGCATCTTTATCAACATTTCCTTTATTGTCCTAACCATTCTTTCCCAAAATCCTCCCCACCAAGGAGCAGAAGGAGGGATAAAAATCCATTGTATCCTTTTAATTGAGGTTTCCCTTTCAATTCTAGTCCAATCCAATCTCTTGAATATTCTATTAAGTTTAGCGAAATTGGTGCCATTGTCGCTATATATTTTCTCGGGGCGCCCTCTCCGACAAATAAACCTATGGAGGGCCATCATGAAGACTCCTGTCTCTAAACTCTTCACCAACTCCAGATGAATAGCGCGATAGACGGCGCAAGTAAAGGCGGCTACCCACACTTTCCACCTTCTTTCAAATGAAGAGGGCCTAATAAATCAACTCCTGTAATTTGGAAGGGTTTGCCCAGTCCAATTCTGTTTTCTGGCAAAGCTGCCATTGGTCTTTGCAGAGACTTTTCTTTAAGTCTCTTGCAAGCAATGCACTTACTGATAATTTTCTTTATCGTTTTCCTTCCCCTGATTATCCAAAATTTCTCTCTCAGCTTTGATAAAATGAATTGCACGCCTACATGTCCATTCTTCAGGTGCACTTCCCATATAAGTTGCTCTACGAAGGGATGGTCGCCTGGTAGAATGATAGGAGTTTTAAATTCTTCTGGGACCTGTCCATGTAAAAGTTTGCTTTCTACACACCAAAGTCCGTCAGTGTTTTTTAATATTTTTAAACTCTTGGTTGCATTCGATTTCTCTATGGAGACTTTCTCCTGAATCATTCGGATAAGCTTTTTTTCTGCCAAGTCTAATTCTGAAACTTTCAAAGGTCCTGTTTCAGTTGACTGTTTTTTAAGTTCCCTAAAAATCTTAAAACATAGGACATTACCCTGATGTTGAGAGAGTAATTAGACCTCCTTGTCAGTATCCAGTCTTTATAATCGATGTTCAAATTAATGTTGGTTTTCATAATGTTTTCTTCAACATTTATTTCTTTTGGATTTATCGAGAACTCTGAATTGGGCCAGAATTCTTTAGGTTTTTTCAACCATTCGGGGCCCTCCCACCATCTGCTTTGCACAAACTGGCTTGGAGGGCAACCTCGAGACAGAAGATCGGCCGGGTTCAACTGACTAGGAACGAACCTCCAATCGTTCAAATTGGTAGTGGCCTGTATTTCTCTGACTCGGTTTCTCACGAAAACTCTCCACTCAATTTCTCTCTTTATCCAACTTAGCGCGGTAGTAGAGTCAGACCAAAGAGTTGTTTCACATTTTCTCTTCAAGGCAGCTTGGATTGCATTGGCTAGTCTAGCTCCTAGTACCATGGCCATTAATTCCAAGCGAGGGATCGTAATACTCTTCATAGGAGCTAATCTGACTTTGCTCCAAATCAAAGTTAGAGTATTTTCTCGTCCCGTTTCGCTCCTTAAATAGGCTACAGCTCCATAGCCTATTTGACTAGCGTCACAAAAGATATGAACTTCTGTAGGGAAAATGAGATCATTCCACATATATCTCGGTATCTTTATTAACTCTATGAATTTTATTTGATCCAACCAGGTTCGAAATTCCTGGGCCATACTTTCGGGTAGAGGTGTATCCCAACCTAGTTTCAGCCCCCATGATCGCTGCAGTAACAACTTTGGTGGCAAGAATACTGGAGCGCAAAATCCAAGTGGATCAAATATCCGCTGAACCATGGACAGTACCAACCTTTTCGTTAATTTGGGTTGAATACTCAAATTGTCAGGGAGTTCGCATTTTAATGAATCTTCCATTTTATTCCAAACAACACCCAATATTTTTGTACAAGTCCCCTTTTCAGGGTTTTCCTCCAGAGAATATTCCCACTCTCGTAAGTCCATTTTAGCCCTGTCCATAATTTCAATTGCGGCCTTTTGAAATTCCTGCACTTCCTGCTTTGTTTCCAGCGAGGTAATACAATTGTCCATGTAGAAGGATTGAGCTAAAATCTTTGCCCATTGAACAAGTGGGCCTCTTATTGATTGAAGATGGTATTCTATTACGGCGTTCAGCACAAAAGGACTACAGTTTAAGCCAAATACAAGTCTCTTATGCCTGTAAGCTATTAGTTCTCTATCGCTCTCCTTTTCCCACCAAAGGAATCTAAGATAGTTCCGTTCAGATTCTTCAATCGCCACCATCTGGAATGCTTTTCTTATATCTGCCGTGACTCCAAATTTATTTTCCCGAAATCTTATCATCATTTCAGGGATTCTTTCCAATAAATTCGGTCCCTTTTCTAAACATTGATTCAAAGATAGTCCATTATGGCCTAGACAAGAAGCATCGAAAACCGGACGTATGGGCGTCGTTTTAGATTCCATCTTGTACACAGGGCGGTGAGGTAAATAATAGCCTCTTCTCTCGAGAGGATTTTCCTCGACTCTTTCAATGAGTCCTTCAGTCAGCCAGTCTCTAAAGATCTGACTATATTCGGTCAACTTATTCTGTGAGGTCATTTTCTTAGTGCTTATATCTAACCTTTTTATCGCTATGTCAAGATTGCTGGGGATTGACTCCTTTTCTACCTTCCAAGGTAGACCTACAGAATATCTCTGATCACTTTGTCTTTGAATTTTTGTTATAAACTTTTCTTTTATTTCCTGATATCTGGTCTCTTTGGAGCAAGTTTCAACAGGATCCCTAATGCCTAGTACTTCTAGATCCCACAAATCCTTTAAATCGCATCGCGTTGTTAGCAGATTCAAAGTCTGCTTCACATTGTCATTGCTATCAATAATTGGCGAATTGCCCATTAGTGTCCAACCTAATTTCGTTTCCACCGCAGTTAAATCTGCTTCAACTTGAACTATTTTTCCTGTCAAAATCATACCTAGATAGTTAGCGCCAATCAATATGTCAATCTCTTGTCCTTTAAAATTGTCCTGAGACAATATTATGCCCTTAATCTTCAATTTTTCTAACCAGTCTCCTTTTGGCAAAGGTGGTATGGCGTCGCAAATTTTACGTTGATCCAGCGCCTCAATATGGATCACATCTCTTTTATTACCTAAATTCTCCAATTCTAACATAAATTTACCGTGCTTTTCTTCATCAATCTTATTACCTCCAAAAAGACTTTTAGCTATAGTTATTTCGCCTTTTCTTTCTATTCCTACACTCCAGACTAACGACTGTTTGATATACGAAAACTGACTTCCACTGTC
>CP092872.1:71732383-71833090 GCA_030710605.1 Cordylochernes scorpioides
ATTTGATATTTATATACAGGAAAAATTATATAAAAGACAATCAAGCTAATAAATAGATTAGTCTGGGTAAATTGGAGGAAAAGAAATTTATTATACATGGATTTACCACGGATTCACCGCAAATGAAGATAAAAAAGCAAAAGCTAATCACAATCAATATTGAGATAATGAAATTTATAGATTTATAATTAAGACAATAGAGCTCATACAGATTTGAAAGGGTAAATCGAGGGAAAAAAAGAGTTATATATATACAAATGTGGAAATTATCATGTTTCCAAGAAATCCAAAGTTAGGTAAGATAATAGTTGGTGAGATACATGTAAACATTGAAAACTTGGCTCATGAAGCAAGGAGGGTCTCAAAATATCATATTTATATATAGAAGCTACAACGTCGGCTACAAGGACATCCATCGATGGAACATATACTACAGAAAACCTATAGAAAAATAAACTTTGTAAGTAAAGTACAAAGTAAACGTTGTAATCAAAGTACGTATATAATGTACTTGTTTACATATTGTATATTGTATTAGAGTAAAATTAAACGGCGCTCAATTGTTTGATGATTATTTTGAAGTATTCGATTATCCTATTTTTCAATATATATACAGTAGAACCTGCTTGTGAAGGACACCTAATTGCAGAGCCAAAGTGTCCTTAAGAGAGAGGTGTCCTCTTACCAGAGAGTTGCTAAATAGCAAATATGGTAATTTTTCAAATGAAAACTGTCCTTTGTAGAGAGGTGTCCGCTAGCGGAGTGTACGCTAAAGGGAGGTTCTACTGTATATATAAAATACTAATAAAATTGATGTATATATGCTACATACTGATATGTATCGATAAATACATATACGATATGTTTTTACCATAGTACTATATATTACAATAGTATTATTAGAAAATTTGAAATTCTATAAATGAATTTCAACTTTGTTTCATCAAAATAAAACATATATAATAGAATTTATTTAATTATTTTTCCTCACAAAGATATATTTTGTAAAAATGGTTATTTTATTTCGCTAAACGTACATTTGACATTTTGCTTATGCAAATTTCCTTATACAAATCAATAGGTATATCTACATAATCTCTCTCTTCTCAAAACTTTCATGTATTTACATATTTACAAAAACCTTGTGACAATAGAGTAGTAGTTCTTGATATAGGGTTTATGGATTACAATATGTATACAAATAAAATATATACGTAGCAATCACACGTATGGGTAATTCTGCTGAGAAAATTTGTAAATTCGAGATTCAAACACGAACAGATGTATAAGTGATTTCCCAATGACGCTGAAAGTTGAAGTATTTATTGAGTCTGTAGTGTTTCACATCGAAATATTGATAACCCCAAGAATATCGCCAAAGAAGCTACCAATAGCAATTGGTGGAGCAATGGTACACCCCGTACACATACATTTTCGACAAACACGACCCGTGATCGGACCCCTCATGTGCACGTTTTGTGCTTAAATGGTCCCCGATTCTTACACAAGTTGAACTTCACGTATGAGTGCAAGAAACTAAACCAGACAAGGGAAAGAGATATTATCCTTGCATAAATGGAGCCTGGAAACCGGACACCGGGAAGAGACCAACACGTGGTTGTTACACCGGGAAGAACCAACACGTGGGTGTTACACCGGAAAGAGACCAACACGTGGTTGTTACACCGGAAAGAGACCAACACGTGGTTGTTACACCGGGAAGAGACCAACACGTGGTTGTTACACCGGGAAGAGACCAACACGTGGTTGTTACACCGGGAAGAGACCAACACGTGGTTGTTACACCGGGAAGAGACCAACACGTGGTTGTTACACCGGGAAGAGACCAACACGTGGTTGTTACACCGGGAAGAGACCAACACGTGGGTGTTACACCGGGAAGAGACCAACACGTGGGTGTTACACCGGGAAGAGATCAACACGTGGGTGTTACACCGGGAAGAGACCAACACGTGGGTGTTACACCGGGAAGAGATCAACACGTGGGTGTTACACCGGGAAGAGACCAACACGTGGTTGTTACACCGGGAAGAGACCAACAAGTGGGTGTTACACCGGGAAGAGACCAACACGTGGGTGTTACACCGGGAAGAGATCAACGCGTGGGTGTTACACCGGGAAGAGACCAACACGTGGGTGTTACACCGGGAAGAGATCAACACGTGGTTGTCACACCGGGAAGAGACCAACACGTGGGTGTTACACCGGGAAGAGACCAACACGTGGGTGTTACACCGGGAAGAGACCAACACGTGGTTGTTACACCGGGAAGAGACCAACACGTGGTTGTCACACCGGGAAGAGACCAACACGGGTGTTACACCGGGAAGAGACCAACACGTGGGTGTTACACCGGGAAGAGATCAACACGTGGGTGTTACACCGGGAAGAGACCAACACGTGGGTGTTACACCGGGAAGAGATCAACACGTGGGTGTTACACCGGGAAGAGACCAACACGTGGGTGCTACACCGGGAAGAGATCAACACGTGGGTGCTACACCGGGAATAGATCAACACGTGGTTGTTACACCGGGAAGAGATCAACACGTGGGTGTTACACCGGGAAGAGATCAACACGTGGGTGTTACACCGGGAAGAGACCAACACGTGGATGTTACACCGGGAAGAGACCAACACGTGGGTGTTACACCGGGAAGAGACCAACACGTGGGTGTTACACCGGGAAGAGACCAACACCTGGGTGTTACACCGGGAAGAGACCAACACGTGGGTGTTACACCGGGAAGAGACCAACACGTGGGTGTTACACCGGGAAGAGACCAACACGTGGGTGTTACACCGGGAAGAGACCAACACGTGGGTGTTACACCGGGAAGAGACCAACACGTGGTTGTTACACCGGGAAGAGATCAACACGTGGTTGTTACACCGGGAAGAGACCAACACGTGGATGTTACACCGGGAAGAGATCAACACGTGGTTGTTACACCGGGAAGAGACCAACACGTGGTTGTTACACCGGGAAGAGATCAACACGTGGATGTTACAACGGGAAGAGACCAACACGTGGGTGTTACACCGGGAAGAGATCAACACGTGGTTGTTACTCCGGGAAGAGATCAACACGTGGGTGTTACACCGGGAAGAGACGCGGGTGGAGCCAAACAAGTTGGAACACCTCCAGGTCGTTATCCCCAGTAAATATAGACACAACCATTTCCACCCAGGTTCTCCCAATCTCATCTCTTCGCCTCTCGACGTAACAACCGTGGCAGCTCTCGCTATTTGACATCCAGGCTGTTTCTCATTGATTTGGAAAATAAATCTTCGCAGTTCTCACAACCGAAATCAAAAGAGATAAAAATCCCTTAATAAAATTAAACATCAACAATCTTTTATTATCTTTCTCCATAATCAAATACTACTCAATTCTAGCCTTTGACAAGTGGCTCAATACATTTTATACCATTGTTCTTATACTGAATCTGAGAATGTATTTCATAGAACAGATTTCGAGAAAAGATTTAACGCATTCTCGTTTCACTATAAACAGTTAGGTAGAAATACATTTAGAAAAAAACAACTTTATTAGCAAGTTGAAAAAGAAAACAAAACTAAAAATTAAATCAAACACCGAATCTCTTGGCGTTCTATCAAAATAAGTATAATAAGACCTCATAAGACAAAATACGCTCACCTAATATTTGCATATTTACAGGAATATTTATATTGAATTATTAAAGTTTTGATCGAGAGAGAAAGAGAATAATAAAATACATATAATTTATGTTTTATGTTATTGTTGTTGTTGCTTATTCCTCAAGTCGTTCACACGATCTCCATTAGGTTCCATTGTCTCAGTTTTTCTATTAAAGTCCTGGGGTTTTCCCAGAGTTTTTATTTAGAGGATTTGATACAATTCAATAGATGTTCAGGACTAGCAGGCTGGGAATCGCATTTGGCGCATTTCGGGAATGTTTTGATTTTTATACTTCTCCATGATTTATGTTTATTCCAAACATATTTTTAAATAACCAATGATATGACGAATGAAGAAAAATGCGTATAGTCGAAATTTCAACCATTAGTGGTAAATACATTTAAGGATTCACACATTTAGTATAACCAACCATTTATAACTATTTATGTGTTTTGAAAATTTTTGATATTTTGATTTTGAATATAGTCTACTCAACAGAAATATGTTTCTTTTTATTTATCAAATGTATCAAAGTAGAATGGTAAGCTTTCGTGAATAGGCGCTCTTCCTCAGTATAAATATACTCTAATCTGAGTGGATATATCAATGCGATACTTGGATCACTGCCTTTTTGGGAAAAATTGGTAAAATAGAGGACCCAGCCTGACCTCATTTTGTGAATATTCTATTGATGAAACCATTGAGCACATTCTTTTTGATTGCGAAGATCTGAGTGAATACAGAAACACCCTTTTCTCAAATATTATTCAAGAAATAAAACTTCCTCCAGTCATACACATTGTAAAATACTTCATTTTTCTAAATTCTAGAACATTCAAAGCAACCCTCGCTTTCTTGGAATTATCAAACGGGTTATAAATCGCTATATCAATCGAAATAATTGCAAAAAGTTTCTTTATTCAATAAAAATGACAAGTTTTCAAGCGTCATCATCAGGCCAATTGTTTCGAAAATTTCCACAATTTATATAGAGGTATACCTCCTACACCTCTATATATATATTGTAGGAATTTACGAAACAATTGGCCTGATGATGAGCTAACGCTTGAAAGCTTGCCATTTTTATTGAATAAAGAAGCCTTTTGCAATTATTTCGATTGATATATATCGTTTTAAATACTTTGCAATTATTTCACAATCTAAGTTAATCTGGGTTATAATCCTAGCCACAGAATAAAAAATAAATAATAGCATTATCGATCATTCTTGTGATTTTTAATTTTTCCCGAATAATGGTCAAATTTTCCCTTTTTCTGATAAATTAATAAAAGCGAACGACGTTGCGCGTTTTTCAGTAAAAATTTCAGTATATTTATTTGTATTTATTTCATTGGGTGGTTGTAAATTCAAGAATGATTTTAATGTCTTTTCATTGATTTTCTTCTTTAAACTCTACTCAAACCATGTAATTATCCAATGGTTTATGTAATATAGTATCAAGTTTAGTGTTGTTTCTTGACGTAAGCATCCCTTGTGGGAGATCGCGTCTTATTTGATAATAAATATATGGAGTTTAGATCATTGGAAATGTATATCATAAATTAAAAATAAAATTGTAACATATACTATGTAAAATGGATAGCTTGGTGAAATATTAGGCGAAAAGTTAAAGGTGTTTTTTGCCTTCTTACAAACACTTCCTCAAACGAGTTTAACCTTCCCCGTGACAAACAACGGCAATAAAAGAACAACTATTCTAATTTTGTCTTAAGGAACTTTTACATCCTTTGGGAGATCTCAGACAAAGATAGAAGACGCAAGACAAACAAACGCCTTGTCAAATACAAAGCTCGTTTTGGGAGTTTCTATTTTAACTTCACACACCGGCTTCTTATAGATCTTTCTGTTTATAGCTTCAGACGTGTTGAAGTTTTTTTTTTTTTACAAAAACGCACAAGGTACAGACATTATATAGTAAATCTCCACGAGAGGACACTCCCGCTAGATAACATCTATCTACTTAAAAGACAGTCTTATTTACCAAAATTAGTGTTTTTGCTATTTAACAACTCCCCGGTTAACGAAAACCTATCTATAAAGAACCCTTTCTCTTTTATATAATACAACAGGCTTCTGGAGATGAGTTTATTTTCAATTTTATCAATGCAATCTCAAGCTTTCTGAAATATCTGCCCTTCTCCAGGAATACATAAACGTATAATAATAAACGCCGTTAGATACTAACTAATTATATATACATACATGCTGTTGACGTTATGTGGTGCTGAGTTTGTTGTTGACACACTTTAAAATGTTATAACACCTTGATAAAGGTTGGCGTTTAGCCAGCTGAAATATTGGCAAAATAAATGATATTTTGATCCAATATATGCCTTTTTAATTAAAAATACATATGTATGGTGCATTAGCGCGCCATCTGTTATGAAAATTCGAAACTATTATAGACACGTATGATTCTTTTAAAAATTAAACAGTAAGGGCAGTAGAAATTGTTTAATTTTTAAAAGAATCATACGTGTCTATAATAGTTTTGAATTTTCATACCTATGTATTATGAGGGCCAACAGCCCGAAACGCGTTCGTGGTTGGCTTTTCTTGATTTATCAAGAAAATGGGTTGGTCAAATTCAAGGAACAGGTTAAATCAACGTTTAGTTAATTTCTGTTCCACTAGATGGCTCTTTGCTATCTAAAATAATAATAAAATAAATAATCATGTTAGTGTTAGTGGTAAGGATATACCTACTTTGTTTTTAATACATATGTATTTTAGGCTAGATTCTGCATATTATTCAATGATAGAATATTTTTATTTAGATTTTAATTTATATATTGACTATTGCTTGTTTTGTTTAAGAAATTATGATATTGAATGGACTCTCTGTAACTAGGTGTTCCTTACAAGGAGATTCTACTGTAATTATGGTAGGTAAGAGATACACCTTGAATAATGAGGTAAGTGAAGGAAGGATGGATTTTGAAACAGAACACAGTCAAATTAGAATATGCATATGGAATTTCACAGAACAGGATGAAAGGGCATTCAATAATGGTCGATCTATGTAAAACTGAAGTGTATCTAAATAAAGATTTGACTTAGAGATGCTCACACACACCTACCTCTAATTACCAAACTGGTGTAGATTGGAAAGAAGATACTAACCATAATCATTAAAATTTTAATCATCATTAATTTTAGCATCGATGATGATGATGATGTGACCGGAAGCTTCAACATCGTATTGAGAAAAGTGATGGTTCAGATAACGAAACCATAGTTTAACACAATAATTAGCGTGTCAACTCTCAGTCTAAAATGTGATGTCTTCATCAATAAATCAGAAATCAGAAGTATCTGATGAAAATGCAAGTATTTGAACTCGAATACCTCTTTTACGCACAAAACAAACTTCTACTGTCCTTACTGCGATAAAACAAAATACTGTGAGGGCTCGGCTCATTAGTGGTGAACCCTCTCAGCGATTTCGCCAATTTAATCTACCAGACCGCTTCTTAGAGCTCTAATACTGTATTTGATGATTCTGTTTATATATACTACACTGAAGGGTGGAATCTCAGAAATGGTATTCACAAGCAAACTATAGACATAATTTCCTGTATATTGATGGAACGTTATTGCTTTATACTATAAATATATCATCATTAATTATTTTATTTGACTTCTGAAAGACAAATTCTAACAGCCACTAACGGAAGATGAAAGCATTAGGATGACTCAGCTCATCAGTGGCGGATGCTCTCAACAGAGTAATCTACCAGAACAATCTACTAATACAGTCTGTATTTTGTTATTTAATCAGTAGAAATGTTACGGTGAACTTATTAGGCTTCTAGGGATTAGTTTATTTTGAAATATATAATTTAAGTTTCTAGCTTTTGGGCACGTTTTATTAGCTTATATGAGAGTTTTGACATTCCTATTCCGAGGTTGAAACAAACGTCTTTATTCTTTACTAATTCTTGATTCTTCTGAATAAAAATAGAGAATTGTGTGTTTCAAATGATAAATATATTCCTTTTTACGCTCCAAGTGATGCTATATAGGAAGATTATGTATAAATTTACTCTGGTTATTACAGCTACCATGCAATTTTCAGCTAGCACCGACCTATCCATTCTAAATAAAAGAATAAGAAGGACTCTACAAATACTCAAGATATTACATATACAATCTAGAGATATCTATAGATATAGATTTATATATAATATTGTAAAATCTTTGTAAATATTATTATTGCAATATATTTTTTTAAATGTTTCTCATTATTATATTTTATTTCAAAGATCCTAGTCTTCCGTAAGTTAAATATTTGTTTTTTGACGCGTGCTTTAGATGTTGTACAAAATTTGAAATATGGTGTGAAAACGCCCTTACAACCTTAGAATAATTTTTAACTCCTTGACAAATGCATTAATTTTTACTTGTTCCTGACGAGAACAAAATATTTTTCTCGAAATGTCGTGATAATAAAAAGTTTACTGGCCGTAGTATCTTTAATTTGAAGAACTATAAATGCCGGCCAGACTCTATCTTCAAGATAAACAATCTACACACAACGAGACATAGACAAGCCATGTTAGCTGTAGAACTCACCAAGTGGATGATCCCCGCGGCCGTGAGCCAGACACTGATCACGATGGAGATGAGCTGGGCCAGACGGATGGAACTGCTGGTCTTCAGCACGTTGAGGTACTGGAGAATGTCGGGCACAGACATGAGCCGCAGGGCACGGAGGAACCGGAGGCCTGTACATGGGAATTGAGACAGTTTCTACAAACATTGTAGTTTGAAATTATGATTGATATAATAGAGAATATATCAATAAAAACATTCATTTCTCTTCTTTTATATCGCCACTCAAGCTACCTAAGGAGCTAAGATCCCAGAGTGAAGTTAGGGAAAGATGCGTGGACTCCAGCTGCGGAAAGATGGCCCACTTGTGAGGGGAACAGGCGCCAAAACGTCTATTGACGTTATGTGGCGCTGAGTTTGTTGTTGACATACATTAATATTTTGAGTCAAAAGGCGATCCATTAATTAAGATTATATAAAAGGGCGTACCTGGATCTGTAAAGAAAAAAAAACAATTTTTTTCTTAAAATATTTCGAGAGATTGCTCCCTCTTTATCACTGTGCAATAAATTGATAAAGAGGGAGCAATCTCTCGAAATATTTTAAGAAAAATATTGTTTTTTTTCTTTACAGATCCAGGTACGCCCTTTTATATAATACATTAATATGTTATAATACCTTGATAAAGGTTGGCGTTCAGCCAACTGAAATATTGGTAAAATAAATGAAGCAAGGAAGAGGTATGTATGATGAGTACCCACCTATCCATGTCCGGTCCAGGTAAATGGAGACGAAGGACGGAGGTATCGTGAAGTAGTCCACGAAGGAATACAGCTCCAACATGAACCAGAGCTTGTCGCTTGCTGCTATAAACTATCACACAACATACATGACGTTACTACACTTACAGATAGAAACACACCTCGAAACATTCTCTGGATAGATAGACATACCTAGAAATATTCTCTGGATAGATAGACATACCTAGAAACATTCTCTGGATAGATAGACACACCTAAAAACATTCTCTGTATCTATCTCCTTTCTATATTCCCTATATTTGATATTAAACCACTAAAACACATTTAGATCTACCGCGGGCATATGAAAACACATTGACATAATGAATATAATGATAATAAATAATTATCTATATTTTATCACGACTCTCTCTCCACTTCCAATTTTTTTTATGTTTACAACGAAAAAATAGTATTCATCACAAACACACACACACATATATATATATAAAGAGACAAGGGTCGCCTCTCCGTCAAAATAGACGTCTAAAACCAGACGTCATCTATAGAGGCGACCCTTGTCTCTTTAGAAGAATTTCCTCCCGGAAAAATTTCCATCTATATATATTAGAAAACAATAGAAATATATAAAAAAATAAAAAAGGTCAGGTGTTGATATTAAAATTAATGAAGGCATATCCTGACCAAAAGCACATGTGCTTTTTAGATGGCAGAGCGCCATCTAATGGAACAGAAATTAACTAAACATTGATTTTAACTGTTCCCTGATATTTGGGTAACCCATTATATATATAGGTTAATTCAATATTGAATGGACGACCATTCACTTGGGAAAATTCCGGGGAAAACTGGGTCATACGTCTAATCTATTAATAGAATTATATTATTATATATGATGTGATATATAATAATATAAAGATATTAAAGAACACTGAAAAAAGGTATTTTTTAGAATTTATAAACAGGTGTATCTTGATCTAAAATAAACAGACCTATTTATTTGAGTAAAAGTTACCCAGAATTTAAATTTTTTACCTGATTTTTCTTTTCTAAGAACTATTTATAAATAATATTTTGCGATTCAATTTTCCATCGTTTGAAGTTTATTTAGCTAGCCAAACAACAACTTTAGCTCTTAGTATATTTTTCTCTAGAAAACCTCTCCAGAGAGAAATAAAACTAAATAAAAGATTTTTTTCCTTTGAATAGAATATTCAAAAGGTGTTATTTTAAACCTAGCTATTTTAAAAAATATAAATAGGAGTTCAGCTTAATCATGTTACATAATATTCCAATTTCAATAAATTCCAATTACATGTTTATTATCTTTCTATAGACTTTCATATCACTATGCCACTTTTTTAATTCTACCTTTTACTTTGGAAATCCGTTCCATTCTTAACCGGGGTATAGACCTACCAGAAATGTACAAAACAATAGTCACAGTTAAAATCCATAATTAAGCCATATTTATGTTATATAATAATTAACTTTATTAATATCCTATAACGCGATATCCTAAACTCAGTGATATTTGCGTCAATACATTTCTATCATTATATCAAATTGGCTATATACAAGGGAAAGGTCAAGGAGAAAAAAAGACAAACATACAAAAGCAATTCTCTCAAAATTTCCTTCCCTCTCTTTCCCAGTTCAAAAGATAGTTGAATATATATCTACAAAATTGATTGAAATTTTCATATGTTCTTTTCTCATCTACGAATTCATTTAGCTGTCCGATGCCACCAAATTTTCTATCCCTATAATCTCGAAAAATTGGGCATTTCAGAAGTAGATGTTTCGAGTCTTGAATTTCTCCTCCGCAGAAGCATTTCGGTTCCTTCACCGTACCGATAGTTGCCAAAAATTTCCCAAATAGCCGTTAATTGATACCTGAGTTCTTATTTAATGCGTATTAAAGATGACAATAAAAGAGGAGTGTTAGCAGACTTGTTGCTGGTTGCTGTTGTGACTCTCTCTCCAACACCACAGTCGCTACTCTTCTGGTAAGTCTCTCGTGTCCCCCTACCAGTGATAAGGCCGAGAGATACTGCCAGAGGAAAGGAGATCCACCTGAGTGGTGGTTCTCGGAAGGTCTTTGGGTGGTCTGCAGGGTAGGACTGCAGAAGAAAGCAACGGGAGCCCGGGTAGGTGATCCACGATCGGAGGAAGCGGCGTCGTCGCGAAGAACCGGAGGAGTCAAGCGCGCGACAATTTTAATGATAAACGCAGAAGATCGACTATCTAAATATTATCTTCACAAAAGTCAATAATGAAGATAATGACCTACAATTATTAATTAAGACCGCCTAATTAAAAAAAATATATATATTTAGAACAATGGGTAAATATTCTATAAACAAAGTTGAATCCCAATTTGGATTTATCAATGTTTTAAATGCTTATATTTTTAAATTATTATTATTATTATTTTATCCTCTCTGTGACCTGATAAAGAAACAATATTGATATTAGGAAATTTGTTAGAAAATATTCAAATCTCAAGGCCAAGTTAATATATGATCTTTTATGATTAAAGCCTGAATATAAAGCTAATATCTAATTGTACAAGGTGCGTTCATTAATTTCCAGGACTGCTCTGTATCTTTTAAAAAAATAAAACAAATAAAAAACTAATTTAATATTTTTCAAAATATGCCCCTCCTGCCTCAATACACCCGTTCCATCTTTTTTTCCAATTATCGAAGCAGGAGATAAAATCACTTTTTGAGAGGTTCCTCAAGGTTGCCTTCGATTCAGCTTGTATCATATAAACGTTGTCAAATTTCCTTCCATTCAAGTTCATTTTCAATTTAGGATAGAGGAAAAAGTCATTGGGGGCTAAGTCGGGGGAATAGGGTGGATGAGCGATCTGTATGGTTGAATGCTTGGCCAAGAACTGCAAAACAACATGGGCTGTGTGCGGCCGCGCATTACCGACGTGAAGTATCCAGTCATTGTTTTGCCATCTTTCAGGTCTTTTAAGGCGCACTGCCTCCCTTAAGCACCTCATTATCCCCAAATAAACAGATAGTCCAGTCTCTGAAGATAGTCTTTAATAGAAATTCTTCTGTTAGATTTAATTAAATCCTTTATTTTGAGCTTGTTTTCCTCGCAACGAAATGATCTTGGACGCCCAGTATGCTGATCATCGTTTACCTTTTCCCGACCTTTTTGGAAACGTGAAAACCATTCAAAAGTTCTTGAACGGGATAAAGCTGCATCGCCAAAAGCTTCTTTAATCAATTCATACGTCTCAGTAGCACTTTCTTCAATTTAAAACAAAACTTAATGCAGATTCTCTGCTCTTCGAAAATGGCCATTTTAAAATTAGAAATGCGAACCTTACAAGGAAGTTGTTTTGTTCTATTTTTAGATCGGCGCGTGCGCCACGAGACTCGTGCTTTCAGTCAGGTGTGGTCGAATGTCCAATATTCAACTCTGTAAAAAAATATTTTCTCTAGCTTTTTTATTTATTTTATTTTTTAACCAGTCCTGGAAATTAATGAACGCACCTTGTATATTTTATCAAACAAATGAAAACATACTTGAAGCAAAATGAGTATTTATTAAGTTTTTACTAATACTAGAGAATTATACAATAGAACTTCCCTTTAGCGGACACCCCGCTAGCGGACACCTCTCTACAAAGGACAGTTTTAATTTACGAAATTACCATTTTTACAATTTAGCAACTCTACGGTAAGATGACATCTCTCTCTAAAGGACATTTTGGCTCTGCAATTAGGTGTCGTTTACAGGGAGGTAGTTCTACTGTATCTAGTAATACTAGTTTCCTTTTCAACAACTTATCAAATTCCTTATTTATAATAGTAAAATCATTAAAATGAAGACTATATTGCATGTTAGAATATAGTAAAACAAAAATTGAGAATGTCGATTGAAAAATAATGACATATCTATAGAAGCAAAGGAGATATCGAATATTTAAAAAGACAATACACAAATCTATAAATTAATATATCATGGAAATGTGAGAGAACTTTCACGAGAAGAGAAAAGAGAAAGAAAATTGAGAAACACAAATCCACGTAAATCCGATATAAGAAAATCTAATAAAATTTCTGGAAACGAAAATATATTCTTTTCAGAGCGATGTAATTTTATTTAAAATTTGGAATCTTATTCAATAAGGAAATGGAATATTAATCTTTCGCTTCATCGCGAAATGTCAGAAGATTATCTGCTGTATTCTTGAACAGATTGGTCAATATACGATGGTATTTATATATGGTTGTCCTAAAAGTTCGTAAACACTTGTAAAACATTGAAATACCAATATTAATGACCATAAAATTATTCGCCGTTATGTATAATGCCTTTGTATTATGTATAAAGTAATTGTATTTCTTTACAGAGATCCAGGTACGCCCTTTTATATAAACTTAATTGTATTATTGTTCTAAAATCACTTTATTAGGTACCGCAGAACAACCTAGTTTATGATAATTGCAACAATGAATAATATGTAAAGGTTATTCACATATTGAACAAAATGTTAACCCGGGATTCAATCCCGGTTCATGGCTGTTGGGAATCGAGGGTGTTACCCACTCGTTAACCGACTCTTTGATTGTATTATGTTTTAAAATTACAAAATATTTTCTCACAATTAGTTTCTATTTTAAATTGCTATCTTTCAAGCGATAATCCCTCATCAACGGGCTTAATAAACACATCGACTATATCTTACAAGAAATATTTACAAATACAAACGAGCATTCTTGTAGGATATAGTCGATATTTTTATTAAGCCCGTTGAAGAGCGATTATCGCTTGAAAGCTAGCATTTTAAAATAGAAACTCATTGTGAGAAAATATTTTGTAATTTTAAAAGTTTTTCACAATTTCATCACGAATAGAAATTGTATTATGTATTCGCCGTAATAATATTATTCGCCAAGAAATAAGAAAAACAACATTTTCAGGTGTTTACGAACCTTTGGGACAACTTTGTAATTATGAACATAGAGTTCATGACAGATTATTTCATTGTCTCAATACGAAAAGATTGGATAAGGTAAATCTGCTTCAGCGACAGCTATTGTGGATATGGCACAAGATAGTGGATGAATAGACTAGTAGGTAAGTTGGGTATTTCAATATTTAACAAGTGTTTACGAACTTTTAGGACAACCATATATAAATACCATCGTATATTGACCAATCTGCTTAAGATTTTAGCAGATAATCTTCTGACATTTCGCGATGAAGCGAAAGATTAACATTCCATTTTCTTATTGAATAAGATTCCAAATTTTAAATAAAATTACATCGCTCTGAAAAGAATATATTTTCGTTTCCAGAAATTTTATTAGATTTTCTTATATCGGATTTGTGTGGATTTGTGTTTCTCGTTTTCTTTCTCTTTTCTCTTCTCGTGAAAGTTCTCTCACATTTCCATGATATATTAATTTATAGATTTGTGTATTGTTTTTTAAAAATTCGATATCTCCTTTGCTTCTATAGATATGTCATTATTTTTTAATTCACATTCTCAATTTTTGTTTTACTCTATTATAACATGCAATATAGTCTTAATTTTAATTATTTCCCTGGGGGGTCGGTGGAAGGCTGGCTAAACCGTTTGGTTTACGACCACTACGACCCGGGTTCGATCCCCGCATTGGACACTTTTTCTGTTTAAAAAAAATGCTCCAATGGCCCCCCGATTCTTGCAAAATTCCAACCCCACCAGCGAGTGCAAGTACCCAAACGGGGCTCTGGCACATTTGTAAGTGCAAAGTTGAACTGCTTTCACATGTGTAGACATGTGGTGCGCTTACAGTAAAAAGCAGTCGCTAACTACCCACCATGATTATCATGGCCTGTACCACGTGTACTAGGGATAAGCAAAAAAAAAAAATTATTTCCCTATTTTAAATAATAAATTTAATGAGTTGTTGAAAAAGAAACTAGAATCACTAGAACAGTAGAACTACCTCCCTGTAAACGACACGTAATTGCAGAGCCAAAGTGTCCTTTAGAGAGAGACGTGTCCTCTTACTGGAGAGTTGCTAAATAGTAAAAATGGTAATTATGCAAATGAAACTGTACTTTGTAGAGAGGGTCCGCTAGCGGTGTCCGCTAAAGGAAGATTCTAATGTATAACTCTCTAGTATTAGTATAAACTTGATAAATACTTATTGCTTTATGTATGTTTTGTGTGTTTATAGTATATAATAAGGTGATAACATGCCATCTATATATAATAAAAGAAAGCATTAATCACGAATATTTCATTTAAACCTAAAACAAACTTCTACTATCCTTACTGCGATGATATTTGTATGTTATGATACATAAGCGCGCCATCTGTTATGAAAATTCGAAACTATAATAGACGCGTATGATTTTTAAAAATTAAACAATCTCTAGTACCCTTACCGCAAGGAAAAATTAATGGGAGAGCCTGGCTCATCATTAAATTTTCTACTGCAGTAAGGATAGTAGAAATTGTTTATTTTTAAAAGAATCATACGCGTCAATAATAGTTTCGAATTTTCATATTTAAAGATAATTCTATTGTTCTAAATGCTTATGTTCATAGATTGCTTGAAAGCCATTTCTAGGATTCCATCCTTCAGTGCAGCTCATATAAGCAGAATGATCCAATACAGTATTAGATCTCTAAGAAGCGGTCTGGAAGATTAAATTGGCGAAACCACTGGGAGGGTTCATCCCTGATTAACCAAGCCCTACCAATTTTTCATCGCAGCAAGGATAGTAGATATATGTTTTATGTTTAAAAGAAACATTCGTGCTTTAATACTTCCATTTCTATAGTATATTTGTTGTTTTAGAAAGAGTCTTTGTTAATTATGTATGTGTATATAAAATGATCACCTCTCCCTTCAAAATATAGGCTCAAAATGAGCCCCATCTATTGTCTGTCTCCGCAATCCTGTGGACCTGTGTTGGTACAAAGCCTGAACACCAGCTATGGCAAGCTAGGAAGTCTGAGCTGGACACTATGGTTTCATGCTAATGGCCTTTGTCAGTCTAATACTTGTATTGATTTCATAAGGTCCATCTGGGATTCTTGAGATCTTCCGAATTTGCCAAATAGGCGTTTAGCTCTCAAAGTGGCTTGGCCAACTCAATGGCCAAAATATAGATGGAATTTGGATTTTCTAATTCTGAAAATCCCATGAATCCTAACTAGATCTCATGAAATCTGGGACAGCCCTGGACTAGGGAGGGCCATTATCACGAAACCATGGTGGGTCTTCTGAGTATCCTAAAGTTGATGTTGTGACTTTGTTACCTTTGTCACTTTGAAAGCTAAACGCCTCTTTGGCAAATTCGGAAGGTTTGATGAATCCTTGAAGGATATTATGAAATCAATACCAATACTAGACTGACGAAGGCCATTAGCATGAAACCATAGTTTCCAGGTTAGTCTTCTTAGCTTGCCATAGCTGGTGTTGAGGCTTTGTACCGACACATGTCAACAGGATTGCGAAGACAGTCAAAGCTTTGTTTGTCCAAACATATTTTCAAGTTCTAATAGGCATACGACACAAGGATTTGAGACCCTGATAGTAAAGTAGAACATTTTCTAAATATGAACCCAAAACTACAAGGTGCGTTCATTAATTTCCAGGACTGCTCTGTATCTTTGAAAAAATAAAACAAATAAAAAAAAATAATTTAATATTTTTCAAAATATGCCCCTCCTGCCTCAATACACCTGTTCCATCTTTTTTTTCCAATTGTCGAAGCAGGAGATAAAATCACTTTTGAGAGGTTCCTCAAGGTTGCCTTCGATTCAGCTTGTATCATATCAACGTTGTCAAATTTTCTTCCTTTTAACTTCATTTTCAATTTAGGATAGAGGAAAAAGTCATTGAGGGATAATTCGGGGGAATAGGGTGGATGAGGGATCTGTATGGTTGAATGCTTGACCAAGAACTGCAAAACAACATAGGCTGTGTGCGACCGCGCATTATCGACGTGAAGTATCCAGTCATTGTTTTGCCATCTTTCAGATCTTTTAAGACGCACTGCCTCATTTAAGCGCCTCATTATCCCCAAATAAACCTCTTGATTAATTTTACGTCCGAAAGGAATAAATTCATGGTGAACCAAACCATTAATATAAAAAAAATGTAACAAGCAATGTCTTGACTTTGGATTTTGTAAATCTTGCCTTTTTGGGTTTCGGTTCCCCTCTTTCAATTCATTGGCTGAATTGACGTTTGGTTTCCGGGTCATACTGATACACCCATGTCTCATCCCCGGTAATGATTTTTTGCATCCATTCTGGATCGGTCCGAGTCATTTCAACCATGTTTTTGCAGACATCCATTCTAACCTCTTTTTGTTCCTCTGTTAGAATCGGGGAACAAATTTTGAAGACGTCCGGATCATGTCTAAATCTTTTGTTACTATTTGATGACACAGTCCTACAGATAGTCCAGTCTCTGAAGATAAGTCTTTAATAGAAATTCTTCTGTTAGATTTAATTAATTCCTTTATTTTGAGCTTGTTTTCCTCGCAACGTAATGATCTTGGACGCCCAGTATGCTGATCATCGTTTACCTTTTCCCGACCTTTTAGGTAGCGTGAAAACCATTCAAAGGTTCTTGAACGGGATAAAGCTGCATCGCCAAAAGCTTCTTTAATCAATTCATACGTCTCAGTATCACTTTATTTTTCAATTTAAAACAAAACTTAATGCAGATTCTCTGCTCTTCGAAAATGGCCATTTTAAAATTAGAAATGCGAACTTTACAAGGAAGTTGTTTTGTTCTATTTTGAGATCGACGCGTGCGCCACGAGACTCGCGCTTTCAGTCAGGTGTGGTCGAATGTCCAATATTTAACTATGTATAAAAATATTTTTTTTTTAGCTTTTTTATTTATTTTATTTTTTAACCAGTCCTGGAAATTAATTAACGCACCTTGTATAATAGATGAAAACTTTGGTTATATATAGATTTAAAATACGTAATAGATTATCGAAAATTTATCTTCACCGTTTTCACCAAGAATTTTCACAAGCAAATTTTTACCATTATGATGCTTTAGCGCGCTATCTGTTATGAGAATTCGAAACTATTATAGACGCGTATAATTATTTTAAAAGTTAAACAATTTCTACTGCCCTTACTACAATTGAAAAATTAATGGGAGGGCCTGGCTCATCAGTGGTAAACCCTTCGAGCGGTTTCGCCAGTTTAATCTACCCTACCGCTGTTATATTGCATTTTTCGATTTTACTTTTATAGTGATACTGATGCTAGACTCTTGGAATGGGTATTTTAGAATATGGACTATGGACATAAGCTTTGACTATACCATTCGATCTATCAACTTGAATAGTAATAGGATAATAGAATTACGATGATAAGAATTACCAAATAAACATTCTTACAAAATGAAAAGTACAAAAGTGAAATTGTACTGGTATCAGGGGGATAAATTAAGAAAAAGGTGTCTTCTAATCGTGTAAAACCTTTAGTTGCAAGATCTGGACATACGTTTTTCTTAATTCTTACAAAATTTTTAAATGAAATTATTATAATATATAATTATGTTGAAAGGAGACCTTTTTTTATTTAAATTATGTATTCAAACAATGCCCATGCCTTGATCTCCTTTGTGCAAATTTCACAGATTCGTATCCATGTAGTTTCCAAGACACCAGCCATTGGAAAATCCTGACAAACAGCTAGATTATAAATCCCTCTAATCGGTAAGCCGTCTTGTCCTGAGAGCCACAACTTGACACCAAGGTTTACTGCCTGTATATTTGTTCGAATTGGCTGAAATTGATAGTGGTTATTTTATTTATTTGGATCTTTGTCATTTGGGTATAGCAGATCAAGACGATGCATTGTTTTGTTTCTTTTATAAACGAATAAATTGTCCTTTCTCTTCATGTTAAAAAAAGTCTCATGAAGCTAGGAGAAATATGTGTTGATTTTGATTGTTATTGTTGTAACGATATTTTCTAAGAAATTAAAGATTCTTGCTAAATATACTCTTGAAGTTACGCAATATACCGATACACACATTTTTTCTTGAAATGTTTGATTAAGAATATGAAATTATCTTTTTTGAAAAATTATGTTTGTGAGAATATGGATCTATATACTCTTCTTATGGCTCATTTATAGAGCAAAGAAAGCTTGCAATATCTTAGAGACATAAGCTTATTAATATTTCATTACTATAATAAAAATGATGGGAGAAGTAGTTATAACAAATGAGAGCGATGGCAAAGCATGCACCACATGTAGAATTCTGAATTGACACTCCAATTACTCACAGGCGTGGTCTGTGGAGATTTCCCCAGTGAAATGGTTAATTGCCAAGACACGATCAAATATAAAAGAGCCCCTGTTCTATATCGCCTTTCATACAATGAAATTTGAATTATTCTAAGAAGAATAGAATAACTTCTTCGATACTTGTTAGTCAGCACAACTACTACAATAAGAAGGGTATGTATGATATTAGTATATTCTGTAGATTCCCTTTCCTTGTAGATTTTATAAAATGAAAACCCGTTCTAAACTGATGATAATCATAGTCAAAAACCATGGTCTACAGGCGGCCGTTCTGAATGAACAAAGGCTGATATTATGTCCTTGATATCCCAACTTCAGTTTTCTATATTCAAGAAACGGTCTATTGTAATGTTAGAAGTTAAATCTATATATTTATGGCCAAATTTTGAGTAAACATTTTTAAAGTAAGGTATAACATAGATTTTTATATTCATTTTGACACATTTTACTCATCTTGTTCTTCTTCCTGTATCGAAATGATCCCTTTTGATCTATATAGACTGATATTTATCTACGCTACGAGGATGATTGTTGTTGTCGTGTTCTTGCTCGTCATTGGAAAATGGATGCCGTTGCCATGTTAGTCACTTTAGACCAGAATTTGGTTGAATATTCCAAGTGCCCAGGGAGGACCGCAACACAAGGATGGTACTTACATTAAAAGATACTTACACGTATAAAAAAGTAGACCATAAAAAATATGTTGAGGGCTAGGTCGATCTGCTGGGTTGTGTTTTCTGCCCAGGGCTTGCACACCTCGACCCCATCTCTACACATAGATCACATTAGAGGATCATAGTTGGACAACAGTTCTGTGTATAGCTGCACAGACATCATATTGTCACAATAATCTGTTTTTACCTACTCTTCAAATCAAATGCCACGTCATCATCCTGACGTCAGCATTTTATTTTGTAAATAGTTTGTAGCTCGGTTGTATTGATCTATCTGGAAAAACTTGTAAATACCTTAATTGTAGAAATAAATTATTCTTATGGATACTTAGAGTTATATCATTATTTACTTATATAACCTTGTAAGATGGTTGAAACACGTTCTGGATAGATACAAGATATGTCTGAGGAAAGAATCAAGGCTGAAAATTCTGCCAAACACGGCAATCCGGTTGTCACTAAATAAATAATCTGTTTTTGTCTACTCTGCAAATCAAATGCCACGTCATCATCCTGATATCAGCATTTTATTTTGTAAATAGTTTGTAGCTCGGTTGTATTGATCTCTCTGGAAACCTTGTAAATACTTTTCTTGTTGAAATAAATTATTCTTGAGGCTTCTTAAAGTAGAGTTATCTCATTATTCAATTATCTAACCTTGTAGGATGGCTGAAACACGTTCTGGAAAGATTCAAGATATGTCTGAGGAAAGAATCAAGGCTGAAGATTCAGATAAACGGCAATCCGGTGCAAGAATATCAATTCATTTTTTTTTATCTCCTGGACATAAATTAAACAATACCACAGATTTCTGGAGATGGGTTTCTTCTCATTTTATTAAAGCAGTCTCAAGATTTCGGACATCTTTGCCTTTTTCTACAGAAGAACATAAATAAACAAACGCTGCCTGATGCCAACAGTTTGGCATTTGGCGGCATTCGTTTATTTATGTTCTCCTGTAGAAGGGTAGAAATTCCCGAAAGCTTAAGACTGATTTAATAAAATGAGAAGAAACCCATCTCCAGAAATCTGTGGTATTGTTTAACAGACATCATATTCACACAATATTTAATCACAAGTTGGTCAAAATGGCCATAGAAGCCTTGCAGATTTGAACATAAAGACATCAATAAGTCCAAATAGCCATATTTTTCACATATATGAAATCCTTTTTATGGTTATCACCGTAGATTGACTAAATACAATTTCTACATAGATATCGTACTATTGACTTTGAGGACGTTAACTGGTAAATGGATTGATATATGCATATTATCATTGTCTATCGATATGCAAATCGGAGAAATTTTATTTAAAAATTCTATCTTTTTATATCAAAAATGACGTTAATTGGTAAACATTATTACATACGCATCTCTTTGCTCATTAAGACGTTAGAGATTTTCAATATTATTATATATTTTATAGATATAAGGATATATATATCTTTGTAAACACACTCATCAAGACGTTAAGTGATCAAATGTTTGCATAGAATCTTTGTACATTAAAAGACTTATTAAAGAAAATGTTCATTTTTTATTGTATCATACACAATGATACACACACATATATATAATAAGAAAAAATAATAGAAGAAAAATAAATAATAAAAAGGTCAGGTGTTGATATTAAAAAAAAAAGGCATATCCTGACCGGGAGCACATTGCTTTTTGGATGGTAGAGCGCCATCTATTGGAACAGAAATCAACTAAACGTTGAAATAGCCTGCTCCCTGATATTTGGCCAACCCATTTTCTTGATAAATAAAAAAAAATCTCCTTATCGTGCAACTGAACTTGCTTTGCACGATTTGTAGTTCAGTTGCACGATAAGGAGATTTTTTTTTTCTTTTTCATAATTTATGCACCTTATCCCTGTACAATATCAGATTTTTACTATTTTTTCAAATTATAAAAAAAAGCCAACCACGAACGCGTTTCGGGCTGTTGGCCCTCGACAGAGTGTGGTTCAGGCTGTACCACTGCTACCAAAAAATGATTTGGTCCCAGAGGGTTCTTAATAAATCAAGAAAAATGGGTATTTAAGGCCAAATTTGGGTAAATACGCTAAACATGTGAAAAAATGATAAAAAAAAGGTCAGGTATTGGTATCAAAATAAAAAAAAGACATTACCTAACCACGAACACATTTTTAGATATATATATATATTATATATATATATCTAAGGGTAATAATTTATACAATGAATCCCTGCATATTAATTAATTAATTATTCAAAATATCCACACAATTACATACTGTCCTTGTACATTCACACAAGCACAAAGCGGACAATACACCAACACACAAATATGCCAATTACCTTTACATGTTTGTGTCATTAGCAGCTATAAAGTTTCACTTTTTATTAAGTAGATTCAGTTCACTGATATGTAATACTGTTCTTGTAGCTTGGGATAAAACCAATTGGAAACACAAGTGTTACTACCCATGGAAGAATCATTTTAATGATTATTTCTGAATAACTATCTGTGTAAAATGAAAATTGATACTCCATCTTATAAAAAATTAAAAAAAAAGCTTCCAGGGTTAAATTTCTTGTTCAAATTTTTATTTTCAAGCTTTCGGACTTGTTAGTTCTTCAACTGGAGTATCACGTTAATATATTGATGATACATTTTATTTTTATATACAAATTAATATTTACATATTTTAAATATTAATGATATTGAAAGGGGGAGAAAATATATATTACATTCTTTGTGTGTTATAAACAATTTTTGAAAAAATATATACGTGCATGGTGGAGGATACGTGCTGGTTGAATGATATCTCGGGATCTCAAGTTAAACCCAATAAATTCGTGAATTATTGTGGTATATATAGAATACTTGATCTTACAAGACCTAACCTATATAAACTCCAGGAAAGACAAAGAGCATCTGTGTGTCTAGAGTCATGTATCGAGGAATATAAAGCTGTAATAAAATATATATGTTGAAGTTACAGGTTGCCTAACTGGCATTCATAATCATTTAAAAATAGACACTTCGACCAGTTAAAGTTATATTTTCTCAACTTTTCAACAAAAAACGCGTGAGAATGCCCTTACAACCTTAGAACAATTTGTAACGCCTTGCCAAATACTTTATTTCGATTTATCCTGACAAAGACAACATATTTTTGTAAAACGACACTTGAAGTTACACCGCATGAGTATCTTTTTAAACGTAAAATCAAAATTTTATTTCAAGGCGAAATATCGACTATTTCTATCTTTTTTGGATGAGGTATGAAAGGGTGAATTATGAAGAGTAATGACGAACGGAAAAATAAAAGTGTCCAGGGATGGGAATCAAACCCACAATGTTCCGCTTACCGGGCAGATGCCATGTCCACTAGGCTACCCTGGACGTATTTTTCCGTTCGTAAATGATACATAAAGTAATTTTAATCGATATTTCACCTTGAAAAAAAATTTTGATTTTATGTTTAAAAAAGAAACTCATGCGGTGTAACTTCAAGTGTTGTTTTACAATCACAGGCCGCAGTGTATTATATTGTATTATAAGTAACAAAATATTTTTGTTGAAACGTTAAGAAAATAAAACTTTAACTGGCCGAAGTGTCTTTTCTTTTAAAGAAAAAGAATATATGTTAATATATCGATAAAACTTCTTACCTCTTCCTTTATATTGTAACAAAGTATTTATTATTTTATTATCAGAGTATTATTTTTTATGTTTATATTTTGTTATACTCTGTACACTTCTTACCTCTTTTGTTTGTTACTCATAGTTTGTTCTTGCCTGAAATAAATTGTTGTTTCTTTCCGAAGTTGGTCTTCCCTAATTTTCCACGTGACAATATTTTCACTGAATTACAAAGGTCACTCCAAATATTTTTGCAATCACTAATTTTTATTGAAGCTGCAACTTTCACATTTTCAGAGTTTCTCTAAGTATTCACCTTTAGAACTTAATCAAGATTTCATCCGTGAAAACCAATTAGTATATATTGTATATTTCAACATAGTTATTACTTCAATCTATATATATTATAAATATAAAATATATTATTCCCTTTAGGAAGGTTTTTCCACTTTACTCAACGGCTGGACGGATTTTGATGGATATTGGAATTAAAATCGATTATATCGTAGAAAGTGATCTTAAGGTCTTCATCGAGCCTCTTATATAACGGCTATATGAGAATTCGAAACTATTAGAGACGCGTATGATTCTTTTTTTTTTTTACATAAACAATTTTCTACTGCCCTTACTGCAATGGAAAAATTAATGGGAGGGCTTAGCTCATCAGTGGTGAACCTTCCCAATCTAACAAACCGCTTTTATATTGCTTTTTTCGATTTTCCTTATATAGTGATACTGATGCTAGACTCTTGAGATGGGTATTTTAAATGAACTATGGACATAAACTTTGAGGACAGTAGAAATACATACAATTATAAATATTAATTAAGAAAAAGGCATCTACTTATCGTGAAACTGAAAGTTGCTGATGGCTTGCGCTATCTATCGGAATAAATATCAACTATTCTCGTTTATTTTTAATTATTCCAGAATTATCCCAAATTCCCTTCTTTATTAATCAAGAAAAGCTAACCACACGGACGCGTTTCGGGCTGTTGGCCCTCATCGGCGTGGTGCAAGCTGTACCTCAACGACCAAAAAATTGGTTATTAAGGCATCCTGAAAAATCAGTACAATATTACATTTGTACTATTTTTCAAATTATAAATATATAATATTCGTCGAGTATAATCCTTCTTCTGCAAACATCAAATTGTGTCTTTTATTAGAACAATAATACACCTACCCCCGATTTACACGGTACTTGTTTTACATGTTTTCGCTTTTACACGGTTTTTCAAATAAGTTTTTTTTTTGTTTTTATCGCACTATACTAAATGCTACTGTGATTGAACACATGCGCTGTGTACACATCTCACGAGGAATCCCGAGCTTATGTGCTGACTACATATTTTAACCTGTCAATGCATTTTATTTTTATTTCTGTGTACACCTATCCCCCGATTTACACGTTTTTCTCAGGAACGTATTTACCGTGTAAATCGGGGGATAGGTGTATTATGATACATTAGCGCCTATCTGTTACATAACAGAATAAATTAGGGATTGTATTGGATTGATTTCTTGTCTTGATAAAATATATTTGTACCTCGTGTGAATATCCTTTGAATCTTTAAAAGTTATTTCAATTATTAAAAAAGTTAATTATGGCTCAAATGTATTCTAGACCCAAGGAAACGTGCATGTGACAACGAGTGATAAATATATTGGGAAGGTCTAGCAATGGTGAACCCTTCCACTGATATCGCCAGTTAAATCAACCCAACCGCTTATTACTATATTAATTATAAAGAAATAACACGCCATCTATATGCAAGACATTAAACTAATAATCACCAATTATATATAGAAGGCATATTATTGTTGTTGGGAAAAATTATAGATTCCTAGAAGAAGAAATATCAAGAATGGCTGAAACAATAGCTAACACTAATGAAACATTCCGGAATTTTCATTTGGAATTCCTTACTATTTTCGTCCAAATTTTTACAACACACTCACACAAATCATGGTAATTTTGGAGAATTTCTGGCGAAAATCGCAACAGATGATACTAGCTTCTTCTGTGGAAAAGAAAAAAACAAAACTCAATACATTTATTAATAAAATGTCCATTCTTTCACAGCTACAGAAGTAATCATTTTTATCCCATCGAAGAAATGTGTGAATTTGTATATAATAAAGACACCTATGTAAAATTCAATATTTTTTGTAAATTCATTTCAGACTTTCTTTTCTTTTCGAGAAAACCAACCTTTCAGTTTTAATTTTGTTTTTAGTCCTGTTATTAAATTATATATAAGTTGCTAAAATGTATTTAGGCGCAAGTATCCCAAGCTGGGATATCGCGTCCGATATGTCAAATTAAAAATAAGAAAGATCCTTTATTACTTAAAGATATAAAACAATAATAGAAGGACAAAGAGATAAAATATCATGTACATCAGCAGCTCACGCCGGCCTGTCCTATCCAATAACCGCTAGCCAACTAACAATCCAACAAAGCCGCGCTATATAGGCAGAGATGTCAATTAACATAGACAATACTGAAATACTATGTAAATCACAGGAGTATTCTATCGTAGAAATATCCGGAATTGTCACTTTCAACAATTGTCAGATAATTTATGCCTGGCTTTGTCTTCATTTCAGAAGAGCATTGCCCGATGACAATATTCATATAGATAATACACTAACAGAGTTTCAGTTGTAAAGTTTTTAGAAACCTCCTCCAAAGATACTGAACTATACATAGCTATCTACATTCCAATATTTCCGTATTTTTTACTTCATGCGTCACACTTATTTTTACTCCATAAATATTATTGGTTTTATTCATTGTTTTCATTTATTCAAATTTATAATCGTAGATTATTTTCCTCTCAAATTTTACTTTATTTATTTATCATCACCAAATTGCATTGTTTTTGATATTTTTACAAGCAAAAGGCTGCCAAAAGTCAATAAATATTTCAATTTATATGTTGTTCTACTCGTCAAAGTTTATATCCATAGTTTGTTTATTATACATAACTAAGATTTCACTTTACAATTTCTTATATATAAGCAGAATCTACCAATACAGTATTAGAGCTATATTAATCTGTCTGATGGAGTAAATTGGCGAAACCGCTAGAAGTATTTACTACTGATGAGCCAAGCCCTCTCATTATTTTTTCATCCCAATAAAGACATTTTATTTTCTTCCTGCTTAACTGTTTTAAATGTTATATACTCGCAATATTACAAACAGACATATTCGGGTGATACTCTGCCTATATAACTGATAATTTAAAGGAAATTTGAAACTTTAAAGAAATGATAAGTTTTTTTATAAATCCTCAAATTGATGGCTATATGAACAGAGAACAGAATATCACTGGGATCGGTATAGAACAGGGGTCGGCAAACCTTTGAGTCGGAAGAGTCAAAAATTACAATTTACAAACTTTCAAATTTTTTAAAGAGCCACAAAGAGGATATGATGCACTATTGTTCACAGAACGACACATAGGTATGGGCTCTGGCCCTTACTTTTAAAGGACAACCCCGTGGGTAGTGCTAGTCAGCCCACAAGCCTATACAGGATGGATAGTCCGCCGAGTTGCTCTTCTGCTTAATAAATAATATTTACGTATGGAACTATATAAAGAGCCGCAGTTTCTCATTCAAAGAGCCTCATGTGGCTCGCGAGATGCACTTTGCCGACCCTTGGTGTAGTTGATTAAAGTGGTAAAACCACATAGAGGGTTCACCCCTGGTAACTCAGACTCTACCAATATATGGTAGGGAAATATTTATTATTTTAAAGCAGATTATCAATTTTATATACATATTGCCACGTAAAATTAAGAAAGACAAACTTTAAGATGACACAGCAATTTATTTAAGGCCAAACACAACCTAAATACAAGAGAAGCAATAAGAGAAGTTTTCTTCAGAGTAATAAAATATAAAACATCACGAAATTAATAATCTGTACATAAAATAATAAATACTCTGATACAATATAATTATACTCTGTGGGAACTTGCCTATATAATTGCCTCTCTAGTATTTTATAAACTTTAAGTTGTCTTTGCCCCCTTAAATAAATTGTTGTGTCATCCTGAAGTTTGTCTTTTCTAATTTCCTAAGTGAAAATATTAATCATTGCTTTGAGTAGACTTGCTTTATTTAGAAGACTAAAAATGCTCTAAATAGTTTTTATTCAAGAACTACTGTAAAGTTGTTTTGTTGTATATATATTAATGAATTGTTCCACATTAGTTTCCCTTTTATATTTTGTTCTCTCTCTTGTAAATCAATAAATATAATGTTTAATTAATAATTATTGGAATCAGTTTCATTAAAAATATTAAGCAAAGTCAACATGTTTAGCATTTTATTTCAATACATATAGTTATAAAATTTTGTAACAAATAAATTTACTGGCAATGTGCTTCTTTTCTATAATATCATCAAACATTGTCTCTACAGACCTTACTGTAATGATATAAGTTATTGATTGAGAGGGCTTGGTTCATCAGTGGTGAACCCTCTCAGCGGTTTCTCTAAATCAATCTCTATTGGAGATGAATGAAGATTAATTTGGGGTTCACTACTGATGATCCAAGCCCTCTCATTCAATAACTTATATCATTGCAGTAAGGTCTGTAGAGATAATATTTGATGATATTATTGAAAAGTAACACGTTGCCAGTAAATTTATTTGTTACATATTTTATCGATAGATGGAAATTGAATTTATAAATTTAATTTACGGATATTTATCGATCTAATTCCAGCTTTAGCATTTTTCAAATTTTAAAATGGGACCCCAGCAACAGTTTTCAAACTTCAAAAAGAAACCAAGATAATTGAATGATTGCAAGAAAATTTTTATAATGATAAAAAGCTTTTATAATCTGCTTTCGGAATAACTTTAAACCCTTTTGTTTATTAGAGGGAAACATCTTTTTTATTCACCTTATCTACTTCGAAATTATTTTTTCTGTACATTTTGAAACATTCAAATTTGCATATCTTTCAGGACTATAAAAATATTTAAATATATTGGTATGTAATATTCTATTTACATATACCTATTATTTTCATTTATGATGCTATGGTATTAATGAAAAGTAGTCGTTTGTTTGTGGAAAAAAATATATAAGTGATTATATTTATGCGTGAGAATAGATGAATATTTTGATAACAAAAACAGACAAATAATTTAAAATATAGAACGATGTTTAACAAATTTTACCGCAAATGTGGACACTTTTATTTTCTGTTATTTCTCTTCACTATTCATCTTTTCATACTTCATCCCTAAGGATAGGAATAGTCATTATTTATCCTTAAATAATGAAAATTACGATTTTTCGTTTAGAAAAAAGAAACATTTGCGGTAAAATTTGTTAAACATCGTTCAATAAGCATAGGTACATTATATTGTATTATAATATAGAATATGTATAAGTATAAAAATAAAGAAGGCATTTCCTGACCACGAGCACATGTGCTTTTTAGATGGCAGAGCGCCATCTAGTGGAACAAAAATAAACTAAACGTTTATTTAGCTTCCTCCGTGATATTTGGCCAACCCAATTTCTTGATCAATCAAGAAAAAGCCATCCACGAACGCGTTTCGCGCTGTTGACGCTCGTCAGGATGGAGTAGGCTGTAACCACTGCGACCAAAAAAATATTTGGTTCCAGAGGCTTCCCGAAATATCAAGAAATGGGTATTTAAGGCCAAATTTGCGTAAATACGCTCAACATATGAAAAAACAATAGAAATAATTATATTGTTTTTCATATGTATAAGTATATATAGATAATTACAGTACATTAACCAATGATTTATTCAATTCTCGAGGTTTCAGTGAACTGCTGCCACTATATTCAGAGGATTAAATTGAATCCTAGTTCTACTTACGGTATATGAACACCATTTTATAAAATATATTTTCCTCTGAGAATAGTGACTGAGTCACTGACACATCGGGAATTAAATATATTGTCGCGGAGATAAATAAAGCAAGGGCAAATTTGGGAATAAATAATTTATTATAAGGGGTATTTATAGGGAGAGAGAGTACAACTTACCCCAAGTTAAAAGATCATCCTCATGAACCGCGTTAGCCACCGTCCCGTTTTTCTTATTTACAGATCAGCTTCCCAGAAGCCCCCCCCCCCCCCCCCCCCCGGGGTACAGGGATGATTGACAGTTGTCCTATCTGGATGGAGCTACTTGACAATATCATTGGCTGATGTAGCTGTATTTCTTCCAACCCAATTTCCAATCAACAAACGATCTCTTTAAAGAACTAATTTATTGAAAAAATAAATATTTTCCTGATCATACATATGGAATATTGCCGATGGCTATAGCAAATAAGAATCGGTAATCAATATTTTTAAAAAGCTTGAAAAGAGCGCAAGAACCTTTTCATTTTTAATTTTCTATCCGATTCTTTAAACTTTTACAAATTAAAAAACAAAATACTAATACGAAAAAAATCAACGAGAATAGATGATATTTATTCCGATAGATGGCGCAAGCCGATAAGGAGATGCCTTTTTCATAAAATACTAATACGTCACACGTATTAATTCGTCAACTAAAAAAACATTCCAAAAATTAATTATAATTAATAGTTGTTGTCGTTGCCTTCATTGAAAATGGGTGCCATTGCCACGTTAGTCTCCTTTGACCAGAAGTTAGTCAAATATTCCTAGAGTACAGGGGAGACCGTAGGGTTTAATAGTTAATATACACGAAATAATATAATAGAAATTCTTCTTCATTTTACCCAGATTGTCCTTCATACTCGTACATATAGCCCTATGTACAAATCAATAACACGCCATCTATACATATAAAATGAAAGGATTTAAAAGCACGAATGTTTCTTTTATACATAATACAAACTTCTACTGCCCTTACTGCGATGAAAAAATATATTGGGAGGGCTTGGCTCATCAGTGGTTAACCCTCTCAGCGGTTTCGCCAATTTAATCCACCAGACCGCTTCTCATATATTTTTTCATCGCAGTAAGGACAGTAGAAGTTTGTATTGTCTATAAAAGAAACATTCGTGCTTTTAAATTCTTTCATTTTATATAGCCCTATGTCCTATATATGTGATTTTAATTTTATTTATTTTATATGTGCATTATGATAAAAGTTTTATTTCGTGTTTATTTTTTTCGAATATGTATATGTCCTGTAATTTTATGAATATATATGTGTTATGATATGTTTTTATAAATTTAAATTTATTTTTGTCTTTAAATATATATGTAAATAATAATAAATAGTTACATATATCGTCAAATTCTCAACTTATAGCTATATTACGATGCACTAGCGCGCCATCTGTTATGAAAATTAGAAACTATTTCAGACGCGTAAGTTTCTTTTGAAATTAAACAATTTCTACTGCCCTCACTGCAATGGGTAATTACCGCTGGGAGGGTTCACCACTGATGAGCCAGGTCCTCCCATTAATTTTTCATTGCAGTAAGGATAGTAGAAATTGTTTTAAATCAAAAAGAATCTTACGCGTCTAAAATAGTTTCTAATTTTTATAGTTATGCCTGTGGAAGGATTATAAAGATCTGACATCTTGAATTTTATACGAATAAGGAAACACATTGCTACTGTTTATATCCTTATTTTATACTTTATAGCAATTTCTCTTCTTATATACGAAATTAATTTAATGTAAAAGATTCGAATAGAAAGAGTAATGTATCCTTGGGTATCAATAGAATATTTGATCAAAGAATTTCTCTTTATTATTGATTGCTATGGGCATATATGGGATGAGAGAAACCAAAGTGGGTAGTCATTAAATCACCTATATCTCTTTCATCCTGTCTGTGAGCTGGATCAATCACAATCAAACGCTTTACAATATATAATTTTTCTGTGAAAAATAGACACTTCAGCCAGTTAGAGTTTTTTTATTTTCTCAACGTTTCGAAAAAAATATTTTGTCTTTGTCAGGAGAAACAAATAAAAATAAATGCTTATTTGTTTGTTTCTCCTGATAAAGACAAAATATTTTTGTCGAAACGTTGAGAAAATAAAAAAACTCTAACTGGCTGAAGTGTCTATTTTTCACAGAACTGTGAATGCCGGCCAGGCAGCCTCTATATTTACGGTATACCAGATATTCAATTATTTTGTTAAGAAAAAGGCAGCTCCTAATTGTACAAATAAAAGTTGATTTTGGCTTGTGCCATCTATCGGAACATATATCAACTATTTGTTGATTTTTCATTATTCCAGAATTGGCCAAATATCCACTCTTGATTAATCAAGAAAAGCTAATCACGCATTTCGGGCTGTTGGCCTTCATTAGCTTGTACAAGTTATACCTCAAGGAAAAATGAAAACTGGTCTTTCAGGCATCCTGAAAAATCATGAAACGGGTATTTAAAGCGAGAAATTCGTGAGAACGACAAACTATGTAAAAGCAATAGTGCAGAAAGTGAAATTATACTGAGATATTAGGTGTATATATATTTTTTTAAATCACATTTGTTCTATTTTTTTCACATTGTTTGTGATTCTCACGCAATTCTGGCCGTAACTACCCTATTCATTATTTTCAGGATGCTTGAAAGTTTTTTGTCGTTGAGGTACAGATTGCACCACGCTGATGAAGGCCAACGATTAGTTAACATTTATTAAATTATCCTATGTATATTATAGTTGATATTTTTATATAGAGATTAAAAATTAACCAATAGTTGATATTTATTATGACAGATGGCGCAAGCCATCAACAACTTTTAGCTGCACGATCATGAGATGCCTTCTTTCTTTATTTATCCACATGATCCTAGTCAAAAATCACTTTTGTGCTATTTTTCAAATTCTTTGATGATGGCATTAAGGCCAAGTTCAGAGTAGAGTTTATAAAAGAACAATTGATTTCATAAAAGAACTACTTTAACCCAATAATCTATTTGATTCACAGATAAAAAGAGTTAATTCAATAGGAACAACCTCCGTAATATTGATGCGGGACAATAGTCTGCCCCCGTTCTACTTTCTGTGGTGTGATCAATTTACATATTCCCCAGACCTTTATTTCATCAGTTGTAATTCAACCGGCTCCACACATGTACATTTTCATGTGAAATATATCTAAAGGTGAATACAATTCAAGGCCATATAATGAAGTGAGTTGCGGATATTGCGATTGTTGGGTTATAGATAATACGATTGTTGGGTTGTGGATAATGTAATTGTTGGATCACGGATAATGTGATTGTTAAATTGTGGGTAATATATGTGAAATTGTAGGATAGTAGATAAATTGATTGCTGAATAGTGGATAATATTATCATTTAGATATGAAGATAATTTGATTGCTGGATCACGGATAATGCTATTGTTGGTTTGTGGATAATATGTGATTGTTAGATATGGATAATGTGTGTGTGTGTGATTGTTGGATATGGATGATGTGATTGTTGGATATGGATAATGTCATTGTTGGATATGGATAATGTCATTGTTGGATATGGATAATGTAATTGTTGGATATGGATAATGTAACTGTTGGATATGGATATTGTAATTGTTGGATATGGATAATGTAATTGTTGGATATGGATAATGTAATTGTTGGATATGGATAATGTAATTGTTGGATATGGATAATGTAATCGTTGGATATGGATAATGTAGTTGTTGATTATGGATAATGTCATTGTTGGATATAGATAATGTAATTGTTGGATATGGATAATGTCATTGTTGGATATAGATAATGTAATTGTTGGATATGAATAATGTCATTGTTGGATATAGATAATGTAATTGTTGGATATGGATAATGTAATTGTTGATTATGGATAATGCCATTGTTGGATATAGATAATGTAATTGTTGGATATGGATAATGTAATTGTTGATTATGGATAATGTCATTGTTGGATATAGATAATGTAATTGTTGGATATGGATAATGTCATTGTTGGATATAGATAATGTAATTGTTGGATATGGATAATGTCATTGTTGGATAAGGATAATGTCATTGATGGATATGGATAATGTAATTGTTGGATATGGATAATGTAATTGTTGAATATAGATAATGTAATTGTTGGATATAGATAATGTAATTGTTGGATCACGGATAATGCTATTGTTGGGTTGTGGATGATGTGATTGTTGGGTTGTGGATAATGTGATTGTTTAGATTTCGGATAATGCTATTGTTGGGTTGTGGATGATGTGATGGTTGGGTTGTGGATAATGTGATTGTTTAGATTTCGGATAATGCTATTGTTGGATTGTGGATGATGTGATGGTTGGGTTAAGGATAATTCTATTGTTGGGTTGTGGATGATGTGATTATTGGGTTGCGAATTATGATAATTTTGAATAGTGGAAAATGTGATTGTTGAATAATAGATAAAAATTAATTGCTGAATAGGGGATAGTATTATAATATATCGAGGTATATGGATAATTCTATTGTTGGATAGAGTGGAAAATGCAATTGTTAGTATTATATAATAATGTGTTTATTGGAATGTGAATAAATTTCATAATATACTTTATCCTTAAACCTAAATTATAGCTATTAAAGGATCAACTCTAAACATAGGTAACAATAAATCAATGTTTAATATAGAATTTTGTCATATTTGGTATAACTCTTTTTTTTAACAAACAAATATAACTTTAAATTTGAAAATGTCCACTTCGTTAGTATATGTTTTCTAAAACAAATTTTAATATTTATCCAAGAATCGATCCATCTATTCTCGCTCAAGTTTACCAGCTGCTACTAGGCACGAGGGCGAAAGAGTAAAAATAGAAAAAAAATGTTGAAGAAAATTTAAGCTTGTTATCTCCTTATTGACTTTTTATTACTTGTGCATACGTTTGTTTTTACAGACAAGGCGTTCGTAGCTTTTGTTCCTCTAACTCCTTGAAACTTTTTTAACCCTCGTTGAAGAGAAAAGACTAATTAGCAAATCTCTCTTTTTTATAGTCTTTTGTCAGATTAAAACACTTCACATAGATGTTATTAATAAACCTGTTTGCTTTTAATATTTGCGAAATTCGTGTTTTAATTAAGGTTGTGAAGTAGACTATTTGTATTTGAGGAATAGAAAATATTTATAAAGGTGGTAATTATTGAAGATACAAGTATGTTATAAAACCTATCCTAGCAGTCCTTTTGATATTTAAATAAAATAAACTCACTCTGAACTGGACCACTAGATATTTTTCTGTTTAAAATTATAAAGTGAAAGGAAACTTCTTTTACAAAATATTGGATCATATCATCTTGCTCTGGAGGATCTGCTGTCTAAGACGACAAATAATAAATCCAATACATTGTCTCTGTACAAGTTTCACAGGGCTGTGTAAGAGAAGAAACATTGAGGAAAGAGAACCGTATGTGAATGGATATATAAATGAACGATTACCTGTAAATAACTAATATTTTTCTGGGTGGTTATCATCAGGGTGAATACTGTGTAGGGTATAGGTCACCATTAAAAGGTTTGTTGTTGTTGATATTCAATCTTGAAATATTTCACATCTTTGCAAATATTTATTTATTCACCTTCTCAAAACGGTTATAAAACTCAAACTGCCAAGTGGGATAACTCTTTCACAAGCGTATTTGTAAACTCAAGTAAGTATATACACCTCGTTTATTTTAATAAAAGACAAGGGGTGTACGAACTTCGCTTGAATCGTGTTTTATAACAATAAATATACACTCATGGACAAAACTTAAGAAAGTTGTACCTTTTAGTAGTATATCGGGATTGAGACAATAACTCTGAAAGATATTTTATTCACCTTGACCTTTTTTGAAGAGAGACACACGAGGTAATCAAGAGTTAACAAGATTTCCTCTGTCTCCTTCAAAATAACAGGCGATATCAAAAACTTTTCACTTCCTTAAATTTTGTCCATGAGTGTATATCATCACGAAGGTTTTCAAATACGCCCTCGGTGAAAAAGTATCCTACTCGAATCAGAATCAACAACAAGACTCCAAGAATAAATGTCTTATTTTATTACCAACACTTCGAGTTTTTAGGTATAACGACCCTTCTAAAGGAGTATCAAATATGAAAATAATAATAATATTTCTGTAGAAAGGTTGTTATACCTGAAAAGTCGATGTGTTGGTAATAAAAGAAGACACTTGGAGACTTGTTGTAGATTCTGATTGTGATCAAAGGATTCTAACCGTTTAATCTTACTCGAATGCTTGCGTTTTATTAGCTGGTTAAGAACGTAAATATAAATCAAAAAAGGAAATAGAAGCATAAAAGCACGAATGCTTCTTTTAAACGTAAAACAAACCCTTACTGCGATAAAAAAATAAATATTGGGATGGCTTAGTTCCTCAGTAATGAAACCTTCCATTGCTTTCGCCAATTTAATCCACCAGACCACTTCTTAGAGCTCTAATACTGTATTGGACCATTCTGCTTATATATGCTACACTGAAGGATGGAATTTTAGAAATGGTATTCAAGAAACTATAAACATAAGCTTTTAGGACAGCATAATTACATATAAATATTTGCATTGAGCAATGCTCTTCTTCAAATAATGAGTAAAAGGCCAGTAAGGCATATTTTTCCATCGCAATAAGGACAGTAGGGGTTTGTTTAAGTTTAAAAGAAACATTGGAATTACGAATATATCACTTTAAAAAAATCAATGGATATCAATTAGAGCTTATATTATTTCAAATAGAATTTAATGTGGTGTTTCTTAGATATCGCGTGGGTTTATTTTCAAATTTTTCAACTTGTTTTTCAAAACGATGGTCATCATCTGTATTATATAAAATATGGCTCCGTGTGATTGTAAACCCCTGTTCCTGGTGATGATGAATCATCCAAATAGATCTAAACCTGTAATCCTCGATGGTTGCTGGGCTGAGCAAAATTTAAATGATTCACTTCAATTTGCCCCAAAGGAGCGATTCCAATGCCTCATTAAAATCTGCTTACGTTGCATTTGCCTTTCAGACAATTATCTTGGTTAGGAGAACTCAGGGAATCTATTGTGTGTGTGTGCTTTTTCGAAAGTTACACAAAGAGTTATTGTATTCTTAGATAATTTGTGGAACGGGATATTATCGATTTCAAATAAGATTTTTAGCAAGTTGATGATATATTATTGATCGGAATTTAAACGAATATTTTGTGAACTGTTTACTATTTCCGATATGTTGATTGTTTTTAAAAATCAACGGTATTTTTACATATATTTTCTTCTTTAAGATAGTAGGCTATTTTATGCAAAAATACTATATATTTCCTTTTTTTTAATAGACACTTCGGCCACAGTTAAAGTTTTATTTTCTAAACTTTTCAACAATAAATCTTTCGTATTCGTCAGTAGAAATAAAAATAAAGCTATTAAAAATTGAGAACAAATTTTAATGCCTTGCCAAATGATTTATTTCTCCTGACGAAGATAAAAGATTTTTAACACAAAGCAATAACGCGCCATCTATACATATAAAATAAAAGGACTTAAAAGCGCGAATGTTTCTTTTATACATAAAACGAACTTCTACTGTCCTTACTACGATGAAAAAATATATTGGGAGGGCTTGGCTCATCAGTGGTGAACCCTCCCAGCGGTTTCGCCAATTTAATCCACCAGACCGCTTCTCAGAGCTCTAATACTGTATTGGATCATTCTGCTTTTATATGCTACACTGAAGGATGGAATCTTAGAAATGGGTTTCAAGTAAACTATGGACATAAGCTTATAGGACAGTAGAATTACATTCAAATATTTAATAACGTTATTAAAGTTTAGAGAAGGAATTATTGATTCAATATTCAAATATTTGCTTCGATCAATGCTCTTCAGCAAACTATAAAGACAAGGCCAGTTAGGAATAAATTAACACAAAGCAATAACGCGCCATCTATACATACAAAATAAAAGGACTTAAAAGCGCGAATGTTTCTTTTATACATAAAACGAACTTCTACTGTCCTTACTGCGATGAAAAAATATATTGGGAGGGCTTGGCTCATCAGTGGTGAACCCTCCCAGCGGTTTCGCCAATTTAATCCACCAGACCGCCTCTCAGAGCTCTAATACTGTATTGGATCATTCTGCTTTTATATGCTACACTGAAGGATGGAATATTAGAAATGGTTTTCAAGAAGCGGTCTGGTGGATTAAATTGGCGAAACCGCTGGGAGGGTTCACCACTGATGAGCCAAGCCCTCCCAATATATATTTTTTCATCGCAGTAAGGACAGGAGAAGTTCGTTTCATGTATAAAAGAAACATTCTCGCTTTTAAGTCCTTTTATTTTGTATATAAAATATTTTTGTTGAAAAACGTTGAGAAAATAAAACTTTAACTGGCCGAGGTGTCTATTTTTTAAAAAGAAATATGAATGTCAGCCATGTAACCTCTATCTTAAGGATATTCAATATTGATACACATACAGATTATTTTAGGTACTCAATAACACTGTGTATGTAATGAGTTCGAAAACCATTCTGATGTTGATAAAGGGATTAAGTGATCTCTTCTGGGAGAGAAATATGATAGGTGATAAATGTCAAATGCCGTGGACTTGAATTACATTAAGAATTGAAATTTCTAGTTTTAATTAGTATATTTGTGCCACTGGTTTAGTGATTGTAATTCTAAATATATATTGGACTTTTGATAATATGTATGTAAATAATCTTTTTTTCTTGTATAATTTATTGCTCTAAAATGTAAATAACTTTCACTCTCTCTCTCTCTAAAACTATAAATAATTTGTATATATATATTTAAAAACTATGTACATAGAATAGATTAAACATTTACATGCAAATATCCACATAAGATATAGCGTGTGTTTTGTAATAAATAAATAGGAAATAAATGTAGCACTTAGAGATATGAGATATTGTAGATCAATTGAATTGACCATTGTGGGGAGGAGCTAGATATTGTATTAGGTAGATAATAAATTTCCACCAGATCGAGACTTGTTTCCTCCCTTCACCTGAATTTACTCTTGTCTCAATTAATATAATAAGTGTCTCTTTTATAAAAAGAGACACGGCAAATATTCAGTGTGTGAAAGCTTATTCAAGCTTAAGTAACCAGTGTCATTGTAGTTGGAAATAATTATCTACACTCTGCACATATAAACAGACAATAATAGAATGTTTACTTATTAAGAAAGCGCGCCATTTTTATGTAAGAAAACAAACCTTTTAGCGCGAATTTCCATTTTGTTAAAATAGAAATACTTCCTAACGTAAACGTCTTGCTACATAAATATATTTTTAGATATACAGTAGAACCTCCCTGTAACGGACACCAAATTGCACACCCAAATTTTCCTTAAGGAAGAGGTGTCCTCTTACAGGAGAGTTGCTAAATGGTAAAAATGGTAATTTTACAAATGAAAAACTGTACTTTGTAGAGAGGTGCCCGCTAACGGGGTGTCCGCTAAAAGTAGGTTCTTCTGTATTTATCGTAAAGATAGAGGTTGCTTGGCCTATATTCACAGTTCTTCAAATTAAAGATAATTCGGCCAGTAAATATTTTTATTATCTCCCATCTTTCTTATCTCCCAGCTTCTATCTATAAAGATAGAAGCTGCCTGGCCAAAATTATATATAATTTGGAGAACGACTGTATTCAAGTGTAGTGATTGAAAAATAAGCTATAAATAGTCAAGAAATGTAGGGGTGAAGCAGAGCAAGATATTTCACCATGTTTTTCACTTTCTAACGTATATGTAAATATAAATAACTGGACTGACTTAGAGGGTATAAGAGTTAGTGTTCGTTGTGAAGGGCCAAATTACCACTGCATATCCTATAAATGAATTTTAATTTCAAAATATCAAGGGATTACAAATGAACTTATTAATGGTAAAAGTGATATTTGTATGTTATTATTATTTTATTTGACATATCGGACGCGATATCCCAGCTCGGGATACTTGCGCCTAAATACATTTTAGCAGATTATATACAATTCATTTTATACAACACAATAACCGGACTAAAAACATAATTAAAACTTAAACGATGGCACTCTAAAAACAGAAGAGAAAATCCAAAATGGATTATTTTATCAACCTATATACAACTCAATAACCGACTAAAAACAGAATTAAGACTGAAACGATGGTTTTCTCAAACAGAAGAGAAAATCCAAAATAAATTATTTTAGCAACCTATATACAATTCAGTATATACAACACAATAACCGGTTAAAAACACAATTAAAACTGAAACTATGGTTTTCTCAAACAGAAGAGAAAATCTAAAATGAACTTACAAAAACTATTGAATTTTACATAAGTGTCTTTGTTATATACAAATTCGCAAACCTCTTCGATGGGATAAAAATGATTACTTCTGTAGCTGTGGAATATCGGACATTCCATCAATAAATGCATTGAGTCTTGGTTTTCTTTTCCACAGAAACAGCTAGGATCATCCGTTGCCCCGATTTTCGACAGAAATTCTCCAAAATTACCATGACCCGTGACGAACTGTGAGTTATAAAAATTCGGACGAAAATAGAAAGGAATTCCAAATGGGAAAAATTTTCTGAATGTTTCATTAGTGTTAGCTATTGTTTCAGCCATTCTTGATTCTATGTAGTTATGAATTATAGTCGGGGCATGCGGTCTGAATACATTAATTTCTTCTTTTGATAAATTGGCCAAATCGTATTTTATTATCAACGATTCTATTTGATCTGTGAGAATAGGTATTTTTGCCAAACTATGAATACAATTTGATGAGGTCGTTTTATAGGCTCTCACTACCCAAAGAAGAATCTGATATTGCTGAGAGTTTAATCTTTGCTTACTTCTTTTATTAATAAATTTATACCATATTTCAGATCCATAGGTTAGTATTGGCCTGAAAAGAGTTTTATATAAAATTAATCTTTTTTTAGCATCCAATCCCCACATCTTCCCACAGAGTGAAAATAAAAGATTTTTCATACGGTTGATTTTACAAAGAATATCATTAATGTGGGGTGTGAAGTTAATTTTTGACTTAATTCTGTGATTAGAAAATTTTATCCCTAAAATTTTTACTTCTTCCACTGGTTTTATTATGAAATTTGGAGTTCCCATTGGAATATTTTTTTTGCCGTGCATATTTGTATGTTAATAAAGTAGCGTGATACTACAATGAAATTCGAATAACGAAAACTAATTAAAATCCTAAGTTTAAATCCCAACGAATGAATCCCAATGAATTTCAATATCAATTGATATAAATATACTGGATATTAAACAAACAAATGCTACAGATTTCTGGAGATGGGTTTCTTTATTAAACGTAATCTAAAGCTTTCGGGCATCTCTGCTTTTCTACAAGAGTACGCAGAAACATATAAACGCCGTGTCTTTTATATTTTTAAATGTCCAACTTCCTTTATTGATGATCAACAGAGATTCCAAAAGTGTCACCCAGCATATCTACAAACATGTCAACCGTCAGTGACAAGCAAGCCCAAGTAAGATGTCTCCAAGTTGGCCTCCAATCCTCAATTCCCAAAATAAACTCACCGACAAAATATCAAATAAAAATGTTTCTAGTTTTTTTACGCAAGAGTTAAATCGGGCTCGCCTCCTTTTTTTACTTTACCTTACTGAAATCTTGATTTTAAAATGGTGTAAGAGCTAGTATGTATTCAAATCTTACTTCTTCAGCTGCAAATGCTACTCAGTTTCTGGACAAAGGCTATCCTATTGATTTTCTTTTTCTTTTTCCTTTACTCCTTTCAATCATTTTTCGAATACTTTAATGATGAAGCACTCATTAATGATTAATTTGCTCGAAAAAATTATATTATTATTCGATTTAATTGAAGTTTGTTTTATTCTTTAGCAATATAGCAAAAATATAGCAAATTAAAGCTATAAAATGAAGTTATATATGGACTATGGACACAAAACATACCTAATTATAATGGACAAAATTACTATGTCAATTATCGAATAGGTTGATTGTTTTAATGCGTCTTTTATTTATAATTTCGCATTTATCCTTCAATTACAAAAAAAAAAATGATATCACTAATTAAAAACTATGGGTAATTTATATTTCAATAAAAATAAAGGTCACTTCTCTCCGGTCAAAATAGACGTTAAAACTAGACGCCATATATTGGCCTTGAAACTAACGGCCTCGTGTCGATGTCACTACACCAGTTTTGGCAAGCTGAGAAGCGTCCACCCTGAAGCGATGGTTTCGGGTCTATAGTCCTCGTCAGTCTAGGGCAGGCTTCATTCCATGAGATCTACACGGGATCAAAAGGAATCCTCACAATCTGTCAAAGAAGTGTCTAGCTGGTAAAGAAGCTGGGCCAAATTTATGACCAAATATAGATGGATATTTTCCCTAGAAGTATATTGATCAATAAAAATAAAGGTCACCTATTCTATCAAAATAGTCGTCAATGGGCGGTTCTCAGTTTACCAAAACTGTTAATGTGGCTTTGTCACCGACCCAAGGCCGTTAGGTTGCGACAAGTTCCAATGGATGCCGACTAGTTTTGATATCTATTTTGACGGGAGAATTGACCTTTATTTCTATTAATCAATATCCTTCCGGCGAAAAATTTCCATCTATATTTTGGCCATAAATTCGGCCAAGCCACTCTAGCAAATTGTGAAGATTCCCTTTGATCCCTTGTGGATCTCATAGAATAAAGTCCGCCCTAGACTGAAGAGGGCCATTAGCCCGAAACCATGGTCACCAGGTGGCCGCTTCTTAGTTTGCCAAAGCTGGTGTTGTGGCTTTGTCACCGACTCGAGGCCGCTAGTTTGCGGCGACTGTCAATGGATTGCGTCTAGTTTTGACGTCTATTTTGACGAAAGAGAGGACATTTTTATTGATCAATATTCTCCCGTCATATATATCATATTTATGACATCTCCTATCACTTTACTAATTCTTAAATGGCTCTTCCTTATACTCCACCATGTGGAAAAGTTCTTTTAGCATTTATTCTATAAATATTAAATATATTTACGGAGTAGCAACAGCTCTAGATAAACTCCTTTCAAGAAAGGAATACTACTTTTGCTTTTTTTTTTTGTTGTTATTCTTTAAGGATAATTATTTACCTTTTTAACTAAGCTAAAAAAGATTACTACTTTCTTCCGTAATTCTGATATCTTGAAATTTATCAACATACTAGCGGATGTGTACCCGGCTTCGCCCGGGTTTTATCTGAGTGAAAGTTTGCCTAACGAATATTATTGAAAATAATTTTCCGGAACATAGACTATTATGATAATAATGATAATAATATTCATTACATTATATTTTTTTATTATATATTTATATAATACGAATGGCCCGGGCAACGCCCGGGTTTTACCCGAGTGCGTATTTATTTTAAAAACGTTTTAATTCAAATACTATTCGTTACAATTATAAATTGGCGCCATGGATGTCACTCTTGTGAAACGTCCCGTTCCAAACTGTGTGTTTTTAAAATGTTTTAATTAACATACTATTCGTTACAATTATAAATTTGAACGATAGGCTCATTATTTCTTTATACCGTTATATTATATATATTATATTTATTATATATATATTACACGTTATTTGTTTTCTTGGCCGACTGTTTTACATATGGTGTTATCTTAAAATTGCTTGTTTTGAATATTTTTTAGATTGAGATTATTAGCTAGTATGTAAAAAAATTAACTCTGTTGAAATTTAATTTTGTATTTATATATAAATAAAATTAACTCTGTTGATTTTTTTTTGTATTTAATCGATAACAGCGAAGTTACGCATGTTAATGTTAGGGAAACATATTTTGATGTTACGCAAAACCTGCTCCATCTCGTTTTACATAAATGTTGAAAATTTGGTCGAAATTGATGCATTGTAACGAAAGTTTTTAGTGAACAACACTTATGAAATTTGCATTTTATTACTATAGATGAGTTTAGCATCATACGAACTTTTATTTATTTTACACAGTTTTAATGAAAAGGCACAATTTGGATTATAGATTATAAACACAAGGTAATAAGACCAAATTCTAATACACCTATCCCCCGATTTACACGGTAGATACGTTCCTGAGAAAAATGTGTAAATCGGGGGATAGGTGTACACAGAAATAAAAATAAAATACATTGACAGGTTAAAATATGTAGTCAGCACATAAGCTCGGGATTCCTCGTGAGATGTGTACACAGCGCATGTGTTCAATCACAGTAGCATTTAGTATAGTGCGATAAAAACAAAAAAAAAACTTATTTGGAAAACCGTGTAAAAGCGAAAACGTGTAAAACAAGTACCGTGTAAATCGGGGGATAGGTGTATATTATTTACTTATTTATTTAGATTTTGTCTTATTACCTTGTGTTTACATTGTTTTAAGTTTATATTTTAAAATGTATTGATTACAATTATACAAATATTTGAAATATAGTGAATTGTATAGTGAAAAGAACACACTTTTAACACATACTTCAATAAATAATGTATATATTCGCTCTACAAGCTTGACACCCTAATATGATTGAGTGGAGATAAGAAAGAAGAAGAAGATGAATATAATCTTTAAAATAAATATAATATTTTAACATATTTTGATAATAAGATCAGTATCATAATTGTAATGGCAAAATATTTTTGAGAATTATTGTGTTATATTGAATTATTTTGGAAAACTTCCTAAATATGAATTGTCTAATAAAAGAGTTGGAAAAATAAATAGCACAACTCCAACATGGAAAAAGATTTGTCCAGAGGTATAATGTATTGGGGTCAGCTCTCCTTCCTGATGCAATAAAGATAGGAATGAATGGAGCCATTTCTGTCTGGTCCATTCTCACTGAATTAATTTTTGTTTGTATGACTCTAGGACCGCCAATATATTTTATAGCTGCGAATTCCGTTGTGTATTTTGTGAATGCATTGTGGGTAAAAAAACAATACAAATCTATATTATTATTTATTTTATTGTAATATTAACGTATAAAATTTATAAAAATATAAAGATATGTACTAATTTTAAATAATTTTTAAAATACCTTCTTGTGGGTGTTAGAAAACAAATAGTAATAAATATAGAAGTTTTATAGGAATCGAATGTAATACAGTTTGATGTTATAATCAATGGTATATGTGAATTTTCATTGAAACTATTAAAAAAATATTTATTTTTCATTCGTCAGATAAAAGGTGATTCTATTTGATCATTTGTTCTATACTGTGTTGTAGCAATATATCGTTTTGATTGGAAAATTGGTATACTTTGACCATTTATAACCCCTAATTATACACCTTAGCTGTTTATTAGATTTTAATTATACGAATATTTGTGCCATTGACCCTCTCCCTAGCACTATCGACAACAACGCATGCGCAGCGTCATTTTATTTTAAACTTTATTCCTGACGCACGGCAGCGGATCCACAAACTTGTTCGTTTTCTTTAAAGCATTTTAGGCAATTATTTTTGTCTTAAAATGGTAGATTGGAGAAACTTAGACATGTTGGACATTTGTCTGTATGATATTTATCTTCGAATTTATTTGTTATGTATGCGAATGGATAAATTTCTGGCATATGTATATGCTGCCAATAAAAGATTTTCTATCATTACGATAGTCATATGGTAATAGATAATAAAATCATAGAAATTAATAGACTTACAATACCTTAAGTGTTAAATATCCTTTTATTTTTTTCGTTTCCTTCAAAATACCAAAGCTGTGCATCAATATTTTAAGTATATTTTCTTCATAGGAATGTGTTAGCGTTTATAATTCTATTTCAACATGAACTAATGACACCAAATTTACTATCAGCATGTTAGATGAGATTTAAAGCATTAATGGGATCTTACCTTGAGGGACGTATTTGACTTACAATTGTCCACGGCGATAAATCGACAGGAAGAAGTAATTTGATTCAATCTCTCATGAGATAAAAAAGAAAGGGGACAAAGGAAAGAAAGAAAAGAAATTCTAGAAAATGTCTCGGACCATCGATTTGTCTTGGGAAGGGACGATTTGTCTCTGGAAATGTCCTCGGGAATCAATCCAGGGTCTTTTTTTGTGGTAGACGACGCGGCAAATCCCTAATGAAGAATAAAATGGCGTCGGGTATCTTTAGGCAATCAAAAATATTTGACAGATTGTTCGAATCTTCGTCTAGAATCTATCTTCATTAGGAAACTCAAGCAAAGTTCTGTTTTTATTGTCATATAGATGCATCCATTAGGTAATTGGTGGAATTTAAGAGTTGTCTACAAAATAGCAATTAAAATTAGTTTGTGTAGAAATTTTCAAACTTATATACTTTGTAATTAATATATATCATTTAGATTTACTCATATTAAAAAAAGACAAGCCATTTTTACCTCGGTACACATAAAATTGAAATGTTTGCAAACGCACTATGCATTATTAATGGTGCAAATGCATTTTAGGTTGAAAAATAACGAGACACTATATTTAAAGCATAAGCGCATACAATCAGACAATTAAAGCATTTTACACTTATTAGATATATTAGAATAGTTAAAGAGGACGAATACAGAAAACATATATCAATTAGAAAAACAAGAGAACACGACTCTTCACACAAAAAAAAAATAGCACGCTAATTATGAAAATTTGAGAGACAATATCTGAAAGAGCTTTATGTATAAGACATCAATGAAAAAAACTTTTCAGAATAACCTTGTTAAAAAAAGAAATTTTTCCTACATCTGAAAGAATCGTGTTCAAAATGTGACAATAACGCGACTCTGCACAAGAATCACATTAAATGAGAATAGTAATTGCAGACAAAATCACCAAGAAACCTATTTGAAAAACAGACAATAACGCAAATGTCCACAACAATCACATGGAAACAATAAATTCAGAGCAAATTTCTAAGAAGCCCATTTTCAAAACAGACAATAAAGCGACTTTTCACACAACAATCGTATCGAATGAAAACAGAAATTTCAGACAAAATCATCAAGAAGCCCATTTGTAAAACGGACAATAGCGAAACTGTTCACAGCAATCACATTGAATGAAAACAGCAACTTCAGACAAAATCACCAAGAAGCCCATTTGCAAAACGGACAAGAGCAAAACTGTTCACAACAATCACATTGAAGGAAAACAGCAATATCAGACAAAATCACCAAGAAGCTAATTTGCAAAACAGACAATAAAGCGACTGTTCACAACAATTATATCATGCTTTTAGAAGAATCCATCAGGCATTATACACGGAACCCATCAAGACGTACAGTAATACGAATGATTGAGAGAGAAGCGCATGCTTTAAACGACATCACACGAATTACTCACACGAACTTGGGTTTCGTGGTAGAGTTGGTGGTCCTGGAACATTAGCAAACATTAGTCCAGAGCACTAAGAGGCCGATTCCGCCAAGTAAAAAAAAGGAACCACTTCACGCCTCTAAAAATAAAAATTTTCTTTTCAAGCTTGAAGTAAGATGATAAATCCTTCCAAAACAGAGTCATAGGTTACTTGAAGAGAATATTTCATCCAGAAGCAATATACTTATTCAGAATTATTTACTCAGAATTAAAGTTTGAAATAAAAGAGTTATTAGAAGAGAAAATTGCGATAAAGTATAAATAAGAATATAAACGGTAGCAATGCGTTTATTTATTCGTGCAAAGTGCAAGCTTTTGGATCTTTATAATCCTTTCACAGGCCTGTGAAAGGATTATAAGGAATGAAAGCTTGCACTTTGCACGAATAAATAAACGAATTGCTACCGTTTATATTCTTATTTTATATTTTCTATTATTCTTTTGAAGGTATATCAGATCCAAAAATTATAAGACAAAAAGCTATATGAATATTCAGTGAAAAATGTATATTTTATCATCACAGTTACCATATAGTCAAATAAGGGCAAACCATTTTTCAAGATGTAAGAAATTGAGAGAGAATGATAACAAATTTTAAATAAAGTTGTGAAAGAGTGTTTGACAAATATTTTAAATAAAAAAATCGTGTAGGGGTAGAGAAAAAGTCTTACATAGATCTGCAAGGACAAAAGGAAATGTGAAAAAATTCAAGAAATTGTTCCTGATTCGTTATTTGTGTTTACCTTCCTATTATCTCTATATATCGCTGTAAACCTTTGTCGACTTGTCAGATCTACAGGATCGCTGTTTAAACAGAACAAGCTATTATTGGCAGGTTGAGAGTGGTAGAGTTTGAATATATACAAGGGTAGATCAATAAAAAACGATGAATATTTTTGAAAAAGTGCAAACTAAAATACAATTTTATTTTTTAATACTCTACATAACACCCTCTTTTTCTATACATTTCTTTCAAAGGTAAGGTAGCTTGTTGTTGTTGTCGTGTCTGATGAAGAGCCTCAGATGTCTCCATGCATCTTAATCACAGCAGCAGCAATATCCACTATCTTGGGTGTGTAAAGCTGCTGCTCTGGGTCTATGTCAATTTTCTGCAAGGCTGCGGCCATTGCTGGGCATCAGAATATGTGAGTAGGTGTTAGTTCCACACCAGGACAGTTGTTACATGTTGTTGCATGTTGCAGGTAGCTTGTAAATTCCCTTTAATAAACAATCTTTTTTGTGTTGGGCAAGCCATCCATGCACCGCATTTTTAACCTCATCATCAGTCTTGAAAGTCATGCCCCTTAAAATATTTTTAAATGTCAAAATGAATAATAATCACTCGGGGCTAAATCAGGAGAGTAAGGAGGATGGATTAGAATTTTAAATTTTAATTTATTGATTGTTTCAATGGTGAGATTTGCCACGTGGAGCCGAGCATTATCAGACTGTAGGGAGTAGCGTGATTTTGAAGGTCACGCGCTTTCAACGCATCCTAGTGACCATTTCTTACACTACTAACTATTTTTTACAACGTTTCGTTCGCAGAAAAAAAAATAGGGAAACTTATTTATTGGATGACCCTCGTATATACATGGCTCGATAAGACCTCATATTTAATTTATACCCAGATGGTGTGTGAATAGTTTGCTGAAGAAAAATGTACTCAATGAAAGAAACTTTAAATGTGTAATTTTCATATATTTCCGACTCAAATTCCAATGCAAAGGGCGTCTAAATTTACACTAACGATTTGACATAAAATATGACATAAGAAAATCTTATACATCTAATCTTTATAATCAATTTGATACTCGAACACCTTCGTGTGTGGGTGCAGTAGAATATATATGAAACATCTGCACACACAAAATAACAATCGAAAAACGAAAAAAATATTATACTTATATTACCAGGGTTATCTATCTTTTTGTTGTTACTGTTGTTGTCGAATTTTGAGGTCAGTATCATTCAAGGGCTTTTAGAACAGTTTCCCTAAGACTTATTTCTTAGCATTTTCACTAATACAAAAGCACAATAATATATATGGGTGCCAGATATAGGTATAGTATATAGGGTGCCAGAAAGGTATGAGTGGAAACGGAATGCTTGAAATTCTTGTCTCATCTCTACTCTTAAAATTTACATACTACAACGTCCTATTCTATTGGAAATACACTTTGTTTGGCTCTCCAATAATCAAAATTAGTATTTCAACTAAAAAAAGGATCTTATATAATTTTAGATCACTCTGATGGTAAAAATATTGGCCTACTAACTTGTCTTGTCTTTATTGTTTGCGCAAAAGCATTGCTCTTTGTGAAAATGTTTATTGACACTCATGGACAACTCTCAAGGAAGTTGTACCTTTTAGTATGTTTATCGGGATTCAGACAATAACTCTTAAATATATTACAGTGACCTTTATTGAAGACACACGAAATAACCAAGTCTAAACAAAATTGCCTCTGTCTCCTTAAAAATAAACAATCGGCGAAAATTGTATAATTCAGATGAAAGCTTATGTCTTCCTATAGTTTACTTAAATACTATAATCAAGAGTAAATCTATCTGTGTCGCATATATAAACAGAATCGTTCAATACAGTATTAGAGCTCTTAAAACGGTCTGAGGGATTAAATTGACGAAACCACTTAAAGGTTCACCACTGATGAACCAAGCGCTCCCACCATTTTATTTTCATGGTGGTAAGGAAATAAGAAAGTCTGTTTAATTTAAGAAAATTCGTGTTTAATAATTTTATCTCTAATATGTTTTAATGATATTTGTTGAACAAGTAGTTAAACTTTCTATTAAATAATGTGGAGTAAGAGATATTCTCAAAGTATATTATTCCATGTTAAGAATATTGCAATCATTATAATAATATCCAATAGATGGCAGCTCTTCCTTAAACAATTGATATTTTTCTTCACATTTTACTTGACAATAGAAAAGTTTGATATGTTTACAGAATTAGTTTTTTTTACTTTTTTCTTTATCTCATATTGCGAATTGGGTTTATTGCTTATATCGCCTGAATATAAATTTAGAGTGTTCTTAACATATTAAGTGATTTACCTATATCCGAAAATTAAATGCGTTTTTTTCTTAGAATTTCTCTAGGATTAAAGAATCCCATTAAACTCTTCGGTTTTTCAATAAATCTTTTTTTCCCTATCAACGCTTTCTAAATGTCACCAAATTCTTCCGTAGTGAACATAAACTATAGATTTAAAACAAAAACTTTATTAAATATTGTGAAAGTTAGCGCATAAATAATGTACGTATATTCTCTTTATGGATGATATCAATTTATCTTCATGAATTATAAAAATAATTATTAAATATATGTTTAAGTTTTCATACAAAATTGAGGCAGCATGTCTTTAGTAATAAGGGCCAATAAGGAGTATGGTCTCCTACTGCTATGGGATTTTCACAAAGGCTTTAATAGTGATTATCAGACTATGAAAAGAGTATCTTAAGGCAATAAATTACTCTGCTTAAGAGAACAAAAGTCATTTTTAGAAAAGTTCTGAGAGGGTGAGATCTTCTTCTTTCTTATCTCCACTCAATCATATTAGGGTGTCAAGCTTGTAAAGCTTGAGACTTCGATGGTGTCTGCTGGGGATGAGTAGAGCTCATCAATGGATGAGTCAATACAGTCAATAATGTGTTCAAGATTGGGTGAGGTAGAATGCGTCTGCTTTTGTCATTAAGGCTGGGAGCACTACTCAGTGGCAGGCCGACTTAGCTCCAAAAGAAATGGCCGCCTCTGACATGAGTAACAGACGCCATGTGCAGCCGCTCCTAACATGGAGTACAAACGCTGCTCATCCTGTATCCCTGGATTAGGAGTCCTTACAGGGTACTATCAGCCGGGCCAGCTGAGCCCAGTTTTTAGTGAGCTTGTTACTACTCCCCCTCCTCCTTTTTCATCTGGGCTTGGGACCGTCAAAGGTGGAGTTTGAGAGGGAGAGATGACATGCTCTAATAGTTTTCCTATAGCATCCTTATGTCCTATTGGATTCTTAGATTCTCTTCCTCAGAATATTCACATTCTCTCCAAATTCATTGGCTATCACTGCTCTATTCCGACAAAAACAAGGCATCCTTCATAAAATTAAACTGGAGGCCAATGACTACTCTCAATATTTCCACATAAACTGTTTTTAAAAAGGTGTACAATTGACTTCTTTATATGATCAATAATAAAAGTATGAATAAAACTTCTACCAGACTGAACACTAGGCTGATGAAGTAACGTTTTCTGAAAATTATCTAGAATATTGTGTTGTTCAAATTCGGTTGTTTTAGCTCTTGTAATTTTAAAGTTGGTCATTTGTTCACATTCCCTGCGATAGTGCCTGGGGAATTCATTGCCAGCTTGGTTGATGAACAATGAACACTAAAACATTGAACTTGTTTGTTTTTCCTTTAATCTGGATCCTTTATTTATCCTGTGTTTGTGAAACCCCACTCTATATAACGATATAGATAGTCTAAAACATTATATACATTCATGGACTCGTGAAAAGTATTTTACCTCGTTGGTCGTCTTTTTTTTTTTAAGGAGCCATGGCAATTTTGTTCACACTTGGTTATCTCGCGTGTCTTCAATTATTACAATTATTTTATTTCCAAAGCGCTATATCCCGCAAGGGATATTTGTGCCAAACAAGGAGAAAAGTTTATTTACATAAGTTATTTACATTATTCAACGCATGAAAACATTAGAGATCCAGAATTTGTAGAATGTTTAGAATGTATTATATATATATATATAATACAATAATATATATATAATACATTCTAATATATATATATAGTGTTCAATAAAAGTCACTCACGTGTATCAAATATCTTTCCAATTTATTGTCTGAATCACGATATACATGCTTAAAGGTACAATTTCTTAAGTTTTGTCCATGAGTGTATATATATATATATATATATATAATTAAAAAGGCATATATTGGATCAAAATATCATTTATTTTACCAATATTTCAGCTGGCTGAACGCCAACCTTTATCAAGGTGTTATAACATTTTAAAGTGTTTAAAATATATATATATATGCACACGCTGACTTTTAGAACTGCTACCTCATTGAGGAAGTACACGACAAACGCAAAATTTACATAAAAGATACAATATGATTAAATTTTTTAAAATGATTAAAATTTCAACCTCAATATGCCTAACTGTAGTAGCAACGTCATTTACAGCCTATGTTAAAAGGGAGAGATGGTAAAATTGATTTCTTTTATAGAAATTGTTTTTACATTTTGGTTGCTTATGTTGATGTAATGACTCGTGCAAAAAGAGGAATTCATGTAATACAATAGGAAGAATTGTATTGAGAACACGCAATATTTGATACATTGAACATGTTGTGTATAATGAAAGGAAGGTATTGATTAAATTTACAAGCAATTTTGAAATCGAAAGTAGCATAAATCAATAGTCAGAGTAGCCACCTCAGCTGCAATAACAGCTTCAATCCTACTAGGAATCGAGTCCAACACAGTTTGAATATTCCCATCCCTGGACGCTTTATTTTTCCGTTTACCAATACTCTTCACAATTTATCCTTTGATACCTCATCCCTAAGGTTAGACATAATCGTTTTTTCTCCTTAAAATAAATTTCGATTTTTCGTTCAAAAGAAACACATACGGGATAATTTTCAAATGTCGTTTTACAGTTTAAATGTGTTGAATTATTGTGCTATCTGTTATAGTAGATTGAAATTATTTTAGATGCGTATGATTCTTTTCTTAAAATTGAACAACTGCCGTTACTGTAATGATCAAATAATGTGAGGACCTAGATAATGAGTGGTCAACCCCCCAGTGGTTTTGCCAGTTTAATCTACCATACCGCTGTAGTTTTTTGGCACGTCATCCTTGCGCAGGGGCCATGCTTATCTTCTCTGTATCGATCCAATTTTAGTAATTGTACCGTCATACAAACATGTATAGCCGCTGTACTATTGCATTTTCTGTTTTACCTTTATTTTGATAATGAAGATGACCTCTTGTAAAAGATATTCTAAATGAAATATGGATATAAGATTTGATATGACAGAGCAGAAATACTTATAATTATAAATATGCTTTGAGAAATATCTCCTCCGCAAAAAAAGTTGATATATCAGGTTCAGGCACAGAAATCCATGCGGTTCCAACTCTATGCCATAGTTCACCAATCAAACTGGTTGGAGGAGGTTGGCGTACTAGTCTTAAAGTAATCATGAGAGAACAAGATGTTTCCAATTGATGGGAGATCTGTAAAACGTGCTTGTCAGGGCTACAGGGGAAATCCTCTACATCGTGTAAAATCTGAGCAGCATGAGTAACATGAGATCGTGTGATTGTATCGTTGAACGGTTGTGGGAAGACTTCTCAGATAGGATAATTCTGTAACACTACCGGACTGTAAACGTTCTTCCTCTGAATTATAATTTAATGAAATCAATAAAGAATCCAAAGCTAAGTCTCGTTTATAATTATACTAGCCGAATGACCCGGGCAACGCCCGTGTTTTACCCGATTGAATGTTTTGATCCAAATAATATTTGTTGCAATTCTACCGCCTACCGCCCGCAATGCGCGCGCACAGGGAAGTCACGTGCTCGCCGGCAGCCAACGGGCGCGCGCCGCCGGCAGGGTGGCGCAGCAAACGATGACACGTGATCGTAGCCGACCAATAGGAGGGCGCCGGCAAACCGTGACAGAGTCGGCCGTCCGGCCGGTTGACGGATAGATTAGGAAAGACGCTCGTAACTGTATATAGAATTTCCCTTGCTTTCGGGCTAACATTTTCGGCGTGTATAGTTAGCTAGAAGTTATACTCCTAGTTTCTCCTGTCGAAAGGCATGCTAGCCCAAAAGCTAGAGAAATAAAATCGAGAAACTTATCTCTGAATGTTTTACTGATTTTATTAAACTTCTCAGGACTATAACGGATGCTGTTCAAATTACCAGTTATACTAACTAGACGTTACTGTGATGTGTAACCAATGATATCATCACTCTAGGTGATGGGCCTGTGAGATGGCGATCAGTACAGCCAGGCATTAGACTTTCCCCTTTCTACACCCGGCCGTCATGGTAATGGATGGATATTGTAGATTCGACCTAAAATACGCTGGGACTCCACTGCAACGTCCATGTTCGATGTTTAACGCATATAGAGTAGGGAAGGTTATTTCTAACTACTTTGCATAAAAACATGGTTGAGAAAACAACCTCCAGCATATTTCCAAATCAAATTTACAGCTTGGAACTGGAGGAAATGTATAGACTCCACTGTAGAATATTTTTAATAATACGAGGCTGGGAAAACCATCGACCATCCTCCTTACAACCAGGACATTGCCCCCACCGACTTACACTTGTTTCGCGCTCACAATGAATACCTCGCGGGACAGAAATTGGAGTCAGACGAAGATGTGCAAGAAGCAATCGTCAGTTGGCTTCACGACACTGCGGAAGAGTGGGATGACGCCGGTATAAAAAAAAACTGGTTTCCAGGATGCAAAAAGTGATTGATCGTCAAGGCGACTATGTTTAAAAATAGCCAAATGTTCAACCTTTTCCAATCAAAATTGTAAATAAATTACATTTTCCATGAAAAAAAATGGGAGATCTTACTTTTCAATAAACCTTCGTACCATTCTATTCACCAATATTTGATTTATATGTGTACAAATTTTGAATTTAAAATATTTAGTACTTTTCGAGTTATGGCCAAACAGGCATTACTTTTTGAACAACCTATATAGATTCGATTTCACCTACATTTGACGTATTTATTATCATTATCAGCAGATATCCTTGGGAATTTGAAGGTTAACCATCCGTCAATTTACACGATGTCATGTCAGTCTCTGAGATGGCGAAATGATATTGATCCTCACAATATATTGGATCAATATTCATATTCACATATTCAATTGCCCATGTGAGAGGATGTATTCACATAAATGAACATTGTAATTTGTATTAAATATGTTGTGTGTTGTCTAATATAAATAGAAAACTCTTAGAAAATCAACTTCAACGATATACGATAAAATTGAATAAATTCGGGAATCTACGAAAAACTTAGTTTTAAATCCTATTTTGTCTTTATTGCAAGAATTCTTATTTAAGATGTTTCAGTGTGATATGAATGCTAGCCACCCAAATTGCAACACCAAGAAAGACAAGAGATATCACAAAAATATTTTGTAGATAACATGTTGGCCAAGTATCAAATGATTAAATTTATAGACTTCTGCGAAGTGTGGTTCCTGCCAGAATTAGTGGCCAGAGTAGCCGGCATTGTTGGAGATCACCGCTGCCACACGCCTCGGCAATGATTCAAAGAGACTTTGGATGTGTTCTTGGGGTACAGCAGACTAAGCAGGTTCCACACGTTTCCAAAGTTTATCTGGTATGGCAGCTGGGGACGCAATCTGGGTCAATCGTTGAGCAACCATGGACCACATGTTTTCTATCGGCGAAAGATCCGGAGAGCGAGCCGGTCAGGGAAGCAATTCAATCTGGCGATTGACGAAAAACCTTTGGACAATGCGCGCCACGTGTGGTCGCGCATTATCCTGTTGAAATATGGCTGTGAGCAAGCCCTGAAGGTAAGGAAGGAAAACTGTTTCCAAAACCTCGGAGATGTAGCGTTGGCTGTTTAAAGTACTGGCAATGCGTACTAGAGGGAGTGCGAGAGTGATATCCAATACTGCCCCATACGATAATTCCCGGTGCAGGAACAGTGTGGCGGTGCATAATGCAGCTGTTCAGCATCTTTTCTCCACGGTGTCTCCAGACTCGAATACGAACATCGTGGTGTTGCAGACAGAAACGTAACTCGTCAGTAAAGACAATTTCAATCCATTCTGCCGTCCACATCCTTCTTTCATCGCATCATTGGCGGTGGAGACGTCTGTGGTTCTGCATTAAGAGTAGACGAAGCAAGGGACATCTTGCGGACAGACCACAATGCTGTGAACGGCGTCGAATGGTACGCGCAGACACTGGATGATGCGTTACAGACTGAATGTGCTGTGCTACGGTTCGTGATGTGACTGAGCGATCTGTCACTGCCATGTGCACAATTTGCCTGTCATCACGTGAAGTGGTGCACTGAGGTGGATGCGATCGAACACGTCGGTCCGTCGTACCTTTCTGCATTCAACGATCACATATCCGCATTATAGTTGTTTGGTTTCGTCCAACAGGACTACACAGATAATTCACAATCTCGGTAGGCCACTATCTTTCCTCTGTCGAACTCGGATATTTGATCAAAAGGTGATCGCTGTTTTCTACGAGGCATAATTGATCGTTTAAAAAAAATAAATAAATAAAACACAATTTCCGAACTTGAAATCGTCGAAATCCCCAAGCCTTAAATAGTGCTTTGAAGTAGAGCCACAGGCACGCGAGATGTGTGTCTGTGCTGAAATTCGAATCATTTTAATATCTCACCTCCACTAATGCATGTTGTGAATTTCATGTTATTTGCATGCCTCTTTCAGGGTGTTACATTCACAGTGGCCAGCAGTTTATATTATGCAGAGAGAGGTTGTGTAAATATGAAGCATAAAGCTGGCCATTAACTGAGTAAAATACATTTGAAGAGACTCCATCACAATTTAAAACCAAATATTTTAAAAGACAATTATTATCCTTCTTCCATTGTGTGTGCGCATGTGTGGGTGTCTGTGTGCGTGTGTGTCCCCTATGCAACTCTAGTATTGTCCAGGCTAGAAATTACTTAACTCTCTTATTCATGCCCTGGAGATTTTAAAGTTACTGATTATTTTTGTTTTATAAATTAATCATATTCGTTACTAAAAAATATGTCTTCAAAGCGCGTATCTGTTTTTGGACTACTGAATAAATTTATTGATTTTTTATGATATATATATATATATATATTTATGAATAGTATTATTATAAAATATTAATCAATTAAGTAAAACTGTCAAGATATATATTTAAATTATTCACTTGACATTGATAAGCCATAAGAGCGTCTTAGCTCGGGAAACCTCGTTTTTTACAATAAAAAAATATACCCATTATTAATATTTTGTTATTTTTTGAACAAATTATTAATATTTATGCATATATACGAAAGAATCATCTCTCCTTTTTATTAAAATCATATTGAATCAATTTTGTTAAGATGAATCAAAACAATATCTGGTGTCGCTGGAGACCCACTGGTGATTCTCCACCAAACTCTGCAGCGCTGGCAGAGGCGCCATGTTCATTGTACATAGTGTATATAATGTATATTATATTTTTAAATAGTGCAGACTGTGCACTTTGAATGTATAGACAAGATATCAATAAAATTATTTTAATTGTCAATTGTCAAAACAATATCAACGCGCTGAACTTCAGAGTTTGTCAGGAAATCGGTGATATCTTAATGTCAAACTTCAAAATGTCACCTAATGACAATAGAGAAACCCCGAACTTAAGACCAAAATATGTCACACATCCAAAATATCTGGTCCAATGGTTAGATGTAAAATGACTGTGTCTACTATAATCAAATGTTAGCAATGACATTTAAGATACAATTTGGAAAAGCTATGTCTTATCAATGATGAGTCTTCCAATTAGTTAAAGTTTCAAACTGTTAACATTACCTTTGATGAGAGTTAATTTATTCCTTTAAATATTAAATTCGTTTTTTAGATTTTAAAAAGGTCTATTATATTTCCAATCACATAGATTCAACCATATGTTCGTCACATTCAAATATTATTATGCAAAAAAAAAAAAAAGAAATTACATCAAATATTATATTTTTAAATAAAATGTTATAGAAAGAAACTTATTCCGAGATTTTAAATATATTTTATCTGTATAATAAGCCAGCGTGTATGTGCAATTTACATATATATCTCAATGTTAATTATCTGTAGGGAACTGAACTAAATGTGCTTACATTGAAGATTAATAATAAATCACAAGGCGATCTATTTATTTGCATTGAATGGAATTTAATGTGCAAAAGGATTACATATAAATTCCAAGGGAAGATATAGCATGGGAAATCAATATGTATGTTTAAAAATATCAAAAATAAATATCAGATTGATATATTTGCATAGTAGGTGAACAATGTTATAAAAAACACACGTATGGTGATGTATTTGCATAGCAGGAAGACCAATGTGTAAATAAACCTAAAAAATTCTCGATATTTTTCATATCAAAAGAAACACACAATGTGCAAAATAAACTAGAATAATAAATCTCAAGATGATAAACATTTACATAGAGTCAAAACAATGTGCATAAAAGGTCATGAATAAATTTCAATAAAATTTAATTAAAAATGCATATATTGGATCAAAATATCATTTATTTTACCAATATTTCAGTTGGCTGAACGCCAATCTTTATCAAGGTATTATAAAATATTAATGTGTGTCAACAACAAACTCAAATGTGACGCTGAGTTTGTTGTTGACACATATTAATATGTTATAATACCTTGATAAAGGTTAGCGTTCAGCCACTGAAATATTGGTAAAATAAATGATGTTTTGATCTAATATATGCCTTTTTATTTAAAGATTTATTTATGGATTGCTCTATTTCAATAAAAATATAAGTTTCAATGTGAGATAATTTTATTACATGAGAACCAATATGTGAATATGGTATAAATAAACCTTAAGGTGGTATAATTGCATGCATGCAAATCTATGTGAGGGTACACATCTACACATGTATAAGTAACTTACGAATTAAGAGTAGAATTCCCATCGCTGCAGTGCACAAACAAACACAACCATATGATAGACACAAACATACTAATTGATCAGACAAGGAACATAAGACAAGGAACACGTTCAAAGATTGGTTTAACCATTTTTTTCTGCACTCACGCACCAACATCTCAAGTTTAATCGATACACAGTAGAACCTCCCTGTAAAGGATACCTAATTGCAGAGTCAAAGTGTCCTTTAGGGAGAGATGTCCTCTTACCGGAGAATTTCTATAGAGTAAAAATGGTAATTTTGCAAATAAAAACTGTCCTTTATAGAGAGGTGTCCTCTAGAGTGAGTGTCCATTCATGGAGATTCTACTGTATATATAATTACAATAAGTTTTTATAGCTTTACAAATACACGAAAAGCATTTCTGTAGACGCATCATGTCAATAATGTTAATGTTAGATTTTATTAGAGTAAACACACATAAACCAAAACTTTAAAATATTATTTTGATAAGTTGAATATCACCTGGAGAGGAGAGGAGTAAATTATTAAAAGTACAAAATCGTGTGAGGCGTAGAATTTCCTGTAAGGTACTATTAAGCCGAGAATTCAAGCATTTCTGCCATTTTACAGAAGTTATAAAAGGGTATCGTTCTTATTTTTACTTCTGTAGAAGGACAGAATTGTTCGAAAGCTCGGCTAAATTAAAACCCTTACAAGAAATTCTTCATCTCACAGCTTCGTACTTTTATCGACAATTTTGATTAATAAAATTTTTATCAATAAAATCACACATAATGTAGAAAATAATTCATGTAATATATTTCTCAACCGTTTTAATGTTCTCGAAAACATGCAAATATTGTATTGATGATTATGCAAAATACTGTATATATGCATGGGAATCCTACGTGATACAGCTTATAACATGGAAAAACCGGGTTTTTCTCTGGATGTGGTCTCTTATCATAGGTTCCTCCATGCTATGCTAGGGGATGGATCTCTGATGAGAGACCAGATTTAGCCATGTTCTCACATGTGACACTCTCAAATACATATTGATAGATGAACATTTATACAACGTTAGTATTCATTATCACAAGAGATTGAGAATTTAGACAATTTAAAAAAAAATCATAGGATACCGTAACCCTTTTTATTTACTTGATTATAGGAAGCTTTCAGGGAAGCCCTTCTTCAACTAAGGTTTTAGTTATATGAAGAAGGCCTTGTGTATGCCCGAAAGCTTCCTTTTATCAAGTAAATAAAAGGAATTGCGGTGTCTTAAGAATTTTTTTTTAAATTCATACAACGATTTACATATATAATTAAAATATAATCTAAATATTTGTCATTTTTATTACAATATAGACGAAACTTTTCATAAGAAGTCTTCTCTATTTAGTATGGACGGTGGCAAAATACCTCTTGACACAACCATCATTGATAAAGAAAAGGGATATTCTAAAAAAAAAAACGAATCTTCTTCATTTGTAATGCAAATGTGTTAGTTGAGATTTACCAGAATATTTTGTGAGAAATCACACTCATTTTTAGAATTTTGTTTAGAATTGCACATCCACTCATGGACAAAACTCAAGAAAGTTATGCCTTTTAACATGAATATCAGGATTAAGACAATAACACATAAAAATATTTGAAATACAGTGACCTTTATTGAAGACACACGAGATAACCAAGTGTGAAATAAAATACCTCTGTCTCCTTAAAAAACTACCAGCAACATCAAAAACTTTCTAATTCCTCAAGTTTTGTCCATGAGTGTATAGCTTATAATGAATCAATGACCATCTTTTGCCTTCGTATATAAATGATATCATGAGTTATTTTTAATATTTTAATACCATGTACATTGTACATAATATATGTACTTTGAATGCTCATGTTAGACCATATGTTATATCAGACTATTTAAAAAATATTGTCAAATAGCTCCATCCAGATGGGACAACTGTCAATCATCCCTGGACCCCGGGAGGGGGGAAGCTGATATGTAAATAAGGAAAACGGGACGGTGGCTAACGCCGTTCATTAGGATTAACTTTTAACTTGGGTAAGTTGTACAAAACTCTCTCTCTCCCTACAACTACCCCTTGTAATAAATTATTTATTCCCAAATTTGCCCTTGCTTTATTTATCTCCGCGACATATTTTGGTGGAGACGCTGGGTAGCGTGACGGAACTTCGAAGAAGTCGACGTCTACAGGGACGTGAACCAATTCTTCAACCTTTGCCACAACGAATAGAAATGGAAGACGACCACAGACCTACTGTTAACGGATCCTACCTCCCTTGTCAACGCCAACGAGATCCTTCTACCTTTTCTGGAGATGGAAATATAAACCCTGGACAGTGGTTGAAAGAGTACGAGAGAGTTTCGAAGTACAACAGATGGGACGAGACCATGAAGCTTGCCAACGTCGTATTTTACTTGAACGGAACTGCTGGAAGGTGGTTTGATAATAACGAAGAATCACTCAACTCGTGGAGAAGCTTTGAAGACGCATTCCGCGGTGTGTTCGGACTGCAAGAGGATTCTGCTCGACGCGCCGAGGAAGTTCTGAAGTCAAGAGCACAGAAGGCCGAAGAATCCAGCGAGTCATACATCCAGGAGATTCTTAGTCTCTGCCACCAGGTGAACCCTCGCATGGAAGAAGGTGAGATAGTTGCTCACATTATAAAGGGAATTTCGGAGGACACATACCAGGTATTGGTGGCGAAAGACATACAGACGGTAGATGAGATCCTGAAGTTCTGCCGTCATCTGACAACCGTCAAGCAGCGCAGGATCGGCCGTACGAAATTCGCCAGGTTGTCAAACGTAATGCCCATTTCGTGTGTTGACGACTCAGACGACTTGGCCGGCTTAATTCGCCGCATCGTTAGAGAAGAGATACAAAAGGTTTTCTCAGCACCTGAAGTGATCAATCCTCTCCGAGAGGTGAACGCCCTGGAACAGACTGTGAAGGAAGAGGTCAGCCGTGCTCTACAACCTACCAGACCACAAGTCAACGTGGTACAACAACAACCACGAACGCCCTATTATAATATCGACCGACCAACCCAACCCAGGAAGACGGAACATTGGAGAACCTACGACGACAAACCTATCTGCTTCCACTGCGGACGACCCGGACATGTCGTCCGTTATTGTAGGGAACGACGGCAGGTCTTCGCTGAAGCCAGGACAAGGAATGGCGGAGAAGGAAGAAATGTTGGATTTTCGAGTCGACCCCCGAGATATGACGCCGACGACGACTATGTAACGCCCCAAACCTCGACGTACTTCTACCGGAGCTCTTCCCCACATCCAAGCCGCGCAAGGTCGCCAGCCCGAAGACAATCCCAGTCGCCAACCCGTCGTTTCAGCCGTTCTCCCAAGCCTCAGAATGTGAAAAACTAAGTGGAGCGGCTTCTAACGGGGGTGAGGTCGCCATTGAGGAAAATCCTCCAGGGTATATCGCCGCTAAATTAAAAGAAAATTTTGTTATGGTCGAAATAAATGGACGCAAAATTAAAGCATTGGTGGATTCAGGAGCCGACTTTTCTGTTATTTCAGACAAATTTCGACGCGAACTAAAGACACCTCTCTTCAAAGAACCAGGTCCCATTCTTAAAGCCGCAAATAAAAATTTAATAGAGACCATAGGAAAATGTGTCCTGAACATAGAAGTTAATGGTCTGAAGATATCCTTTGAATTCGTTGTTATGGTGGAATGCAGCCATGACATCATATTCGGATGGGACTTCTTCAAGGCCACCGAAGCCGTCATTGATTGTGGCAGAAATGAACTCCATCTCGGGGAAACCTCCGTCCTGGAATCTCGAGAGGAGGAAAACCAGAGATTGTTTGCTTCCGACGACTTTGTCATCCCGCCTAAATCAATAAAGAAGATCAGTGTGATAAACGAAGAAGTATGCGGTGTTAGAGATGTTTTAGTCTCAACTTCTAAGGACTTATTATTAAGAAAAGAAGTTCTTATACCAAACTCATTGGTTACATTTCGACACGGCCGAGGTAGCATTTGGGTGGCGAATGGAGCGTCTTGGCCGCAACTGATTCCATCAGGAATGAATATGTGCACCATGGAAAGTTATGAGAATGGGAATATCTGCAGTCTTATTGAATCCAGCGATAAGTTACAAGAAACGCAGCTAAAGTCACGTGAATGGTCACAGAAGATAAACCTTACTCTAGATCCAGGGCTGTCTGAAATTCAAAGGTTACAGCTTGTTTCATGCCTTGACGAGTTTATCGACATATTTGACTTTGGGAGTACTTCTATTAAGCCCACCAGTACTGTGAAGCACAAGATAAACACAGGAGACCACTCTCCTATCAAACAGAGGCCCTATAGAGTAGCACCAAGTGAACGACGACTAATTCAAGATGAAGTGAATAAGATGATTGAAAATCACATCGTGAAGCCCTCTGAAAGTCCTTGGTCATCTCCAGTTATTCTAGTTCGAAAGAAAGACGGGACCTGGAGATTCTGCGTAGATTACCGTCGATTAAATAAGATAACAAAAAAAGATGTTTACCCTCTGCCACGCATTGACGATGCCTTGGATAGTTTAGCCGGCTCTAGTTACTTCTCCACGATGGATCTTCGGTCCGGGTATTGGCAGATTGAAGTGGACGAAAAAGACAGGGAGAAAACTGCTTTCATCACTCCAGATGGGTTGTATGAATTCCAAGTAATGCCTTTCGGTCTTTGTAACGCTCCAGCAACGTTTGAAAGGATGATAGATAGTGTTCTGGGCAGTCTTAAATGGAACATGTGCCTTTGCTACCTGGACGACATCGTAGTTTACGCACCTACCTTTGAGGAACATCTACGTCGTCTACAACTTGTATTAAGCTGCATCCAGAAAGCTGGACTAAGCTTGAACCACAAAAAGTGTCTTTTTGGATCAAGGAGGATAAAGATTTTGGGACACCTTGTTGACGCCAATGGAATTCATCCAGATCCAGATAAAGTTGAAGCCGTCTCTAAATTTCCGAGGCCAAGGAATATCTCTGAACTGAGGAGCTTTCTTGGATTATGTTCCTATTACCGAAGATTTATTGAGAACTTTGCCGACAAAGCTAGATCTTTGCATGACCTACTGAAGACTGAAAAACAATTTTATTGGGATGCAGCTCAAGAGGAAGCGTTTGAAGTCCTTAAAACAGCTCTAATTTCAGAGCCTGTCTTAGGACACTTTGATGAATCCGCTGATACCCATCTACACACGGATGCAAGCGGACATGGTATTGGAGCTGTTCTTCTACAAATACAAGGTGGAAAGGAGCGGCCTATAGCTTATGCATCTAGAAGCTTGACAAAGGCTGAAAATAACTATTCTACAACGGAAAAAGAATGCCTTGCTGTAGTCTGGTCTATTAGCAAATTCCGCCCATATTTGTTTGGTCGACCATTCACGGTTGTCACTGACCATCATTCTCTATGTTGGTTGATAGGGCAGAAAGATCCATCTGGCCGTTTGGCAAGATGGGCGCTGAAGTTGCAAGAATTTGACGTGACCGTTATCTACAAGAGCGGACGCAAACATAAGGATGCCGATTGTCTGTCAAGGAGCCCGCTTGAGAACGATCCACCAAGTGCTGTGATGTCACTAACCAACGTCGATATAGAGCAGACTAAAGACCCGGATTTAGCTAAAATAATCGATAATTTAAACTCGGGCTACACCAGAAAGGAATTCAGCATTATCGACGGCATATTATACAAGAAAAACTATAGCACAACTGGAAGACCCTGGCTTATGATGATCCCTAAGCACTTAAGATCGGAAGTTATGGCAGATTTACATGACGCTCCTACAGCTGGGCATTTGGGTTTCGCCCGAACGTATGACAAAGTCAAGAAACGATTCTATTGGCCTGGCCTTTATAGAACTGTTCGCCAATATGTAAGCCATTGTCGGGAGTGTCAACGAAGGAAGAAATTACCTCGACGTCCGGCTGGACAACTTGTATCCATACCGCCCGTAGAAAAGCCATTCTATAAGGTCGGGGTCGATCTCCTTGGAAGATTTCCAGTTTCTAAAGATGGAAACCGTTGGATCATTGTGTGCACCGATTATATGACAAGGTATGCCATAACGAAAGCGATCCCAGACGGAGGAGCAATCGAAACAGCTAAGTTCCTGGTTGAAGATGTTATCTTGAAGCATGGAGCTCCTAGAGAAATGATAACAGATCGCGGAAGAAATTTCATTTCTCAAGTAATAAAAGAGATCAATGCTCTGTGCGGAATTGTGCACAGATTTACAACGGCCTACCATCCCCAGACCAACGGCCTGACTGAAAGGTTCAACAAAACTCTGGGAGACATGTTGTCCATGTACACAGGTGTCGAGCAGAAGGACTGGGACCAAGTTTTACCCTACGTGACTTTTGCTTACAACACTGCTAAACAGGAGGCGACCGGCTACACTCCGTTCTTTCTTGTCCACGCCCGCGAGGCCGAGACCTACATCGATGCCGTACTACCCTACCTACCAGATGAGATCTCTGACGACTACGTTGGGGAACTTGTGACCAGAGCTGAGGAAGCGCGTCAACTCTCCCGATCACGCCTTCTACAATCACAGGCGAAAGACCGTAGACTTTACGACCAGAAACATACTCCAGTCTATTACCAGAAGGATGATCTTGTGTGGGTTTTTACTCCCATCCGAAAAGTAGGGCTCTCAGAAAAGCTACTGAAGAGATACTTCGGTCCCTACAAGGTGACCAAGAAGCTTTCAGAAGTTACGTATGAAGTAGAGCCCGTGGACCCGTCTCCCCGATCACGGAAATCCAAGGATATCGTTCATGTCATTCGGATGAAGCCCTACCTGGACCCTGAAGAACAACATTCCATTCTGCTAGGGAACACAGGCAGTGATAGATTTCCTTCCAGAACAAGGGCTGAGACAAGCTAATCAGCGGGTCGCTGTTTTTTCTAAAGAGGGAGTAATGTCAAATAGCTCCATCCAGATGGGACAACTGTCAATCATCCCTGGACCCCGGGAGGGGGGAAGCTGATATGTAAATAAGGAAAACGGGACGGTGGCTAACGCCGTTCATTAGGATTAACTTTTAACTTGGGTAAGTTGTACAAAACTCTCTCTCTCCCTACAACTACCCCTTGTAATAAATTATTTATTCCCAAATTTGCCCTTGCTTTATTTATCTCCGCGACAATATTATATTACACTTTATTTACCCCCTGACATAATATCATTTGGAATATAGAAAATAAAATTAAACGAACCAGCACACCTCAATATTCCATCATTCCAATATATATATATATATAAAGAGACAAAGGTCGCCTCTCCCGTCAAAATAGACGTCAAAACCTGACGCCATCTCTTTAGATCAATATCCTCCCAGCATAATTTCCATATATATATATATATATGAAAAGACAATAAAAAAAAATAAAAAAATAAGTGGGTCAGGTGTTGATATTAAAAACAAATTAGGCCTATCCTGACCAGGAGCACATGTGCTTTTCAGATTCACCAGATGGCGCTCTGCCTTCTGAAGAGCACATGTGCTCCTCCTCAGGATAGGCCTACTTTGTTTTTAATATATATATATATATAGGAGATAAAAGTTAATAATATTTTTTGTCTTTAAGTTAGATGATTAAATAGTTGTTTATATATATTATATTTATATCTTATTAAGGAGAGAAAAAGGTAATAAAAGTAATTATATTGGTTAGAATCAGGTTTATATTGATTTTTCTTATTTTAAATAGAAAAAAATAAAAAGAAAAAAAAATATATATATAGTCGACTCTTGATAATTTATACTCGTTAATCTGAAAAATTTTCCCGGCCTCTTGAAAAATACTCGATAATTTGAATAAAATCAATATTAATTGGTCCCCTCGGTAATTTGAAGTTGAAGGAATAGTATCTTACAAAAAATGAGCATTTGTGAATTACTGTATTTAAAATAATAAATTACGAAATATGATATCAAACTTTTGTTTACTTGATTTTTCCCCTCCTTTCCTATTGGTTGTTTAAACCCCTCTTATTTCGAACTCTTGATAAACATACACATATACCATGGTACATATGGTATAAGGACATATTTAAATTAAAAGAAGTCCGAGAAGAAACGTAAATATAATTGAAATGATAAATAGTAAAATAATAAATCCTTTTTGATCCAACATATGACCATCCATAAATATTCACCTGAAGTTACGAAAGTGCAATATATTCAGAGTTGAAAGTTGTGTTTCCATAAATATAAAACTTCAACCCACACAGACCTAGGTAATAAGATATTACTATATACTGGAGATAATCCTTCCATACATAATTTACGTCAAACTAAAGTGACTTAGTTAACAATAAATGGTTATGTAAGATATTGCTTCGTATAAAGTGGCATTCAATTTATTCTATAGATATCGAAATTTGTTTAGAGAGTTTCAAAATAAACATAAACTACCAACAATAGAAATTTTCAGATGTTTAATTCAACATCGAGATTTATTGACGCAGTACTAATTTATAATTTGTTTTATAACATAAATAGCGTTTCTTGATAAGTCAAGATAATATTAATCGGTCTATTCACAAAAAAAAAAAATAATAATCAGTATTTTTTAAATATTTATTCCGATAGATGGTGCATGATTATCAACAACGTTCAGTTACATGATAAGAAGATACTCTTAAATAAATTACCTTTTTTTAAAAAATTAAATTTGCATATTTTTGTATTTGAGAAGAAAGAATGAGTGAAGTTCTGATTAAAATGGCATTTCAATGTTTCATATTTTTCAGATCAATTTACACTACACACGTTAAGTTACTACTTTTATATAGGCATCTGTTCCTCATGTCAGAGGCGGCCATTTCTTTCGAAGCTAAATCGGCCTGCCACTGAGTAGTGCTCCCAGCCTTAATGACAAAAGCAGAGCAATCTACTTCACCCAGTCATGATGGTTGTCAAAACTTGATACCCTAATATGATTGAGTGGAGATAAGAAAGAAGAAGAGGAAGAGACTAGTTATATACCCTTTATACATTTATGAAAGATGCAAAAGGAAGTCGAGGTCAGATTATTTGTCATTAGATATGTCATAATATTTGAAAAGGTTTAAATATAGAGAGCATGTCGTGTTTAACAAATTTTACCGCAAATGTTTCTTTTTACAGAACGAAAAATCGTAATTTTAATTATTAAGGGAGAAATAACGACTATTCCTATCCTTAGGGATGAAGTATGAAAGGATGAATTATGAAGAGTAATGATGAACGGAAAAATAAAGGTATCCAGGGATGGGGAACTTTTTCCGTTCAACATTACCCTTCACAATTCATCCTTTCATACTTCATCCTTAAGGATAGGAATCGTCGTTATTTCTCCTTTAATAATTATAATTACGATTTTTTGTTCTGTAAAAAGAAAAATTTGCGTTAAAACTTGTTAAACGTCTTTCTATAATCATAGCCGAATTATATTGTATTAAAGATATTATGTGTCGAAGAGAGTATGAGGAGGGAAAAGAGAAAATTCCCAGGTCAGAACAACTCTTGTTTGACCATATGTTCACTATTCTAAATTTAATTTAAATTGAAGACTACACAAAACTATGTTTAAAAGAGAACGCATCTAGCTATCCAGCAAAATCCATGCACTGTCATTACAAATAGGTAAAATATTGGTTGATTAAATAATTTCTCTGTTGTTGTCGTGTCCAATGAAGAGCCTCAGATATCTCCATACATCTTCTATCATAGCAGTCACAATGTCCACTATCTTGGGTGTGTAAAGCTGCTGTTCTGGGTCCATGTCAATTTTTTGCAAGGCTGCGGCCATTGCTTGGCATGAGAATATGTGGGTAGATGTTAGTTTCACACCAGGACAGAATAATCTCAATAAGAGTATCATATTGTTGGCACTGTTTATTTTAAACTTTAATAGCGTACAAACATTACTTACTTATTTTGTAGCGCCGTACATAGATGATTAAAAGGACATCGATTTCAAATCTCTATCGCAAGATATTCTTTATGAACAAATTCCTATTGAAAATAAAAATAACAGAAAAAGGGAACAAAAATGATCAATTTTAGGTAAAAAGATGAATATCTGAAGGATATTCCCATAGCTTTTGTTGCTGCCACCTTTAATGGGGAACGCTAACCACACGACGCCATTGTTTGGTAGGGAGCTTATTGTGTAAGCTCGTTGCTTCTGGTAGATTTTTATTGATTATTATTCTGTTACTTTTCTCTGAATACATTTTCTACAATTTTTAAAGTATTCATGCTGTGAAAATTGTAATTTTTTCTCTTCTTCTTATACAAATATATCTCTCTCTTTGTGAATACATTTAGTTATTATATTGACATACACTTTTTAAGCTTTATATACATATATGTTGTAATATATTCCAATATATATCTATATCGCCATGTGTTGTATAGTTATAATGTAATTGCCAAGTTAACAGAAATAAATTTCGAGTGAGTCACAGTCGGCGCCAGTCGAGGAAAAAGGTCCGGAAAATATGTCGGGTTCCCAGGTGTGCCCCTTTCTTGCTCAAACAGATTAGTCCGCTTTGAGACATGATGATAGACAGACCCCTCTCGACAGATTTCCCCTGACCGGTGTCGGCTACACTTACTCTCTCGCCATCTCTATGGTGACATCCAACATGCCTCGTCTTTTTGTGTAATCCCAATCACGCCTGAAACCACTCTAAACATTGTGGCCACCACGACTGCAAACTAACATGCCACACTACAGTCATCCTACAGGATAACAACAGACTACATTACTACATATACAATATTATTTATGAAGAAATAATGATTCCAATTAAATGGTTCGATCAAACACCGTAATCTGCTTTGTTTATAACAATACGTATACATCACACGAATGATAAACTTAAAAGAATAGAATCCTAGAAAATATCAAAATAACCTCGTCAAAATATTGAATTTTAAAATAAATAGAAATGATCCCTAAGATAAATAGACTTTTATATTATTAAATTATAAAATATACATGTTATATTAATAAAAATATTTTATACTTGATTTTTGAATATTTTGAGAATTATGTTATAGTAAAGCAGTCGTGATTAAAATCTTGAAAAAAAAATAATAAAAATAGTTTTGATCAGTAATTGCTTTAATTGAACTGAAGAAATATATAAAAACATAATTTGATGGAAGTACTGCCTGGCTTAAGGCGTAAGAATAAAAAAAATGGAAAACTTATTTACATAATGTACAAAAGGTTTGAGCCGGCCATCGGGAAAAAAACAACATTGAGTTTTTATAGGGGAAGCATGACCTCTGGCGGTCAATTTAGCAGACTATTTGAATCTATGAAATATGATATATATATATTATATTTTTAAAAAAAGTTGAGAGTTTCTGCTTGATATTTGATTCATGTTGAGGATTATTGTAATGGTGCTGCAGTCGTGGCTATAATATTGAAAGAATAATGGTTTTGATCAGATATTGCTTTATTGAGCTGAGAAATGAATTCATATTAAAAACATAATTTTGTACAAGTACAGCCTGGCTTAAGGCGTAAGAATAAAAATATGAAAAACAAAGAATATTTACATAATTACATATGGTTTGAGCCGACCAGCGGGGAAGAACAACAACGAGATTTTATATGGGAAGCATGACCTCTGGCGGTCGATTTAAACAGAGTATTTATATTTATGACATTATAATTTTAAATAAAATAACATTTTAACATAATTCTAAATAAAATATTTTAATTGAACATTATAAATAAATTATTTTAATATAACATATATATAAATATATAAATGAATGTATGTGTCTGTCCTTTATGCCTGACCAAACCACTCATTGGAACGCCATAAAATTTTGGGAAGTTATTTAGTATAGTACTGGGAAGGTTTCTAGCAAATAAAATTTTTGAAATAACCTTTCGCCTAAAAATAATCAAGATAAATATTCTAATTTATCTGTTATAATTCAACAATCTGCTCTAAATATTATCATGATGATACGATGATTTTGTAATGTAGAAAATTAGGAACGACGAAATTCAGGATGACACGGCAATTTATTTGAGACAAAAATAATGATACAATTCCAAGGCAAGATACTATTCCTTTGACTTCCAATTACCGAGAGAACCAATTAATATTGATTTTATTCAACTTATCGAGTATTTTTCAAGGGACCGGGAAAAAATGTTCACTTTATCGAGAGATTCGTTAGACAAACCTTTACTCGGGTAAAACCCGGGCGAAGCCGGGTACGTCCGCTAGTTAAATATATAAACTCGTATATATATATATATATATATTTAAATATTAAAAACAAAATAATCATATCCTGACCAGGCTCACATGAGCATTTCTAGATGGCAGAGCGCCATCTAGTAGAACAAAAATAAACTAAACGTTCATTTAACTTTTTCCATGATATTTGGTCAACTTAATTTCTTGATAAATCAAGAAAAGTCAACAACGAACGCGTTTCGCGCTGTTGGCGCTCGTCAGCGTGGAGTAGAATGTACCTCTACGACCAAAATTGGTCCCGAGGCTTCCTGTGAAATCAAGAAGTAGGTATTTAAAGCCAGATTTGCGTAAATATGCTTTTAATGTGAAAAAAAAAAACAATAACAAATATGAAAAGGTCAGGTGTTGATATTAAAAACAAAATAGCCATATCCTGAGCAGCCTCAAATGAGCATATTATAATAAATAATTTTATTAGAAGGAAAACACCATGTTTTCATTTTCTCTCTTTTGTTTATCTTTTTAACAAGCTTATGACGCCCTATCACTGAATTTTAATTTAGCTTCGTAATTGAAAAAAATCGATAAAAATAAATTTAAAAAAGAACGTGTGTCTACACTAATATATTTTACCTCTACTCTTAAAATGTTCTTTTTTCCTATATATATTTTATTTATATGCATGTGGTTATTTATTAAAATCTTTATGAAAGCTTTCTGCATTTTTATTTGAAAATTGTTCTAAATATACTTTTAGTATATTTAGTAAGCGTGAAAGTTAAGGAACGAATTATTTTAATATTTTAAATAGAGCTAAGCTTGTAGGATTTTTGTTTGACACAGCTAAACTACCGCCATAATAATCTTTTTTAAATTATTATTTGACATATCAGACGCGATATCCCAGCTTGGGATACTTACACCTAAATACATTTTAGCAACTTATATACAATTCATTTTATATACAATTCAATAACAGGACTAAAAACAAAATAAAAAATGAAAAGTTTGGTTTTCTCAAACAGAAAGGAAAATCTAAAATGAATTTTTAAATATTATTGAAAAAAGGCATTTCCTGATCGTGCAACTGAAAGTTACTGATGGCATGCGCCATCTATCGGAATTATTATGTACTATTCGTGAATTTTTAATTTTTCAAAATTGGCCAAATACCGTTTCTTGATTAATAAATAAAAGCTAACCACGTACGTATTTCGGGCTGTTGGCTCTCGTCAGCGTGGTGCAAACTGTACCTCAACGACCTAAAAGGCTGGTCCAAAAGGGCTTTTAGAATCAATAAAAATCAACAATTAGTTGATATTTATTCCGATATATGGCGCCAGCCATCAGCAATTTTCAGTTGTACGATCAGGAAATGCCTTTTTTTCTTAATTTATCCACCTGATCAAGTAAAAATTTGCTTTAGTACTATTTCTCACAAAAAAAAAAAAATATTGAATTAAATCTTTATGAGAGATCTTTTGATTTCTTTATAATCACATTCGTAGAATATCTATTTAATTTTATCAATAAAAACATTTCACAGTTATATTACAATATTAGAAGGAAAGATAAACTTATCATGTGTTTTAATTTATTTAAATATATTCACACTCAGGATTGAATTATGCATTAACAAAGTTTAAATATTTACTTAAATAAAAACAAATCTTCCAATTTAACAAAACTTAAAAAATCGTTTTACAATACATAAGATTTGATTTCAATTAATGTAAATGTTGTCAAAGGAACGTGGGTAGATTTTATCAAGGAGTGCTTACTAATTACTTTCAAGAAATTCTTTGAGAAAAAAAGATATGTCAACACACAATTAGAGGGGAAATAAATTGTGTGATAAATTTAAACTATATCAGACGAAAAATCCGTCAGTACGTCTGTATAATATTATTTCCATTGTGCATGGAGTTAAATTTTATTCTGTTTTTTTCTAATTGACTAGAAAAGACGGAATTTTCCTATTTCTATTTGAAAAGTGTTTTAGAATATTATATTCTATAAAATTAATTGAAACATTTCTGGAATAGGTTCTTAATGTTATTCCATAACGAAGAGGAAGAAGGATTCTGTACTCAGTATTTCTTGAATGGCTAATATGTAGATATGGTATTTATTTTATATGAATACACACATATATATGTGAAAAAATAGTACAGATGTGATATTGTACTGGGATAAGGTGCATAATTATGAAAAAGGTATCTCCTTATTGTGCAACTGAAAGTTGCTGATGGTTTGCGCCATTTATCGGAATATATATATCAACTATTCTCGTTGATTTTTAATTATTCCAGAATTGGCCAAATACGGAGCCATTAGCAACTTTCAGTTGCACGATAAGGAGATGCCTTTTTTCATAGTTATGCACCTTATCCCAGTACAATACTTTTTATTTTTATATATGTAAAAATTCCTATATATTTAGATAATACAAAGACATATATTGGATTGAATAAAATATTTATTTTCCATTAGTTCGGTTGGCTGAACGCCAACCTTTGTCAAGGCATTACAATTTGTATAAACAAACTCAGCGCCGCAGTTTATGCAAAATACAATTGTTTATACAAAATATATATATAATGCCTTGATAAAGGTGGCGTTCAGTCAACCGAAATATTGGCAAATAAATATTTTATTCAATACAATAAATGCCTTTTTATTATCTAAAGTTTTAAATATGGATTGCTCTATATTCAGAACCTCTATATACATAGTGTGATCAATAATATCCAGGAATGCTAAATATTTAAAGAAATACAAAAGCATAATAAAGTTTTATTTAAAATTTCTCAAAATAATCACCGTCACTATCTATGCACTTGTTCCATCTTTTTTTTCAGATATCAAAACACCTCTGAAAATCCTCATCTTTCAGGCTTTTCAAAATATTCTTCGAATTCTCCTTTATTTCAAATATTGAGTCAAATTTACGTCCTTTTAAAACTTTTTTTTAATTTTAGGGTAAAAGAAAAAGACGTTGGGAGCAAGGTAAGAAGAATAGGGTGGCTGGGGTAGTAAAGCGATTCCGTGTTTAGCCAAATAGAGTTGTACAGTGACGACCGTATTTGGCCGTGCGTTGTCATGATGCAAGAGCCAATTTTTCTGATGCCATTTCGCGTTGTTTCTGACGCACAGCCTTCCTTAAACGTCATAATTCCTCAAGATAGTAATGTTGATTAATGGTCTGACCCTCGGGCACGAATTCATAGTGTACGAATCCCTTTACATCAAAGAAAATGATAAGAAGACACTTAAGCTTCGATTTGATCATCCTTGCTTTCTTGAATCTTGGTTCTCCAGGCTCTAGCCACTGGCTTGATTGCCTCTTAGTCTCGGGATCATATCCGTACACCCATGTTCATCTCCCGTGATTACATATTTGGGCCAATGGGGATCAGAATTAAACATTTCAACCATGTTTTTGCACGTTCCTTTGCGATGCATTTTTGCTTATTTGTTAAGAGATGTGGGACAAATTTAGCCGGGGATCGTTTAAGATTCAGATCATTCTTTATGATGGTTTGGCATGTTCCCAAAGAGATTTCCAAAGTCTTCTGACAGCTCTTTGATAATTATTCTAGGGTTTTCTTTGATCGAAGACTTGATTTTGAGGGCATTTTTGGGGTTTCTTATCGATAAAGGTCTGCCAGTGTGTAGATCATCCTTGACGCTTCGACCAGCTTTAAATCATGCAAACCATTCAAATGGCCTTGATTGTGATAGGGCATCTTCTTTAAAAGCTTTCTTCAACATTTGAAATGATTCGAAAGCTGTTTTCCCTAATTTGAGGCAAAACTCTATGCAGACTCGTTGTTTTTCAATACAGTCCATACTGAAGTTAGAAAATGTTCTGATATACTCGAGCTTATAAATTCGAAAAAAAAACGTGAGCGCGTGCGTCTGTGTGATCAATTATTTTTCTACGTATGATAATTTTTTATATATAAGGTCCTTATAAAATTATTTCATTATTTTGGATATTTTACGTGATCCAGTCTCATTCCTGGAAATTATTGATCACACGTTGTATATTGCTAGTATTTGCCTAACAATACGTCTAATGGTGAAATGATGCTTGAAAACCTGTCATTTTTAACTAATAAAGAAACTTGTTACAATTCTTCTGATTGAAAATTTGTGTTTATAGTTTTTATCATTGAAAATATTTTCCTTTCCTCTCTCGAACTTTATACTCCAATGATTAAAATGTTTTAAACGGGATTGCATATCTAATCAGTTCCAAAAATATTTCTTTACAATATAAGATTTGTAATACAATATAATGCGGCTTATGATTGTAAAACGATATTTTAAAATTATCCCGCATGTATTTAATTTGAACGAAAAATCGAAATTTATTTTAAGGAGAAATAACGATTATTTAAACTTTAGGGATGAAGTATGAAAGGATGAATTGTGAAGAGTAATGATAAACGAAAAAATAAAAGTGTCCAGGGTTGGGAAGTAAGGATGGGATTTGTAGTAAGAGTCTTTGTTTATTTAATTGTGGAAAACTACATTAAAATTAGTTTCAGATTTCAGCGATAGATGGAGCTTAGAGATAACAATGTTAGAAATTTCAAAATGTGGCCCTTGAAAGTATAAAACCATTTAATATATGTACTATAATCAAAAACTATATTCAATCTTAAAATATTTTTTATTAAATTGAAAATATTATTTTTGAAATGTAAAATATCCTTAAAACCAAATTAAACATTGAAATTTTCTAAAATGTCTTTTTTGAATATTAAATGAATTCAATTTTAGATTATTAATAATCGAGTAATTATTTTTGAGTTTTATCGTTAGCTTTGAAATTTTCTTCTCTTAAAATACTGAAGCAAGCGCTGTATTTGAGGTCTCTGTATTAAAACATTTTCTAGATTTTAGCTAATAACTTCACAATCTCTTTGTATTCCGAATTTCTCATAAATATGTACACGGCTTTCTCTCACTGAATTATGAATATTTTTCAAAAATATAAATAAAAATTCTATAACACAAGAAATGTAATTTTTTTAATTAAATATTTTCTCATATTCAATTTTAAGCCTCTTCAAACATTAATTTAAAAACATATTTTCAAATTAGTTTTTGTATATGTGAAAATGTATTGTACTTGGTAGAATTGGCATCCTTATGATTTTTGTTGAAACACATGTTTTAAAAGATCGTAATCACATTTTTGAAAATTTCAATTAAATTGCTTAGAGCGTTAAAATTTTAACACGTCGATATAAAAATTGAGAGGTCATTGTTAAGCATCAAAAATTGTTATAACCTTAATAACATTTAATTATTATAAAACATTGAAATGTTGTCTTAAAGTTAAAAACCTTTATAAATACGCAAAATTATTTCTTATTAAAATCGAATATTATTTTTTATAAAATCAAACACACACACAGTTTATATACGAGTATAAATGTATAATTTTTAATTAAAAACGATAATTCAAGATTAGTAATAAGTGTGGTGGAATACGAATTTAGAGCTTCTAAAGGATCACTGTGTCATTATCTTAGAAACTGTTACTATAGAAACAAAAATTGCCCTAATCATATTAAACAATACTATAAAAGCATACAAAATAAGTATTTACGGGAAATAGAAAAAGCTAGGAAAGCATCCTGGAGAATATTTCTGGAGGAAAACAAATCGAACAACCCTTATGGAAACTTATATAAGGTGTATAAAAACATCAAAAGTGGATCTAATCGGAAGAGAAATATGCAAATTTTGGAGGGTAATACTGACATGGAATGTTTGCAGAAGGGTGAGGAATTATTAAACAACTTATTTCCAGATGATAAATGTGAAGAAGATACAAACACCCATAAAAGTATAAGAAATTATAATTTAAAACTACTCAATAAAGAAAAACCGATGGTTATGATTACTGAAGTTAACGACTTAATTGACAAATTAAATCCAAAGAAATCTCCCGGAATAGACAACATCTCTAACAACATGATAAGGCACACTAAACAATTTAGAGCTCCTATATTGGTGAAACTATTTCAAAAATGTTTAGACCTACAATACTATCCTGCTGAATGGAAAAGAGCAGAGGCAATAATTATTCCGAAACCTGGAAAAACATATTTTAATAACTACAAAAATTATAGAACTTTATGTCTTAATTCCAACATTTCTAAAATATTTGAAAAAATAATTAATAATAGAATAATAAAATATTATGAAGATTTTAATTTACTAAGTGATCGACAACATGGCTTTAGAAGATCGAAATCTACTATTACTGCACTAACTTAAATAATAAAAATTGCGTTAGAACATAAAACAAGAGAATATGCAGCAATAATAGCAGTGGATATTAGTGCAGCGTTTGATAATGCATGGTGGCCGGCCTTGATGAAAAGACTAGATGAAGATGGTGTGCAGGCTTCAATGATAAAACTTCTACAATCATACTTTGATAATAGAAGAATAAGATTTAGATATTCCTCAACTGAAATTAATAAGAAACTAAGTAAAGGATGTCCACAGGGAGGACCACTGTCTCCCACATTATGGAATATTCTTATTAATGAGATACTGAATAATAATCTGGATGATAACTGTGAAACAATAGGATATGCAGATGATATTACGATAATATGTTGGAAAAAAAACTCCTGAACAACTAAGAAAGACAATAGATAACGTATTAAGAAAAATCAATGAGTGGTGTGAAAGTCGTAAATTAAAATTGTCAGATGAAAAAACAAAAATATTATATTTATATAAATGCAATAGCGATATAATGGTCTCAGGTAGCAAGTTAATTAAACCAGTTGAAGAACTTAAGATCCTAGGAGTGACTATTAAAAATCACCGAGTCAGAAGCAAACTGGACTTAACGCCTCACGTTAATGAAACGATCATAAAAGTAACTAGAGCTAGTGTATACCTATTTGGCCTGACAAAGAAAGCATGGGGTCTAGACTTTAGACGAAGACTGATACTGTATAAGACATTATATCGAAGTACAATTACATACGGTTATCCAATATGGTATCCATTCATAAACAAAAAGTCTAAGGACAAACTAAATTCTCTTCAATATAATATTTTAAAACATTGTATACAAGCCTATAGTACAACATCATCGGATTGTACACACATACTTGCACAAGTCCCCAAACTTACTGAATATATTGAATCTAACATGCTGAAAACCGAAATAAATTACAATCGATTTGACTCTTCAAGTAGGAATATAATTTCCAATTACATAAGGGAAAAAATTGCAGAAATACTATGAGAAGACTAACACCATTTTCAAGTCCTTCTTTACTGATTCCCAAATACCCAAATATGCCAAGCCAAATTTTTATAACGTTCAATTTTTTACTGGACACGGTAACTTTAGATTATATTTGTACAAGGTCAGAAAGACGGATTCGCCTAAATGCTCATGTGGTGCAGAAGAAGAAAATCCTGTACATATTCTAACGGACTGTCGATTTGTAGAGGACTTGAGAGTCAAAAATCAAATAAATATAAATTGTCTAAATCAAATAGTTAATAATAGATATATGTATAGAAATTTTAATAGATTTTGTAGAATGTTTTTTAGTAATAGATAGCCTGGGCTGTAATAAATGGTAAATAGTTATATGCTGTAAATAGCTCTAAATTTCTGTTATTAACTGTGATGTTCACTAATATTCATTATAGGGTAATTAAATCGTTAACTAACTGACAAATACGTTAATAATTTCTATTATAATAACTAAAATCATATTAATAATTACTGTAAAAGCTCCCAAACTTGTGTATGCATGCAAATATCCAAGATGGATATCGCGTGCTTTGTAAATGATAATAAATAAATAAAAAAGACGATATTAATTTATATATTTAATATAGAGATTTTTTTTATTCTTCGTTATTATCAAATTCAAAGTAATAAATAAATTGTGTACAAAATATCTCTATAAATAGATCTCATTTTATTAAAAATTCATCCCTTAAATATAAATTATAAATAAACCAAATATTTTTGGATAAATAAACTTTTATAAATGGGCACATTTTCGAAAAGAGTAATTTACTCTGGATACAGAAGATAAAAATCCCAGACGACCAATTTGTCCAAATAACCTTTTCCCGCCCAAATACATCCGCCATTTTTATATTGCCAATAAAATATTTGTGTGCTTACCCATTAATGGAAAATCCTTTCGTAAATAAGCCTATAAAAGCAGACTGAACAAACAGCAATAAACATAAAATATATATTTTTTATATTTTCCTAAAATATTATTTGAAAAATAACGTCTCTTTTTAAAAAGATGGCATTTAAAGGCTTTTAGAAAAATGTTAAATGTCACCATTATGTCCTTTACCTACATCTTTCAATTTGAGCAGTGCTGAGAAATTTCTTCGATAACTATTTCCCATCTTAATGAGTTCTAAGGTAATAGCTTTTTCCTTGAGAAACGATTTTATGAAATTAAACGCACAAAAAAAAAAGATATTTAACTAACTTTTTTTTTTCAAGTCTGGTTAAAAATTTAGGTTGCTATTATATAATATAAAAACCCCTTTTGGAAATCACAAGAAATATATATATATTTTTGCATTTAACTATTAATAATACAGTGAATTTATTAAATACATACATTTTACACGTGATTTGTAAATAGAAAATTCTTTTGATAAATACATGAATAAAGGCTGAGATATATAATATTTTCTTTATAATATTCAATCATATATTTAGAGTGCATTTTCATTCTTAAATTATTTTATGTAGAAAATATATATGATTCGAAATTATAAAATCAAATTCTCTTATCTCTTATCTCTCTCTTTTAAATCTTTAATTAACTAACTTTTGTGGTTTTGCAATAATTATTTTAACCCCTAATTAATACTTGATAAAATCAAAAATTAAATTTCTTTAAATTTTCGAAATTAATTTTTATTCAAAGAGATTTCTTAACGATTCTAATCTGTTAGAGAATAAGAGAAAAATTAATTGATGTTTAAGTATTATGAAATAAAAAGAACAAAGAGATGAAATGTCGTAATGGCGATATAATTCCAAAATTCAATTTTTAATTACCTCAAAAATTATAAATGGAAAAGAAATCACTATACCAGCAATGCTTAACATACTGTAAATAACTACCTTGCGATTTATTCTAACTGCTTATGTTGACGCTTATTTGTTTAATGGATATGTTTATTCAATGCTCTTTTTCTTAGTTGTTTAAATATTTTTTGATAATTCTGTTACCTACTCTACTAGAATATGAATTATTGTAAATAGTTTCACGCGCAATTATCAATATCGGATATAGCGTGTCTTGTGTTTGAAACTGGTAAATAAAATACCATTTAATTTTTTTTAAGAAAAAAAAGAATACGTTTTGTGAGTTCATACTTGAAGTCAAAAGTCAAGAACAATGATTAATAGCCAATATTCAAACGATGAATGGAAAAAAAAGATAACCGGTTCATAGATATATATTTTGGGAATATATTGTCTCTCTACAGAAAGAACAAATATTATTGATAAATATACGTTATAGAGGATAGGTTTGAGATTGTATTGGTCCTTATATGTAGTATAAAAGCCTCCCCTTTTACATGTACATTGTATTCAACAAATAAAGCCAACCTACAGACAATCCAGACAGAGACGGGAGGGTAAACCGGTCACTTGAGACACCAGCGACATTCCAAGGGGTGACCACTGGGCCCGTAGTCAATACCTCGGGACTATTAAGACAGTTGGGGATTGTTTGCGATACGAACGGCCGCTCGGCAGTAGCTGGCCCGTCTCTCTCTGGGTTCCTGGGTATTTCTTTCAACTTGTGATTTCCTTATTTATTTTCCCCACCTCTTATTACCACATATATATAAATTGTATTTAATTTTAAAATTATAATTTCTAGAACAAATTACTCTGTTTAAACCAACCGCCAGATGTTGCGGCTTTCCCTATATAAAATTATTGTTGTTGTTTCTAGTTGGCCGGCTCAAATCTTTCTGTAGATATGTAAATAAGCCTTTTGTTTTCTTCATTCTTCACGCTTTAAGTAAGGTACACCTTCTAAATATGTATTTTATATTTCTTAACCACAATTAAAGCAAATTGTGATTATAATATGTTTTATAATTTTATCACGACTGCAATTTAAATACTCATGTATACCAAGGTCAAGCAAACGCTCAACAGTTTCTATATCAAATCATCAAACTAATAATCTCTTTCAATCTCAAAAAATATTTTTAATAATATATTTCTGAAAATACAATAGGAGAAACGCGTTAGTGGATGGCTTTTCTTGATTTATCAAGAAATTGGGTTGGCCAAATATCACAAAGCAAGTTAAATAAACGTTTAGTTTATTTTTGCTCCACTAGATGGCGCTCTGCCATCTAAAAAGCACATGTACTCATGGTCAGGATATGCTTTCTTTATTTTTAATAATATATATAGCTAATAGACAAAATTGAAAACTAACATCCCCACAGACAAAGAATTATTTTTAGATAATGAAAAGGCATATATTCGATTGAAAAATATAATAGCAAATAAATCTTTGTTCAATCCAATATATGCCTTTTTATTATCTAAATATTTGAATATGGATTGCTTCATATACAGAACAAAAAGAATAATATACACAAAATATAAAATTCCTCAATACCTCCTTGTTACATGATATGTCTGGAGTAAATATATTCTACAAATTGTCCCTCCACTAAAAGAACAAATATCAATGGTGAAAATGCATTGAAGAGGATAATATTGGGATATTATTGGATTTATAAATATCTAATGAAAAAAATTGATAACTAGCTCTCACATACAAAGAATGAAAAATATGAAATACTGCAATACACCCTTATAAAGTGATAGGTTGAAAGTATAAATAGATTAATTTGAGTTAAAGTACGCTGATAACTATTTAAGAAAAGAAAAATATAGCAATAGAACTCTATAATTTCTACAGATCAATTGTAAATAGATTCACACGCAGAAAAGGTAGTGAGGAAAGTTTTAGAACAGATGTGTAAATAAACCCCTTTTCAAACAAAGGCTCACGTGCACATGGGGAAAGGGAGGAAAGATTACTGTATTATTTTGTTGTTGTATGGCGAATCCATACAGGGCAACGGGCCGTAATAAAAGCATTTTTGTTGAGTTAAAGTATTGTTATTAAGTGTTTAGAAGATGTATATCTCAAAATAAAACTTTCTGGTTTCCTAGAATCTTAATAGGCCTTCTCAAACCCATCTACACAAAGTGTATTGTGGCAATAAAAACATTGAAGATCTCTGAAAATAAAAAAACAGGGTATATATGAGTTCGAATATATAGTTATAAGTCAAGCCATGGTGTATTGTATATGTATAAAATTCAAATGAGTTGAATAAATTATATATCAATACAAAATTTAGATTTTATCTTTCTCAAACTAATCCAACGTTCAAGAAAGTTTTCTGAGAGATGTACCAAGCTTCATTACTCCTGATAAATACGCTACTTTGTTCTTCACAGGCAAAGGACCCTTTTTAAGTTTTCTCTTTGACTTGAGAGTTATAAATGATCCAACATGTAAATGCTGTCTAGATGTTGAAACACCAGAGCATCTTTTGTTGGCTTGCCCTCTGACTAACCAAATTGTACTTGCTTACTTTGACATAATGCCAAATCATCTTTCTGTATATACTCAATCTTATTAAAACTTTGGTAAGTTTATAACTATTTGTACACAGATTTATAAATCACTACTGATTCATCGTGTAAATAATTAAAGATATATATGTAAATAATTCTAATATAGCACAATAGTCTGATAGACTTCGTGCTTCTGTAATAATAAAAAAATCTATAAAATTTGGAAGGAAGAAGGTATTTGATTAAAATTGAAAAATGAATTGATGACTGACAATGAAGCATTGAAGATGACCATTCTATATTTCACTTTCTTCTCTTAGTTGTATTTCCAATTTGACCCTTTCGATTCATCTGTGACCATTAACAAGGATATTCCATTTAGAAAGTTCTCTCTTAGATACCAATAACAAAATAAATATATTTTTGGAACTTTAAAAAGTTATTTTTCGTTTTTTCTTTAGTCTCAATAAAATAATTGATAGAGAAGTACACATCTTTAACGAACAATTTGAGATAAAATATCATCATCACCTAATGTAAATGCATCAAAAGAACTTCCAAGGTGTTGTTTACTAGGAATAGTCTGTTTAACACTGAGTTTATAATACAGAATGGAAGCATGGAAGCAGTCTTCTGTGTAAGTGGAAGGTGTTAGAAGATCACTACTATGATTCCATCTATACCACATCATCCATTTTGTCCCTAGATGTCTTAAAGAAGAATTGTCTGGAAAATGTATTGTTATCTATTCAGCATTTGATTGGTTATCTCAACCCTATATATTCATCTTTCAGCCCTATATCATAATTTTCTGTATTATAACATTCTCTTTCTGTCCACATGAGAAATCCAGTAAAACATACATTATATCTATATATACCTATTTTTTTCTTTTCAAATCTGTTGATAAATACTTGAATCTTCTCCCAACTATATGCGATAAGGCTTCGATAACAAAATATATTTAACTTTTCTCCTAAATAGAAAATAATCAATGAACACTATATATTACGTATAATGAAATATTTTGTTCTATTTTAGTTTCTTTTAATTCTCTATCTACATAGACTGTTTTTTGTTGACTCTACGATAGAGAAGTTGTGAATAAAGTATATTAAAAATACACCAGACTATGTGATAAAAATTCTTCCCTAAAAAAATAGCCAAGTTAGCAATCCATCATGGCGTCACGTTGTCGCATGCAGTTAATCTTCTGACACAGAATTCGCGTGACCACACACTGTCTACTGGGATTCAATTCAATCATCTGGTTCTTCTGTAGTAGTCGTTTGCGTTAGACAAATATCGACCCCTTATTAACTGTATTATATAAAAATAAATTAAAATTATATTTAATATAAACTTTAAAAATATATTATAATACTTCATTTAGGTACCTATAAGAACAAATATTATAGATTATAGTTCTTAAATTAAAGATACTTCGGCCAGTAAGAGACAATAAAATAGACTTACTGGCCGAAGTATCTTTAATTTTAAGAACTATGAATTCCGGCCAGGCCGCCTCTAGCTTTACAATTTATAGATTTTGTTTCTAGAGTAATTTGAAAAAGAAGCTTTGTTAAGATAGAGAAGAGAAGCCTTTGGGATTTTTAAATATTTACAGATAACAACAATATTTCATTTTAGTAAAACATGTTTTAAAATAATTGGGTGCTTTTCATTAGAGAATGGATTAATGATACCGGCTCTTCAGCAGGTTTTGAACCAAGCAAGAAAGTTTCTTGGGATGTTCAAATCAAAGACTGTTGTAGCGAATTCCCACGTTTCTAGGCATCGATTACTTCATAGTGAGTCAGGTGTAGTCGGTCTAAGTTGGGTATCTTAATGATTTATAAATTAATATATTTCACATAGTTTTTTTTATTTCACACTCATTAATGTTCTATCTACACAGCTATTTCATTTTTGAATTCATAACTACATAATTATCTGCTAAGACTTTTGATAGACAGAGTAGCACAATTTAAATAATGGAATTTTCGGGTAAGTTTTTAATAATTCATATTGAGAGGGTGCAAATCAGAACCATACTCAGCAAGTAGATTCCCCATAGATTCTATCACAGGATTTATAAATACAACTCTTTCCATGAATCAAATGTAGACTAAATTTTCAGATCATGCGGATCACATGTCAAGCTTGAAATATCTCAACAACTGCCTATCTGGGAATATTGAACCATTGAAATGTGAATCTAATCATTTATATATCTTAACTGTTGCACCTTTGATGCCCAATAGCATAAATAAAGTATATATATAATTTCACCATAGTTTGTATATATTAACCTCATCCCATTAAGTTGTATTAACACTTAATATACCAGGTCTATTAGTATGAAACGCGAAAATGTCTGCCAGAGGGCGCTGTGCAACTTTATTTGAGTCAACGGTGGCGCTGTTCAAGGCGTTTTGTTTTTTGACTCATGTGGCATCATCACGTGTGCAGTTTTAGAAAAATTCAAATCGTGGAAAATTTCTGGAGCCCGTGGAAAATGGCGATTTCCGAGCCAAAAAGTGCCCATTTGCGGGAAGTTTTGTTGTTCGCCTTCAACTGGAAGAAAAGTGCCACTGAAGCCTACCGAATGCTCGAGGAAGTTTACGGCGACCATGCTCTGAGCAAATCGCAATGTTACAGGTGGTATGAAATATTCCAAAGTGGCAATTTCGAACTTGATAATGAACCACGTGGAAAACCGCCCCAAAAGTTTGAGGACGCTGAACTGTAAGCTTTTTTGGATAAGGACAGTACCCAAACGCAGGAGAAACTCGCGAAACAGCTCCAGGTGTCTCAAGGTGCTGTTTCCCTACGTTTAAACAGCCTCGGAATGACCCAAAAGCTTTCCAGATGGGCCCCCCACGAGTTAAGCGAAAGGCAGCAAGAACGGCGTCTGGTAACCTGCGAAGGGCTGCTCGCCAGGCATGAAAAGAAGTCATTTTTGCACCGAATCGTAACTTCAGATGAGAAATGGATCAACTTCAGCAATCCTACGCGCCGAAAGTCATGGGGCCTGCTTGGCCAATTTCCAAAACAGACGCCTAGGCCCAATTGCTTCGGAAAAAAAGGCAATGCTTTGCGTATGGTGGGACCAGACCGGCGTAGTATATTTCGAGTTCCTGAAACCTGGCGAAACGGTCAATACTAGTCGCTACGAACAACAAATGCACAGTTTGAGAGAGGCGGTGAATGAAATAAGACCGGAATGGCGTGAAAAGCACAACAAGCTGATACTGCAGCATGACAACGCTCCATCCCAAAACGCTACGGTGGTCAAAAACACCATAAAAGACTTGAGCTGGGAACTCTTACCCCACCCGCTGTACTCACCAGACTTAGCACCGTCGGACTACCACCTTTTTACATCCTTAGGACACGCCCTAAAAAACAAGGAATTTTCGAATTCAGACATACTCCGAAAATGGCTTGTTGACTGGTTCGACTCAAAAGGAATAGAATTTTTCAGACAAGGAATTCGAAAATTACCTGAAAGGTGGTCCGAGTGTATAGCCAATCAGGGCAATTACTTTGAATAAAAATCTTTTGTTGTATGAAATTGGTGAACCTTTTAATTCACTGAAATTTTTCGCGTTTCATACTAATAGACCTGGTATAGTACCTATTAATTAAATTCCTTATTTTTCTTCTATCTTTTCAAATACTATGTAGCTAAGGTCATTGCACGTTGTCACTAACTTCCATAGATTTATTCTTTCTTCCCCATCCCGTATCTAAAGACTGATACTTTCTTCATAGATCATTTTACTAATCTAATTCCTTAGCCTCCAATGAATGACCATCTCTATATATGATAGAACATGGGCTATGTTCTCTCAATGGAGGTTGTTTGCGCCTAGCTATGTAAATAACTTGCGATATTGCATTGTTCTATAATTATGTAAATTTTTATTTCTTCTTCAAATTTATGTAAATATATATGTATATATAAAAAGAGTGAAAATTATAATAAAGTTTCAGTCAGCTAAAACCAGTGAGGCTGTTTGGTCCTTCTTTGATTTAAACAGCTTGCGGCTACATCGCATCTAGAGAAGTCTCAGTAGTCAATCCGCAGGTCATAAAGTACAGCCAAGCTCTGCCAGACATCGTCAACATCTGAGACCAGACAAAAGGATAAGGAGCTAGACGGAAGTCCGAGCTAACATTGTTAGGATCCAAGCTCCAACAGAGGTTCTTATTATGATATTTTCATGAATGGTCAATATATAATAGAATATGCATACGTATAGAGATCAGTTTCTTGAACAGTTTTCATTACCTAAAACTACTTAAATGATGTGTAGCGGCTCCCAAATATTAACTTTTCATATTTTCATTATAAGTTTCAATTTGTTTAATAACTATTTAATTCAAATATTAAATTAAATTATCTTATAAATATATAATGCTCATAAAATATACTTTATTAAAATTATAGGAATTAACATTAATATATCAAACACATATATCTAACATTATATAATCTAGAAATGATATTTGACCACACACACACATATATACAAAAAAATAACTTCAACGTGTAATATACAACAATTTAACCCCTTCTGATAATTTGTATAAATAAATGTAATTAAAAGTTGATTTTACAATAAATAATTTGTTATCTGACTCCGCTTATAAATCCATGCCGCCCACAAAATGGTGAGCCGTATTTAAAATATAAACTTTAACGAACATTTGCAAGCAATCAAACAAGAATTTCAATTTGATCAAAAGTGAAAAATAAAAATTACTCATAATATCAAATTATAAATATTTAAGAAATACATATAAGTATTTATATTTAAAACAAAAATTATAACATATTTCGCAATATTTAAAAACAACGAAAACGTACATCGTTTGGTATTTAATTCAAGGCAAATTTTCAACTTAAAACAAAATCGCTATCAACTAAAATTTTAAGAAATTATTTATGTGGATTGTCGTTAATTAACCACCACAGATGTATTAGTGCGCCATCTGTTTTGAAAACTTTGAACTATATTTGATGTGTATGATTCTTCTAAAAATAAATCTATTTTCTACTGTCCTTACTGCAATAATAGAATAATGGGAGGGTTCACCACTAACGGTTTACCAGGCCCTCCCATTAATTTATCATTTCAGTAAGGGAGTAGAAAATAGATTTATTCTTAAAAGAATCATACGCATCAAAAATAGTTTTAATTTTTCAAAAATGAATATAACTTTTATTCACTGAATTATAATATTCTTAACGATAAACTTTTATCTTGTAATTATTTAAGTTTACTTAGCATTAAAAATACATAAGTAAGTTTTAACTCCACCTTTGCTGGTCCCAAGCCCGGATGAAAAAGGAGGAGGGGGAGCAGTAACAAGCTCGGTATAAAACCTGGGCTCAGCTGGCCCGGCTGATAGTACCCTGTAAGGGCTCCTAATCCAGGGATACAGGATGAGCAGCGTTTGTACTCCATGTTAGGAGCAGCTGCACATGGCGTCTGTTCCTCATGTCAGAGGCGGCCATTTCTTTTTGAGATAAGTCGGCCTGCCACTGAGTAGTGCTCCCAGCCTTAATGACAAAGGCAGAAGCATTCTACTTCACCAGATAGAAAGAAGATAAGTAGGTTATGGGATATCAATATCTGTAACAAGTATTTCAAATTGTGTGCTTAAAAAAATTCTCAATAATCATTGATTTTAATTTAATTTAATTAATATTATAAAATTTATTTAACCATTTATGATATTATCGGTATGTACAACCTCTTTTTTTTTTCTAAACGTAAATAATGTATTTTTAGCTTTTTTTCTTGTGTTACAGGTTGATTGTTTTATAAAAGAAAATCACAATTTGAAATCTAATCGTGAAGCTAATAAAAAAATTAACGAAGAAGTAATAAATTATAGTTAAGAAGCCTCTAATTCGAAAAATTATAATCCCTTGCATAATTTAATTTGAATAAAAAGGTGTTCAGGGATAAATTTCTTGTATGAATATTTGATTAACTTAAGCTGTTTTTCGGGCCTTGGACATCTTCTACAGGGGTATAATACTGACTATCCCTTCCTGTAGAAATACTCTCCATATGGCCCGAAATCTTGAGTTAAAATTCATATAATAAAATTTATTGACTAAAATAAACTTTCAGAGTTAAAATAGAAAAATAAAACAGAGATTGAAGAGAAGTATCTTGAGCGAATTTTATTAGCAAGCTTTCGGATGTCCTTCTACAGGCTTTTTTGATACCTAAACAAAAGACGATATGAGTTTTAAACTTTAAACTTGTTAAAACTCATCTCGTCTTTTGTTTAGTTATCGAAAAAGCCTGTAGAAGGACGTCCGAAAGCTTGCTGATAAAATTCACACAAGATACTCCTCTTCTATCTCTGTTTTATTTTTCAATAAACATTTATGCCTGGATTTCTTCTTTCCTCACTGAATTTAGGATGGTTAAAAAGAACATAACACAAGAGAGAACTATTTTCTTGTACACAAATAAAAATATTTACTCTGAAAAAAAGAAGGATATTTTTCAGAACGGAGACAATCGGAGGTAAAATGATGTCAGAATCGACTTTTGATAATTAACCGACTTTTTGATGATGGTCACTGCCAACTATCAGAATAGATTTAATCTTAACATTGATTATTTTTTCAATGTCCAAAATTTGAGCACATAATTTTAAAATATATAAAGTCCAACCAACTAAGCCTTTTAGGTTGTTAGCCTTCATTAGCATGGTACATGCTATGCTATTGTTATCGCAATGTGTATTGTTAGAAGAGAATAGCAAAAATATAGTCTAATTACAGTAGCATAATCTTTGAGATAGCTAAATTTGAAACTGCTTGTGAAACGCCTCGTTGTTTTATATATAGCAATCAGATAAGACATGGCATAAAAAGGCTACAACATAGACGGGAAAAAAAGAACATTCTTTAAATAAACTTATGTTTAAAGACATTTTCTAGAGTAAAAAAGTTCGGGAACGAAATTGCTTTGGTTTGCAAAATAATCCATATACTTTAAAATATAATTTCGAAATAAAAAAGGAGACCATTAATATATAAAAGATTAATAAAATAAACATGTTTTCCATAATGAATGTATGTTTTTAAAATATATATATTAAATTTTTAAAATTCAGGCTGATTATTAAAAAAAATAACTCTAGATAGTAAATAATGTTTTTAGAGCGTAAACAAATAAATTTTATTAATCTTTACAAATATAACTATCAATTTATGTAATGTAACCGAATCAATGTTTTCCAATTAGTCTGTTATCTGGTCAAAAGATATTTTATTTTAAAATTCAAAGAATCTATTCTACTAGAGTAATTTTTCAAATTCATCCAGAAAACTAGTTAGATATTCAAAGGAAAAACAGGGTAACGTGGTAATTACCACGTTACCCTGTTTTTCCTTTGAATCTTACAGCGTGGCGATATGATGTCTGATCCTAGTTAGATATTTGTTTTGACTCTATGATATATGTAATTTCTTTTATTAAAAATTATTTATATGTGGATATTAAAAATAATAAAGGCATATCCTGACCAGGAGCACGTGTGCTTTTCAGAAGGCAGAGCGCCATCTAATGGAACAGAAATCAACTAAACATTGATTTAGCCTGTTCCCTGATATTTGGCCAACCCAATTTCTTGATAAATCGAGTGAAGCCATCCAGGAATTTTTATTTTTTTTTCCATTGGTTTTTCATATGTGAATATACTTTAGTTATTATCTTTTTAAAATATATTGGCTGGAAGTCGTAATTCTAGGTCTCCTTTTTATTTATTTATTTCAATTCAAAACGCTATGTCCCCCTAGGGACACTTTCGCTAAATGTACACACAAATATAACAAAGAAAATATTCAACATGGAAATATACAAAGAAAGTTACTTAGAAAGATTCATAAATATTATTTACATATAGAGATATTCTTTGAATTTTATTTACAGTTACATCATTAAATTTAAAATATATACATATATACACACATATATACGCATACACCTATATATTGTTTACAACCATATAATATGTCCCATATTTCCTTGAGATCGTTACATCAAAGACCATTTTTCTTAATGAAATCCAAAATATATTTACAAAGGAAATTAAATTTTATATATGTGTCCTTATTTGAAATTGAATCACTAGGGCCTAAAGCTATTAAATCGTTGTTGACTCTGTAATCTTGAAAGACAGGGCACTCTAGCAAGAGATGTATTGAAGTTTGTTCCCCCAATCCACAGAAACATGTCGAATCTTGCACAGCCTGAATTTTCTTAAGAAAAAATCTGAAATTTCCATGATCTGTGATAAATTGTGAATTATAATAGTTTGGTCGAAAATATTTCGGAATTTCATAAGGAAAGAAACTTTGAAATGTTTGATTAGTATTCTTTTTCATTAAATTAATCCTTGATATAATGAAATCTTTGAGTATACCTGGAATATACAAATCATAAAATTGTTTATCTTATGTTGATAAATTATTCAACTCATAACCTATAATTCTAGATTCCATATAATCAGTGATCAAAGGAATATTGGCTAAGGTGTGAACACAGTTATAATTGGTTGTTTTATATGTTTGGGTACACCATAGCAGAATTTGATATTGCATTGAGTTCAGTTTGTACTTATATTTTTTGCTAATAAATTGAAACCATATTTCTGTTCCGTAAGTTAACGTTGGTCTTATTATAGATTTATAAAGTGTAAGCCTTTTTTGGGTGCTAAGACCCCAAGATTTTCCACATATTGAAAAAAGAAGGCTTTTCAATCTTTGGGTTTTGTTTAGTATAATGTTAAGGTGAGGGCCAAAATTCAATTTGTTTTTCCATCTATGATTCGCAATCGTAATTCCAAGAATTTTAATTTCTTCTACGGGCACAATAATATTGTCTCTAAAATTAATTGAAATTTTGTCTTTATTGTGCAAGTGTAAAATACTAGTTTTATCAAGATTGATATTTAGCTCATTATCATTACACCATTGATCTATCTTTTCCAAATTAAACTCAATAGACTTTTTTAGATTTGTTAACCCATTATTCCAACATATAATAGTTACATCATCAGCATAGCAAATGATTTCAGAGTTTGGTGATTGCAAATTAGTTAGCAGATCATTTAAATATATCAGCCATAACAACGGAGACAATGGTCCACCATGAGGACAGCCCTTTGTTAATATCTTTGAAACTTTCATATTATTATACTTGAAAATCGTTTTTCTATTTTTCAAAAAAGAACGTAAAATTTTGATCAATTGAACTGGTAAATTGTCTTGGTCTAATTTTTTAAACAAGGCTGGCCACCATGTATTATCAAACGCTCCTTGTATATCCTGTTGAAGAACATATTGGCCCGAGAGTTTGAGAAATAAAAAAAAAGTTTAAAATACCTGGCCCTAGATTGCTTATTGAATTTGTTAAATTGTATAGGCAGGGATAAATATGTATTATAAAATGCATACTATTTCACCAATCTGTTATGTAACTCAAAAATATACAAGTATATCTTTAATTAAACCTTTATGTATATCTTTATGTGCATCTTTAATTCAATAAGTATATCTTTAATTAAATCACTTAAAGATTTATTTATGGATTGCTCTATTTTCAAAACAAGTATATATATGTCGTGAGCGAATGGAAAGATGCAACAATTATGCATTTATTCCCAAGAATTAGTTCCAGCCAAGTGAGCAGCGCACCCGCTACGTACCGTAGCATTCGCCCGCGATGTCTGCCATGTTTATTTTTTTGTACAGTTTTTATAGATGGATGAATTTGCATGTTTAAATTTTAACACAAGCTTAACATATTTACATACTTATTTTGGCGAAATGAAATGATACATCTTGTATATTATACAAATTATGACATATATACAAAGATCTATGTATGTTCAATAAAGGTTGGAGAAATGAAGCAGATGGAAAGAAACTTGATTATCTACGGACTGGGAAGAGCAGAAAACGAACCCCTTACAAATCTCGAGCTTTGATCCAAGATCTGATTTCAAACACAATGCAAATTTCCGAAGATCTTAAGATAGAAGAATGCCGAAGATTGACCAAAAAAGCTAACTCGCCGCTCTTTATTGAGGTGCCTGATTTCAAGCAAAGAATTCTGATTTTTAGGAAGGCTTTCAGACTCAGGGACAAAAATATTGAAAAATAAAGATTACCCTCCAACTATTAGAGACAAAAGGAAATTACTGATTAGCAAGGGAAAAGAACTCATGAGTAAGGGAACTGTTTCCAAGCTAAGAGATAACAAGTTATTGTCCGTGGAACAACCTACTCTGTATTAAAATTAATCCCTTGTATTAATATTAATGTGAAAAAATTAAGCTTCCAGGCATATAAATTTATTTTATTATTTTTTAATTTATATCTCTTGCTTTCATGCCCGAAGGCTATAAATATGAATTGATTTTTTTAAATTCCCTTACTCATAAGTTCGCTTGCTAATCAGTAATTTACTTTGGTCTCTAATAGTTGGAGGGTAATCTTTATTTATGAATATTTTTAGTCCCCGAATCTAAACGCATTTATAAAAAGTAGAATTCTTTGCTTGAAATCAAGCACCTCAATAAGCAGCGGCGAGATTGCCTTTTGAAAACATGATGTTTTCACCTTTATTTATAATGGTTTATTTCCTATTTTACTAGAATGTTCATAAGAATAAGATATACGAAATATCATATTATTTTTATAAGCAAATGAAACTTCTAAAATATTTCCATTTAAAGAAAAAAAAAAGGTATTTATATTACAACAATTCTTTATATTTAAAAAAACTACCGAAACTCATTAATTTTTTTTTCTTTTAAATTTTGTTTCGATTGGACGAAGAGATCTCTCGGAAATTTTAATTAATTAATTTAATTATTAAAATTAAATAATATTGATTTATATTCCTAACCACAAAGATAAATAGTTTTACCACAAAGAATTGAAAGACTTAGCTGACAACTTCAACCTGATGACAATGAAATAGAATATCTTCAGGATATATAAACAAAATATTTGCGATATATTTTCATGAAAACCTTTAACAAATATTTAATGTGAAACTTTTGTTGATGATTATATAGAAAAAGGTACTTTCCATATTTTAATAAGAAATGAAGGCAATTATCCTCAATGTGATATTAAGAAACAAAGTGAATCCGATCCATTGTTGAAAATCTAACTAAACTATTTCAAACTAGAATTTGGCCATATCAGATTGATAATGATTAACTTGAAGTTTGCACAAATTTAGGGAATAACTATCAGTTTACGATCTTCTAATTTTGAAAGCAAAGAGAGAATTTTTATACAAAATAAGAAATCTTAGAAACATAATTTTAGACCTAGCTCATGAAACTTCTCAAGGAATTGCTTGAACTAAGCAAATATTAAGAGAAAATTCTATTGTCCCAATATGAACCTAATGTTAGAAAGACTTTTTATTTACTAATTACAATAACAGAGAATGATGTTACACTTCGATAATGGGCAGCCTCATAATAAAAACGTAACAAGTTGGATATATTTAAAAATAATTTCTCTAATTTTTTGGCCTATTTGTCAACTTGCACTTCCAGTTCTAAATTTCAGCAGAAAAGGGTTGAGGAATATCGTTAAAATTTGGAAATAAAGAAGACTAGAAGACACGCAGTGTGGTTGTGATTTCTCATCACCAAGAATGCATATAGATGTCTAAATGCCTATTTATTTAGTGATACTCTTTTCCAATTGTTTGCTTTTTTTCCCATATTCTTCGAGGACTATGGGGCAAACCTATATAAGACGAGGTGGTTTGATAAAGGACTTTTGTTGTTGTGTGTTTCTTGGTGGTGTCTAGTCCATGGAGCAGGTCAGATCGGTCCATGCACCCTAATCATAATACCAGCCAACTGAGGTGCCTTGTCCGTATGGATGTCCTCTTCTGAATTGATTTGTTTGCTTCTTCCAGTGAATAATAGGTTTATAGAGTCAATTTTCTATTTAAACATTAGATTTTTTCAACCTACAGTATATCTTCAAACCCTTACTAATCCTCTATTATCAACTTTTAACTTTAAAAAAACTTACATTGCTTATATCTTCCTTTTATAACCGTTTAAAGGTTTTCAGATGACTTTCTCTAATTTTATAAATTAATCAAATGTTTTTTATACGTATTAAAATCTTGAATAAGGAAAAATCTTCAGTTTTTCTCCACATCGAGATTTTACTATATACACTAGTTGAAATAATATTTTAAGGAAAAAACAAGGAATTTAGCCTTATATTAACCTCTTTTGTGAAGTATAATAAATTATTGCATTTTGAATATAAACGGTATTTCATGCTATTTCTTCTTCTGGGTATAACATTTTCTGTAGAGCGACATTCGAAAATTATCCCGCATGTGTTTCTATTGAACGAAAAATCGAAATTTATTCCGAGGAGAAATAACGATTATTTCTAACCTTAGGTATGAAGTATGAAAGGATGAATTGTGAAGAGTAATGATGAATATGGAAAAATAAATTCCCATCCCTGGACACTTTTATTTTTCCGTTTATCATTACTCTTCACAATTCATCCTTTCATACTTCATCCCTAAGGTTAGAAATAATCGTTATTTCTCCTCGGAATAAATTTCGATTTTTCGTTCAAAAGAAACACATGCGGGATAATTTCAAATGTCGTTCTACAATAATAAGCCGCATTATATTGTATTATAACATTTTCTATTACTACTAGTGTATATGTAAATCAAAATATATTTTAAAAAGCTTATCATATAAAATATATCATTGATCACACGCTGGTAAAGAGAAGGATACTGTTGGGAATAGAATGTTAATTTTCTTATAGATTTATATTTTCTAAATATATGTAAATTTAATCCATTATAAGAAACATATTTGTCATATGTAAATATTTATATGTATATATATTCGTGACAAAAAATAAACTGTTATGTTGACTGGTTAGAGTCGTGTGGTTTTTTCTCGGCACGCTCTCGAGAGGTCTACGCCTTGGTTGATACCTGCCTTAGACACTTCCGCGGATTTGACTTCTTGGGAATCGCTCTTCTCTACCTTTGAGATACCACGGTTTTTTTCCTCCCCGGGACCAGAATAAGAGACTTCGGGCGTCTGGGCAAAATAGAGCCTGGGCGCTACGCCGCTGAACGCGACATTTGGCATCCCAGCCGGGACCCGAGGAGAAAGCCGTGCTTATATTTGGAACCCTTTTGGATCAGAAGATGGAGAGAGAAGAAGCACTAGAGAGACTCAAGAAGAAGAGAACCATACTCCGCACGTCTTTATCCAAGTACGGGAAAAGAATAGAGGAATATGACGTGCACAAGGAGTGTGACCACGAGGAACTGCTGGGGCAGCTTTCGGATGTCTACGAAGAACTGAGGCGGGTAGACGAAGAAATCGGTAAGCTGATTGACATCAAAGATCTAGAGAAAGATCTAAAGATGGTAGAGGAATACCGGGAAAAGGCCGTGGCGTGGAAATATTTGCTAAAGAAAAGAAGTCTGGTGGTAGCGGAAGGAATGCAGAGGGAAACTGCAACTGCCACGAAGAAGGAATATCCAGGAGAAATCAGTCGACCGACTCTAACTGGGATGGTTAAGTTACCCAAATTAACAATGGAAAGATTCTACGGGGAAATTAGCCAGTGGTTAACTTTTTGGAATGCCTTCGATTCATCAATCAATAAGAATGAATACTTGAACAAGATAGATAAATTTAACTATCTTAAAGCCTACTTGGGTGGAACGGCGGCCCAAACTGTGGAAGGATTTTGCCTATCTGAGGAAAATTACGATAAGGCCGTTGAATTGTTGAAGAAACGCTTCGGAAAAAGGGAAAGGTTGATCGACGTGCATATGAACAACCTCTTGGCCTTGAAACCACTTAGAGTGACAAAGGACGTGGGGGCTTTCAGAGAATTGTACGGCAGAATCCTGGTGCAGATTAGAAGTTTGGAGTCATTGGGTGTTGTCGTTGATAGCTACGGTAACTTATTGTGCCCTTTACTCCTCAAGCTATTGCCATCAGACTTAAAGCTTGAATTACATCGGGAATTCACAGGAGCTTTTTCTCTTGGAGATTTGATTGAATTTTTGGAGAGACAATTGATTGCATTAGAAAGCACGTTCGGCACGCGGGACGAAATAACAGCCGGCCAACCATCAAATGAGCACCCTCAGTCACAAAGCTCTATCGTGAAGTATCGAAGAAATAAGAGGAATCCCCTGCCCACGGCTGCTGGTTTTTTGAATGTCTCTGAAGCAGATAAAGAGAAAGTGCTGGATGTGGAACAAGGAATGGATATGAGGATCTGCGATGGAAGCAGTTTGGAAATCGGGATGAGTGAGAAGCCAAGTGTTGTCGGAGTTACCCTGATGAAAGGAGTTGATCCAGCTTCTATTAAGGAAGATGCTGAGATGGTGGTATCATCCGAGCAAATGGTAAAGGAGCCATCCAAGCAGATTGCTGTTGAAGAAAGTAATAAGGCTCAAGTAGTAAGAGAGCGCTGTGCTGAAGACGGTGAAAAGGCTCAAGTCAAGAAGAAGTCTGTTCTAGAAGTTGATGAAAGTAATAGGGCTGAAGTTGAGAAAGAATCCGTTGAAGCAGATAAAGAGAAAGTGCTGGATGTGGAACAAGGAATGGATTCAAAGAACACCGAAGAAGTGAAGCTGCTCTATGTAAAACAAGGTACCGATTTAAGGATGGCAGAAAGGCCATATGCAGAACAAGGTAATGAGCCTAAGGAAGACGGAGTACAAGACTCTGAAAATGAGCCTAAGGGCGACGGAGTAAAGGATTCTGAAGCTGAAACCAAGGATAATGAAGTGGAGGATTCTGGAACTGCAATTGAGGCTTGTGAATCGGTGAGCAACTCTAAAGCGGTAGCTGAAGGCGCGGATCAAGTGGAGATTGCAGATGGTGAGGCTGAGTCCATTGATGATATTGAGGAAAGAGTTGTCAGAATTCCAGCATCGAGTAAATTGATGGAAGCAGGACAGATAGGAGATGCGGAATTTAAAGTAAAGGGATACTATTTGCCTGATCGCCCTGTATGTGGGTGTGACTCCAGGGCTGCGCCTGTACGGCCAGCGAAAGACGGCGCTTCCTATCGAGGACGAAACGGATTCTCGTTGAAGCGATATATGAAGAGGATACACAGTCTGCTGAGAAGAATCCCTGAGATAAGGATAAAGCTTCGGAGGAATAAGTTCGGAGTTGTGGCCGACCTGAAAAGATATTTCCAGATGATCGCCATCAGAGATAATGATTGGGACTACCTCAAATTTCTTTGGAAAAAAAAAAAGATGGACAACTGATGGTTTTGAGCGGGAAATCGTTGTAGACGATTTTGGTTGAGTGCCCGTGCCTCTAAATCCGGAAGAAAAGTAAATGGTTGAATGATGATGCATGGTTGGAGAAGGTGAAACGCTTTCTAAGCAGGGTTGCACTGTCCAGATCACCTATGTGAGGAGAGAGCCAATAGAAAAAGGTTCAATTGGCAAATATCTTCCAAGCAATGGAATGTAACTTGTATCGAAGGAAACTGTTTCTGGAGCTGCAGTAACTCCAATGTTATATACTCCGGCCAGTTCTCCAAAGGGGCAAGTGCCTACTCCAGCGAAAAGGTCTTAATTTGGGAGACAAGTCTCCAGAAAGTCTGGTGAAAGTGCTAGACCGGAAAGGATTGCGAATCCTGTAGATCATAGGACTATTATATCGAGTGGTTTGAGATCTCTAAGGAAGAGTTCAGAGTCCTATGACTGCTGTAGGCCTGCAGACGATACCTCTAAGCCTTCAGACGATACCTCTAAGCCTAAAGACGATGCCTCGGCATAAGATCCTGATTCTTCAGGATGTAAAGCTCAATGTTATCAAGAGGTTCCAGAAATTGCAATGGAAGATAACTGGGCGACTTTTGTAATGAATCGAGTTATGGAGATCCGATCTCTCAGTGAGACGGAGGATTGGTATCGTGTACCAGGATGTTTGAATCCAGCGGATTTACCATCACGGGGGTGCTTAGCCGATTCTCTGGAGAGATCGAAGTGGTGGGAGGGCCCGAGTTGGTTGAGAAGACCAAGAAGAGATTGGCCCCATAGGGAAATATACCCTGACCCAGATATTGTGAACTCGGAAAAGAGAAAGATTGTTTTAACATCAACATGTATTGAATGATGCTGGCGAGAGTTGTGGAGGTCTACCCTGGCCGAGATGGACCTGTGAGGGTCGCCAAGTTGAGAACCAGCAAGGGCGTCCAGATTAGGCCGGTTCAACGGCTCTACAATTTAGAGATACCCGCCGATCTGGGGAGTACCTTGAGGAGTATACAGTCGGAACCACGCCGGGGAGGCTCCCGAGGAGAAGCCAGTAAAGACCCTACGAAGATAGTCCAATCCTAAAGAACTGGAATGAAAAAACGGTCGTTTCCCAACTATTGGTTGAGTTTCTGTAGAAAAAACTCAAGGTGGGAGTATGTTGGGAATAGAATGTTAATTTTCTTATAGATTTATATTTTTCTAAATATATGTAAATTTAATCCATTATAAGAAACATATTTGTCATATGTAAATATTTATATGTATATATATTCGTGACAAAAAATAAACTGTTATGTTGACTGGTTAGAGTCGTGTGGTTTTTCTCGGCACGCTCTCGAGAGGTCTACGCCTTGGTTGATACCTGCCTTAGACACTTCCGCGGATTTGACTTCTTGGGAATCGCTCTTCTCTACCTTTGAGATACCACGGTTTTTTTCCTCTCCGGGACCAGAATAAGAGACTTCGGGCGTCTGGGCAAAATAGAGCCTGGGCGCTACGCCGCTGAACGCGACAGATACAATAAGAACAACCACAACAACATTATAACACATGGACATATAAGGTATATATTATAGTAATCTACACAGGTACATATATGACGATAACACTTACCTTGGTTTGTTATGTCCAGTGCTGCATGCACGAGCCAATCACAAGTTCAGACATAACACCATCATTCAGGTATATATATATTTTATTTTAATTCATTGACTGTTCTACATTTTTTGACCATAGATTTAGAACATACCACTTTAATTATTGTTGTAAATATGTATAGTTGAACGTACCTAATTTTTTTTAATCACGATTATGGAATTCATTTTGTGAATTCTATATTACTGTGAAAACATAATTTTATGTGTAATTTCCTTCAAGTAATTCAAATTAAAAAACTACTTGATGGGTAAATAATTATCTTCACTTTTTCACGACTGCACCTTCAATTCTCTATCTTTTTCAACAACAAAACAAAAATAATCATAACATATATATGTGGTAGTTATTTGTAGGCAGTGCAGTCGTGCTTCAAGTAGCCTAATATGGTTTAACTGGAGAGTATTAGTTAGTCGTATATGCATATACATCGGAAATATGCAAGAATGATACAAGAGATTTATAGGTGCGATAAAATCGACCTCTTCTCCTCTACACTGCTAAAATCCGCCACGATGAGAATAGTTGTCAAATCCAAGAAGATATAAAAAAAGCCCCGGCTGACAGAGCCCAGTAAAAGCCCCTAACTAGGGTTACATGTCACATGCAGCGTTTGCCCTAAAATAAGCAGCTGCAAAGACGTCTGTCTCCATGTAAAAAGCGGCCTCAAATTAGGGACAAAGTTAAACTGCTACTGAAAGTGCCCCAACTCTTTGAAAGAAACAGCATCCCACACCCCATCACGGATTATAAAAAAATGATATAAATATTATTAAAAACACCGTCGTATATGTGTGTGTGATTCCAAACCCACTTGGAATATAATGTATATTTTATGTATATAAGGTTGAATTGTATTTTATATATAAATTTGAAGGACTGACAAGTCCGAAAGTTTGAAAATAAAAGTTTGCACAAGAAACTTAGCCCTTGAAGCTTTATTTTTTTTGATTTTATAATACAAATAAATAATATTTTCATTATCA
>CP092872.1:71833190-71907813 GCA_030710605.1 Cordylochernes scorpioides
CTGATGTCGATAAAGGGATTAAGTGATCTCTTCTGAAAGAGAAATATGATAGGTGATAAATGTCAAATGCCGTGGACTTGAATTACATTAAGAATTGAAATTTCTAGTTTTAATTAGTATATTTGTCCCACTGGTTTAGTGATTGTAATTCTATATATATATTGGACTTTTGATAATATGTATGTAAATAATCTTTATTTCTTGTATAATTTATTGCTCTAAAATGTAAATAACTTTCACTCTCTCTCTAAAACTATAAATAATTTGTATATATATATTTAAAAACTATGTACATAGAATAGATTAAACATTTACATGCAAATATCCACATAAGATATAGCGTGTGTTTTGTAATAAATAAATAGGAAGATAAATGTAGCACTTAGAGATATGAGATATTGTAGATCAATTGAATTGATCATTGTGGGGAGGAGCTAGATATTGTATTAGGTAGATAATAAATTTCCACCAGACCGTGACTTGTTTCCTCCTTTCACCTGAATTTACTCTTGTCTCAATTAATTAATAAGTGTATCTTTCATAAAAAGAGACACGGCAAAAATCCAGTGTGTGAAAGCTTATTCAAGCTTAAGTAACCAGTGTCATTGTAGTTTGAAATAATTATCTACACTCTGCACAAATAAACAGACAATACTAGAATGTTTACGTATTAAGAAAGCGCGCTATCTGTATGTAAAAAAAAAAACTCTTTAGCGCAATTTTCTATTTTATTAAAATAGAAATACTTCCTAACGTAAACGTCTTGCTACGTAAATATATTTTTAGATATACAGTAGAACCTCCCTGTAACGGACACCAAATTGCACACCCAAATTTTCCTTAAGGAAGAGGTGTCCTCTTACAGGAGAGTTGCTAAATGGTAAAAATGGTAATTTTACAAATGAAAAACTGTACTTTGTAGAGAGGTGCCCGCTGCCTGGCCGAATTTATCTATAATTTGAAGAACTACTGTATTCAAGTGTAGTAATTGAAAAATAAGCTATAAATAGTCAAGAAATGTAGGGGTGAAGCAGAGAAAGATATTTCACATGTTTTTCACTTTCTAACGTATATGTAAATAGAAATAACTGGACTGACTTAGAGGGTATAAGATCCATTTAATTGACATGAGTCAGTGTTCGTTGTGAAGGGCCAAATTATTATTGCATAACCTATAAATGAATCTTCATATTAAAATATCAAGGGATTACAAATGAACTTATTAATAGTACAAGTAAAATTTGTAGGTTAATAAAGTAGCGTGATACTACAATGAAATTCGAATAACGAAAACTAAATAAAATTCTAAGTTGAAATCTCCCAACGAAAAAATCTACTTATAAAAGAGCAATGATTTATAAATTTCAATATCAATTGATTTGATTCTACTGGATATTGATCAAACAAATGCTACAGGTTTCTGGAGATTGGGTTTCTTTATTAAACGTAATCTAAAGCTTTCGGGCATCTCTTCCCTTCTACAGGAGTATATTGAAACATATAAACGCCGTGTTCTTAAATTTGTAAATGTTCAAATTCTTTATTGATGATCAACAGAGATTCCAAAAGTGTCACCCAGCATATCTACCAACATGTCAACCTACAGTGACAAGCAAGCCCAAGTAAGATGTCTCCAAGTTGGCCTCCAATCCTCAATTCTTAAAATAAACTCACCGACAAAATATCAAATAAAAATGTTTCTAGTTTTTTTCCGCAAAAGTTAAATCGGGCTCGCCTCCTTTTTTTACTTTGCCTTACTGAAATCTTGATTTTAAATGGCACAGAAACTAGCATATATTCAAATTTCACTTCTTCAGCTGCAAATGTTACTCGGTTTCTGGACAAAAGCTATCCTATTGATTGTCTTCTTCTCTGTCCTTTCATCCATTTTTAGACTTCTTTAATGATGAAGCTTATTATTGTAAAATGCGCTTGCGCGATATTATTCTTCGATTTAAATTAAGTTTGTTTCATTTTTTTAAAACAAATTAAATATTCTGGACAATGGCCATCCTGTTGATTGTCTTCTTCTTTGTCTTTTACTCATTTCAATCATTTTTCGACTACTTTAATGATGAAGCGTTCATTATTGAAAAATGCATTAGAAAAAAACTTTATTTTTCGATTTAAATGAATTTTTTATTCTTTAAATAAAATTAAAGCTTTAAAATGAAGTTATATATAGACTTTGGAGACATCACCTAATTGTAATGGGCAAGATTACTATCCAATAGAGGATTATTGTAAAAGTTTCTTTATTTCATAAAGGTCTGTACAAACCTTCTAATTGTTTTAATACGTCTTTTATTTATAATTTTACATATATCCTTCAATTACAAAAAAAATTATATCACTTATTAAAAACAATGGGTAATTTATATAACCATAAAAATAAGGGTCACTTCTCTCCGGTCAAAATAGACGTTAAAACTAGACGCCATATATTGGCCTTAAAACTAACGGCCTCGTGTCGATGATACAACCACAGTTTTGGCAAACTATGAAGCATCCACTCTGAAGACGATGGTTTCGGGACTATAGTTCTCGTCAGTCCAGGGCGGGCTTCATTCCATGAGATCCACACGGGATCAAAAGGAATCCTCACAATCTGTCAAAGAAGTGTCTAGCTGGTAAAGAAGCTGGGCCAAATTTATGACCAAATATACATGGATATTTTCCTAGAAATATATTGATCAATAAAAATAAAGGTCACCTATTCTATCAAAATAGTCGTCAATGGGCGGTTCTTAGTTTGCCAAAACTGTGGTTATGGCTTTGTCACCGACCCAAGGCCATCAGTTTACGACGAGTTCCAATGGATGGCGTTTAGTTTTTACATCTATTTTGACGGGAGAAGTGACCTTTATTTCTATTAATCAATATCCTTCCGGCGAAAAATTTCCATCTATATTTTGGCCATAAATTCGGCCAAGCCACTCTAGCAAATTGTGAAGATTCCCTTTGATCCCTTGTGGATCTCATAGAATAAAGTCCGCCCTAGACTGAAGATAGCCATTAGCCCGAAACCATGGTCACCAGGTGGCCGCTTCTTAGTTTGCCAAAGCTGGTGTTGTGGCTTTGTCACCGACTCGAGGCCGCTAGTTTGCGGCGACTGTCAATGGATTGCGTCTAGTTTTGACGTCTATTTTGACGAAAGAGAGGACATTTTTATTGATCAATATTCTCCCGTCATATATATCATATTTATGACATCTCCTATCACTTTACTAATTCTTAAATGGCTCTTCCTTATACTCCACCATGTGGAAAAGTTCTTTTAGCATTTATTCTATATATATTAAATATATTTACGGAGTAGCAACAGCTCTAGATAAACTCCTTTCAAGAAAGGAATACTACTTTTGCTTTTTTTTTGTTGTTATTCTTTAAGGATAATTATTTACCTTTTTAACTAAGCTAAAAAAGATTACTACTTTCTTCCGTAATTCTGATATCTTGAAATTTATCAACATACTAGCGGATGTGTACCCGGCTTCGCCCGGGTTTTATCTGAGTGAAAGTTTGCCTAACGAATATTATTGAAAATAATTTTCCGGAACATAGACTATTATGATAATAATGATAATAATATTCATTACATTATATTTTTTTATTATATATTTATATAATACGAATGGCCCGGGCAACGCCCGGGTTTTACCCGAGTGCGTATTTATTTTAAAAACGTTTTAATTCAAATACTATTCGTTACAATTATAAATTGGCGCCATGGATGTCACTCTTGTGAAACGTCCCGTTCCAAACTGTGTGTTTTTAAAATGTTTTAATTAACATACTATTCGTTACAATTATAAATTTGAACGATAGGCTCATTATTTCTTTATACCGTTATTATACCGTTATATTATATATATTATATTTATTATATATATATTACACGTTATTTGTTTTCTTGGCCGACTGTTTTACATATGGTGTTATCTTAAAATTGCTTGTTTTGAATATTTTTTAGATTGAGATTATTAGCTAGTATGTAAAAAAATTAACTCTGTTGAAATTTAATTTTGTATTTATATATAAATAAAATTAACTCTGTTGATTTTTTTTTTTGTATTTAATCGATAACAGCGAAGTTACGCATGTTAATGTTAGGGAAAAATATTTTGATGTTACGCAAAACCTGCTCCATCTCGTTTTACATAAATGTTGAAAATTTGGTCGAAATTGATGCATTGTAACGAAAGTTTTTAGTGAACAACACTTATGAAATTTGCATTTTATTACTATAGATGAGTTTAGCATCATACGAACTTTTATTTATTTTACACAGTTTTAATGAAAAGGTACAATTTGGATTATAGATTATAAACACAAGGTAATAAGACCAAATTCTAATACACCTATCCCCCGATTTACACGGTAGATACGTTCCTGAGAAAAATGTGTAAATCGGGGGATAGGTGTACACAGAAATAAAAATAAAATACATTGACAGGTTAAAATATGTAGTCAGCACATAAGCTCGGGATTCCTCGTGAGATGTGTACACAGCGCATGTGTTCAATCACAGTAGCCTTTAGTATAGTGCGATAAAAACAAAAAAAAACTTATTTGGAAAACCGTGTAAAAGCGAAAACGTGTAAAACAAGTACCGTGTAAATCGGGGGATAGGTGTATATTATTTACTTATTTATTTAGATTTTGTCTTATTACCTTGTGTTTACATTGTTTTAAGTTTATATTTTAAAATGTATTGATTACAATTATACAAATATTTGAAATATAGTGAAATGTATAGTGAAAAGAACACACTTTTAACACATACTTCAATAAATAATGTATATATTCGCTCTACAAGCTTGACACCCTAATATGATTGAGTGGAGATAAGAAAGAAGAAGATGAATATAATCTTTAAAATAAATATAATATTTTAACATATTTTGATAATAAGATCAGTATCATAATTGTAATGGCAAAATATTTTTGAGAATTATTGTGTTATATTGAATTATTTTGGAAAACTTCCTAAATATGAATTGTCTAATAAAAGAGTTGGAAAAATAAATAGCACAACTCCAACATGGAAAAAGATTTGTCCAGAGGTATAATGTATTGGGGTCAGCTCTCCTTCCTGATGCAATAAAGATAGGAATGAATGGAGCCATTTCTGTCTGGTCCATTCTCACTGAATTAATTTTTGTTTGTATGACTCTAGGACCACCAATATATTTTATAGCTGCGAATTCCGTTGTGTGTTTTGTGAATGCATTGTCTGTAAACAATACAAATCTATATGATTACCTATTTTATTGTAATATTAACGTATAAAATTATAAAAATATAAAGATATATACTAATTTTAAATAATTTTTAAAATACCTTCTTGTGGGTGTTAGAAAACAAATAATAATAACTATAAAAGTTTTATAGGAATCGAATGTAATACAGTTTAATGTTATAATCAATGATATATGCAAATATTCTTTGAAGCTATTAAAAAGAATAATTATTTTTTATTCGTCAGATAAAAGGTGGTTCTATTTGATCATTTTTTCTATACTGTGTTGTAGAAATATATCGTTTTGTTTGAAAAATTGGTATCTTTTGACCGTGTTTAATCCCTAACTATACACCTTATCTGTTTATTATATTCGCATGATACGAACGTTTTTGCCATTGACCTTCTCCCTAGCACTATCGGCAACGCATGCGCAGCGTCATTTCATTTTTAAAGTTGTTCCTGACGTACGGCAGCGTTCCCAAAAACTTGTTCGTTTTCTTTAAAGCATTTTAGGCAATTATTTTTGTCTTAAAATGGTAGATTGGAGAAACTCAAACATGTTGGACATTTGTCTGTATGATATTTAGCTTCAAATTTCTCCGTCATGCATGCAAATGGATAAATTTCTGGCATACGTATATGCTGCCATTAAAGATTTTCTATCATTACAATAAAATATCTATTCTTAACTTGAATATATACATATGATTTTTAAAAAAAAATACTCATATAATATATAATGTATATAATAGATAATAAAATCATAGAAATTAATAGACTACAAATACCTTAAGTTAAATATCCTTTTTTTTTGTTGTTTCCTTCAAAATACTAAAACTTTAAGTATATATACCAAAATTTTAAGTATATTTTCTTCATAGAATGTGTTAGCGTCTATTTTTTTTCAACATGAACTAATGATACCAAATTTGCTATCGGTATGTTAGATGAGATTTAAAGCATTAATGGGATCTTACCTTGAGGGACGTATTTGACTTACAATTGTCCACGGCGATAAATCGACAGGAAGAAGTAATTTGATTCAATCTCTCATGAGATAAAGAAGAAAGGGGACAAAGGAAAGAAAGAAAAGAAATTCTAGAAAATGTCTCGGACCATCGATTTGTCTTGGGAAGGGACGATTTGTCTCTGGAAATGTCCTCGGGAATCAATCCAGGGTCTTTTTTTGTGGTAGACGACGCGGCAAATCCCTAATGAAGAATAAAATGGCGTCGGGTATCTTTAGGCAATCAAATCATTTGACAGATTGTTCGAATCTTTGTCTAGAATCTATCTTCATTAGGAAACTCAAGCAAAGTTCTGTTTTTATTGTCATATAGATGCATCCATTAAGTAATTGGTGGAATTTAAGAGTTGTCTATAAAATAGCAATTAAAATTAGTTTGTGTAGAAATTTTCAAACTTATATACTTTGTAATTAATATATATGTCATAATATATGCTCTTACAGGAATAATAAAGTAAATCTGCAGCCGACCAGAGAGAGAGAGACGAAGTCGATTCGAAGATAACGCGACCCTTTGTTGAACACATTCCTGAGGGGGGCGTCAACACCTGGCGACTAATCTTTTGTTTGCCCCGCTTGTGTACACAGGGAAAAAACAGTCGTTCAGTAGACAGCGCTCTCGCCACCTCTTTCTCTCTCGGCTAGCTGCCTGGATTATTGTCTCTTCCAACTTGTCGTGTGATTATTTCTCTCCTCACCACATCTACCATTATATTGCCACATATATAAATTAGATTTACTCATATTAAAAAAAGACAATCCAAATTTACCTCTGTACACATAAAATTGAAAAGTTTGCAAACGCACTATGCATTATTAATGGTGCAAATGCATTTTAGGTTGAAAAATAACGAGACACTATATTTAAAGCATAAACGCATACAATCAGACAATTAAAGCAGCTTACACTTAATGGATAGATTAGAATAGTTATAGAGGACGAATACAGAAAACATATATCAATTTGAAAAACAAGAGAACACGACTCTTCACAATAGCACGCTAATTATGAAATTTTAAGAGACAACATCTGAAAGAGCTTTATGTATAAGACATCAATGAAGAGACTTTTCAAAATAATCTCGTTAAAAAAAAATTTAGACATCTGAAAGAATCGTGTTCAAAATGTGACAATAACGCGACTCTGCACAAGAATCACATTAAATGAGAATAGTAATTGCAGACAAAATCACCAAGAAACCTATTTGAAAAACAGACAATAACGCAAATGTCCACAACAATCACATGGAAACAATAAATTCAGAGCAAATTTCTAAGAAGCCCATTTTCAAAACAGACAATAAAGCGACTTTTCACACAACAATCGTATCGAATGAAAACAGAAATTTCAGACAAAATCACCAAGAAGCCCATTTTTAAAACGGACAAGAGCAAAACTGTTCACAACAATCACATTGAAGGAAAACAGCAATATCAGACAAAATCACCAAGAAGCTCATTTGCAAAACAGACAATAAAGCGACTGTTCACAACAATTATATCATGCTTATAGAAGAATCCATCAGGCATTATACACGGAACCCATCAAGACGTACAGTAATACGAATGATTGAGAGAGAAGCGCATGCTTTAAACGACATCACACGAATTACTCACACGAACTTGGGTTTCGTGGTAGAGTTGGTGGTCCTGGAACATTAGCAAACATTAGTCCAGAGCACTAAGAGGCCGATTCCGCCAAGTAAAAAAAAGGAACCACTTCACGCCTCTAAAAATCAAAATTTTCTTTTCAAGCTTGAAGTAAGATTATAAATCCACCCAAAACAGATGCATAGGTTACTTGAAGAGAATATTCAATTAAGAAGCAATATACTTATTTAGAATTATTTACTCAGAATGAAAGTTTAAAAAAGAAGTTATCAATAAATATAAAGTACTTTTCTATTATTAGAAGATGAAATTTCTATAAAGTATAAAATAAGAATATAAACGGTAGTAATGCGTTTCTTTATTCGTGCAAAGTGCAAGCTTTCGTATCTTTATAATCCTTTCACAGGCCTGTGGAAAGCTTGCACTTTGCACGAATAAAGAAACGCATTGCTACCGTTTACATTCTTATTTTTATACTTTATAGAAATGTTTTGAAGGTATATCAGAGATTCGAAAATTATCAGACAAAAAGATATATGAATAATCAGTGAAAAATGTATCTTTAATCCTCGCAGTCACCATATAGTCAAATAAGGGCAAACCATTTTTTAAGATGTAATAAATTGAATGATAACAAATTTTAAATAAAGTTGTGAAAGAGTGTTTGATAAATATTTAAAATAAAAAAAATCTTATAGGGGTTAAGAAGAAGTCTTACATACATCTGCAAGAAAAAAAGGAAATGTGAAAAAATTCAAGAAATTGTTCCTATTTCGTTATTTGTGTTTACCTTCCTATCATCTCTATATATCGCTGTAAACCTTTGTCGACTTGTCAGATCTACAGGATCGCTGTTTAAACCGAACAAGCTATTATTGGCAGGCTGAGAGTGGTCGAGTTTGAATATATACATGGGTGGATCAATAAAAAACGATAAAAAATTTTAAGGAAAACTAAAATACAATTTTATTTTTTAATACTCTATATAAACCCCTCCTTTTTTGTACACTTCTTCCAAAGGTCAGGTAGCTTGTAAATTCCCTTTAATAAACAATCTTTTTTGTGTTGGGCAAGCCATCCATGCACTACATTTTTAACCTCATCATCAGTCTTGAAAGCCATGCCCCTTAAAATATTTTTAAATGTCAAAATAAATAATAATCACTCGGGGCTAAATCAGGAGAGTAAGGAGGATGGATTAGAATTTTAAATTTTAATTTATTGATTGTTTGAATGGTGAGATTTGCCACGTGGAGCCGAGCATTATCAGACTGTAGGGAGTAGCGTGATTTTGAAGGTCACGCGCTTCCAACGCATCCTAGTGACCATTTCTTACACTGCTAACTAATTTTTACAACGTTTCGTTCGCAGAAAAAAAAATAGGGAAACTTATTTATTGGATGACCCTCGTATATACATGGCTCGATAAGACCTCATATTTAATTTATACCCAGATGGTGTGTGAATAGTTTGCTGAAGAAAAATGTACTCAATGAAAGAAACTTTAAATGTGTAATTTTCATATATTTCTCGACTCAAATTCCTATGCAAAGGGCGTCTAAATTTACACTAACGATTTGACATAAAATTTGACATAAGAAAATCTTATACATCTAATCTTTATAATCAATTTGATACTCGAACACCTTCGTGTGTGGGTGCAGTAGAATATCTATGAAACATCTGCACACACAAAATAACAATCGAAAAACGAAAAGAAAAGTATACTTATATTACCAGGGTTATCTGTCTTTTTGTTGTTACTGTTGTTGTCGAATTTTGAGGTCAGTATCATTCAAGGACTTTTAGAACAGTTTCCGAAGACTTATTTCTTAGCATTTTCACTAATACAAAAGCACAAGAATATATATGGGTGCCAGATATAGGTATAGTATATAGGGTGCCAGAAAGGTATGAGTGGAAATGGAATGCTTGAAATTCTTGTCTCATCTCTACTCTTAAAATTTACATACTACAACGTACTATTCTATTGGAAATACACTTTGTTTGGCTCTCCAATAATCAAAATTAGTATTTCATCTAAAAAAGGATCTTATATAATTTTAGATCACTCTTATGGTAAAATATTGGCCTACTAACTTGTCTTGTCTTTATTGTTTGCGCAAAAGCATTGCTCTTTGTGAAAATGTTTATTGACACTCATGGACAACTCTCAAGGAAGTTGTTCCTTTTAGTATGTTTATCGGGATTCAGAGAATAACTCTTAAATATATTACAGTGACCTTTATTGAAGACACACGAGATAACCAAGTCTAAACAAAATTGACTCTGTCTCCTTAAAAATAGACAATCGGCGAAAATTGTATAATTCAGGTGAAAGCTTATGTCTCCCTATAGTTTACTTAAATACTACAATAAAGAGTAAATCTATCTGTGTCGCATATATAAACAGAATCGTTCAATACAGTATTAGAGCACTTAAAGCGGTCTGAGGGATTAAATTGACGAAACGACTTAAAGGTTCACCACTGATGAACCAAGAGCTCCCACCATTTTATTTTCATGGTGGTAAGGAAATAAGAAAGTCTGTTTAATTTAAGAAAATTCGTGCTTAATAATTTTATCTCTCTAATATGTTTTAATGATATTTGTTGAACAAGTAGTAAAACCTTCTATTAAATAATGTTGAATAAGAGATATTCTCAAAAAAAGTATATTATTCCATGTTAAGAATATTGCAATCATTATAATAATTATCAATAGATGGCAGCTCATTCTTTAAACAATTGATATTTTTATTCACATTTTACTTGACAATAGAAAAGTTTGATATTTTTACAATATTAAGTTTTTTACTTTTTACTTTTACCTTATATTTCGAATAGGGTTTATTACTTATATAGCCTGAATATAAATTGTGTTCTTAACATATTAAGTGGTTTTCATATATTGTATAATTTCTTATCTCTATTGTATTATTTCGTATAATTTCTCTAGGATTAAAGAATCTCCCATTAAACTCTTCGGTTTTTCAATAAATCTTTTTTTCCCTATCAACGCTTTCTAAATGTCACAAATGCTTCCGTAGTGAACACAAAATATAGATTTAAAACAAAACCTTAGTTAGTGCATAAATAATGTATATTCTCTTTATGGATAATATCAATTTATCTTAATGAATTATAAAAATAATTAATAAATATATGTTTACGTTTTTCATACAAAATTGAGGCAGCATGTCTTTAGTAATAAGGGCCAATAAGGAGTATGGTCTCCTACTGATATGGGATTTTCACTAATGGCTTTAATAGTGATTAGCAGACTATGAAAAGAGTGTCTTAAGGCAATAAATTCCTCTGCTTAAGAGAACAAAAGTCATTTTTAGAAAAGTTCTGAGAGGGAGAGATCTTCTTCTTTCTTATCTCCACTCAATCATATTAGGGTGTCAAGCTTGTAAAGTTTGAGACTTCGATGGTGTCTGCTGGGGATGAGTAGAGCTCATCAATGGATGAGTCAATACAGTCAATAATGTGTTCAAGATTGGGTGAGGTAGAATGCGTCTGCTTTTGTCATTAAGACTGGGAGCACTACTCAGTGGCAGGTCGACTTAGCTCCAAAAGAAATGGCCGCCTCTGACATGAGGAACAGACGCCATGTGCAGCCGCTCCTAACATTGAGTACAAACACTGCTTATCCTGTATCCCTGGATTAGGAGTCCTTACAGGGTACTATCAGTCGGGCCAGCTGAGCCCAGGTTTTAGTGAGCTTGTTACTGCTCGCCCTCCTCCTTTTTCATCTGGGCTTGGGACCGGCAAAGGCAGAGTTTGAGAGGGAGAGATGACATGCTCTAATAGATTTCCTATAGCATCCTTATGGCCTATTGGATTCTTAGATTCTCTTCCTCAAAATATTCATATTCTCTCCAAATTCATTGGCTATCACTGCTCTATTCCGACAAAAACAAGGCATCCTTCATAAAATTAAACTGGAGGCCAATGACTACTCTCAATATTTTCTCATAAACTGTTTAAAAAAAGGTGTACAATTGACTTCTTCATATGATCAATAATAAAAATATAAATAAAACTTCTACCAGACTGAACACTAGGCTGATGAAGTAACGTTTTCTAAAAATTATCTGGAATATTCTGTTGTTCAAATTCGGTTGTTTTAGCTCTTGGAATTTTATTGTTGGTCATTTGTTCACCTTCCCTGCGACAGTGCCTGGGTAATTCATTGCCCGGTTGGTTGATGAATAATGAACACTAAAACATTGAACTTGTTTGTTTTTCCTTTAATCTGGATCCTTTATTTATCCTGTATTTGTGAAACCTCACTCTATATAACGATATAGATAGGCTAAAACATTATATACATTCATGGATTCGTGTAAACTCTTTTACCTCTTTGGTCGTCTTTTTTTTTTTAAGGAGCCATGGCAATTTTGTTCACACTTGGTTATCTCGTGTGTCTTTAATAAAGTCACTCACGTGTATAAAATATCCTTCCGAGTTATTGTCTGAATCACGATATACATGCTTAAAGGTACAATTTCTTAAGTTTTTCCGTGAGTTTATATATAGATTTGCACACGCTGACTTTTAGAGCTGCTACCTCATTAAGGAAGTTCACGACAAACGCAAAATTTACATAAAAGGTACAATATGATTAAAATTTTGAAAATGATTAAAATTTCAACCTTAATATGCATAACATGTAGTAGCAACGTCATTTACAGCCTGTGTAAAAAGGAAGAGATCGTAAATTGATTTCTCTTATAGAAATTGTTTTTACATTTTGGTTGCTTGTGTTGATGTAATGACTCGTGCAAAAAGAGGAATCCATGTAATACAATAGGAAGAATTGTATTGAGAACACGCAATATTTGATACATAGAACATGTTGTGTATAATGAAAGGAAGGTATTGATTATATTTACAAGCAATTTTGAAATCGAAAGTAGCATAAATCAATAGCCAGAGTAGCCACCTCAACTGCAATAACAGCTTCAATCTTACTAGGAATCGAGTCTAACACAATTTGAATATTCCCATCCCTGGACACTTTTATTTTTCCGTTTATCATTACTCTTCAAAATTCATCCTTTGATACCTCATCCCTAAGGTTAGACATAATCGTTTTTTCTCCTTAAAATAAATTTCGATTTTAGTTCAAAAGAAACACATACGGGATAATTTTCAAATGTCGTTTTACAGTTTAAATGTGTTGAATTATTGTGCTATCTGTTATAGTAGATTGAAATTATTTTAGATGCGTATGATTATTTTTTTAAAATTGAACAATTTTCTACTGCCGTTACACACACACTGTAATGATCAAATAATGTGAGGGCCTAGATCATGAGTGGTGAACCCCCCAGTGGTTTTGCCAGTTTAATCTACCATACCGCTGTAGTTTTTTGCACGTCATCCTTGCGCAGGGGCCATGCTTATCTTCTCTGTATCGATCCAATTTTAGTAATTGTACCGTCATACAAACATGTATAGCCGCTGTAATATGGCATTTTTCTGTTTTACCTTTATACCATCTCTGAAGATGGCCGCTTGTAAAATATATTCTAAATGAAATATGGATATAATATTTGATGACAGAGTATAAATACGTATATGTCATAATATATGCTCTAACAGGAATAATAAAGTAAATCTGCAACCGACCAGAGAGAGAGAGACGTAGTCGATTCGAAATAACTAACTTGCGACCCTTTGTTGACCACATTCCTGAGGGGGGCGTCAACACCTGGCGTCTAATCTTTTGTTTGCCCCACTTGTGTACACAGGGAAAAAGACAGTCGTTCAGCAGATAACGTCTGACTCGCCACCATTTTCTCTCTCGGCTGGCTGCCTGGATTTTGCCTCTAATAACTCGTCGTGTGATTTTTTCTCTCCTCACCACATTTACCACTATATTGTCACAACGAAAGTCGACAGGATAAGATCTGACCGGGAAGCAAATCCCTCATATACCAGAGCATGAAGAAACAAGAAGCCAAGCCACGATGATCGAACAAACCCACAACCAAGTTCCACAAGAACCAACGACCGACGCTACTGTAGCCGCTTTCCTTCGAACTCTCACCCTCTGTCTCGACCAAATTTTAAACCGTGAGTCTGAAGAAGCAATCACCTACGACGGAGATGAACCTGCCGCACACTTCTTCTCACAACTTGAGTCTCAGCCGAACTTCCACAACTTAGAACCAGCACGCCAAGCTCGAAAGGCTCTATCATCACTCAGAGGCGAACCTCGCAAAATTGCACAAGACTTAGCTTTACTCAATAAGACTTATGAAGAGGTCAAGGAGTCACTCTGCGCCGTCTATCCCCGACGCCCTAGCTTCACTCTTCAAGAGTTCTATGAACTCAAATGCACATCGATGGCCGAGATCGAGACCTACTACAAGAACAAGGTCCGAATAGGATTGGCGATCAAACTCCCTAAGAGTGCCATCGTGCAAGCACTATCCAACGGTGTGCCACGTAACTGTGGCAACCTTTTAAAGATGGCACAACCCTCGGGACCAGAAGAATGGTTATGCTTAGCCCAACAGCTGACCTACGAAGGGGATAACACCAGCACTAAAGCTGCCCAACAACGATCACCGCGCCAGAGCAGAGCACCTTCCACCACCGTGGACAAGACCCCACCATATCCTTGCCGTTACTGTGGCCAGAATCATTGCAACAAACAATGTCGTAAACAACCATTCGCCGCCGACAATACTCTCCTTCACCAGGTACAGACTCCTGAACAGAGGTCTTCTCTCCGGGATGCGCAAATCCATCCCATCAAGCAAGCTATCACAAAACCAATAGCCACGTCCCAAATTTATCACGTCGCACCTTCCCAAGTCCCAATTGAACAGACTTCCCAAGTCTCAATTGCACATACTCCCCAAGATCCCACTTCCCCTGATCCACATGAGCTGATTGTGGAAGATGAGATGTCCAAGAACCCTCAACATGACATCCGCCAACTGTTAGAGGACACAGCCCTTAGTGACTCTAGCACGCCGGACAAGCGAGACAGCCCCAGTCTCAGTGAGGAGAAGTGCTACGAGAGCTTTGGTGACTGCGAGCATTCCGACTGTAGTAGAGTAATGGAAACCCCACTGGAATAATTTCTTCCAACAACGCCGTCCCCTGCCAGTCTACGCCACCACGAGCGGATCAAGCCGCCTACGTCCCGCGGACTCGTCTACACGCCATGTACGGCAACCACATTCCCCTTCGGGACTTTCCAACATGAACCAAGTCTTCAACACAACCCAGCTTCGAAGTCCAACAGAAGCCCATCAACAGTGAGTGTTTAACTTTATTGTGATTTCATCCGTTTACATTTTTGCTTGTTATATATATCACATCCATGTTAGCCCACTTTTAGCACAGTTCATGCTCTAAATAACTTATCTCATGTCAATTTTAAAACCATAATATGCTACAAGCTTCAAGCTTACAATGCCTTATTTTATTCTCAATAACATGTTCTCTCGAAATTTTTTCTTATCTTTCACCATCGCTCTTGAAAAAAAAAAAAAAAAAACTCTTGTTTTTAATTTTTTGTATATCAACTTATGTTTTTTTTATGAACCAATGACCAAATTTTCGCTGAACCTCTCAGTCTTTCTGCAGTGTATCTATTCCTATATTGAAACTTAGGTTCTGAAAGTCAAGGCTTTTTTTTTTTTCAACCATTCGACCTCAGAGGTCTTATTTTTGTCAATTGACCGCAAAGGTTCACTTTTTTTTTTTCTCACTCGACCCCGAAGGTCTTTTTCACGTACGTGCATGTCCATTATTTGTTAAATTTATTAATTTTAGTGTCATCAAGAGAACCGCACATAAGTTGTCTGCCTAATCAATCTTCTTCATTCTAAAGTATCTCTGTAAAATGTCTCAATACGTTTTGTTGACGAATGCTGCAGAGATGACTATTTGCTCCAGCCTCTTTCTAATGGCTTCCTTTGTTCATTTTAGAATGTTGAACCACTTACTTTAGAGCTCTCTTACTTTCCACCTTTTCTTTCTCTTCACCTCCTCATTCACGTATCCATATTGTACATAGCTATGATTGTCCATACCTACACTCTGTACCATATTAACCTACACATAAAATTAATTTGTATATAGCCTTTTATAACCTTGATAGTTTCAAAATCTCCCATAAATGTCAAACTCTCCGGTGTTGTAAAACTGCTTGTAAATAATATTTACTTGTGTACTATACAGTATTTTATTTACATAAAACTATGTCACCATTACCTTAACTAATTTTAATTGTAAAATTATTTTCTCTATTCCTGGCTTCTCCAGCTTTAAATATACTTAAACCATGTTCAGCCTTCTTCAACGGGGGCCATATGTCATAATATATGCTCTAACAGGAATAATAAAGTAAATCTGCAGCCGACCAGAGAGAGAGAGACGTAGTCGATTCGAAATAACTAACTTGCGACCCTTTGTTGACCACATTCCTGAGGGGGGCGTCAACACCTGGCGTCTAATCTTTTGTTTGCCCCACTTGTGTACACAGGGAAAAAGACAGTCGTTCAGCAGATAACGTCTGACTCGCCACCACTTTCTCTCTCGGCTGGCTGCCTGGATTTTGCCTCTAATAACTCGTCGTGTGATTTTTTCTCTCCTCACCACATTTACCACTATATTGTCACATATACTTATAAATATGCTTTGAGAAATTTCTCTTCCGCAAACATAGTTTAAATATCAGGTTCAGGCACAGAAATCCATGCGGTTCCAACTCTATGCCATAGTTCACCAATCAAACTGGTTGGAGGGGGTTGGCGTACTAGTCTTAAAGTAATCATGAGAGAGCAAGATGTTTCCAATTGATGGGAGATCTGTAAAACGTGCTTGTCAGGGCTACAGGGGACATCCTCTACATCGTGTAAAATCTAAGCAGCATGAGTAACATGAGATCGTGTGATTGTATCGTTGAACGGTTGTGGGAAGACTTCTCAGATAGGATAATTCTGTAACACTACCGGACTGTAAACGTTCTTCCTCTGAATTATAATTTAATGAAATCAATAAAGAATCCAAAGCTAAGTCTCGTTTATAATTATACTAGCCGAATGACCCGGGCAACGCCCGTGTTTTACCCGATTGAATGTTTTGATCCAAATAATATTTGTTGCAATTCTACCGCCTACCGCCCGCAATGCGCGCGCACAGGGAAGTCACGTGCTCGCCGGCAGCCAACGGGCGCGCGCCGCCGGCAGGGTGGCGCAGCAAACGATGACACGTGATCGTAGCCGACCAATAGGAGGGCGCCGGCAAACCGTGACAGAGTCGGCCGGCCGGTTGACGGATATATTAGGAAAGACGCTCGTAACTGTATATAGAATTTCCCTTGCTTTCGGGCTAACATTTTCAGCGTGTATAGTTAGCTCAAAGTTATACTCCTAGTTGCTCCTGTCGAAAGGCATGCTAGCCCAAAGGCTAGAGAAATAAAATCGAGAAACTTATCTCTGAATTGATTTTATTAAACTTCTCAGGACTATAACGGATGCTGTTCAAATTACCAGTTATACTAACTAGACGTTACTGTGATGTGTAACCAATTATATCACTCTAGATGACAGGCCCTATAAGATGGCGATTAGTGCAGCCAAGCATTAGTCGTTCTCCTTTCCACACACGGCCGTCATGGTAGTGGATGTATAATGTAGATTCGAACTAAAAGAATCCCTGACTCCATTCCAACGTCAAGGTTCGATATTTAACGCATATAGAGTAGGGAAGGTTATTTCTAACTACTTTGCATAAAGACATGGTTGAGAAAACAACCTCCATCATATTTGATATCAGATTTACAGCTTGGGACTTGAAAAAATGTATAGATTCCGCTGTAGAATATTTTTAATAATACGAGGCTGGAAAATCATCGACAATCCTCCTTACAACCAGGACATTGCCCCCACCGAAATACACTTGTTTCTCGCTCACAATGAATACCTTGCGGGATAGAAATTGGAGTGAGACGAAGAAGTACGAGAAGCAGTCGCCAATTGGCTTCGCGACATTGCGGGAGAGTGGGACGACGCCGGTATTAAACTGGTTTCCAGGATGCAAAAAGTGATTGATCGTCAAGGCGACTATGTTTAAAAATAGCCAAATGTTCAACCTTTTCCAATCAAAATTGTAAATAAATTACAATTTCCATGAAGAAAATGGGAGATCTTACTTTTCAATACACCTTCGTACCATTCTATTCACCAATATTTGATTTATATGTGTACAAATTTTGAATTTAAAATATTTAGTACTTTTCGAGTTATGGCCAAACAGGCATTACTTTTGGAACAACCTATGTAGATTCGATTTCACCTACATTTGACGTATTTATTATCATTATCAGCAGATATCCTTGGGAATTTGAAGGTTAACCATCCGTCAATTTACACGATGTCCTGTCAGTCTCTGAGATGGCGAAATGATATTGTTCCTCACAATATATTGGATCAATATTCACACATTCAATTGCCCATGTGAGAGGATGTATTCACATAAATGAACATTGTAATTTGTATTAAATATGTTGTGTGTGTGTGTGTGTTTAATATAATAGAAAAACTCTTAGAAAATCAACTTCGACGATATACGATAAAATTGAATAAATTCGGGAATCTACGAAAAACTTAGTTTTAAATCCTATTTTGTCTTTATTGCAAGGATTCTTATTTAAGATGTTTCACTGTGATATGACCGATATGTCCTCACTTCTTTTTTCTAGATTTAATTCATTTTGTCTCCTCTCTAATTGTAAATACGCTGCTGTATCACCTCATAAGCATAAATAAAACTGTGATATGAATGCTAGCCACCCAAATTGCAACACCAAGAAAGACAAGAGAAATCACAAAAATATTTTGTAGATAACATGTTGGCCAAGTATCAAATGATTGAATTTATCGACTTCTGCGAAGTGTGGTTCCTGCCAAAATCAGTAGCCAGAGTAGCCCTTATTGTTGGAGATCACCGCTGCCACACGCCTCGGCAACGGTTCAAAGAGACTTTGGATGTATTCATGGGGTACAGCAGACTAAGCAGGTTCCACACGTTTCCAAAGTTGATCTGGTGTGGCAGCTGGGGATGTAATCTGAGTCAATCGTTAATCAACCATGGACCACATGTTTTCTATCGGCGAAAGATCCAGAAACGAGCCGGCCAGGGAAGAAATTTAATCTGGCGATTGACGAAAAACCTTTGGACAATGCGCGCCACGTGTGGTCGCGCATTATCCTGTTGAAATATGGCTGTGGGCAAGCCCTGAAGGTAAGGAAGGAAAACTGTTTCCAAAACCTCGGAGATGTAGCGTTGGCTTTTTAAAGTACCGGCAATGCGTACTAGAGGAGTGCGAGAGTGATATCCAATACTGCCCCATACGATAATTCCCGGTGCAGGACCAGTGTGTCAGTGCATAACGCAGATGTTCAGCATCCTCTCTCCACGGTGTCTCCAGACTCGAATACGAACATCGTGGTGTTGCAGACAGAAACGAAACTCGTCAGTAAAGACAATTTTATTCCATTCTGCCGTCCACATCCTTCTTTCATCGCATCATTGGCGGTGGAGACGTCTGTGATTCTGCATTAAGAGTAGACGAAGCAAGGGACATTTTGCGGACAGACCACAATGCTGTAAACGGCGTCGAATGGTACGCGCAGACACTGGATGATGCGTTACAGACTGAATGTGCTGTGCTACGGTTCGTGATGTGACTGAGCGATCTGTCACTGCAATGTGCACAATATACCTGTCATCACGTGAAGTGGTGCACTGAGGTGGATGCGATCGAACACGTCGGTCCGTCGTACCTTTCTGCATTCAACGATCACATATCCGCATTATAGTTGTTTGGTTTCGTCCAACACGACTACCAATTTCCCTGAAAGATAATCCACAATCTCGGTAGGCCACTATCTTTCCTCTGTCGAACTCGGATATTTGATCAAAAGGTGATCGCTGTTTTCTACGAGGCATAATTGATAGTTTAAAAAAAAATAAATAAAACACAATTTCCGAACTTGAAATCGTCGAAATCCCCAAGCCTTAAATAGTGCTTTGAAGTGGAGCCACAGGCGCGCGAGATGTGTGTCTGTGCTGAAATTCGAATCATTTTAATATCTCACCTCCACTAATGCATGTTGTAAATTTCATGTTATTTGCATGCCTCTTTCAGGGTGTTACATTCACAGTGGCCAGCAGTTTATATTATGCAGAGAGAGGTTGTGTAAATATGAAGCATAAAGCTGGCCATTAACTGAGTAAAATACATTTGAAGAGACCCCATCACAATTTAAAACCAAATATTTTAAAAGACAATTATTATCCTTCTTCCATTGTGTGTGCGCATGTGTGGGTGTCTGTGTGCGTGTGTGTCCCCTATGCAACTCTAGTATTGTCCAGGCTAGAAATTACTTAACTCTCTTATTCATGCCCTGGAGATTTTAAAGTTACTGATTATTTTTGTTTTATAAATTAATCATATTCGTTACTAAAAAATATGTCTTCAAAGCGCGTATCTGTTTTTGGACTAATGAATAAATTTATTGATTTTTTTATGATATATATATATATATTTATGAATAGTATTATTATAAAATATTAATCAATTAAGTAAAATTGTCAAGATATATATTTAAATTATTCACTTGACATTGATAAGCCATAAGAGCGTCTTAGCTCGGGAAACCTCGTTTTTTACAATAAAAAAATATACCCATTATTAATATTTTGTTATTTTTTTAACAAATTATTAATATGTATGCATATATACGAAAGAATCATCTCTCTTTTTTATTAAAATCATATTGAATCAATTTTGTTAAGATGAATCAAAACAATATCTGGTGTCGCTGGAGACCCACTGGCGATTCTCCACCAAACTCTGCAGCGCTGGTAGAGGCGCCATATTCATTATACATAGTGTATATAATCCATATTATCTTTTTTTATAGTGCAGACTGTGCACTTTGAATGTATAGACAAGATATCAATAAAATTATTTTAATTGTCAATTGTCAAAACAATATCAACGCGCTGAACTTCAGAGTTTGTCAGGAAATCGGTGATATCTTAATGTCAAACTTCAAAATGTCACCTAATGACAATAGAGAAACCCCGAACTTAAGACCAAAATATGTCACACATCCAAAATATCTGGTCCAATGGTTAGATGTAAAATGACTGTGTCTACTATAATCAAATGTTAGCAATGACATTTAAGATACAATTTGGAAAAGTTCTGTCTTATCAATTATAAGTCTTCCAATTAGTTAAAGTTTCAAACTGTCAACATTACCTTTGATGAGAGTTTATTTATTCCTTTAAATATTAAATTCGTTTTTAGATTTTAAAATATCTATTATATTTCTAATCACATTTATTCAACCATATGTTCGTCACATTCAAATATTATTATGCAAAAAAAAAAAAATAAAGAAATTACATCAAATATTATATTTAAAAATAATATATTATAGAGAGACACTTATCGCGAGATTTTAAATATATTTTATCTGTATAATAAGCCAGCGTGTATGTGCAATTCACAATGTTATCTGTATATCTCAATGTTAATTATCTGCAGGGAACTGAACTAAATGTGCTTATATATATATATACATTAAAGATTAATAATAAATCACAAGGCGATCTATTTATTTGCATAGAATGAAATTTAATGTGTAAAAGGATTACAGATAAATTCCAAGGGAAGATATAGCATTGGAAATCAATATGTATGTTTAAAAATATCACAAATAAATATCACAGTAATATGTTTGCATAGTAGGTAAACAATGTTAAAAAAACACGTATGGTGAGGTATTTGTATAGCAGGAAGACCAATGTGTAAATAAACCTAAACGATTCTCGATATTTTTCATATCAAAAGAAACACACAATGTGCAAAATAAACTAGAATAATAAATCTCAAGATGATAAACATTTACATAGAGTCAAAACAATGTGCATAAAAGGTCATGAATAAATTCAATAAATTTTAATTAAAAATGCATATATTGGATCAAAATATCATTTATTTTACCAATATTTCAGTTGGCTGAACGCCAACCTTTATCACAAGGTATTATAACATATTAGTCTGTGTCAACAACAAACTCAAATGTGACGCTGAGTTTGTTGTTGACACATATTAATATGTTATAATACCTTGATAAAGGTTAGCGTTCAGCCAACTGGTATATTGGTAACATAAATGATGTTTTGATCCAATATATGCCTTTTTATTTAAAGATGTATTTATGGATTGCTCTATTTCCATTTGAAAAAATAAGTTTCAATATGAGATAATTTCATTACATGGGAACCAATATGTGAATAAGGAATAAATAAACCTTAAGGTGGTATAATTGCATGCATGCAAATCTATGTGAGGGTACACATGTATAAGTAACTTACGAATTAAGAGTAGAATTCCCATCGCTGCAGTGCACAAACAAACACAACCATATGATAGACACAAACATATGATACCTAATTGATCAGACAAGGAACATAAGACAAGGAACGCATTCAAAGATTGGTTTAACCATTTTTTCTGCACTCACGCACCAACATCTCAAGTTTAATCGATATACAGTAGAACCTCCCTGTAAAGGACACCTAATTACAGAGCCAAAGTGTCCTTTAGGGAGAGATGTCCTCTTACTGGAGAGTTGCTATATAGTAAAAATGGTAATTTTGCATATGAAAACTGTCCTTTATAGAGAGGTGTCTTCTAGCGTGAGTGTACATTCATGAAGATTCTACTGTATATATAATTACAATAAGTTTTTATAGATTTTCAAATACACGAAAAGCATTTCTGTACACGCATCATGTCAATAGTTTTAATGTTAGATTTTATCAGAGTAAAAATAACTAAACCAAAACTTTCAAAAATATTATTTTGATAAGTTGAATATCACCTGGAGAGGAGAGCAGTAAATTATTAAAAGTACAAAATCGCGTGAGGCGTAGAATTTCCTGTAAGGTACTATTTAGCCGAGATTTCAAGCATTTCTGCCATTTTACCGAAGTTGAAAGGAGAACGTTCTCATTTTTACTTCTGTAGAAGGACAGAAATTCTCGAAAGTTCGGCTAAATAAAAACCCTTACAAGAAATTCTTCATCTCACGGTTTCGTACTTTTAACGACAATTTTGATTAATAAAATTTTTATCTATAAAATCACACATAATGTAGAAAATAATTCATTTAATATATTTCTCATCTGTTTTAATGCTCTCGAAAATATGCAAATATTGTATTGATGATTATGCAAAATACTGCATATATGCATGGGAATCCTACGTGATACAGCTTAAAACATGGAAAAACCGGGGTTTTCTCTGGATGAAGTCTCTTATCCTAGTCTATTCCATGACATGATAAGGGACATGTCTCTGATGAGAGACTGCCTCCATGAGAGACCATATTTGACCATGTTTTCATGGTCTCACATGAAGCACTCACCACTAAATTTATTGATAGATAAACATTTATACAACGATATTATCACAGGATTGAGAATTTCGACAATTTTTAAAAAATCATAGAAAACCGTAACCCTTTTTATTTACTTTATTATAGGAAGCTTTCAGGGAAGCCCTTCTTCAACTAAGGTTTTAGTTATATGAAGAAGGCCTTGTGTATGCCCGAAAGCTTCCTTTTATCAAGTGAGTATAAAGAGTTGCGGTGTCTTATGTTTATTTATAATTCATTCAACGATTCACATACATAATTAAAGATATATAGTCTAGATTTGCGTCATTTCTATTATATTAAAAGCGAAATATTTCATAAGAAGTATTCTCTATTTAGTATGGACAGTAGCAAGATACCTTCATACTATCATAGATGAATAAAAAGGAGATTCTCCAAAGTTGAATCTTACTCATTTGTAATATAATAAAATAATTCGTTGAAAATGGGATTAGTTGAAATTTACCATGATATTTTCCCAAATTGACACTCATAATTATAACAAAACTTAAGCAAGTTTTACCTTTAAGGACATACAGGGTGGCCAATAAGTTCCAAACTAGAATGAAAAACTATAACTAATTTATTTTAGGTAATATATTAAGGTTTAATATATTTTTGTATATCTAAAATCGTATATCGAGACAATAACTCTGAAATATATATTTGCAATGACCATCTTTTGCCTTCGTATATAAATGATATCATGAGTTATTTTTAATATTTTAATACTGCATTTACTTTGAATGCTCATGTTAGACCATATGTTATATCAGACTATTTAAAATATAATATATTTATTTACCCCCTGACCTAATATTGTATGGAATATAGCAAATAAAATTAAACGAACCAGCACACCTCAATATTCCATCATTCCAACATATATATATAAAGAGACAAAAGTCGCCTCTCCCGTCAAAATAGACGTCAAAACCTGACGCCATCTCTTTAGATCAATATACTCTCCCGGAAAAATTTCCATATATATATATATATTAAAAATAAATAAGGCATCTCCTGACCACGAGCACATGTGCTTTTTAGATGGCAGAGCGCCATCTAGTGGAGCAAAAATAAACTAAACGTTTATTTAGCTTGCTCCGTGATATTTGGCCAACCCAATTTTTTGATAAATCAAGAAAAGCCATCCACGAACGCGTTTCGCGCTGTTGGCGCTCGTCAGCGTGGAGTAGGCTGTAACCACTGCGACCAAAAAATCTTTTTGGTCCCAATGGCTTCCCGAGAAATCAAGAAATGGGTATTATTTTGACGGGAGAGGCGACCCTTGTCTCTTTAGATCAAGAAATGGGTAAACCATCACGCCAAATACCACGGAGCAAGCTAAATAAACGTTTAGTTTATTTTTGCTCCACTAGATGGCGCACTGCCATCTAAAAAGCACATGTGCTCGTGGTCAGGAGATGCCTTCTTTTTTTTTTAATATCAACACCTGACCCACTTATCTTTTATTTTTTTCTATTGTTTTTTCATATATATATATTAAAAATAAAGAAGGCATTTCCTGACCACGAGCACATGTGCTTTTTAGATGGCAGAGCGCCATCTAGTGGAGCAAAAATAAACTAAACCATCACGCCAAATATCACGGAGCAAGCTAAATAAACGTTTAGTTTATTTTTGCTCCACTAGATGGCGCTCTGCCATCTAAAAAGCACATGTGCTCGTGGTCAGGAGATGCCTTCTTTATTTTTAATATCAACACGTGACCCACTTATCTTTTATTTTTTTCTATTGTTTTGATACAGTCGACTCTTGATAATTTATACTCGTTAATTTGAATATCTCGTTAATCTGAAAATTTTTCCCGGCCTCTTGAAAAATACTCGATAAGTTTAATAAAATCAATATTAATTGGTCCCCTCGGTAATTTGAAGTTGAATGAATAGTATCTTACCAGAAATGAACATTTGTGAATAACTGTATTTTAAATAATAAATTACGAAATATGATATCAAACTTTTGATTACTTGATTTTTCCCCTCCTTTCCTATTGGTTGTTTAAACTCCTCTTATTTCGAACTCTTGATAAACATACACTTATACCATGGTACATATGGTATAAGGACATATTTACAACAACAATAAAAAGCCTATATTTAGGGTCACTGACCATATACAGGATTCACCAGAGGTATGCATAAGAACAAAGCAGTGAGACAAAGGAAACAACGATATAGACAGAAGAAAAAAAAAAACAAGAAAGAGAAAGAGGGAAGCAAGAAAAACAACACAAAAAGAGTAGCAGTAAGAAAGTGAGGAGTGAGTGTCACTTGGCCTTCTTCTGAGATATGGACCTGTGGAAACCATAAAACGCCGTAGCAATATACTTATTCTGGGTCATATTGTCAATAATGGAAGTGGAGCACAGAGTTGCCCAGTTTTGAGCATAAGGGTTCTTCTTTCTTCTTTCAGAGCAGAGCAAATCAAAAATATAGTGAGTGATTCCATTTTTTAGTTTTGAATTACAGAAGGTACAAATCGGGTCCTCACCGCAGAGCATCTTGGTGTGGTTTTCTCTAAAAAAACTTGAAAGTATTCTAACTTGTGCGAGTAGTCTTACAATCGGGAAATAAGAACATATTTAAATTAAAAGAAGTCCGAGAAGAAACGTAAATATAATCGAAATGATAAATAGTAAAAAATTAAATCCTTTTTGATCCAACATATGACCATCCATAAATATTCACCTGAATTTACGAAAGTGCAATATATTCAGAGTTGAAAGTTATGTTTCCATAAATATAAATCTTCAATCCACACAGACCTAGGTAATAAGATATTACTATATACTGTAGGTAATCCTTCCATACATAATTTACGTCAATCTAAAGTGACTTAGTTAACAATAAATGGTTATATAAGATATTGTTTAGTTTAAAGTGATATTCAATTTATTCTGTAGAAATCGAAATTTGTTTAGAGAGTTTCAAAATAAACAGAAACTCCCAACAATATAAATTGTCAGATGTTTAATTCAACATCGAGATTTATTGACGCAGTACTAATTTATAATTTGTTTTATAACATAAATAGCGTTTCTTGATAAGTCAAGATAATATTAGTCGGTCTATTCACAGAAAAATGAAATAAGCAGTATTTTTAAAATATTTATTCCGATAGATGGCGCATGGTTATCAACAAAGTTCAGTTACATGATAAGAAGATACTCTATCAATTATTTTCCTTTAAAAAAATGAAATTAGCATATTTTTGTATTTAACAAAAGAGTGAGAGGGTGAAGTTATAATTAAAATATCAATTCAATGTTTCATGCTATTTAGATAAATATACACTACACACGTTAAGTTACTGCTTTTATATAGGCGTCTGTTCCTCATGTCAGAGGCGGCCATTTCTTTTGGAGCTAAGTCGGACTGCCACTGAGTAATGCTCCCAGTCTTAATGACAAAGGCATACGCATTCTACTTCATTCAGTCATGATGGTTGTCAAAGCTTGATACCCTAATATGATTGAGTGGAGATAAGCAAGAAGAAGAGACTAGTTATATACCCTTTATACTTGAGAGCATCAAAAATATATAAAATAATGAAAATGCAAAAGGAAGTCGAGGTCATCATAAATGATAATGAAATTCGCAAAAGGAAGTCGAGGTCAGAATTCCAAAAAGGAAAAATCTACTTTTTTGATAAAGAGCTATTCAGAATACGTAGATTGATTTATTTGATCAGTTTTCCTCTATGGCTATCGAGCCTGGACAATGGCCAAATAATTGGAGTGGCAAATAAACTCTCTTTATAGTCAAAATCAAACAGACAGAAAGTGATTTACAAATAAAGTCTTTAATTCAAGTCGAAGATTTCACAAAATCTTTTATAAGGACAATAGGTTTTATAAAATGGTTGACGAGGACTTCAAAATCCAACCTACAATAATGGTATTATGATGCATCAGCGCGCCATCTGTTATCAAAATTCTAAACTATTATAGACGCGTATGATTCTTTTTTGAAAAAATAACAATTTCTACTTTCCTTACTGCAAAGGAAAAATTAATGGGAGGGCCTGGCTCATCAGTGGTGAACCCTCCAAGCGGTTTCGCCAGTTTAATCTACCATACCGCTGTTATATTGCTTTTTCGATCTTCCTTTAATAGTGATACTGATGCTAGACTCTTGGAATGGGTATTTTAGATGAACTATAGACATAAGCTTCAAGGACAGCAGAATTACGAGTACATAAATTTATAAATATATAAAATTCTTCGAGCAATCACTCTTCCACAAATATCAATTTGTGTCTTTTATTATATCAATTATAATATACAGGGTTGTACCAGGTAAATTACTACTAACTTTGACAGTCCATAAAACAAAAACTACTTGAGATTAAAAACTTGTTTTTTTTTTTCATTACGTAGCCATATTCATGTAAAATGCAACAGTACATGTGTGCGCAGTGTAGTGATGAAGAGTAACCGAGAATTTGAAAATCGAGCTGCCATCATCGTTGCTCTGCGCGCCGGAAGGAGCCCCAAAGAGATAGTGGATTTTCTTAAGTTGCCCAAAACCACTATTTATCGTGTCAAGAAGCAGTTTGATGAGGCCGACAGTAACAAAGAGGGGATAGCTACAAGGAAAAAGCACTCGCGTCGATCGGACAGGGTAAGAGGCGAAGAATTTGTCAAAAATGTCAAGGAGAAGATTGATGGAAACCCTGGGAAGAGCATGAGGGCCATAGCCAAGGAAATGGACGTTGGCTCTATGACAATTGTCAGAACTATCCATGAGGACCTTGGTCTCAAGTCTTATGCCCTTCGGAAAGGTCAGTTGCTGACTGAGAATATGAAGAATAACAGAAAAGGAAAGGCTGCTGCCCTCCTCAACAACCTGAAACACGACTCTTTTGGCATGCTAAGGTTCTTCTCTGACGAAAAGAACTTTGACGTGGACCAAAAGGTAAATCCTAGGAATGATCGCTGGATCTGTAAAGACCCCTCAGAGATACCTGTCGTGATGCACACGAAATTTCGTGCCTCCGTAATGGTCCTTGGCGTTATCAGCAGTGAAGGTGATGTCATGCCTCCCCATTTCTTTGAGAAGGGCCTTAGGATGAACGCTGACACCTACATCAATGTTCTGGAGACCGTTGTGAAGCCTTGGATGGACATGGTGGCCGCAGGAAGGAAGTATGTCTTCCAACAGGACTCAGCTCCAGCCCATAAGGCAAAAAAGACACAATCGTGGCTGACACTTAACGTCCCTAGTCACTGGGGTCCTGATATTTGGCCCCCTAATTCTCCAGATTGAAATCCCCTCGACTACTATGTATGGGGCGTTGTTGAGAGAGATGTCAACAAAGCTCCTCATACCACCATCCAGTCTGTCAAGAAAGCAGTTCACACGGTGATGACTCAAATGGACAAGGTCATCGTCGCCAAGGCCTGTGCTTCATTCCGCACTCGCCTCGAGACTGTTGTAGCTAATAATGGAAACTACATTGAATAAATAAAAAACTATATCCTTTTATCTACTACTGTGTCAAATTTCATTCGGATATTTTAATTTTTACTTGCAAAAAATTTCAGTTAAAATACCATTGTTGAAATTCCCAATATACCTGGTACACCCTAGATATGTGCACCCTAGTATGTGTCGAAGAGAGTATGAGGAAGGAAAAGAGAAAATTCCCTGGTCAGAACAACTTTTGTTTGACCATATGTTCACCATTCTAAATCTAATTTAAATTGAAGACTACACAAAACTATGTTGAAAAGAGAACGCATCTAGCTATCCAGCAAAATCCATGCACTGTCATTACAAATATGTAAAATGTTGGTTGATTGAATAATTTCTCTGTTGTTGTCGTGTCCAATGAAGAGCCTCAGATCTCTCCGTACATCTCTATCACAGCAGTCGCAATGTCCACTATCATGGGTGTGTAAAGCTGCTGCTCTGGGTCAATGTCAATTTTCTGCAAGGCTGCGGCCATTGCTGGGCATGATAATATGTAGGTAGGTGTTAGTTTCACACCAGGACAGAATAATCTCAATAAGAGTGCCAATTGTTAGCGCACTCTTTATTTTAAACTTTGATAGCGTACAAACATTACTTTATAGCGCCGTACATACACAGGATTAAAAGGACATCGATTTCAAATCTCTATCACAAGCCATTCTTATTGAACAAATTCCTATTGAAAATAAAAATAACAGAAAAAAAGAAACAAAAATGATCAATTTTAGGTAAAAAGATGAATATCTGAAGGATATTCCCATAGCTTTTGTTGCTGCCACCTTTAATGGGGAACGCTAGCCACACGATGCCATTGTTTGGTAGGGAGCTCATTGTGTAAGCTCGTTGCTTCTGGTAGATTTTTATTGATTATTATTCTGTTACCTTTCTCTGAATACATTTTCTACAATTTTTAAATTATTCATGCTGTGAAAATTGTAATTTTTCTCTTCTTCTTATAGAAATACCTCTCTCTTGTGAATACATTCTATTATTATATTAACATACACTTTTTAAGCTTTATATATATATATATATGTTGTAATATATTCCAATATATACCTATATCGCCATCTTTTGTATAGTTATAATGTAATTGCCAAGTTAACAGAAATAAAATTTCGAGTGAGACACAGTCGGCGCCAGTCGAGAAAAAAGGTCCGAAAAATATGTCGGGTTCCTAGGTGTGCCCCTTTCTTGCTCAAACAAATTAGTCCGCTTTGAAGCATAATGATAGACAGACCCCTCTCGACAGATCTCTCCTGACCGGTGTCTGCTTCACTTGCTCTCTCGCCATCTCTATGGTGACATCCAACATGTCTCGTCCTTTTGTGTAATCCCAATCACGCCTGAAACCACTCTAAACATTGTGGCCACCACGACTGCAAACTAACATGCCACACTACAGTCATCCTACAGGATAACAACAGACTACATTACTACATATACAATATTATTTATGAAGAAATAATGATTCCAATTAAATGGTTCGATCAAACACCGTAATCTGCTTTGTTTATAACAATACGTATACATCACACGAATGATAAGCTTAAAAGAATAGAATCCTAGAAAATATCAAAATAACCTCGTCAAAATATTGAATTTTAAAATAAATAGAAATGATCCCTAAGATAAATAGACTTTTATATTATTAAATTATAAAATATACATGTTATATTAATAAAAATATTTTATACTTGATTTTTGAATATTTTGAGAATTATGTTATAGTAAAGCAGTCGTGATTAAAATCTTGAAAAAATAATAATAAAAATAGTTTTGATCAGTAATTGCTTTAATTGAACTGAAGAAATATATAAAAACATAATTTGATGGAAGTACTGCCTGGCTTAAGGCGTAAGAATAAAAAAATGGAAAACTTATTTACATAATGTACAAAAGGTTTGAGCCGGCCATCGGGAAAAAAACAACATTGAGTTTTTATAGGGGAAGCATGACCTCTGGCGGTCAATTTAGCAGACTATTTGAATCTATGAAATATGATATATATATATTATATTTTTAAAAAAAGTTGAGAGTTTCTGCTTGATATTTGATTCATGTTGAGGATTATTGTAATGGTGCTGCAGTCGTGGCTATAATATTGAAAGAATAATGGTTTTGATCATATATTGCTTTATTGAGCTGAGAAATGAATTCATATTAAAAACATAATTTTGTACAAGTACAGCCTGGCTTAAGGCGTAAGAATAAAAATATGAAAAACAAAGAATATTTACATAATTACATATGGTTTGAGCCGACCAGCGGGGAAGAACAACAACGAGATTTTATATGGGAAGCATGACCTCTGGCGGTCGATTTAAACAGAGTATTTATATTTATGACATTATAATTTTAAATAAAATAACATTTTAACATAATTCTAAATAAAATATTTTAATTGAACATTATAAATAAATTATTTTAATATAACATATATATAAATATATAAATGAATGTATGTGTCTGTCCTTTATGCCTGACCAAACCACTCATTGGAACGCCATGAAACTTTGGGAAGTTATTTAGTATAGTACTGGGAAGGTTTCTAGCAAATAAAATTTTTGAAATAACCTTTCGCCTAAAAATAATCAAGATAAATATTCTAATTTATCTGTTATAATTCAACAATCTGCTCTAAATATTATCATGATGATACGATGATTTTGTAATGTAGAAAATTAGGAACGACGAAATTCAGGATGACACGGCAATTTATTTGAGACAAAAATAATGATACAATTCCAAGGCAAGATACTATTCCTTTGACTTCCAATTACCGAGAGAACCAATTAATATTGATTTTATTCAACTTATCGAGTATTTTTCAAGGGACCGAGAAAAAATGTTCACTTTATCGAGAGATTCGTTAGACAAACCTTTACTCGGGTAAAACCCGGGCGAAGCCGGGTACGTCCGCTAGTTAAATATATAAACTCGTATATATATATATATATATTTAAATATTAAAAACAAAATAATCATATCCTGACCAGGCTCACATGAGCATTTCTAGATGGCAGAGCGCCATCTAGTAGAACAAAAATAAACTAAACGTTCATTTAACTTTTTCCGTGATATTTGGTCAACTTAATTTCTTGATAAATCAAGAAAAGTCAACAACGAACGTGTTTCGCGCTGTTGGCGCTCGTCAGCGTGGAGTAGAATGTACCTCTACGACCAAATTTTGGTCACAGAGGCTTCCTGTGAAATCAAGAAGTAGGTATTCAAGGCCAGATTTGCGTAAATATGCTTTTAATGTGAAAAAAAAAACAATAACAAATATAAAAAGGTCAGGTGTTGATATTAAAAACAAAATAGCCATATCCTGACCAGCCTCAAATGAGCCTATTATAATAAATAATTTTATTAGAAGGAAAACACCATGTTTTCATTTTCTCTCTTTTGTTTATCTTTTTAACAAGCTTATGACGCCCTATCGGCTGAATTTTAATTTAGCTTCGTAATAAAAAAAAAGCGATAACATAAATTTAAAAAAGAACGTCTACACTAATACATTTTACCTCTACTTTTGAAATTTTCCATTTTTTCCTATTTATATATTTTATATTTATATGCATTTGGTTATTTATTAAAATCTTTGGGAAAACTTACCGCATTTTTATTTAAAAATTGTTATAAATATACTTTCAGTATATTTAGTAAGCGTGATAGTTAAAGGGACGAATTTTATTATAATATTTTAGATAGAGCTAAGCTTGTAGGATTTTTGTTTGACACAGCTAAACTACCGCCATAATAATCTTTTTTAAATTATTATTTGACATATCAGACGCGATATCCCAGCTTGGGATACTTACGCCTAAATACATTTTAGCAACTTATATACAATTCATTTTATATACAATTCAATAACAGGACTAAAAACAAAATAAAAAATGAAAAGTTTGGTTTTCTCAAACAGAAAGGAAAATCTAAAATGAATTTTTAAATATTATTGAAAAAAGGCATTCCCTGATCGTGCAACTGAAAGTTACTGATGGCTTGCGCCATCTATCGGAATTAATATGTACTATTCGTGGATTTTTAATTTTCCAAAATTGGCCAAATACCGTTTCTTGATTAATAAAGAAAAGCTAACCACGTACGTATTTCGGGCTGTTGGCCCTCGTCAGCGTGGTGCAAACTGTACCTCAACGACCAAAAAGCCTAGTCCAAAAGGGGTTTGGGAATAATTAAAAATCAGCGATTAGTTGATATTTATTCCGATAGATGGCGCAAGCCATCAGCAATTTTTATTTGCACGATCAGGAAATGTCCTTTTTTCTTAATTTATCTACCTGATTCAAGTACAAATTTACTTTAATACTATTTTTCACAAAAATTATTGAATTAAATCTTTATAAGAGATCTTTTGATTTCTTTATATTCACATTCATAGAATATCTATTTAATTTTATCATTAAAAACATTTCACAGTTATATTACAATATTAGAAGGAAAGATAAACTTATCATGTGTTTTAATTTATTTAAATATATTCACACCCAGGATTGAATTATGCATTAACAAAGTTTAAATATTTACTCAAATAAAAACAAATCTTCCAATTTAACAAATCTTAAAAAATCGTTTTACAATACATAAGATTTGATTTCAATTAATGTAAATGTTGTCAAAGGAACGTGGGTAGATTTTATCAAGGAGTGCTTACTAATTACTTTCAAGAAATTCTTTGAGAAAAAAAGATATGTCAACACACAATTAGAGGGGAAATAAATTGTGTGATAAATTTAAACTATATCAGACGAAAAATCCGTCAGTACGTCTGTATAATATTATTTCCATTGTGCATGGAGTTTATTTTTATTCTGTTTCTTCTAATTGACTAGAAAAGACGGAATTTTCCTATTTCTATTTGAAAAGTGTTTTAGAATATTATATTCTATAAAATTAATTGAACCATTTCTGGTATAGGTTCTTAATGTTATTCCATAACGAAGAAGAAGGATTCTGTACTCAGTATTTCTTGAATGGCTAATATGTAGATATGGTATTTATTTTATATGAATACACACATATATATATGTTATATAAAAATATTATTTTATTCGAAATTATATATCATAGATTCAAATATTCTGTTAAATCGACCGCCAGAGGTCACGCTTTGCATATATAAACTCGTTGTTATTCTTTCCCAATGGCCGGCTAAAACCTTTGTACATTATGTAAATCATATTTTGTTTTCCTTATTCTACTCGCCTTAAGCCAAGCATTACTTTTATCAAATTATGTTCTTTTATATATTCCTTTAGTTCAATTAAATTACTGATCAAAATTATTTTTATTATCAATTTATTAACCACGACTGCATTAACATACTATGATCCTCAAGATATTCCAAAATCAAGCAGAAAATCTCATCTTTATTTATAACATATTTATATATATATATATAAGGAGATGCCATTTTCATAATTTATGCACCTTATCCCTGTACAATATCATAATTGAACTATTTTTTTCACATTGTGTCGCGGTCTCACGCAATTCTGTCCTTAACTACCCGTTTCATGATTTTTAAGGATGCCTTGAATGACCAATTTTTTTTATCGTTGAGGTACAGCTTGCACACCACGCTGATGAGGACCAACAGCCCGAAACGCGTCCGTGGCTAGCCTTTTTTGATTATTCAAGAATGGGTAATTGGTCAATTCTGGAATAATTAAAAATCAACGAGAATAGTTTATATTTATTCCGATAGATGGCGCAAGTCATCAGCAACTTTCAGTTGCATGATAAGGAGATGCCTTTTTCATAATATATATATATAAATAAAAAAGGCATCTCCTGACCACAAGCACATATGTTTTTTAGATGGCAGAGCGCCATCTAGTGGAGTAAAAATAAACTAAACGTTTATTCAGCTTGCTCCGTGATATGGCCAAATATACATATATATAGTTTTAAACAATTCTGGTATTTGTCTAACCATATATCAATAAAATATTCGAAATTAGAACATTTTATATAGAAAAGTATTTTTGAAAACATTAAATTTATAATGAGAAAATTAAAAAGAGCTGTAAAATCTTCAATGAATTCGTATTGGAAATTTCCTCGAAAGAAATGGAAGCAATCAAAAGAGCAGTCAGACTGTATTATGGACAAATCATTGAGTGGTTTGACCAGCTAAGATTCCTCTTTGGCAAATTCAAGAGATTTCTTTTCGAGAGTTTGTTTATATAAAATGTAATGCCTTGACAAAGGTTGGCGTTCAGTCAACCGAAATATTGGCAAATAAATATTTGTATCCAATCCAATATATGCCTTTTTATTTTTAAATATGTAAATTCCTATATATTTAGATTATGCAAAGACATATTTTGGATTGAATAAAATATTTATTTTCCATTAGTTCGGTTGGCTGAACGCCAACCTTTGTCAAGGCATTACAATTGGTATAAACAAACTCAGTGCAGAAGTTTATAAAAAACACAATTGTTCATACAAAATGTAATGCCTTGACAAAGGTTGGCGTTCAGCCAACCGAAATATTGGCAAATAAATCTTTTATTCAATACAATATATGCCTTTTTATTATCTAAAGTTTTAAATATAGATTGCTCTATATTCAGAACCTCTATACACATAGTGTGATCAATAATATCCAGGAATGCTAAATATTCAAAAAATTACAAAAGTATAATAAGGTTTTATTCTAAATTTCTCAAAATAATCACCGTCACTATCTATACACTCGTTCCATTTTTTTTCCAGATATCAAAACACCTCTGAAACTCCTCATCTTTCAGGCTTTTCAAAATATTCTTCGTATTCTCCTTTATTTCAGGTATTGAGTCAAATCGACGTCCTTTTAAGACTTTTTTAAATTTTAGGGTAAAGGAAAAAGACCTTGTGAGCAAGTTCAGGAGAATAGGGTGGCTGGGGTAGTAAAGCAATTCCGTGTTTAGCCAAATAGAGTTGTACAGTGACGGCCGTATGTGGCCGTGCGTTGTCATGATGCAAGAGCCAATTTTTCTGATGCCATTTTTCGCGTTGTTTCTGACGCACAGCCTCCCTTAAACGTCGCAATACATCAAGATTGTAATGTTGATTAATGGTCTGACCCTCGGACACGAATTTTAGTGTACCAATCCCTTTATATCAAAGAAAGTGATAAGAAGACACTTAAGCTTCGATTCGATCATCCTTGCTTTCTTGAATATTGGTTCTTCAAGCTCTAGCCACTAGCTTGATTGCCTCTTAATCTCGGGATCATATCCGTTCACCCATGTTTCATCTCCCGTGATAACCTTTTTGAGCCAATGGGAGTCAAAATTAAACATTTCGACCATGTTTTTGCACGTTTCTTTGCGATGCTTTTTCTTCTCATTCGTTAAGAGATGTGGGACAAATTTAGCCGGGGATCGTTTAAGATGCATATTATTCTTTATGATGGTTTGGCATGTTCCAAAAGAGATATACAAGTCTTCTGATAGCTTTCTGATAATTATTCTTGGGTTTTCTTTGATCGATGACTTGATTTTGAGTGCATATTCGGGGTTTCTTATCGATAAAGGTCTGCCAGTGTGTAGATCATCCTTGACGCTTGTTCGACCTGCTTTAAATCGTGCAAACCATTCCAATGTCCTCGATTGTGATAGGGCATCTTCTTTAAAAGCCTGCTTCAACATTTGAAATGAATCGGAAGCTGTTTTCCCTAATTTAAAGCAAAACCCTATGCAGACTCGCTGTTTTTCAATACAGTCCATACTGAAGTTAGAAAATGTTCTGATATTATTATTATTATTTATTTAAGTAACCCAGGTTCCTGGAGCGTACAGAAGTCGCCAACTACCCGGAATGTTCTGATATACTCAAGCTTATAAATTCGAAAAAGCGTGAGCGCGTGCGTCTGTGTGATGAAATTTTTATCTACGTGTTGATAAATATTTTATCTATAAGGTCCTTATAAAATTATTTCATTATTTTGAATATTTTACGTGATCCAGTCTCATTCCTGGAAATTATTGATCACACGTTGTATGTTGCTAGTATTTGCCTAACAATACGTCTAATGGTGAAATGATGTTTGAAAACCTGTCATTTTTAACTAATAAAGAAACGTGTTACAATTCTTCTGATTGAAAAATTGTGTTTTTAGTTTTTATCATTGAAAATAGTTTCCTTTCCTCTCTCGAACTTTATACTCCAATGATTAAAATGTTTTAAACGGGATGGCATATCTAATCAGTTACAAAAATATTTATTTACATTATAAGATTTATAATACAATATAATGCGGCTTATGATTGTAAAACGACATTTGAAAATATCCCGCATGTGTTTCTTTTGAACGAAAAATCGAAATTTATTTTAAGGAGAAATAACGATTATTTCTAACCTTAGGGATGAAGTATAAAAGGATGAATTGTGAAGAGTAATGATAAACGGAAAAATAAAAGTGTCCAGGGTTGGGAAGTAAGGATGGGATTTGTAGTAAGAGTCTTTGTTCATTTAATTGTGGAAAACTGCATTAAAATTAGTTTCAGATTTTAGCGATAGATGGCGCTAAGAGATAATAATGTTAGAAATTTCAAAATGTGGCCCTTGAAAGTATAAAACCATTAAATATATGTACTACAATCAAAAACTATATTCAATCTTAAAATATTTTTTATTAAATTGAAAATATTATTTTTGAAATGTAAAATATCCTTAAAACCAAATTAAACATTGAAATTTTCTAAAATGTCTTTTTTGAATATTAAATGAATTCAATTTTAGATTATTAATAATCGAGTAATTATTTTTGAGTTTTATCGTTAGCTTTGAAATTTTCTTCTCTTAAAATACTGAAGCAAGCGCTGTATTTGAGGTGTCTGTATTAAAACATTTTCTAGATTTTAGCTAATAACTTCACAATCTCTTTGTATTCCGAATTTCTCATAAATATGTACACGGCTTTCTCTCACTGAATTATGAATATTTTTCAAAAATATAAATAAAAATTCTATAACACAAGAAATGTAATTTTTTTAATTAAATTATTTCTTATATTCAATTTTAAGCCTCTTCAAACATTAATTAAAAACATATTTTCAAATTTGTTTTTGTATATGTGAAAATGTATTGTACTTGGTAGAATTGGCATCCTTATGATTTTTGTTGAAACACATGATTAAAAGATCGTAATCACATTTTTGAAAATTTCAATTAAATTGTTTAGGGCGTTAAAATTTTAACACGTCGATATAAACATTGAGAGGTCATTGTTAAGCATCAAAAATTGTTATAACCTTAATAACATTTAATTATTATAAAACATTGAAATGTTGTCTTAAAGTTAAAAACCTTTATAAAAGCGCAAAATTAAAAATTATTTCTTATTAAAATCGAATATATTCTTTAAAAAATCAAACACACACACAGTTTATATATTAATGTATAATTATTTTATTAAAAACGATAATCCAAGACGATATTAATTTATATATTTAATATATAGATTTTTTTTATTCTTCGTTATCATCAAATTCAAAGTAATAAATAGATTGTGTAGGAAATATCTCTATAAATATATCTCATTTTATTAAAAATATATCCCTTAAATGTAAATTATAAATAAACCAAATATTTTTAGATAAATAAACTTTTATAAATGGGCACATTTTCGAAAAGAGTAATTTACTCTGGATACAGAAGATAAAAATCCCAGACGACCAATTTGTCCAAATAACCTTTTCCCGCCCAAATACATCCGCCATTTTTATATTGCCAATAAAATATTTGTGTGCTTATCCATTAATGGAAAATCCTTTCGTAAATAAGCCTATAAAAGTAGAGTGAACAAACAGCAATAAACATAAAATATATATTTTTTTATATTTTCCTAAAATATTATTTGAAAAATAACGTCTCTTTTTAAAAAGATGGCATTTAAAGGCTTTTAGAAAAATGTTAAACGTCACCATTATGTCCTTTACCTACATCTTTCAATTTGAGCAGTTCTGAGAAATTTCTTCGATAACTATTTCCCATCTTAATGAGTTCTAAGGTAATAGCTTTTTCCTTGAGAAACGATTTTATAAAATTAAACACACATTAAAAAAAAGATATTTAACTAACTTTTTTTTTCAAGTCTGGACAAATCTTTAGGTTGCTATTATATAATATAAAAACCCCTTTTGGAAATCACAAGAAAATTTCTTTTTTTTTGCATTTAACTATTAATAATACTGTGAATTTATTAAATACATACAATTTACACGTGATTTCTAAATAGAAAATTATTTTGATAAATACATGAATAAAAGCTTAGAGATATATAATATTTTCTTTATAATATTCAATCATATATTTAGAATGAATTTTCATTCTTAAATTATTTTATATAGAAAATATATATGATTCGAAATTATAAAATCAAATTCTTATCTCTCTCTTTTAAATCTTTAATTAACTAACTTTTGTGGTTTTGCGATAATTCCCTTTACCCCTAATTAATACTTGATAAAATCAAAAATTAAATTTCTTTAAAATTTAGAAATTAATTTTTATTCAAAGAGATTTCTTAACGATTCTAATCTGTTAGAGAATAAGAGAAAAATTAATTGATGTTTAAGTATTATGAAATAAAACGAACAAAGAGATATGTATTTATTTATTTATCAAATCAGACGCGATATCCCTACAAGGGATGCTTGCGTCAATAACAACACTAAATTCAGATACTATATTACAAAAAAATAAAAATAAAAAATAATTACAAGATTTGAAAAGATAAGTAAGAGGACATTAAAATCATTCTTGATTTTACATCACAACCAACAAAATAAACAAACCAAAAAAATATATATATATACAAATAGGTAATAATTAAGGTTTTTTTTAACCAGGAGAGAAAATCATAGATATATTTACAGAATTTTCTAAATTTAAAATACGAGTCCTTACTATTTACAAACATAAAAAGATCCTTGTATTCGATGTTTTCCCGGTTTCTGTAGTTCTGGAAGATTGGGCACTCAAGAAGCAGATGACTGGAATCCTGCTGTCTCTTTCCACATAAACATCCCGGATCGGCTATAGCTCCTATTCGAAACAGAAAATCTCCGAAATTTCCATGACCAGTAACGAATTGCACATTGTAAAAGTCAGGGCGGAAATATTTTGGAATGCCCAAAGGGAAAAAGAGACGAAAGTGATCACTTATATTAGAAAACATATCTTCCATTCTTGTTCTTAAAAATCAATTTATTATTGAAGGAGAATGTGGACTGTACGTTCGTTGGTCTTCCTCGCTTAGTTGGTCCAATTCATATTTAATCAATCTTGATTCGATAAAATCAGTCAGGAATGGGATCTCTGCCAGACAGTGGACACAATTTGAGGAAGATGTTTTAAACGATCTAGTAGCCCAAAGAACAATTTGGTATTGCATCGAATTTAATTTCTGTTTACAGCGGTTATTTATTTGGTAAAACCAAATTTCAGCTCCATATGTTAGAATAGGTCTAATTAGCGTCTTATACAAAATTAACCTTTTATTAGAGTTTATACCCCATATTTTGCCGCTGAGGGAAAAAAGCAGATTTTTCATGCGATGCGCTTTATGCAAAATCTCATTGATGTGCGGGGTGAAATTTATTTTTGTTTTGAACCTATGATTAGATAATTTCATTCCCAAAATTTTGATTTCATTTGATGGCTTTATGACGGGTTTTTTAAATTCCAACTGGAACCTATGGAAATTGTGAAAGTGAATCAAGTTTGTTTTTTCTGGATTTATTTTTAACTTGTTTGAGCGACACCATTGAGTGACATAGTTTAGGGTGTTCACTAACTCAGTTTTTAGACCCTCTAAATTATAATGCCAACATATAATAGAGATGTCGTCCGCGTAGCAAATAATTTCAGCGTTTGTAGATTTAAAATTCATTAACATATCGTTTAGCAAGATGTTCCATAATAACGGTGACAGTGGACTACCCTGAGGACATCCCTTAGTAAGGTTTTTGGAGACCGTTTTGCCACCGTATGACAGACAAACTGTCCTTTTATTATTCAAATAGGATTGGATGATTTGAATCAGAGAGCTGGGAACGTTGTCTAAATCCATTCTTTTTATTATAGCTGGCCACCATGCATTATCAAAAGCCCCTGATAAGTCCACTGCGATCAACGCCGTCAGTTCTCTTTGCTTGTGTTCCAGAATAGTTTCAGTCAGCTCTTTCATAGCAGTAATTGTTGATTTATGCCTGGAGAAGCCATGTTGTCTATGACTCATCAAATTGTTTTCGTCATAAAAGGTAGTAAGTTTATTTTTAATTATATTTTCGAAATTTTTTGAAATGTTTGATAGCAAGGAAATTGGTCTGTAGCTTTTACTAACATCATAACTAGTTTTATCTACTTTAGGAATGATTTTCACAAAAGAGAGAGAGTTTTTTCCAATAATCTGGGAAATATCGCAAACTTATACATTTTTCAAATATTTGATGGAGGATTATGGAAATCCTAGGGTAGGCGTATTTTATCATATTATTGCTAATATTATCTGATCCAGGTGCTTTCTTATATTTTTCAATAATACAATAATTGATTCAATATCTTTTAGGCTTATGATCACTTTGTTTCTATTATTGTAAATTGGCGAGTAATATCCAGTTGCTTTGTGAAGTTCCTCCTCAGAAGAAATATCATCGTCCGGGAAAAGGTCGTTCAATAAACTTTCCATTTTTGAAGTCCTAGCAAAATCCGGTGCGTTGTCTATCAATGGAATCCCTGTTGTGTTAAATGATGCTTTTAAGGTTTTGAAAGTTTTATAAGTGTTCCCAAAAGGATTAGTTGATTCGTTTTCTTCGAGAAAGAATCTCCAGCTTTTAAATTTTGCCTTGTTAATGGCTTTATTATATTTGTTACGAGCAGCTTTAAAGAATTTTTCATTAATTATTTTGCCTCGCGCGCGCGCGCGCGCGCGATAGAATAAATTTCTTATATAATTAAAATCATTTTTCATTTTTTCAAGTTTATTCGTCCACCACTTGAATTTGACTTTGTTTTTGTTTATGGTTGATTTTAACTTGAGGGATGCGTAAGCTGCTTCACTGATAATATCTGTGAGTTTTAAAACAGCTCTATCTACACTTTCGGAATTTTTTATTTGGTTTGTTTCATCCACGAGGCTTAGCAATTCGGGGGAGGAAAATTTTCATAAAATACATTCCAGTTTGCGTCAGTTTCGCTGAATTTCCACGTTGATTTATAACCGTCTATATGACTGTTGTCTTTACTAATGATCTCGTTGAAATGTCGTAATGGCGATATAATTTCAAACTTCAATTTTTAATTACCTCAAAAATTATAAATGGAAAAGAAATCACTATACCAGCAATGCTTAACATACTGTAAATAACTACCTTGCGATTTATTCTAACTGCTTATGTTGATGCTTATTTGTTTAATGGATATGTTTATTCAATGCTCTTTTTCTTAGTTGTTTAAATATTTTTTGATAATTCTGTTACCTACTCTACTAAAATATGAATTATTGTAAATAGTTTCACGCGCAATTATCAATATCGGATATAGCGTGTCTTGTGTTTGAAACTGGTAAATAAAATACCATTTAATTTTTATTTAAGAAAAAAAAAGACTACGTTTTGTGAGTTCATAATTGAAGTCAAAAGTCAAGAACAATGATTAATAGCCAATATTCAAACGATGAATGGAAAAAAAGATAACCGGTTCATAGATATATATTCTGGAAATATATTGTCTCTCTACAGAAAGAACAAATATTATTGATAAATATATGTTACTAGCCGAATGACCCGGGCAACGCCCGTGTTTTACCCGATTGAATGTTTTTATTCAAATACTATTTGTTACAATTATAAATTGGCGCCTTATATAAATGCATATATTAGTTAATAACTATAGCCTATGTGCTTTATCTGTCTATTTACTGTTGGCTTCCGTAGGCGTCTCATACTGGGAAAAAGAGAGGATTCCATTTAGTTATTAACTAATATATGCATTTATTTAAGGAGCGACCCGCTCCAACACAATAGTTACAAAAACGAAAATGCGAGTGGGGGAGGCATGATGGGGGGGGGGGGGGGGGGCAAAGGTGGCGTGATCGTAGCCAACCAATAGAAGGGCGCCATTCCAAAAAAAAGCAAACGGTGACAGAGTTGATTGATTAGGAGATGAGGAATGACGCTCGTAACTGTATATAGAATAGAGGATAGTTTTGAGATTTTATTGGTCCTTATATGTAGTATAAAAGCCTCCCCTTTTACATGTACATTGTATTCAACAAAAAAAGCCAACCTACAGACAATCCAGACAGAGACGGGAGGGTAAATCCGGTCACTTGAGACACCAGCGACATTCCAAGGGGTGACCACTGGGCCCGTAGTTAATACCTCGGTACTATTGAGACAGTTGGGGATTGTTTGCGATACGAACGGCCGCTCGGCAGTAGCTGGCCCGTCTCTCTCTGGTTACCTGGGTATTTCTTTCAACTTGTGATTTCCTTATTTATTTTCCCCACCTCTTATTACCACATATATATATATATATATATATATATATATATATATATATATATATAAATTGTATTTAATTTTAAAATTATAATTTCTAGAACAAATTACTCTGTTTAAACCAACCGCCAGATGTTGCGGCTTTCCCTATATAAAACTTATTGTTGTTGTTTCCCGTTGGCCGGCTCAAATCTTTCTGTAGATATGTAAATAAGCCTTTTGTTTTCTTCATTTTTCACGCTTTAAGTAAGGTACACTTTCTCAAATATGTATTATATATTTCTTAACAACAATTAAAGCAAATTGTGATTATAATATGTTTTATTATTTTATCACGACTGCAATTTAAATATTCATGTATACCAAGGTCAAGCAAATGCTCAACAGTTTCTATATCAAATCATCAAACTAATAATATCTTTCAATCTCAAAAAATATTTTTAATAATATATTTCTGAAAAAACAATAGAAGAAACGCGTTCGTGGATGGCTTTTCTTGATTTATCACCATTTAATCCAATATATGCCTTTTTATTATCTAAAGATTTGAATATGGATTGCTTCATATACAGAACAAAAATAATAATATACACAAAATATAAAATTCCTCCTTGTTACATGAAATGTCGGAAATAGATACATTCTACAAATTGTCCCTCCATTGAAAGAACAAATATCAATGATGAAAATACATTGCATAGGATAATATTGGGACATTATTGGATTTATAAATATCTAATGAAAAAAATTGATAACTAGCTCTCACATACAAAGAATGAAAAATATGAAATACTGCAATACACCCTTATAAAGTGATAGGGCGAAAGTATAAATAGATTAATTTGAGTTAAAGTACGCTGATAACTATTTAAGAAAATAAAAATATAGCAAAAGAACTCTATAATTTCTACAGATCAATTGTAAATAGATTCACACGCAAAAGGGGTAGTGAGGAAAGTTTTAGAACAGATGTGTAAATAAACCCCTTTTCAAACATAGGCTCACATGCACATGGGGAAAGGGAGGAAAAATTACTGTATTATTTTGTTGTTGTATGGCGAATCCATACAGGGCAACGGGCCCTAATAAAAGCATTTTTGTTAAGTTAAAGTATTGTTTTCCTAGAAGCTTAATAGGCCTTCTCAAACCCATCTACACAAAGTGTATCGTGGCAATAAAAACACTGAGGATCTCTGAAAATGAAAATAAAACAGCGTATATTTGAGTTCGAATATATAGTTATAAGCCAAGCCATGGTGTATTGTATATGTATAAAATTCAAATGAGTTGAATAAATTATATTTCAATACAAAATTTAGATTTTATCTTTCTCAACTAATGCAACGTTCAAGAAATTTTTGTGAGAGATGTACCAAGCTTCATTGCTCCTGATAGATAAACTACTTTGTTCTTCACAGGCAAAGGACCCTTTTAAGTTTTCTCTTTGACTTGAGAGTTATAAATGATCCAACATGTGAATGCTGTCTAGATGTTGAAACACCAGCGCATCTTTTATTGGCTTGCCCTCTGACTAACCAAATTGTACTTGCTTACTTTGACATAATGCCAAATCATCATTCTGTATATAGTCAATCTTATGAAAACTTTGGTAAGTTTAGAGCTATTTGTACATAGATTTATAAATCACTACTAATTCATCGTGTAAATAATTAGAGATATATATGTAAATAATTTTAATATAGCAAAATAGTCTGATAGACTTCGTGCTTCTGTAATAATAAATAATCGATGAAATTTTGAAGGTAGAAGGTATTTGATTAAAATTGAAAAAAAAATGAATTGATGACTGACAATGAATCATTGAAGATGACCATTCTATATTTCACTTTCTTCTCTTAGTTGTATTACCAATTTGACTCTTTCGATGCATCTGTGACCATTAACAAGGATATTCCATTTAGAAAGTTCTCTCTTAGATACCAATAACAAAAAAATATATATTTTTGGAACTTTAAAAAGTTATTTTTCGTTTTTTCTTTACTCTCCATGAAATTATTCATAGATAACACACATCTTTAACGAACAATTTGAGATAAAAGATCATCATCACCTAATGTAAATGCATCAAAAGAACTTCCAAGGTGTTGTCTACCAGGAAGAGTCTGTTTAACACTGAGATTAAAATACAGATCAACTATGGAAGCGGTCTTCTGTGTAAGTGGAAGGTGTTAGAAGATAACTAATATGATTTATTATAAATAGACAGATTCATGCAGCTTGAGGAACTACACTACTATGCGACTTTATTTACATCAATGTAAATAATTATTAAGTTACTTTAGAATATAACTCATTGTAAATAGCTCAACTTGATCAACTTTCTCTTTCCACGATACTAATCATTACAGATAACTTCATTAAATCAACTTCCATCATTGCTTAACATATTGTAAATAACTACCTTGCGATTTCCTTCTATCTGCTTATGTTGTTGCTTATTTGTTTAATGTATATGTTTATTCAATGCTCTTTTTCTTATTTTTTTAAATTTCTTTTTCGTAATTCTGTTACCTACTCTACTACAATATGAATTATTGTAAATAGTGTCACGCGCAATTATCCAGATCGGATATAGCGTGTCTTATTTGCAACTTGTAATAAAATGAATATTATTAGATCCAGACCACATCATCCATTTTGTCTCTAGATGACTTAAAGAAGAATTGCCTGGAAAATGTATTGTTATCTATTCATTTATCAGCATTTGATTGGTTATCTCAACCCCTATATATTCATCTTTCAGCCTTATATTATAATTTACTGTATTATAACATGTTCTTTCTGTCCACATGAGAAATCAAGTAGAACTTACATTATATTAATATATACCTATTTTTTTTTCTTTTCAAATCTGTTGATAAATACTTGAATTAACAGAAAGCAATAACGCGCCATCTATACATATGAAATAAAAGGATTTAAAAAGCGCGAATGTTTCGTTTATACATAATACAAACTTCTACTCTCCTTACTGCGATGAAAAAATATATTGGGATATATTTATATAGTTTGCTGAAGAGCATTGCTCGAAGCAAATATTTGAATGCAATGCTACTGTCCTATAAGCTTATGTCCATAGTTTACTTGAAAACCATTTCTAATATTCCATCCTTCAGTGTAGCATATAAAAGCAGAATGATCCAATACAGTATTAGAGCTCTGAGAAGCGGTCTGGTGGATTATATTGGCGAAACCGCTGGGAGGGTTCACCACTGATGGGCCAAGCCCTCCCAATATATTCTTTCATCGCAGTAAGGACAGTAGAAGTTTGTATTGTGTATAAAAGAAACATTCGCGCTTTTAATCCTTTTATTTTATAAATACTAGAATCTTCTCTGAACTATATGCGATAAGGCTTCGATAACAAAATATATTCAACTTTTTCTCCTAAATAGAAAATAATCAATGAACACTATATATTACGTATAATAAAATATTTTGTTATATATTAGCCTCTTAATTCTCTATCTACAAAAACTGTTTTTGTTGACTCTACGATAGAGAAGTTGTGAATAAAGTATATTAAAAATACACCAGACTATGTGATAAAAATTCTTCCCTAAAAAAATAGCCAAGTTAGCAATCCATCATGGCGTCACGTTGTCGCATGCAGTTAATCTTCTGACACAGAATTCGCGTGACCACACACTGTCTACTGGGATTCAATTCAATCATCTGGTTCTTCTGTAGTAGTCGTCTGCGTTAGACAAATATCGACTCCTTTATTAACTGTATTAAGAATAAATTAAAATTATATTTAATATAAACTTTAAAAATATATTATAATACTTCATTTAGGGTACCTATATAAACAAATTTTATAGATTATAGTTCTTAAAATTAAAGATACTTTGGCCAGTAAGAAATAATAAAAAGATTTACTGGCCGAAGTATCTTTAATTTTAAGAACTATGAATTCCGGCCAGGCAGCCTCTATCTTTATGATTTATAGGTTTTGTTTCTAGAGTAATTTGAAAATAAAGCCTTGTTAAGCCTTTCGAATTCTTCAATTTTTTCAGATAACACCAAGAGTTCATTTTAGTAAAACATGGTTTAAAATAATTGGGTTGCTTTTCATTAGAGAATGGATTAATGATACCCGCTCTTTAGCAGGTTTTAAACCAAGCAAGAAAGTTTCTTGGGATGTTCAAATCAAAGCCTGTTATAAAGAATATTCACGTCTCAAGGCCTGGATTGCATCATAGTGAGTCAATTCTAGTCAGTCGGTTATCTTAATGATTCCGCAATTATTATATTTTACGTAATTTTTGATTGAATGCTTATCAATACCTTAGCCACACAGCTGTTTGATTTCATTTATGAAATAGTAACTACCCATTTCTCTTCTTTGACTTTAAATAGATAGATATAAGAAATGAAACTATTTTTGACTCGTATGCTTCTTTTTAAATGATTCAATTTTCTACTTTCCTTACTGTTTTATTGATTTATTTTGAAAAATAATCATACGCGTCCAAAATAGTTCAGATTTTTCATTACAGATGGCGCGCTAATGCAATATAAGTCCCACAATTAGAATAATGACACTATCGGATCAGTTCGGATCAGATCAGACAAGCTTTTACTTCATATTGGAAAGATGCCAACCAGAAATATAGCGACCTACCCATTAAGTATACTCACCATAGATTCCATTACAGGATTTGTAAGCCAACTTTTTCCATGAATAAAATGTAGACTAAATTGCTAGATCATGCCGATTACATGTGAGGCTTGGAATATCTCAACAACTGCCTATCTGGGAATATTGAACCATTGAAAGGTGAATCAAATCATTTATAAATCTTAACTGTTGTCTTTTTGATGCCCAATAGTATAAATAAAGTATAGATATAATCCCACCATAGTTTGTATATATTAACCTCATCCCATTAAGTTGTATTAACACTTAATATATAGCACCTATTAATTAATTTTCTTTTTTTCTTCTATCATTGCAAATACTATGTAGCCTAGGTCATTGCACGTTGTCACTAACTTCCATAGATTTATCCTTTCTTCCCCGTACCGGTATCTAATGACTGATATTTTCTTCATAGATCACTTTACTAATCTAATTCCTTAGCCTCCAATGAAAGACCATCTCTATATATGATAGAACATGGGATATGTTCTCTCAATGGAGATTGTTTGCGCCTAGCTATGTAAATAACTTGCCAGGTTGCATTGTTCTATAATCATGTAAATTTTTATTTCTTCTTCAAATTTATGTAAATATATATGTATATATAAAAAGAGTGAAAATTATAATAAAGTTTCAGTCAGGTAAAACCAGTGAGGCTGTTTGGTCCTTCTTTGATTTAAACAGCTTGCTGCTACATCGCACCTAGAGAAATCTCAGTAGTCAATCCGCAGGTCATAAAGTACAGCCATGCTCTGCCAGACATCGTCAACATCTGAGACCAGACAAAAGGATAAGGAGCTAGACGGAAGCCCGAGTTAATATTGTTAGGATCCAAGCTCCAACAGAGGTTCTTATTATGATATTTTCATGAATGGTCAATATATAATAGAATATGCATACGTATAGAGATCAATTTCCTAAACAGTTTTCATTACTTGAAATTACTTAAATAAAAATGATGCATTAACGCGCCATCTGTTTTGAAAACTTTTAATTATTTTTGACGTGTATGATTCTTTTGAAAATAAATCTATTTACTACTGTCCTTACTGCAATGATAAAATAATGGGAGGGTTCACGACCAATGAGCCAAGCCCTCCCATTATTTTATCATTGCAGTAAGGGGGCAGTAGTAAATAGATTTATTTTCAAAAGAATCATACACGTCAAAAATAATTAAAAGTTTTCAAAACAGATGGCGCGCTAATGCATCATTTTTATTTAAGTAATTAAGTAATGCAAACTGTTTAGGAAATTGATCTCTATACGTATGCATATTCTATTATATATTGACCATTCATGAATATATCATAATAAGTATTGAAGAACCTCCATTGAGAGAACATAGCCCATGTTCTATCATGGTCATTCAATGGAGGATAAGGAATTAGATTAGTAAAGTGATATATGAAGAAAATATCAGTCTTTAGATACGGGATGGAGAAGATAGGATAAATCTATGGAAGTTAGTGACAACGTGCAATGACCTAGGCTACATAGTATTTGCAAAGATAGAAGAAAAAAAGGATTTTTATCTATAGGTGCTATATATTAAGTGTTAATACAACTTAATGGGATGAGGTTAATATATACAAACTATGGTGGGATTATATCTATACTTTATTTATGCTATTGGGCATCAAAAAGGCAACAGTTAAAATAGTTTAAAGTTGTCAAAAATGAATATAACTGTTATTCACTGAATTATAAAATTATTAACGATAATTATTTCATTTTGTAATTATTTAAGTTTACTTAGCATTAAAAATTCATAAGTAGGTTATGAGATATAAATATCTGCAACAACTACGTATTTCAATTGTGTTCTTTAAAAAAATTCTCAAAAATTCTTGATATCAATTTAATTGAATTAATATTATAAAATTGATTTAACTATTTATATATGATATTATCGGTATATACAAACTATTTTTTTCTAAACGTAAATAATATATTTCAAGCTTTTTTTTTTCTTGTATTATAGGTTGATTGTTTTATAAAAGAAAGTCACAATTTGAAATCTAATCGTGAAGCTAATAAAAAAGTAACGGAGAGGTAATAGATTATAATTAAGAAGGCTTTAATTCGAAAAATTATAATCCCTTGCATAATTTAATTTGAATAAAAAGGTGTTCAGGGATAAATTTCTTGTATGAATTTTTGATTAACTTAAGCTTTTTTTTTGGGGGGGGGGGGGGGGGGGGGGCTTTGGCATCTTCTACATGGGTATAATGCTGACTATCCCTTCCTGTAGAAATATTCTCCATGGCGCCCGAAATCTTGAATTGAAAATTCATATATGAAACATTTATACCTGGATACCTTTTTTCTCAATAGATTTAGGATGAATAAAAAGAACATAACACAAGAGAGAACTATTTTCTTGTACACAAATGAAAATATTTACTCGGAAAAAAAAAGATTTTTTTTTTAGAAAGTGTTGGGAAAAAATGATAGATTCGTAAAGGAAGAGAAAGAACCATTATTGCCTAAGGATATAAAACTATAAAGAAGGACAAGAGATCAAATTATATATACATCAGCAGCTCACACCGGCCTGCCCTATCAATTATTCACTAGCCAACTAACAATCCAACAATGCCACGCTATATAGGCAGAGATGTCATTTTGCATAGACAATACTGAAATACTATGTAAATATCTGTATATAAAATACCGTAGAAATATCTGCAATTGTCAACTTCAACAGAAAAAAGACAATCGGAGGTAAAATGATGTCAGAATCGACTTTTGATAATTAACCGACATTTTGATGATGGTCACTGCCAACTATCAGAACAGATTTAATCTTAACATTGATTATTTTTATCTATGTCCGAAATTTAAGCACATAGTTTTGATATTTATAAAATTCAACCAACTAGGCCTTTTAGGTTGTTAGCCTTCATTAGCATGGTACAGGCTATGCTATTGTTATCGCAATGTTAATTGTTAAGAGAGAATGGCAAAAAAAGTCTAATTACAGTAGCATAATCTTTGAGTTAGCTAAATTTGAAACTGTTTGTGAAACGCCTCGTTGTTTTATATATAGCAATCAGATAAGACATGGCATAAAAAAGGTTACAACATAGCAGGGAAAAAAGAAGAATCTTTAATTAAACTAATGTTTAAAGACATTTTATAGAGTAACAAAGTTCAGAAACACGAAATTGCTTTGGCTTACAAAATAATCCCCATATACTTTAAAATATAATTTCGAAATAAAAAAGGAGACCATTACGATCTTAAAGATGAATAAAATAAACATGTGTTCCATAATGAATGGATGTTTTTAAAATATATATTGAATTTTTAAAATCAGGCTGATTATTAAAAAAATAACTCTAGATGGTGAATAATATTTTTAGAGCGTACAGAAATAAATTTTATTAATCTTCACTAATATAACTATCTTTTTGTGAAATGTAAACAAATCAATGTTTTCCAATTAGTCTCTGTTATCTGGTCAAACGATATTTTATTTTAAAATTCAAAGAATCTATTCTTTTTGAGTAATTTTCCAAGATTCTTCCAATAAACTAGTTAGATATTTGTTTTCACTCTGTGATATATATAAATGTTTCATTAAAAATTATTTATATGTGAATATTATAAATGAAAAAGACATATCCTGACCAGGAGCATATGTGCTTTTCAGAAGGCAGAGTGCCATCTAGTTGAACAGAATTCAACTAAACATTGATTTAGCCTGTTCCCTGATATTTGGCCAACCTAATTTCTTGATAAATCAAGTAAAGCCATCCACGAATTTTTAATTTTTTACTATTGTTTTTTTTTTCATATGTAAATATACTTTAGTTATTATGTTTTTAAAATATATTGACTGGAAGTGGTACTTCTAGGTCTCCTGTTGTAGAACATATTGGCCCGAAAGTTTGAGAAATAAAAAAAAGTTAAAAATACCTGGCCCTAGATTGCTTATTGAATTTGTTAAATTGTAAAGGCAGGGATAAATATGTATTATAAAATACATACTATTTCACCAATCTGTTATGCAACTCAAAAATATACAAGTATATCTTTAATTAAACCTTTATGTATATCTTTATGTGCATCTTTAATTCAATAAGTATATCTTTAATTAAATCACTTAAATATTTATTTATGGATTGCTCTATTTTCAAAACAAGTATATATATGTCGTGATCGAATGGAAGGGTGCAACAATTATGCATTTATTCCCAAGAATTAGTTCCAGCCAGGTGAGCAGCGCACCCGCGACGTGCCGTAGCATTCGCCCCGCGATGTCTGCCACATTATTTTTTGTACAGTTTTTATAGATGGATGAATTTGCATATTTAAATTTTAACACAAGCGCAACATATTTACATACTTATTTTAGCGAAATGAAATGATACATCTTGTATATTATACAAATTATGACATATATACAAAGATCAATGAATGTTCAATAAAGCTTTGAGAAATGAAGCAGAGGGAAAGGAACTTGATTATTTACGGACTTGAAGGAGCCGAAAACAAGACTCCTGACGAATCTCACGCTTAGATCCAAGATCTGATTTCAAACACGATGCAAATCTCTGAAGATCTTAAGATATAAGAATACCGAGAAGATTGACCAAAAAAAAAGCTAACTCGCCGCTCTTTATTGAGGTGCCTGATTTCAAGCAAAGAATTCTGCTCTTTAGGAAGGCTTTCAGACTAAGGGACAAAAATATTGAAAAATAAAGATGACCCTCCAACTATTAAAGACAAAAGGAAATTACTGATTAGCAAGCGAAAAGAGCTCATGAGTAAGGGAACTGTTTCCAAGCTAAGAGATAACAAGTTATTGTCCGTGGCACAAGCTACTCTGTATTAAAATTAATCCCTTGTATTAATATTAATGTGAAAAAATTAAGCTTCCAGGAATATATGTTTCTTTTATTATTTTTTAATTCATATCTCTTGCTTTCAGGCCCGAAGTCTATAAATATGAATTGATTTTTTTTTTTAATTCCCTTACTCATAAGTTCGCTTGCTAATCAGTAATCTCCTTTTGTCTCTAATAGTTGGAGGGTAATCTTTATTCATGAATATTTTTAGTCCCCGAATCTAAACGCATTTATAAAAAGTAGAATTCTTTGCTTGAAATCAAGCACCTTAATAAGCAGTGGCGAGTTTGCCTTTTGAAAACTTGATGTTTTCACCTTAATTTATAATGGTTTATTTCCTATTTTACTAGAATGTTCATAAGAATAGGATAAACGAAATATCATACTATTTTATAAGCCAAATATAACTTCTAAAAGATTTCCATATAAAGCAAAAAGGTATTTTTATTACAACATTTCTTTATATTTTAGAAATATCACATAACTTCGTTAATTTGTTTTTTTCTTTTTAATTTTATTTCGATTGGACGAAGAGATCTCACGGAAATTTTAATTGGCTAATTAAATTAATTAATAAAATTAAATTTAATGATTTTTTTATTATTATTCTTAAACGCAAAGAGAAATAGTTTTACCACAAATAATTGAAAGACTTAGTTGACGACTTGAACCATATGACTATCAAAAAGAATACTCTTCAAGATACATGAACAAAATATTGCCGATATATTTCCATGAAAACCTTCTAAAAATATTTAATGTGAAAATATTGTTGATTATTATATAAAAAAGATATTTTCCATATTTTCATAAGAAATGAAGGCAATTATCTTCAATGTTTTATTAAGAAACAAGTGAATCCAATCCATTGTTAAAAATCTAACTAAACTAATTCAAACTAGATTTTGGATATATCAAATTGATAATGATGAATTTGAAGTTTGCACTAATTTAAGAATAACTTTCAGTTCACGATAACCATATTTTAAAAGGAAAGAGAATTTGTATACACTATAAGAAATCTTAGAAAAATATATTTTAGACCTTGTTCATGAAACTCATCAAGGAATTGCATATTTCAATAAAAATTTTCATTGGCCCAATATGAATATGGTGATAAAAAGATTTTTTATTCACTAATTCTAATAACAGAGAGTGATTTTAAAATGGGAAGTGTCATATGTAACGTAACAATTGAATATTTGAAAATATTTTCTCTGGTTTATAGGCCACTGAGAGCTTTTTCTACTTGTATATACTTCCAGTTCTAGAGTTTTGCAGAAAAATGAGAATATTGTTTACAATTTTGGAAAATAAAATGACTATAAGTTAGGCAGTGGTTGATATATATAATCACCAAGATGCATATAGCTGTCTAAGTGTCTAGTATCTAGTCTAGCTGCCAATTTATTGATATTATTCCCATTGTTGGCTTTTATTCATCTTCTTCGAGGACTGCGGGACAAATCTTCATAAGACGAGGTGGTTTAATAAAGGGCTTTTTTGTAGTGTGCTTCTTCAGTAAGTAAAAGGTATAGACTATTTAAACATTAAAATTTTGTTATTTCAATTTAAGTATTTCCCTGTACCGTTACTAATCCTATTATCAACCTTTAGAATAATTAAATTGTCTTTCTCTTCCTTTTATACAACCTTTTGCATTTTTTTTTTCAGATGACTTTCTCTAATTTTAGAAATTTCTCAATAGTGTTTTTATACTTAATAGAATTTTGAATAAAGAAATATCTTCTGTTTTTCTCCACATCGAGATTTTACTATATCAAACACTAGTGTAAATAGAATACATTACAGCAAGAAGGAAAGTTAAATGAAAAAACAAGGAATTTAGCTTCAAAAAAACTTCTTGTGTAAAGTATAATGAATGATTGAATTTTTAATGCAAACAGTATTTCATGCTATTTCTTCCTCTGGGTATAACATTTTCTATTACTACTAGGGTATATGTAAATATATTTTTAAAGCTTAGCATATAAAATATATCATTAATCACACGCTGGTAAAGAGAAGGATACAATAAGAACAACCAACAACATTATAACACATGGACATATAAGGTATATATTATAGTAGTCTACACAGGTACATATATGACGATAACACTTACCTTGGTTTGTTATGTCCAGTGCTGCATGCACGAGACAATCACAAGTTCAGACATAACACCATCATTCAGGTATATATATATATTATTTTAATTCATTGACTGTTCTAAATTTTTTGACCATAGATTTAGAACATGCCACCTTTTAATTATTGTTTTAAATATGTATAGTTGAACCTACCTAATTTTCTTATTCACGATTATGGAATTCATTTTGTGAATTCTATATTACTGTGAAAAATAATTCTAGGTGTAATTTCCTTCAAGTAATTCAAATTAAAAAACTACTTGAGGGGTAAATAATTATCTTTACTTTTTTACGACTGCACCTTCAATTCTCTATCTTTTTCAACAACAAAACAATAATCATAACATATATGTGGTAGTTTTTTGTAGGCATTGCAGTCGTGCTTCAAGTAGCCTAATATGGTTTAGCAGGAGAGCATTAGTTACTCATATATGCATATACATCGGAAATATGCAAGAACGATACAAGAAATGTATAGGTGCGATAAAATCGACCTCTTCCATTCAAGACTGCTAAAATTTCGCCATGATGAGAATAGTTGTCAGATCCTAGACGATATAAAAAAGCCCCGGCTGTCAGAGCCAGTAAGAGCCCCTAACTAGGGTTACATGCCACATGCAGCGTTTGCCCTAAAATAAGCAGCTGCAAAGACGTCTGTCTCCATCTAAAGAGCGGTCTCACATTAGGGACAAAGTTAAACTGCTACTGAAAGTGCCCCAACTCTTTGAAAGAAACAGCACCCCACACCCCATCACGGATTATAAAAAAATGATATAAATATTATTAAAAACACCGTCGTATATGTGTGTGTGATTCCAAACCCACTTGGAATATAATGTGTATTATATGTATATAAGGTTGAATTGTATTTTATATATAAATTTGAAAGATTGACAAGTCTGAAAGTTTGAAAATGAAAAGTTTGCACAAGAAACTTAGCCCTTTAGGCTTTAATATATATGATTTTATAATACAAATAAATAATATTTTCATTATCAGATTTGTCTTTCGTACTTTTTCCCCGTATCAATATTTATATTAGAATATACGTGTATAATTATAATCGTATATATATACTTAAGCTCTATAATGATTCACTTTGAAAATATGTTTCATATTCGGTAGAAAAAAGAGATTATTATAAAATAAATGGTATATTCGTGATCTCTCTACGTCTTGGAATTTACCAGAGACAATTTTCCAACATTGGGAAGGGAAATTGAGTGAGTACTATATATAGCATTATGGCCATGTTTACTTAAGTGAAGAAGTTATCTCTTTTCCAGTCTCTAAGGGGAAAAATCCTTCTCGTCGTGTGTGTTCATATTTCTAATGCTGTTTTGAACTTAACAATATACTCTGAAGTTCGATCAAATATCAAATAGAACAGGTCTTATATCCGATTAGCGTAATACAGTAGAACCTCCCTGTAAAGGACACCTAATTGCAGAGCCAAAGTGTCTTTTAGAGAGAGGTGTCCTCTTATTTGGAGAGTTGCCAAATAATAAAAATGGTAATTTTGCGGATAAAAACTGTCCTTTGTAGAGAGGTTTCCGCTAAAGGGAGGTTCTACTGTATATATTTTAAGCGTAATACAAGTGGTATATGCTAAGTATTGCCCGTTATCAGAATATTTCGTATATTTCGGAGTTGGAATCTCTACCCGACCTGTGTCAAAGTTTCATCAAAGTATGTCAAATATTATGGAAATGAATGTTAAACAAACACACAATTTTTCTTCTTTATTTATATGGATGTAGAACTTAGTTCTACTTTATTCTTACAAATAGAGAGTATAGAGGGTCTACTGGTTACTTGTATTTTATAGTAAGATTAGTTTTTAAAGGGAAAAAAAACAGGCTATGTTGTAATATAGCCTTCCAAATTTAAATTTGAACGTGTTGCTCCCTATCTCTATTCTTCTCAACTTATATATTGGTATTTGCAAGTATTCCTGTCTTATCAAAGCTTCCTTCTTATTGTCTAATTTCTCCATTGTATCGTAGGGTCTTCTCCGACCTGTGCCAAAGTTTCATCGTCATATGTGGAAATACGTAATGATTAATTCCTTGGTTTGGATGGAAAAGAGATTGACACATACTTCCAAAAAGGTTCATGGCAATAAAATATTTATATACCAATATAAGTTCCTCTTCATTTAAAATTTTATGTTGGATAAGCAAAAATGCTTTGTTTTGATACTCTTTTAAAGGAAAATTGCCCATTTTGGTACATTTGGAATGTGTTACCTCCTATCTCTTTTCACCTTAACTTATATATTGGTATTCGTGTCAATATTTCTATCTTCTCAGAGCTTCCTTTCTATGGCTAGTTTTCTATGTTATCGTAGGGTTTTCTCCCCGGAATGACCAATGAATTTCATGGTCTTCCTTTCATACATCCTTCCAGCAATATACTCCGAAGTCTTTGATGTACCATGTGCATCTTTTGGTTCATGAATATATTAGGGCCAGAGATTATGTTAACGTTTAAAAGTTAGCTTTTGTCTCAATTATTCAAGGCTATTGCTATAGCAAATTATCAATCGTTATCATTATTACAATTTCGATTTGAAAGTCGGTGGAAGGATGGTCTAAACCGTTGGTTTTCTACCGCTACGACCCGGGATCGAATCCCGCATTGGACAATTTTTTTCAAATAAAAAAAAAAAAATGCTCCAATAACCCCCGATTCTTGGAAAAGTCCAATCCCACCAGCGAGAGTGCAAGTAACCAAACGGGCACTGGAACATCTGTAAGTGCAAAAGTCGAACTGCTTTTCACATGTGTAGATATGTGGTGTACTTACAGTAAAAGCAGTCGCAAGCTACCCACCATGATTATCATGGCCAGTACTACCTGTACTGTTAGATAAGAAAGAAATTTTATCAATATTTCGGTTGGCTTAACGCCAAACCTTTAACAAGGCATTATAACATTCAGCCAACCGAAATATTGGCCAATAAATATGTTTATTTAATTCAATATATACCTTTTTATTATCTAATGATTTAAATATGGATTGTTCTATTCTCAAATTCACAATAATAAAGTGAATAAGACTTACCGATATACACACCGTGCAAAGACAAAACAATTTCAAAATTTTTAAACGTGAATTATTTAATCCCGTGATTTTAGGTTTTCAGAGAAATACCATTTTTACATAAATACACGAGACTTGAGTTGAACCTCTATGAGAAAAAAAAACCTTCTGAGAAATTATAAAAACATTAATTGATTTACTTCTAATATTTTTAGTCAGAGAGTGTTTGTATATAAAAGTGTTTTTTTTTTCTCTCGTGTATTTGTGTGTGTGTGAAAAATGCAATTTTCCCGACACAACTTAAAAGCATAGATTTGAAGAATTAACTTTTTTTTTTAATTGAGGATTTTTAAATCTTTTCCCAAGTTACATATGTAAAAGGAAATCACATAACTAATATACAAAACTGTAAGCATTAAAGCATACAACAACATGCACCAAAGTAAAGGTTGCAAAAAATGAAACACCATAAGATACTATTCGGCATGCAACTTAGTATTCACACATGCAACACACCCATACACTCGCACATGTGCGCGCACAGACACTACGGGCCACGTAGGTATGTAGTACAGACACTGTAAATGTATGTAGGAACAAAGGCTTTAGATGTAAGTACGTATAGAAGCTGTAGGTGTATATACACACAGAGGCTGTATATGTAAGTAGGTACAGTGGCTGTAGGTGTATGTAGGTACAGAGACTGTAGGTTTATGTGCGTATAGACTGTAGGTATATGTACACGTTCAGAAACTGAAGGGGTATATATGTAGACAGGCTGTAGGTGTATGTACCACAGAGGCTGTTAGGTGTATGTACGTATAGAGACTGTAGATGTATGTACATATAGAGGCTGCAGGTGTATAAACATATAAAGACTGCAGGTATATATAATACAAAGGCTTCAGGTGTATGTACTACAAAAGCTGTAGGCGTATGTAGGTACAGAAATTGTTGGTGTATGTAAGTTAAAAGTGTTGGTTTATATACGTAAACAGGCTGTAGAGGTATGTAGGTACAAATTGTATGTGTATGTACGTAGACAGCCTGTAGGTGTATGTCCGTAGACAGCCTGTAGGTGTATGTGCTACAGCTACTGTAGGTGTATATACGTAGACAGGCTGTAGAGGTATGTAGGTACAAAATGTAGGTGTATGTACGTAGACAGGCTGTAGGTGTATGTGCTACAGCTACTGTAGGTGTATATACATAAACAGGAATTAGGTGTATGTACGTACAAAAACTGTAGGTAGGTATACGTAGAAGAGGCGAAGAACTTACCGCGATGCGTCGATGAAGTAGATAATGAGGGAAGCGATGCTGAGGAGGAACACGAGGACCACCTACGACACACACACGGTGACGTGAGACAATCGATAGAAATCATTAAGAATGGCCGTTAACCGGCTATCATCATCATCATCTGCTAACAATTAGTTAAATTATCTAATGGGGAAATTGATTTTTTTTTCTTTATCTCCCGAAGTAGTGTGTGTGTGTTCGGGGGAAAGTTGGCTTTTAATTAAGAGGAGAGTGGTGTCATCGAGGACTCATTAATCAGATGGGATAATGGGACAGTTCAGTCCGGAGATCTCGTTGGACTTGTTTGCACGGTCCGCCCAGCTGTAGCTCTGTTGTCCCATCGCTACCCTGACTTTCCTTGTCTTATTGCCACCGTGACTCTTCTCTGCCTGGAAACGTTCCATTGAGATTCTCTTTGCTAGGTACCTGCCTTGATCACCCCAGCATTCCGGACCATCGTGGAACCTATGAAGATGTACCAATCACGGTGCTGTCTTTCCAAATCAGTATCCTTTTTTATTATTATTCCTGTAGGAATCGGTGGAAGGATTGTCTATACCGTTGGTTTTTGACCGCTACGACCCGGTTTCGATTCCCGCATTGGGCAATTTTTTTCTGATTAAAAAAAAAAATTCTCCAATGACCCCCGATTCTTGCAAAAGTCCAACCCCACCAACGAGTACAAGTAACTAAATTGGCTCTGGCACATTTTTATGTGCAAAGTCGAACTGCTTTTCACATGTGTAGACATAGGGTGCACTTACAGTAAAAGCAGTATCCTTGTATATAAAAGACCCAAAGAACCTGTTCAATTAAGAGAGAGGATAAGCTGTGAATCAAATAGACTCTGCCCTAAATATACCAAAATATTTTGTTAAACTAGTTAAGTGTGCTTCTTTAGAAGATCTCTACTATTGCTTTTCTCATATTTAGTTCTCTTGTCCTAAGAATATGGGTATAAAGTAATAACTCTAGAAAAGAGCGCTTTCAAAAACTCAATTCAACTAAACTTTTGAGGATATTAAATGTTATAAAAAGAAATAAAATTATATAATAGATTGTTAATTATGAAAATTCGAAACTATTATAGAAGCGTATGATTCTTTTATATATTAATCAATTTTCTACTGCCCTTACTGCAATGAAAAATTAATGGGAGGGCTTGGTTCATCAGTGGTGAACCCTCCAAGCGGTTACCCCAGTTTAATCTACGCTGGGAGTGTTCACCTCTGATGAGCCAGGCCCTCCCATTAATTTTTCATTGCAGTAAGGCCAGTAGAAATGGCTTAATTTTAAAAAATTCATACGCTTCTATAATAGTTACGAAATATTATAACATATTATCTTGTTTTGCTTGTCATAAACGCTTTTGACAACTCAATTCAACGGATCTTTTAAAAATATTAAAAGCTATTAAGAGAGAAGGATAAAATTATACAATAGATTGTTAATTGTTTAACCTACACAATTAAACATGAACATTGTCAAGTGTACATTAAACTAAATATTACTGAACCAGCTAAGAACAACGTCGATGGCTAATCAATTAGAAACTACATTGAAGAAAAGAGTGAAAATTCTCCATTGATTTCACATTAAGTTCATACCCTCAACTATCGGATTTGATATCAGGGATTGTCTTCAAGACATGTTGCGACCATAAATCTTAAATATATCAGCCGATCAATAACACATTATAATAGTTGATAGAGTTCTGCTAAATACTGTCGATTGGTCAACAATCAAGAAACTGGATCGAAACCCGCATTGGGTAGTTTTATATTACTACAATAGTTCTCTTCTTATTCAATTGCGTTAGTGGATGCAAGTAATCAGATGTACTCTTTCACCTGGTAAGTGAAAAAAGATTAAATGATTTCAACGTATGTAACGCGCTTATAGACAGTTTCAAACCTCTACTATAAACATCATTCTGCGGTGCCTAGAGCATCGCCCTCCTCCTGGAGCTTGGCGTGCGTGTGACCTCCTTGGAGTGTTGGGAAGTCGCTAGATCTAACGACTGGAGCCGTCATCCGGGTGGAGTCTCTTTAGGGCGGGTGTATGTCCCTCGTCCGGCCCGAGTACATAAAGAAAGAAAAAAAAAATACATCATTCTATTGGCCTGTTCCAATAGCAATGTGAATAAGTACTAAAAGAAGCGTTTTGCGATGTATATTTAACATTTAAAGGAAATTAAAGTTTTTAAAAAGGTTTTTCATTATATCTCCATATTTCATTTTGGATTGTCACTTCACGCAATAAGTCAAATGTGTTCAAAATATACATTATTGTCTATAAGCACAAGGTTTGCAATCTGCAGCCATGTGTTATTTGATCTGACACATTACATCATTTATACCATTTATTAAATATTTTCAGGTAGGTATCTACCTATTCTCGTACCAATTTATGATATCTTTCGACACCATCATTAATGAGCTTTATCCTTAGTTTTCGTTTCCGCTCTCATCATCATTTGAATCGTTTATCTTTTACTCCGTCGATCACTACATGTTGTACACCCAGAATACACGTGTCAATATTCTACTCCATGTATTGTATTGTATATCATACGCAGTAAGAAGGACAAAAGTTGTTTTATTTTAAAAAGAAACGTACGCGTCTTTTACAACAGATGGGGCACTAATGCCTCATGAAAATACAGCATGGTTCAAGATTAGACTTCCCGTATTGTTTTGTTAAGACAAAATCCATCTTATCTTAAGATAATATCCGTGTATTGTGTTGTATAGACACAGAGAATACAGCATGTCTCAAGATTAGACTCCATGTACTGTTTTGTCTAGATACACAGAATACATATTGTTTTAAGAAGATACCTCATGTATATTTTGTAGTATAGACATTCGGTCTCAAGATTACACCACGTATTGTGTTGGGTAGATACACAGAATACATCTTGTCTCAAGATGATACCCCATGTATATTGTGTAGTATAGACATTCGGTCTCAAGATTACACCCAGGTATTGTGTTGGGTAGATACACAGAATATATCTTGTCTCAAGATGATACCCCATGTATATTGTGTTGTATAGACATTCGGTCTCAAGATTACACCCAGGTATTGTGTTGGGTAGATACACAGAATATATCTTGTCTCAAGATGATACCCCATGTATATTGTGTAGTATAGACATTCGGTCTCAAGATTACACCCAGGTATTGTGTTGGGTAGATACACAGAATATATCTTGTCTCAAGATGATACCCCATGTATATTGTGTTGTATAGACAGACTGTCTCATGATTACACCCAGGTATTGTGTTGGGTAGATACACAGAATACATCTTGTCTTAAAATGATACCCCATGTATATTGTGTTGTATAGACAGACTGTCTCAAGATTACACCACGTATTGTGTTGGGTAGATACACAGAATACATTTTGTCTTAAAATGATACCCCATGTATATTGTGTTGTATAGACAGACTGTCTCAAGATTACACCCAGGTATTGTGTTGGGTAGATACACAGAATACATCTTGTCTTAAAATGATACCCCATGTATATTGTGTTGTATAGACAGACTGTCTCAAGATTACACCACGTATTGTGTTGGGTAGATACACAGAATACATCTTGTCTTAAAATGATACCCCATGTATATTGTGTTGTATAGACAGACTGTCTCAAGATTACACCCAGGTATTGTGTTGGGTAGATACACAGAATACATCTTGTCTTAAAATGATACCCCATGTATATTGTGTTGTATAGACAGACTGTCTCAAGATTACACCCAGGTATTGTGTTGGGTAGATACACAGAATACATCTTGTCTTAAAATGATACCCCATGTATATTGTGTTGTATAGACAGACTGTCTCAAGATTACACCACGTATTGTGTTGGGTAGATACACAGAATACATTTTGTCTTAAAATGATACCCCATGTATATTGTGTTGTATAGACAGACTGTCTCAAGATTACACCCAGGTATTGTGTTGGGTAGATACACAGAATACATCTTGTCTTAAAATGATACCCCATGTATATTGTGTTGTATAGACAGACTGTCTCAAGATTACACCACGTATTGTGTTGGGTAGATACACAGAATACATCTTGTCTTAAAATGATACCCCATGTATATTGTGTTGTATAGACAGACTGTCTCAAGATTACACCCAGGTATTGTGTTGGGTAGATACACAGAATACATCTTGTCTTAAAATGATACCCCATGTATATTGTGTTGTATAGACAGACTGTCTCAAGATTACACCCAGGTATTGTGTTGGGTAGATACACAGAATACATCTTGTCTCAAGATGATACCCCATGTATATTGTGTTGTATAGACAGACTGTCTCAATATTACACCAAGGTATTGTATTGGGTAGATACACAGAATACATCTTGTCTCAAGATTGCACCCATGATTATTGTGTTGTATAGACAGACTGTCTCAAGATTACACCAACGTATTGTGGAAGATGTCAGTCTGCAGGAAATTACCTGCAGGAAGGAACGGCGGAGATAACGACGCCAAATGAATTCCCAGAAATCCCATCCAATTATCTGTGAGAATTAATTGGGGAATTCCCTCTTTAAAATATTTTGACTGAAGACCAATTCAGTCATGAGGGAATCAACATTAAAAAATTGATTAGATTGCATATATTAGCATAGTTTAGCGTGCGTTTTGAGAATTCATTACATTTTATTTATCTATACAAATATATTTTTGTATGTGTGTGCGTGCGTGTGTGTGAAAAAAGTAATAAAATAAAAAAGGCCCTATATTGACCACTCATATGAGGATATTAGATGCTTGTTTCACTAGATATCGCTCTGCCTTCTAAAATGCTCATATGAACAGTCAAGACATGCTTCATAAACACCAAACGAATTCTAAGACAAAGAGGGTGACCACAAGGCTAGACATCCTGAAGCTGAAAATACAGAAGCTGACATCCTTGGCGTCTTTTAACGTATGATAGATGAATGTGTTCTATAAATATTTTGCAGAGAAAATATTTCTTGATCTTTATTCGAATAAAATCTCTTAAATTCAAATAAAATAATTCCCGACTTTATTCATAATATGAAACATCAAGAGAACTGGCTTATCAAATGACGAAGGGTGTATCACTAATGAACCAAGCCTTCCCAATGTTTAATTCTTTCCAATGGGAGTGAATATAGAAGAAAATAGTTATAAATTTGAAAAAAGAGAAAATGCGTTAAAATTGATCCAATAATAGCATTTCTTAAAAAGACTTTAGTATATATTTTGATTAGCTAGATTCCAATTAAGAAGTTGAAACATTTTTGGAAATAACGGAGTTTCTGTAGAATAAAACTCACAACAAAAGTTTTCTATTGAAACATCTTTCTCGTATTTTACAGACTGGTCCAAGAGTTCAAAAAGAAAGCTAAGAACAAAGCAAAATAGGTAATCAGAGAGCTATATATAAATTTAGTGATGTGACAAAACAAACACTGTGTGTCTGCTAGTCAGCTCAAATTTTCTACTGAACTGTAGAATTAGTAGTAAAAGTAGACAAAGCTCTTATTGGCTAGGATATCTGAGAAATTATTGTCAATATCTAACCTATTACATTGATAGGCATATAAACATGCAATTATTGTGGTCCCACTTGCTATTACTACACTTTAACTATTCCTCTTCTTCTTTCTTATCTCCACTCATTCATATTAGGATATCAAGTTGTGACCCTTGACGATGTCTGTTTGACAACCATCATGACTGGGTGAAGTAGAATGCGTCTGCCTTTATCATTAAGACTGGGAGGACTATTCAGTGGCAGGCCGACTTAGCTCCAAAAGAAATGGCCGCCTCTGACATGAGGAACAGACACCATGAGCAGCCGCTCCTAACATGGAGTAAAAACGCTGCTCATCCTGTATCCCTGGATCAGGAGTCCTTACAGGATACTACCAGCCGGTCCAGCTGAGCCCAGGTTTTTTAGTGAGTTTGTTACTGCTTCCCCTCCTTTTTTTTTATCCGGGCTTGGGTCCGGCTAAGACGGAGTTATAACTATTCATACGTACATATAATGAATACTAGATAATACCTACATTAATACCTAAACTTAGAGGAATTTTAAATGACGAAGTTTTTACTCTATTTTCAAAACGATTTTAACCTGTTTTAGTATTGACGCGCTTCGCCTAGCAAGAATAATAAACATGTAAGTACAGACTATAAGCAGAACAAGCAATAGAATATTTGTAAAGTTCTGGTGCATTAGAGAAACACTGAAAACATTTATCAATGACGAATTAAGCCTTGATAAATATCTTATAAATTAAGAAAAACTCCTCTGTATAACGACTGGAGTATTTCATTATGAAGATATTTACAGTAACTATTACAAAGCTCTAAATATAGAGGATCAATCAATGCTTACCAGATTCAAGAATAGCGTACTCACGTTTCTCACTTTTACAGTAAACATTGAGACATTTCAAAATGCAAAGTTCTAAAACATAAATTCTATATCCCCCAAAAAGCTTGTGATTATCAATCTACAAACCTGAATATATTATAAGATAAAGGAAGAATGATACATCTTCATTGGTAAAAAGGATCTTCTTCTGTTTCATTAAAAAATGCCCCAAACCCCAATGCATTTAGCTGATAGTCCATGCGCAGAACAGGTAATTTCATATCAAAGAATATGCCACAAAGCCAGCTATAAATTTGTGTGAGTTGTATGTGAAAGTTCATAAAGAAATAATCAAGAGAGAGTTAGAGCCATCATAAACATATGAATATATTCTGATTTAATAAAATAAGTAGAAACGACCAATCGCAATGTGCCACTTTTTAAAATATTCTATCAAATAAAAAGCATATTGCAATTCATTACTTTACTTTTAGTCCATATTTGAAAGTATCTTAAGAATTCATTATGATTTCTCATCAAACCTACATTGTTGTTGTGTTGTTTCTTATCCCCTTGTGAAAAGATTACACGAATTCCATGAGTTCATGCTCCTCGAGCTGTTTTATGATGAGCAGCGGCCTCTCCCAAGGGTCCTGTTTAGTGCATCTAATGCAAGCCAAAATGTGTAAAACCTACATTGTAAGAATAAGAAGTAAAAACCAAAACACACAACAAACACCAGGTAGTCTATAGATTATCCATCTTTTGTAGAGCAATTTAAAAAGAATGAGTCGAAAGAAAAATAAAATTTGTTTAAGAATCTAAAGCTATACAAATGTTGATCTGTGTTTGTGATCCAAGAATGTACGTGTACGATTGATCTCCTAATTATACGGGAAGTTCTTCTTAAAACGACCTCTCATTATCTTTCTTTCTGTCTAATTGGAATTCTCATAATCATCGCCATTATTGTAATGTCCACCTTTGTCTTATAATTACCCCGCCTTACCCATATGTAGATACCCTTATTTCCACTTTTTATTTCACTCTGTTGATTCGAGGTATTTGCACACTGCTTGTTCATTATGTAATTTTCTACAGTTATTACATTGAGACTTGGCTCTCAACTATTTCAAAAACCCTTTCAATGGTTTCACCATTTGGTTTCTACCATAAGGCTCTACTCTTGTATTTTATTTTCTTCCTTTTATATAATGAACAATCAAATATCAGAAGTATTTACCATTGCTACTCTCGCGGGCGCCTCCTTTATCTTAACACAAAAAACGTACTACCCATACTGCTGATCTATATCAAACTTTGTATATACCTATATGCAATAACACCTCTGCTTTTTTTTTTCTTATCCCTAGTACACGTGGTACAGGCCATGATAATCATGGTGGGTAGTTAGCGACTGCATTTTACTGTAAGCGCACCACATGTCTACACATGTGAAAAGCAGTTCGACTTTGCACTTACAAATGTGCCAGAACCCCGTTTGTTTACTTGCACTCGCTGTTGGGGTTGGACTTTTGCAAGAATCGGGGGCCATTTGAGCATTTTTTTTCTAAACAGAAAAAAGTGTCCAATGCGGGAATCGAACCCGGGTCCTAGTGGTCGAAAACCAAACGGTTTAACCAGCCATCCACAGACCCCCCTCACACCTCTCCTTAAATGCATCAAAACAATGTATTTTATTTTTGTATTCACGCAGAACATGTAAATAAATATCAAAGAATGTGTAACCATACATCCCAGCTTTGTAAAATTCAGACAAATAAGTCCAACCTATATATTATGGTATCGGGCTAAGTCTCTCATCAGTAGAAGTGTGGCTTCAATTCCATAACATCCTACGAGAAGAATCTGAATTTTGGTCTGAGTTTGCCATCGCCAATTCTGGGACAAGTTCTTTGATGAAGTATGTACATTATTTTGTGATCAATCAACAAAATGCATTGTTTTGATATCCCAAAATTTCTCTGCTATATATAATTAATAATTAAAACGGTTTCCGAAGATGCGTTTCTTGCTTTATATTATCTCAATAGTTCGGTTATTACAAAACCTTATATAGAAGAATATGACAAAATGAATCTTAACCTTAACCTAATATTTGATGATTTTGCTTAAAGATACTGAATCTTGTAAGATTGCTCTAATATATATATACTTATAAATGTATATAATTCTGCTTTCCTCAAAGCTTATGTCCATAGTTCATCTAAAATTCCCATTCCAAGAGTCTAGCATCAGTATCACTATAAAAGGAAGATCCAAAATGCAATATAACAGCGGTATGGTAGATTAAACTGGTGAAACCGCTGAGAGGGTTCACCATTGATGAGACAGGCCCTTCCATTAATTTTTCCATCGCAGTAAGGGCAGTAGAAATTGTTTATTTTTAAAAAGAATCACACGCGTCTATAATAGTTTCCAATTTTAAATATTGTCTTTATTTATTTACATGAGAGAAAAAATAGATGAGAAACTGATAACATAGTAAACAAACTTATCTTCTTACGGTTAGCTCTTATTTACTTGTGATCTTACACATATACTCTGTGGGAACAATTAATTAAACTTAAAATATATATATTCAACAATCATCATATCTTGTATTGTTTATATGCTTTTAAATTATACATAGTAACTACTTAGCATTTTAATCTAGTAATTTTTATTATTTTGAGGTGATATAATTAACATTGAGTTTTTTCTCTCTTTTATATACAAATTCAGCCAAATAAAAACCAATTAATATAAAAAGAAATAACTCACTATGAATTATATTACCATGAAATACAAATACCAGATAAAATGCTAAATAGTTACTATAAACAATATAAAAAGTAAATAGTGGAAGATATAAATTTAAATTAAAGATTCATTTATTTATATACGAGAGGTGTTCTTTAATTATACTTTTTATTTCTAATAATTTTCCTTTTTTTACATACCCTTTTATTAGTCTAAATTAGACAAGATCTTGGAGGTCGTGCTCATAAAGAAGTTCTAAAACTCTTTTTGGTTCTCTGTACAGGGATCCTTTGTCCAATAATTCTTCTGGACTTCCTAAACTCTATTTTTTTTAAACACATTCCAAATATTACTATTTATATTTATTATATATCTCAAATATTTTCTCTCTATATATTATTGTTAAAAAAAACTTTCCTATTTAACGTCGCGAAATAAAGTAGAGAAAGTTCAAATTATTGAACGTATATTGATTAATAATTTTTCGTCATTTTTTTTTCTTAAAAATAAAAAATAAATAGCATCAGACAGTAGTCTCTATGCCATCTGTCAACATTTACAAAAATTACTGGCAGGCGAGTTTTAGTTTTTGACAGGATCGTCTGCGTTTTATAGTTTGGGGGAAAATTCGGGCGCCATTTTATTATACGAAGTTCTATAAATGATCTCTCTTTATATATAAATATATAAGAAAATAGTTTTATGATGCCCATTATTTTTCCACATATATAATAAAATAAATAGGTAATATATTTTTATGTCTCTGAATATATTTCATTTTTTGTCGTGAATATATTTTCTATTTTGAATTTTTTAATGTAGAAACGTGAATTTATTTTTATATTTAATAATTCTGACTGATTGGAAAATTTTGTATTTATTTTGGTTTATTTAAAATAAATTACAAATAAATATAAAAATATATAACATGGAAATTATATAGTGAGAATATATATATGTTTTATATTTAGTGAATGAAACTTTTAAAAATGTTAAATGATAAAAATATTTTAAGTTTTACATCTCTACGTTTTTTTTTTTTTTTTTTGAAAAGGTAAACATTTAATTTAAAAATCTCTCTATCTTTCGTGTCCGAATATATATTAAAATATACAAGTATCAGAGTCATAATCAATTCATCAATCAATTCTGTCACCGTTTGCTTTTGTGAATGGAATAAATACACAAATATGGCCATTTCTTATAACCATTGGTGGTTCAGTGGTAGAATGCTCGTCTGACACGCGGGCGGCCCGGGTTCGATTTCCGGCCGATGCACTTTTTTTTTTTTACAATTTATAAAACTCATTTATTATTATTCTATATACAAATATCAGAGTCATCAATTTTGTCATCGTTTGCTTTTGTGAATGTATGTAATTAATGGATTTCATATTTTTTATTAATTTTTGTTCTGGCCTTTATTTGTTTAAATCTCTTTTTAAAAATCGTTTTAAAATGCAGTCGCAATCATTAGCGAACACATATGTTTACCTAATATTTCCATATGCTATTTTATTTTTTTTTTGCAGAAAAATATTTACATGCCAGTATTTTGGATTAATATTTTTTATAAACCTTTTTTTTTATTCTTACTGAGAAGATGGGCATCGCAGTCAGGATTCTTTGCAGTCAGTCACTCAACTCAGGCAATTTCAAGGTTAATGGGGGTTTGGTGGAAAAGCTGCCGTCTATTTAAACTATATTAATTTTGAAACAACTAAATGGAATACAAAAAAATAATTAAATCAAATACCTAAACACTAATATAATAAAATTTTTGCCATTACACACTTTTTTTCTTGTAGTTTATGTGTTTCTCCTGTATTGCTATTCTATGGCACTTCTACTCTTTATTATTGATGTACTTTCAGTATGAAGAATACTTCACTCGGAGGATTTCTCGGGCGAAGCCGGGTCATTCTTCTAGTATATATATATATGTTAAAAATAAAGAAGGCATCTCCTGACCACGAGCACATGTGCTTTTTAGATGGCAGAGCGCCATCTAGTGGAGCAAGAATAAACTAAACGTTTATTTAGCTTGCTCCGTGATATTTGGCCAACCCAATTTCTTGATAAATCAAGAAAAGTCATCCACGAACGCGTTTCGCGCTGTTGGCGCTCGTCAGCGTGGAGTAGACTGTAACCACTGCGACCAAAAAGATTTTTTGGTCCCAATATTTATTAAAATATGCAAGTATCAGAGTCATAATCAATTCATCAATCAATTCTGTCACCGTTTGCTTTTGTGAATGGAATAAATACACAAATATGGCCATTTCTTATAACCATTGGTGGTTCAGTGGTAGAATGCTCGTCTGCCACTTGGGCGGCCCGGGTTCGATTATCGGCCGATGCATTTTTTTATGCATATGGTGTTATGCATAAATCCGAGAAATCAAGAATGGGTATTTAAGGCCAAATTTGCCAAATAATACCCATTTCTTGATTTCTCGGGAAGCCATTGGGACCAAAAAATCTTTTTGGTCGCAGTGGTTACAGTCTACTCCACGCTGACGAGCGCCAACAGCGCGAAACGCGTTCGTGGATGATTTTCTTGATTTATCAAGAAATTGGGTTGGCCAAATATCACGGAGCAAGCTAAATAAACGTTTAGTTTATTCTTGCTCCACTAGATGGCGCTCTGCCATCTAAAAAGCACATGTGCTCGTGGTCAGGAGATGCCTTCTTTATTTTTAATATCAACACCTGACCCACTTATCTTTTATTTTTTTCTATTGTTTTTTCATATATATATATATATATATATATATATATATATAAAATAAAAATGGCATATCCTGACCAGGAGCACATGTGCTTTGCCTTCTGTAAAGCACATGTGCTCCTGGTCAGGATATGCCATTTTTATTTTTGATTTCAACACCTGACCTTTTTATATTTTATTTTTCTATTATTATTCCACACACATATTTTGTATGATACAATTAATAAATGAACATTTTCTTAATAAGTCTTTTGATGCACAAAAAGTCTATTAAACAAATTCGACCAGTTAACGTCTTCAGGTTTATGCAAAGATATATATAATAATATTGAAAATCTCTAACATTGTAATGAGCAAAAAGATGCGTATGTAATAATATACCAATTAACGTCATTTTTTATGTAAAAAGATACAACATTTAAATAAGAATTTATCCAATTTCCATATTGATAGACAATGATAATATGCATATGTGAATCCATTCATCAGTTAACGTCCTCAAATCAATGGTATCAAAATTGTAACTTTCATCAGATAGTTTCTTACTTTGATCTTGTATAGCATTAGGGGATCACATACCCACGTGATTTAGTTTAAATCAAATAAAAGCCTTGATAAAGAGTGGCGTTTTGTCCCTAGAAATATTGGTTGAATACTAAATTTAGATCCAATATATGCTTTATATTTATTTATATTTATGTATTATGAGGCATTAGCGCGCCATCTGTTATCAAAATACGAAACTATTATAGACGCGTATGATTCTTTTCAAAATAAAACAATTTCTACTGCCCTTACTGCAATGGAAGAATTAATGGGAGGGCTTGGCTTTACGATTAATTTTTCCATTGCAGTAAGGGCAGTAGAAATTGTTTTATTTTTAAAATATTCATACGCGTCTATAATAGTTTCGTATTTTGATATCTATGTATAAATAACTAATTTATAGATTCAATGATACAAATTTTAAAATGAAGCATGGAACATTAATTTATAAAAACAAAAGCTATCCTATTAGATGGTAAACCAATACATTTGCACACAATAACCCATGTTGGACTATATTGTGAGGCGGCTGAACACTAAATAATTATGATTTAAATGAGATGTAACCTCATTAACATCCTAATTACATGGAATTTTCTATTTCTGATAATTAGCTCGACTATTATCTCTTACTAACAGAGGATGCTCAGCTTAATTAGTATATAATAATAAGAGATAAAGGACGGGGTTCTTGGTTTGCACAATGGCGTCGTGGCATTGTATCTGATGTAAGTAGATTCAATAGGACTCACCAACTATTACTGATTGCATAACACCATATTTATATGACTATTTCGACACATATGATTCAATAAATTCTACAACCTTTTTAAATATATATTTCTAACGTTTCGACCTGAAATGCACTTTCTGTGGATCAGGAATAACAATGGAGAGATGTTGCACTACTTATTTGATTGTGCAACTCTGTCTGAGGAAAGACAAAAACTAAATGATAAAACGGGGCAACTTTGTCTTTCATTTCCGGCACTAATTAATGAAATATCAAAGAATAGGTATATAGCGGTGGCGATATTTGGATTCCACAAGATTATATCCCGGAAAAGGCCACACAGTGTTCTCCCCATCCCTTGTGAACTGGCGAATCCTGTATAGGGCGAAAGGCCCTAAATAAAGGCTTTGTTGTTGTTTGTTGTATTTCTAACGTTTCAGTCACATGCTGTCACCCTTTTCAAGGAAAACAAAACTTCCATTGTTCATATTTGCTGATTAATAAAGATATTTTTATACATGTATAATCAAAAGTGTAAATTATTATAGACGCGTATGATTCTTTTTAAAAATAAGCAATTGCTATTTTTTAAAAGGATTCACAAGCGTCTATAATAGTTTCCAATTTAGATAACAGATGCCGCGCTAATGCATCATAATACACTTGTATTTCAATTCATTTATTTCAACACACAAAACGTGATATCCCGGCTTGGGATAATTGCGTCGATTTACATTTTTTTTTTAAACCGGAACAGTTATAAACATATTATACAAGAAAAAATAATTAAAATAAAAAAGAGAATCAATAATATATATTAGGAACCTGAACCTTTCAAGTTTGAAATATAATCATAAATATATCTACAAAAATAGTTAAATCTGTGATAATTCTCTCTGCTATTTACAAATTGATATAGATCTACAGCATTATTTATTACACTTGTATAATTATATTAATATATTTATATCTTTATAAATTGGCTAATATATATATAATTCGATTCTCATCCCTGGACACTTTATTTTTCCGTTTATCATTACTCTTCACAATTCATCCTTTCATACTTCATCCCTAAGATTAGAAATAATTGTTATTTCTCCTTTAAATAAATTTAGATTTTTCGTTCAAAAGAAACACATGCGGGATAATTTTCAAATGTCGTTCTACAATCATAAGCCGCACTATATTGTATATTATATATATAAACATTCACACAAATATAAATAATATAAAAACTTGTAGTATTATATTTGTCATAATTATAAACCCACCAGCTGCGAAAATGTTTTTCATCTATATTTAGACACAGGGATATAAGCCAACATTACTATGATTAAAATATTATATATATATATATATTGTCTCTTTATATACTATATAATTGCGTATTGTATTTTATAATGGATTTATTTCAAGAGAAGTCCTGTTTGATGTATGGAAGCTGATTTCTCTCTTGATAAACGAAGAAAGAAATCTTCTTTCTTTTGAGATGAAATGTTACTGAAGGATATGCTGAGGGTTTTATATGTGAGAGAACCACATTACTATTGAAGAAGTAAACAACAAGATACATCATCGTAAAGATAGAGGTTGCCGGCATTCATAGTTCTTATAATTAAAGACACTTTGGCCAGTAAATCTTTTTGTTGTCTCGACGTTTCGACTAAAATATTTTGTCTTCGTCAGGAGAGAACAAAAATTAAAACATTTGGCAAAGCGTTAGAAATTATCCTATTTTATTAGCATAATTTCTAACGCTTTGCCAAATGTTTTATTTTTTTTTTCGCTCCTGATGAGGACAAAAGATTCTTGTCATAACGTTGAGACAATAAAAAGATTTACTAGCTGAAGTGTCTTTTATTTGAAGATACATTATCTTGGAGAACTCTATAAAACAACATTACAGGATTCCAATGGCAACAACGGCTAAACCAAGTGAATAGATCTAACGTCTTCCTTCACATTTACCAGATCTTTTTTTTTCTGTCTTATCTGTGAATAATGAGAAAGAAGAAGTCCAAAAACAAGCTCGATTTTTTACAATATCTATAA
>CP092872.1:71907913-72058109 GCA_030710605.1 Cordylochernes scorpioides
GATTTGTCTTTCGTATTTTTTCCCCGTATCAATATTTATATTACAATATACATGTATAATTGTAATGGTATATACACTTAAGCTCTATAATGATTCATTTTGAAAATATGTTTCATATTCGGTTGAAAAAAGAGATTATTTCAAAAATAAATGTTATATTCGTGAACTCTCTACGTGTTATAATTTACCAGAGACAATTTTCCAACATTGGGAAGGGAAATTGAGTGAGTACTATATATAGCATTATGACCATGTTTACTTAATTAAAGAAGTTATCTCTTTTCCAGTCTCTAAGGGAAAAAAACCCTTCTCGTCGTGTGTGTTCATATTTCTAATGCTGTTAGACAATGCAGTTTTGAACTTAACAATATACTCTGAAGTTCGAACAAATATCAAATTCAACAGTTTCTATATACGATTAGCGTAAATACAGTAGAACCTCCCTGTAAAGGACACCTAATTGCAGAGCCAAAGTGTCTTTTAGGGAGAGGTGTCTTCTTACTGGAGAGTTGCTTAATAGTAAAATGGTAATTTTGCGAATAAAAACTGTTCTTTGTAGAAAGGTGTCCGCTAAAGAGAGATTCTACTGTATATCATTTTTTAGCATAATATATGCTAAATATGCCTGTTATCGGAATAATTCGCATATTCCGGAGTTGGAATCTTTACCCGACCTGTGTCAAAGTTTCATCAAAGTATGTCAAATATTATGAAAATGAATGTTAAACAAACACTCAATTTTTTATTCTTTACTTATATGGATGTAGAACTTTGTTGGACTTTATTCTTATAAAGAGATAGTAGAGGGTTTACTGGTTACTTGTATTTTCAAGTAAGATTAGTTTTTAGAGGAAAAAACAGGCTATGGTGTAATATAACATTCCAAATTTAAATTAGAACGTGTTGCTCCCTATATCTATTCCCCTCAACTTAGATATTGGTATTTGCAAGTATTCCTGTCTTATCAAAGCTTCCTTCTTATTGTCTAATTTCTCCATTGTATCGTAGGGTCTTCTCCGACCTTTGCCAAAGTTTCATCGTCATATGTGGAAATACGTAATGATTAATTCCTTGGTTTAGATGGAAAAGAGATTGACACATACTTTCAAAAAGGTTCATGGCAAGAAAATATTTATATACCAATATAAGTACCTCTTCATTCGAATTTTATGTTGGATAAGCAAAAATGCTTTGTTTTGATACTTTTTAAAAGAAAAATTGCCTCTTTTGGTACATTTAGAATGTGTTACCCCCATCTCTTTTCACCTCAACTTATATATTGGTATTTGTGTGAATATTTCTATCTTCTCAGAGCTTCCTCTCTATGGCTAGTTTTTCTATGTTATCGTAGGGTCTTCTCCCCGAAATGGTTAATGAAATCCATGGTCTTCCTTTCATACATCCTTCCAGCAATATACTTCGAAGTCTTTGATGTACCATGTGCATCAATCGTTATCATTATTACAATTTCGATTTGAGGGTCGGTGGAAGGATAGCCTAAACCGTTGGTTTTCGACCGCTACGACCCGAGATCGAATCCCCCATTGGACAATTTTTTCTAATTAAAAAAAATGCTCCAATAACCCTCGATTTTTGGAAAAGTCCAACCCCACCAGCGAGAGTGCAAGTAACCAAACGGGCACTGGAACATCTGTAAGTTAAAAAGTCGAACTGCTTTTCACATGTGTAGACATGTGGTGCACTTACAGTAAAAGCAATCGCTAACTACCCATCATGATTATCATGGCCTGTACCACGTGTACTTGGGATAAATTAAAAAAAAAATGTTTGTAATAATAACTTTACAACACAGTTATCAATAACAAAACAATCATATATCTATATTAAGATTGTAATTTTTTATCCGATAGAGAATTGATCTAGAAAAATGAAAGTCGACTCTCCTGGGAAAACAGAGCAATGGTTTGAGGCAAGAAGATATTTATACTACTCTGATCAAAAAGTTTCGACACTTTGCTCATAAGTTAAAAAAAAAAAACTTTATTATCTACCAAATTCAAATTGTCCTCTTCAAAGTAGTCCTCGTTTGCCGCGATGCACTTCAGCCACCTTTTTTTCCAGTCAGCAAAACATCTCTGGTAGTCTGTTTTCGGGATCGCCTTCATGGTCTTCTTCGATTCCACTTTGATCTCTTCTATGCTCTGAAATTTCCGACCCTTTAACTATTTTTTTGAGCTTTCCAAAAAGAAAGAAGTCGCAAGGGGCCAAATCGGGACTGTAGGGGGGTTGGGGGAACACAGAGGTTGAGTGGTCCTGCAGGAACTTCGAGATTTTGATGGCTGTGTGCGCCGGCGCGTTATCGTGGTGGAGGATCCACGACTTCCTCCTTCACAGCTCCGGCCGTTTCTGCCTGATCGCTTCCCTCAATCGCCTCAAAACTCCCAGGTAGGAGTCAGCAGTTATTGTAGAGTCTTGTTGTTGAAATTCATGATGAACGATGCCCTGGTAGTCGAAGAACACCGTCAACATGACCTTGACTTTGCTGGGAGCCTTCCTCGCTTTCTTTGGTCTCGGCTCATTTTTGAAGCGCCACTCCGATGCCTGTTGGGTAGTTTCCGAATCAAAGCCGTAAATCCATGTTTCGTCTCCAGTAATGACCCTCTTCAGCAATTCGGGGTCGTCGGTTGTCGCTTCGAGATTGAGACTGGCCGTTTCTTTCCGGGCCTACTTTTGATCAAAAGTCAAATCTTTGGGAACGAGAACGGCGTTGAGTTTTCTCACTCCCAAAATGCCTTTCATTATCGATTGAGTCGACCCGAATAATATCCCTGCTTCTTCGGCGACCTCCCTGACAGTTATTCGTCGGTCTTCACGCACCAGTTCCAACACCTTGTCCACTTTTTCAGGCGTGGTTGATGTGGACGGTCTCCCGGAACGCTCGTTGTCGGCGGCCTCTTCCCGACCCTCCTTGAAGCGCTTGTACCACTCGAAAACTCGTCTTCGGCTCATGACGGCATCCCCGTAGGCTGTTTGCAACATTCAAAATATTTTGGCACCCTTGAATCCGTTTTTGACACAGAACTTGATGCAAATTCGTTGATCCTCCATTTCGGTGACTAACGAAATCGAAGCACGGGCAAAATGGCTTCACTTCTAACAGCCGCTGCTCGCGCTCTTGTGGCGCGTGATGTTTGAAAATTGGCAGGACTCCAAGCCAAGGGCGACGCTTGCGTTTGCAACCGGGAGAAAATATATTGAGTTTTCAGGATTTTTTTGAGCAAAGTGTCGAAACTTTTTGATCAGAATAGTACACCAAAATAAGCACCTCATCTTTTGAAAATTGGGGTTAAGTATGTTTAGTTAAATTGTTTTGATATTTTTAAAAGGAAATTTCCTTTTTTTTATCCATAATGACTATCATTATTCAAACAACTTAAAACACCAAACACTTATGATATATCATTAGATAACAAAAAGACATATTGGATTGATTAGAAAGATTTATTTGCCAATGTATAGGGGTCGATGGAAGGATGGTCTAAACCGTTGGGTTTCGACCACTACGACCCAGGATCGAATCCCGCTTTGGGCACTATTTTCTAATTTTCAAATTGCTCCAATGGCCCTGATTCTTGCAAAAGTTCAACCCCACCAGCAAGTGCAAGTAACCAAACGGGGCTCTGGCACATTTGTAAGTGCAAAGTCGAACCGCTTTTCACATCTGTATAGACATGTGGTGCACTTACAGTAAAAGCAGTCGCCTACTTCTACCTACCATGATTATCATGGCCTGTACCACGTGTACTGTTAAATAAGAAAGAAAATATATCAATATTTCGGTTGGTTGAACGCCAAACCTTTAACAAGGCATTATAACATTCAGCCAACCGTAATATAGGCAAATAAATATGTTTATTCAATCCCCCCTATATATGCCTTTTTATTATCTAATGATTTAGATATGGATTGCCTATTCTCAAAACTCACGATAAATAAAGTGAAAAAGACTTACCGATATACACACCGTGCAAAGGCAAAACAATTTCAGAATTTTTAAACGCGAATTATTTAATCCCATGATTTTAAGTTTCCAGAAAAATGCCATTTTTACATAAATACATGAGACTTGAGGTGAACCTCTATGAAAAAAAAAAAAAAAGTTTGCATTATTGAGAAAAGATGAATTTATTTAGCTCTAATATTTTTTTGTCAGAGAGTGTTTGTATATAGGAGTGCTTTTTTGTCTCTCGTGTATTTATGTATGTGAAAAATGCAATTTTCCCGACACAACTTGAGAGCATAGATTTAAAGAATTAACGTTTTTTTTTTAATTGAGAATTTTTAAATCTTTTCCCAAGTTACATATGTAAAAAGAAATCACATAACTAATATACAAAACCGTAAGCATTAAAACATACAACAACATGCACCAAAGTAAACGTTGCAAAACATAAAACACCATATGATACTATTCGGCATTCAACTTAGTATTCACACATGCAACACACCCATACACTCGCACATGTGCGCGCATAGACACCACGGCCACGTAGGTATGTAGTACAGACACTGTAGATGTATGTAGGAACAAAGGCTTTAGATGTAAGTACGTATAGAAGCTGTAGGTGTATATACACACAGAGGCTGTATATGTAAGTAGGTACAGTGGCTGTAGATGTATGTAGGTATAGAGACTGTGGGTTTATGTGCGTACAGACTGTAGGTGTATGTACGTTCAGACATTGAAGGGGTATATATGTAGACAGGCTGTAGGTGTATGTACTATAGACACTGTAGATGTATGTACATAAAGAGGCTGTAGATGTATGTACGTTTAGAGGCTGTAGATGTATGTACGTTTAGAGACTGTAGATGTATGTACATATAGAGGCTGCAGGTGTATAAACATATAAAGACTGCAGGTGTATATAATACAAAGGTTTTAGGTGTATGTACTACAAAAGCTGTAGGCGTAGGTAGGTACAGAAATTGTAGGTGTATGTAGGTAAAAGGTGTAGGTGTATATACATAGACAGCCTGTAGGTGTATGTACGTAGACAGCCTGTAGGTGTATGTACGTAGACAGCCTGTAGGTGTATGTACGTAGACAGCCTGTAGGTTTTTATACGTAGACAGCCTGTAGGTGTATATACGTAGACAGGCTGTAGAGATATGTAGGTACAAAATGTAGGTGTAGGTACGTAGACAGGCTGCAGGTGTATATACTACAGCTACTGTAGGTGTATAAACATAAACCGTCTGTAGGTGTATATACGTACAGAAACAGTAGGTATACGTAGAAGAGGCGAAGAACTTACCGCGATGCGTCGATGAAGTAGATAATGAGGGAAGCGATGCTGAGGAGGAACACGAGGACCACCTACGACACACAGACGGTGACGTGAGACAATCGATAGAAATCATTAAGAATGGCCGTTAACCGGCTATCATCATCATAATCTGCTAACAATTAGTTAAATTATCTAATGGGGAAATTGATTTTTTTTCTTTATCTCCCGAAGTAGTGTGTGTGTGTTCGGGGGAAAGTTGGCTTTTAATTAAGAGGAGAGTGGTGTCATCGAGGACTCATTAATCAGATGGGATAATGGGGCAGTTCAGTCGGGAGATCTCGTTGGACTTGTCGCATGGTCCACTCAGCTGTAGCTCTGTTGTCCCAGCGCTACCCTGAACTTCATTGTCTTATTGCCACCGTGACTCTTCTCTGCTTGTACACGTTCCATTGAGATTCTCTTTGCTAGGTACCTGCCTCGATCACTCCAGCACTCTTCTTTCCGGACCATCGTGGAACCTATGAAGATGTACCAATCACGGTGCTGTCTTTCCAATTCAGTATCCTTTTTTATTATTATTCCTGTAAGAATCGGTGGAAGGATTGTCTAAACCGTTGATTTTTGATCGCTACGACCCGGTTTCGATTCCCACATTGGGCAATTTTTTTCTGATAAAAAAAAAAATAATTCTCCAATGGCCCCCGATTCTTGCAAAAATCCAACCCCACCAACGAGTACAAGTAACTAAACGGGCTCTGGCACTTTTTATGTGCAAAGTCGAACTGCTTTTCACATGTGTAGACATAGGGTGCACTCACAATAAAAGCAGTATCCTTGTATATAAAAGACCCAAAGAACCTATTCAATTAAGGATAGGCTGTGAATAATATAGACTCTGCCCTAAATATACCAAAATATTTTGTAAAACTAGTCAAGTTTGCTTCCTTAGAAGATCTTTACTATTGCTTTCCTCATATTTAGTTCTCTTGTCCTAAGAATATGGGTATAAAGTAATAACTCTAGAAAAGAGCGCTTTCAAAAACTCAATTCAACTAAACTTTTGAGGATATTAAATGTTATAAAAAGAAATAAAATTATATAATTGATTGTTAATTATGAAAATTCGAAACTATTATAGAAGCGTATGATTCTTTTATATATTAATCAATTTTCTACTGCCCTTACTGCAATGAAAAATTAACGGGAGGGTCTGTCCCATCAGTGGTGAACCTTCCAAGCGGTTACGCCAGTTTAATATAAGCTGGGAGGATTCACCTCTGATGAGCTATGCGCTCCCATTTATTTTTCATTGTAGTAAGGGCAGTAGAAAATTGTTTAATTTTTAAAAGAATCATACGCGTCTATAATTGTTTTAAATTCATATAACAGATGGAGCGCTAATGTATCATATTATCTAGTTTTGCTTGTCATAAACCCTCTTTTGACAACTCAATTCAACTGATATTTAAATAATATTAAAAGCTATTGAGAAAGAACGATAAAATGATAATAATAGATTGTTAATTGTTTAACACGCACACAATAAAACTTGAACATTGTCAAGTGTACATTAAACTAAATATTACTGAACCAGCTAAGAACAACGTCGATAGTTAATCAATTACAAACTACATTGAAGAAAAGAGTGAAAATTCTCCATTGATTTCACATTAAGTTCATACCCTCAACTATCGGATTTGATATCAGGGATTGTCTTCAAGACATGTTGCGACGATAAATCTTAAATATTTCAGCCGATCAATAACACATTATAATAGTTGATAGAGTTCTGCTAAATACTGTCGATTGGTCAACAATCAAGAAACAGGATAGAAACCCGCATTGGGCAGTTTTATATTACCACAATAGTTCTCTTCTTATTCAATTGCGTTAGTGGATGCAAGTAATCAGATGTACTCTTTCACCTGGTAAGTAAAAAAAAGATGAAATGATTTCAAAGTATGTAACGCACTTATAGAAACAACAGTTTCAAACCTCTCTGTATATCATTCTGAGGTGCCTAGAGCATCGCCCTCCTCCTGGAGCTTGGCGTGCGTGTGACCTCCTTGGAGTGTTGGGAGGTCGCTAGATCTAACGACTGGAGCCGTCGTCCGGGTGGAGTCTCTTTAGGGAGGGTGTGTGTCCCTCGTCCGGCCCGAGCACATAAAGAAAGAAAAAGAAATAAATAAAATACATCATTCTATTGGCCTGTTCCAATAGCAATGTGAATAAGTATTAAAAGAAGCGTTTTGCGATGTATATTTAACATTTAAATGAAATTAAAGTTTTTAAAAAGGTTTTTCATTATATCTCCATATTTCATTTTGGATTATCACTTCACGCAATAAGTCAAATGTGTTCAAAATATACATTATTGTCTATAAGCACAAGGTTTGCAATCTGCAGCCATGTGTTATTTGATCTGCCACATTACATCTTTTATACCATTTATTAAATATTTCCAGGTAGGTATCTACCTATTCTCGTACCAATTTATAATATCATTCGAAACCATCATTAATGAGCTTTATCTTTAGTTCGTTTCCGCTCTCATCATCATTTGAATCGTTTAATTTTTTACTCCGTCGATCACTACATGTTGTACACCCAGAATACACGTGTCAATATTTTACTCCATGTATTGTATTGTATATCATACGCAGTAAGAAGGACAAAAGTTGTTTTATTTTAAAAAGAAACGTACGCGTTTTTTATAACAGATGGGGCACTAATGCCTCATGAGAATACAGCATATTTCAAGTTTAGACTTCCCGTATTGTTTTGTTAACACAGAATCCATCTTAGCTTAAGATGATACCCGTGTATTGTGTTATATAGACACAGAGATTAGACTCCATGTATTGTTTTGTCTAGATACACAGACTACATATTGTTTTAAGAAGATACCTCATGTATATTTTGTAGTATAGACATTCGGTCTCAAGATTACACACATGTATTGTGTTGGGTAGATACACAGAATACATATTGTCTTAAAATGATACCCCATGTATATTGTGCTGTATAGACAGACTGTCTCAAGATTACACCCAGGTATTGTGTTGGGTAGATACACAGAATAAATCTTGTCTTAAGATGATACCCATTATATTGTGTAGTATAGACAGACTGTCTCAAGATTACACCCAGGTACTGTGTTGGGTAGATACACAGAATAAATCTTGTCTTAAGATGATACCCATTATATTTTGTAGTATAGACATTCGGTCTCAAGATTACACCCAGGTATTGTGTTGGGTAGATACACAGAATAAATCTTGTCTTAAGATGATACCCATTATATTGTGTAGTATAGACAGACTGTCTCAAGATTACACCCAGGTCCTGTGTTGGGTAGATACACAGAATAAATCTTGTCTTAAGATGATACCCATTATATTTTGTAGTATAGACATTCGGTCTCAAGATTACACCCAGGTATTGTGTTGGGTAGATACACAGAATACATCTTGTCTTAAAATGATACCCATGTATATTGTGTTGTATAGACAGACTGTCTCAAGATTACACCCAGGTATTGTGTTGGGTAGATACACAGAATAAATCGTCTTAAGATGATACCCATTATATTGTGTAGTATAGACATTCGGTCTCAAGATTACACCCAGGTACTGTGTTGGGTAGATACACAGAATACATCTTGTCTTAAGATGATGCCCATTATATTGTGTAGTATAGACAGACTGTCTCAAGATTACACCCAGGTATTGTGTTGGGTAGATACACAGAATACATCTTGTCTTAAGATGATACCCCATGTATATTGTGTTGTATAGACATTCGGTCTCAAGATTACACCCAGGTATTGTGTTGGGTAGATACACAGAATACATCTTGTCTCAAGATTGCACCCATGTATATTGTGTTGTATAGACAGACTGTCTCAAGATTACACCACGTATTGTGTTGGGTAGATACACAGAATACATCTTGTCTTAAAATGATACCCATGTATATTGTGTTGTATAGACAGACTGTCTCAAGATTACACCCAGGTATTGTTTTGGGTAGATACACAGAATACATCTTGACTTAAGATTATACCCCATGTATATTGTGTTGTATAGACAGACTGTCTCAAGATTACACCCAGGTATTGTGTTGGGTAGATACACAGAATACATCTTGTCTTAAAATGATACCCATGTATATTGTGTTGTATAGACAGACTGTCTCAAGATTACCCCCAGGTATTGTGTTGGGTAGATACACAGAATACATCTTGTCTCAAGATTGCACCCATGTATATTGTGTTGTATAGACAGACTGTCTCAAGATTACACCCAGGTATTGTGTTGGGTAGATACACAGAATACATCTTGTCTTAAGATGATACCCCATGTATATTGTGTTGTATAGACAGACTGTCTCAAGATTACACCCAGGTATTGTGTTGGGTAGATACACAGAATACATCTTGTATCAAGATTGCACACATGTATATTGTGTTGTATAGACAGACTGTCTCAAGATTACACCACGTATTGTGTTGGGTAGATACACAGAATACATCTTGTCTTAAGATGATACCCCATGTATAATGTGTTGTATAGACAGACTGTCTCAAGATTACACCCAGGTATTGTGTTGGGTAGATACACAGAATACATCTTGTCTCAAGATTGCACCCATGTATATTGTGTTGTATAGATAGACTGTCTCAAGATTACACCCAGGTATTGTGTTGGGTAGATACACAGAATACATCTTGTCTCAAGATTGCACCCATGCATATTGTGTTGTATAGACAGACTGTCTCAAGATTACACCAACGTATTGTGGAAGATGTCAGCCTGCAGGAAATTACCTGCAGGAAGGAACGGCAGAGATAACGGCGCCAAATGAATTCCCAGAAATCCCATCCAATTATCTGTGAGAATTAATTGGGGAATTCCCCCTTTAAAATATTTTGACTGAAGACCAATCCAGTCATGAGGGAATCAACATTAAAAAATTGATTAGGTTGCATATATTAGCATAGTTTATCGTGCGTTTTGAGAATTCATTACATTTTATTTATCTATACAAATATATTTGTGTATGTGTGTGCGTGCGTGAAAAAAAAAGTAATAAAATAAAAAAGGCCTTATATTGACCACTCATATGAGGATATTAGATGCTTGTTTCACTAGATATCGCTCTGCCTTCTAAAATTCTCATATGAGCAGTCAAGACATGCTTCATAAATACCAAACGAATTCTAAGACAAAGAGGGTGACCACAAGGCTAGACATCCTGAAGCTGTAAGTACATAAACTGACCACCTTGGCGACCTTTGACGTATGATAGATGAATGTGTTCTATAATATTTGCAGAGAAAATAATTCTTGATCTTTATTCGAATAAAATATCTTAAATTCAAATAAAATAATTCCCGACTTTAATTCATAATATTGTTACGTGTAAGGCCTCTAAACGGTTAAAACCTCCGCCAATAGATGGCGCTTTCGCCGGATTCCCTTGCTGGCTGATGAGGGAGTCGCCGACTGCTGTGGTCCCGTTTCCTGGGGAGGTTGTATGTAAATACGCTTTTGTGTTGGCCCCAGGATGTAGGGTCATGTAAATACACATTGTCTGTTGTTTTATTTAGATTTAATGTTAGTAATAGATGACAATAAAGGAAGTGCTTCAAATCTCCGTGCTGCCTCCTGTCGTTACTACCGCCACTGCCATAGTCACCGGGCTACTGCTGCTGCTACTACTCTTCTGTTAAGTCTCTCGTTTCCCCCCACCAGTGGTAAGGCCGAGAGATACTGCCAGAGGAAGGAAGTTTCCACAGGAGAGGTGGAACTCAGGAGGTCTTTGGGTGGCCTGCGGGGAAGAGCAACCGGAGCCCGAGTAGGTGAACCACGAAGGAAAGAAGCGCGTTGTCGCAAAGAACCAGAGGGTAAACACTCGACAACTGGTGTCAGAAGTGGGATGATTCTTCCTCATGGAGGTCACCAGGGGGCTTTTTATTAAAAAGTTTTTTTTTGGGGGGGGGTTGCTGACAAAGGTCCATTGACGTGAGAGGCCAAGGGATGGCCTCTGAGCAGGATTCGCTGGCCGAAATCGACCGGAGGCTGCAGGAACACCGGGAGAAGTGGGACGGAATAAAGCGCCGAACGGAAGAGAAATTGCTTCTGTTAGAAAAGGAAAGCGAAGAGGAATGGCTTCGGTTAGAAAAGGAAAGCGAAGAGAAATTGCTTCTGTTGGAAAGGGAAAGTGAGGAAAGAATGCGTCGAAGAAAAGAGGAATGGCTTCTATTAGAAAAGGAAAGCGAAGAGAAAAGGCTTCTCAGAAACTTAGAGATGGAGAAGCTGCTGTCTCAAATGAAGGCCCACTGGCAGAATGGGACAGGTGCGGCCGAGACAGCTTTGGATGATGACAGCGAGGGCCGGGCAGAGTCCCGAGGACTGGAAGTCGAGCCGGGTCACAGGGGGGAATTGCGTGGAGTGGAGGGCCTGATTGAGGAGCCTCCTGGACAGACCTTGAATCTGCGTCACGCGGACTCGCGAATGAAGTGGCCCCAGCGAGAAAAGCGGTACCGGCGAGGGAAGCAGTGCCCTCGGGAGAAGCGGTGCCAGCGAGAAAAGCGGCTACGGCGAGAGAAGCGGTGCCCCCGGCGAGATGAATGGTCCCGGCGAAAGGAGTGGTCCCGGCAAGAGAAACGGTGCCAGCGAGAAAAGCGGTACCGGCGAGAGGAGACCCAGCGGGATGAATGGTCCTGGCGAGAGAGGTGGTCTCGGCGAGAAAGGTGGTACCAGCATAAGAGGCGGTGCCGGCATGAGAGGCGCCTCCGGCACGAAAGGCGGTACAGCTATAAGAAGCGGAGTCGGCATAAGAGGCTGAGTCAGCATGAGAGGTGCCTCCGGCGTGAGAAGCGGTTCCGGCGTGAAAAGCGGTACCGGCGAAAGGGGCGGCTCCGGCGAGAGGGACGGCTCCGGAGAAAGGGGCGGCTCCGGCGGGAGAGGCGATCCCGGCGAGAAGGACGGCTCCGGCGAGAGGGGCGGCTCCAGCGAGAAGGATTGGCTCCTGCGGGAAAGGCGATTCCAGCGAGATGGGCAGCTCCAGCAAGAGAAGCGGCACCAGCGAGAAGCGTGACATCGGGGCGACGGAAGCGATGAGGCCGGATCGGGACGATCCGCCTTGAGGGGGAGGCAGTGTTACGTGTAAGGCCTCTAAACGGTTAAAACCTTCGCCAATAGATGGCGCTTTCGCCGGATTCCCTTGCTGGCTGATGAGAGAGTCGCCGACTGCTGTGGTCCCGTTTCCTGGGGAGGTTGTATGTAAATACGCTTTTGTGTTGGCCCCAGGATGTAGGGTCATGTAAATACACATTGTCTGTTGTTTTATTTAGATTTAATGTTAGTAATAGATGACAATAAAGGAAGTGCTTCAAATCTCCGTGCTGCCTCCTGTCGTTACTACCGCCACTGCCATAGTCACCGGGCTACTGCTGCTGCTACTACTCTTCTGTTAAGTCTCTCGTTTCCCCCCACCAGTGGTAAGGCCGAGAGATACTGCCAGAGGAAGGAAGTTTCCACAGGAGAGGTGGAACTCAGGAGGTCTTTGGGTGGCCTGCGGGAAAGGCCGCAAGGAAGAGCAACCGGAGCCCGAGTAGGTGAACCACGAAGGGAAGAAGCGCGTTGTCGCAAAGAACCAGAGGGTAAACACGCGACAATATCAAACATCAAAAGAACTGGCTTATCAAATGACGAAGGATTTATCACTAATGAGCCAAGCCTTCCCAATGTTTAATTATTTCCAATGGGAGTGAATATAGAAGAAAATAGTTATAAATTTGAAAAAAGAGAAAATGCGTTGAAATTGATCCAATAATAGCATTTCTTAAAGAGACTTTAGTATATATTTTGATTAGCTAGATTCCAATTAAGTAGTTGAAACATTTTTGAAAATAACGGATTTTCTGTAGAATAAAACTCACAACAAAAGTTTTCTAATGAAACATCTTTCTCGTATTTTACAGATTGGTCCAGGAGTTCAAAAAGAAAGCTAAGAACAAAGAAAAATATGTAATCAGAGAGCTATATATAAATTTAGTGGTGTGACAAAACAACCACTGTGTGTCTTCTAGTCATATCAAATTTTCTAATAAACTGTCGAACTAGTAGTAGAAGTAGACAAAGCTCTTATTGGCTAGGATATCTGAGAAATGCTTGTCAATATCTAACTTATTACATTGATAGGCATATAAACATCCAATTATTGTGGTCCCACTTGCTATTTCTACACTTTAACTATTCCTCTTCTTCTTTCTTATCTCCACTCAATCATATTAGGATATCAAGTTGTGATCCTTGATGGTGTCTGTTTGACAACCATCAAGACTGGGTGAAGTAGAATGCGTCTGCCTTTATCATTAAGACTGGGAGGACTATTCAGTGGCAGGCCGACTTAGCTCCAAAAGAAATGGCCGCCTCTGACATGAGGAACAGACGCCATGTGCATCCGCTCCTAACATGGAGTACAAACGCTGCTCATCCTGTATCCCTGGATTAGGAGCCCTTACAGTGTACTATCAGCCGGGCCAGCTGAGCCCAGGTTTTTTTAGTGAGCTTGTTACTGCTCCCCCTCCTTCTTTTTCATCCGGGCTTGGGACCGGGAAAGGCGGAATTATAACTATCCATATACATATAATAAACATTAGATAATACCTATATTAATACCTAAACTTAGAAGAATATTAAATGGCCAAGTTTTTACTCTATTTTCAGAACGATTTTTACCTGTTTTAGTATTGACGCGCTTCGCTTAGCAAGAATAATAAACATGTAAGTACAGACTATAAGCAGAACAAGGAATAGAATATTTGTAAAGTTCTGGTGTATTCTATTAGAGAAACACTGAAAACATTTATCAATGACGAATTAAGCCTTGATAAATGTCTTAGAAATTAGGAAAACCTCCTCTGTATAACGACTGGAGTATTTCATTATGAAGATATTTACAGTAATCATTACAAGGCTCTAAATATAGAGGATCAATCAATGCTTACCAGATTCAAGAATAGAGAACTCAATTTTTTCACTTTTAAAGTCAACATTGAGATATTTTAAAATGCAAAGTTCTAAAATATAAATTCTATAACCTTAATAATCTTGTGATTATCAATCTACAAACCTGAATATATTATAAGATAAAGGAAGAATGATACATCTTCATTGGTGAAAAGGATATTCTATTTCATTAAAAAATGCACCAAACCACAATGCATTTAGTTTATAGTCCATGCGCAGAACAGGTAATTTCATATAAAAGAATCTGCCATAAACATAGCTATAAATTTGTGTGTTCTGTATGTGAAAGTTAGAGCCATCATAAACATATGAATATATTCTGATTCAATAAAATAAGTAGAAACGACCAATCGCAATGTGCCACTTTTAAAAATATTCTATCAAATAAAAATCATATTGCAATTCATTACCTAACTATTAGTGCATATTTGAAAGTATCTTAAGAATTTATTATGATTTCTCATCAAACCTACATTGTTGTTGTGTTGTTTCTTATCCCCTTGTGTAAAGTTTACACGAATTCCATGAGTACATGCTCCTCGAGCTGTTTTATGATGAGCAGCGGCCTCTCCCAAAGGTCCTGTTTAGTGCATCTAATGCAAGCCAAAATGTGCAAAACCTACATTGTAAGAATAAGAAGTAAAAACCAAAACACACAACAAACACTAGGTAGTCTATAGATTATCCATCTTTTGTAGAGCAATTTAAAAAGAATAAGTCGAAAGAAAGATAAAATATGTTTAAGAATCTGAAGCTATACAAATGTTGATCTGTGTTTGTGATCCAAGAATGTACGTGAAGTCTGTACGATTGATCTCCTAATTATACGGGAAGTTCTTCTTAAAACGACCTCTCATTATCTTTCTTTCTGTCTAATTGGAATTCACATAATCATCGCCATTATTGTAATGTCCACCTTTGTCTTATAATTACCCCGCATTACCCATATGTAGATACCCTTATATTTCCACTTTTTATTTAACTCTGTTGATTCGAGGTATTTGCACACTGCTTGTTCATTATGTAATTTTCTACAGTTATTACATTGAGACTTGGCTCTCAACCCTTTCAATGGTTTCACCATTTGGTTTCTACCATAAGGCTCTACTCTTGTATTTTATTTTCTTCCTTTTATATAATGAACAATCAAATCTCAGAAGTATTTACCATTGCTACTCGCGCTAGCACCTCCTTTATCTTAACACAAAAAAACCGTAATACCCACATTGCTGATCTACAGAAAACTTTGTCCCTGGACATCTCCTGGTCTTCATAAACTCTCCTTTTTTAAAAAGACATTCAAAATATTACTATTTATATTTTTTATATATCTCAAACATTTTCTCTATATATATTATAGTTTAAAAAACTATCCTATGTCGCGAAATAAAGCAGAGTAAGTTCAAATTATTGATCGTATATTGATTAATAATTTTTCGTAGTTTTCTTTTTTTCTTAAAAAGAAAAATAAATAGCATCAGACAGTAGTCTCTATGCCATCTGTCAACATTTACAAAAATTACTGGCAGGCGAGTTTTAGTTTTTGACAGGATCGTCTGCGTTTTATAGTTTGGGGAAAAATTCGGGCGCCATTTTATTATACGAAGTTCTATATATGATCTCTCTTCTATATAAATATATAAGAAAATAGTTTTATGATGCCCATTTTTTTCCACATATATAATAAAATAAATAGGTAATATATTTTTATGTCTCTGAATATATTTCATTTTTTGTCGTGAATATATTTTCTATTTTGCATTTTTTAAATATAGAAACGTGAATTTATTTTTATATTTAATAATTTTGACTGATTGGAAATTTTGTATTTATTTTGGTTTATTTAAAATAAATTACAAATAAATATAAAAATATATAAGATGGAAATTATATAGTGAGAATATATATATATTTTTTTATACTTAGTGAATGAAACTTTTAAAAATGTTAAATGATAAAAATATTTTAAGTTTTACATTTCTACGTTTTTTTTTTTTTTTTGAAAAGGTAAACATTTAATTTAAAAATCTCTCTATCTTTCGTGTCCGAATATATATTAAAATATACAAGTATCAGAGTCATAATCAATTCATCAATCAATTCTGTCACCGTTTGCTTTTGTGAATGGAATAAATACACAAATATGGCCATTTCTTATAACCATTGGTGGTTCAGTGGTAGAATGCTCGTTTGCCACGCGGGCGGCCCGGGTTCGATTTCCGGCCGATGCATTTTTTTTTTTTTTTTACAATTTATAAAACTCATTTATTATTATTCTATATACAAGTATCAGAGTCATCAATTCTGTCATCGTTTGCTTTTGTGAATGTATGTAATTAATGGATTTCATATTTTTTATTAATTTTTGTTCTGGCCTTTATTTGTTTAAATCTCTTTTTAAAAATCGTTTAAAATGCAGTCGCAATCATTAGCGAACACATATGTTTACCTAATATTTCCATATGCTATTTTATTTTTTTTTGCAGAAAAATATTTACATGCCAGTATTTTGGATTAATATTTTTTATAAACCTTTTTTTATTATTCTTACTGAGAAGATGGGCATCGCAGTCAGGATTCTTTGCAGTCAGTCACTCAACTCAGGCAATTTCAAAGGTTAATGGGGGTTTGGTGGAAAAGCTGCCGTCTATTTAAACTATATTAATTTTGAAACAACTAAATGGAATGCAAAAAATAATTAAATCAAATACCTAAACACTAATATAATAAAATTTTTGCCATTACACACTTTTTTTCCTGTAGTTTATGTGTTTCTCCTGTATTGCTATTCTATGGCACTTCTACTATTTATTATTGATGTACTTTCAGTATGAAGAATACTTCACTCGGAGGATTTCTCGGGCGAAGCCGGGTCATTCTATTAGTATATATATAATAAAAATGGCATATCCTGACCAGGAGCACATGTGCTTTACAGAAGGCAAAGCGCCATCTGGTGGAACAGAAATCAACTAATCATTGATTTAGCCTGTTTCCTGATATTTGGCCAACCCAATATCAGGGAACAGGCTAAATCAATGTTTAGTTTATTTCTGTTCCACCAGATGGCGCTTTGCCTTCTGTAAAGCACATGTGCTCCTGGTCAGGATATGCCATTTTTATTTTTGATTTCAACACCTGACCTTTTTATATTTTATTTTTCTATTATTATTCCACACACATATTGTGTATGATACAATAAATAAATGAACATTTTCTTAATAAGTCTTTTGATGCACAAAAATTCTATTAAACAAATTCGACCAGTTAACGTCTTCAGGTTTATGCAAATATATATATAATAATATTGAAAATCTCTAACATCGTAATGAGCAAAAAGATGCGTATGTAATAATATACCAATTAACGTCATTTTTGATGTAAAAAGATACAACATTTAAATAAGAATTTATCCAATTTCCATATTGATAGACAATGATAATATGCATATGTTAATCCATTCAACAGTTAACGTCCTCAAATCAATGGTATCAAAATTGTAACTTTCATCAGATAGTTTCTTACTTTGATCTTGTATAGCATTAGGGGATCACATACCCACGTGATTTAGTTTAAATCAAATAAAAGCCTTGATAAAGAGTGGCGTTTTGTCCATAGAAATATTGGTTGAATACTAAATTTAGATCCAATATATGCTTTATATTTATTTATATCTATTATGAGCCATTAGCGCGCCATCTGTTATCAAAATACGAAACTATTATAGACGCGTATGATTCTTTTCAAAATAAAACAATTTCTACTGCCCTTACTGCAATGGAAGAATTAATGGGAGGGCTTGGCTTTACGATTAATTATTCCATTGCAGTAAGGGCAGTAGAAATTGTTTTATTTTTAAAATATTCATACGCGTCTATAATAGTTTCGTATTTTGATATCTATATATAATTTATAGATTCAATGATACAAATTTTAAAATGAAGCATGAAACATTAATTTATAAAAACAAAAGCTACCGTATTGAATGGTAAACCAATACATTTGCACACAATAAGCCATGTTGGACTATATTGTGAGGCGGCTGAACACTAAATAATTATGATTTAAATGAGATGTAACCTCATTAACATCCTAATTACATGGAATTTTCTATTTCTGATAATTAGCCCTACTATTATCTCTTACTAACAGAGGGGATGCTCAGCTTAATTAGTATATAATAGTTAGAGATAAAGGACGGGGTTCTTGGTTTGCACAATGGCGTCGTGGCATTGTAACTGATGTAAGTGGATACAATAGGACTTACCAACTATTACTGATTACATAACACCATATTTATATGACTATATCGATACATATGATTCAATAAAATCTACAACCTTTTGAATTATATATTTCTAACGTTTCGACCTGAAATGCACTTTCTGTGGATCAGGAATAACAATGGAGATGTTGCACTACTTATTTGATTGTGCTGCTCTGTCTGAGGAAAGACGAAAACTAAATGATAAAACGGGGCAACTTTGTCCTTCATTTCCGACACTAATTATTGAGATAACAAAGAATAGGTATATAGCGGTGGCGATATTTGGATTCCACAGAATTATATCCTGGAAAAAGGCCACACAGTGTTCTCCCCATCCTTTGTGAACTGACGAATCCTGTATAGGGCGAGAGGCCCTAAATACAGGCTTTGTTGTTGTTGTTGTTTGTTGTATTTCTAACGTTTCAGTCACATGCTGTCACCCTTTTCAAGGAAAACAAAACCACCATTGTTTATATTTGCTGATTAATAAAGATATTTATATACTTGTATAATCAAAATTGGAAACTAATGTAGACGCGTATGATTCTTTTCAAAAATAAACAATTTCTATTTTTTAAAAGGAATCACAAGCTTCTATATTAGTTTCCAATTTTGATAACAGATGGCGCGCTAATGCATCATAATACACTTGTATTTCATTTCATTTATTTCAACACACAAAACGCGATATCCCGGCTTGGGATAATTGCGTCGATTTACATTTTTCAAAACCGAAACACTTATAAACATATTATACAAGAAAAAGTAATCAAAATAAAAAAGAGAAACAAAAATATATATTAGGAACCTGAACCTTTCAGGTTAGAAAGATAATCATAAATATATTTACAAAAATAGTTAAACTTATGATAATTCTCTCTGCTATTTACAAATTGATATAGATCTACAATGTTATTTATTACACTTGTATAATGATATTAATATATTTATATCTTTATAAATTGGCTAATATATATATTATTCGATTCCCATCCCTGGGCACTTTATTTTTCCATTTATCATTACTCTTCACAATTCATCCTTTCATACGTCATCCCTAAGGTTAGAAATAATCGTTATTTCTTCTTAAAATAAATTTAGATTTTTCGTTCAAAAGAAACACATGCGGGATAATTTTCAAATGTAGTTCTACAATCATAAGCCGCATTATATTGCATTATATATATAAACATTCACAAATATAAATAATATAAAAACTTGTAGTATTATATTTGTCATATTTATAAATCCAATCTGCGAAAATGGTTCTATATGTTTAGACACATGGTTATAAGCCAACATAACTATGATTAAAATATTATATATATTGTCTCTTTTCTTTATACTATATAATTGCATATTGTATTTTAATGAATATTTTTCCAGAGAAGTCCTGTTTGATGTATGGAAGCTGAGTAATGGTTTCTCTTGAGAAACGAAGAAAGAAATCTGCTTTCTTTTGAGATGAAATGTTACTGAAGGATATGCTGAGGGTTCCATATGTGAGAGAATCACATTACAATTGAAGAAATAAACAACAAGATACATCATCGTAAAGATAGACGCTGTGCCTGGCCGGCATTCATAGTTCTTCAAATAAAAGATACTTAGACCAATAAATCTTTTTATTATCTCGACGTTTGGACAAAAATCTTTTGTCCTCGTCAGGAGCGAACACAATTTAAAACATTTGGCAAAAAGCGTTAGAAACTATCCTATTTTATTAGAATAATTTTAACGCTTTGCCAAATGTCGAGGACAAAATATTTTTGTCGAAACGTTGAGACAATAAAAAGATTTATTAGCCCAAGTGCCTTTTATTTGAAGATACACCATCTTGGAGAACTCTACAAAAACACCATTACAGGATTCCAATGAAAACAACGGCTAGACCAAGAAAGTGTATCTAACGTCTTCCTTCACATTTACCAGATCTTTTTTTAAATGTCTTATCTGTGAATAATGAGAAAGAAGAAGTCCAAAAACAAGCTCGATTTTTTTACAATATCTATAACTCCACTCCTCAAATTGTTGAAGCCAAACTCCCAACCAAGACAACAACATTTAGTTAGAAATATTTCATTCAAATAACTACTGTCCTAAATATAGGATTATGGGTTAACACAACAGCACAAGAGGTTCAAGGGATATTCACTCACTGACAGAATTTAAGGAAGTGAAAATCCGTTATGGCCGCAGATCGTCTGTATTTTTGAGTAGATAAAGGCAATATTGTTCACACTTAGTTATCTCGTGTGTCCTCAATAAAGGTCACTGTGTATAAAATATCTTTCAGAGTTATTGTCTGAATCCCGATATACACATGCTAAAAGGTAAAACTTCCTTAGGTTTTGGCCATGAGAGGAATAATAATAATAGATTGGGATTTCAGACAGCTGTGAAATACAAGTCATACAAGAATGAAGCTATGAATTAGTTTTTAAGAAAAAATACCAGAGAACATAAACGTATAAAGTTTCTTCATTTCTTATAATTCTGAGCGAACTTCCGAGCCAAACAGATTTTCTTCACGGTCTACCAGATGAGAAGAAACAAAATTCACTCTTATCGAAATAGAGATACGAATTCTTAGAGGCTCTAGTGTGTTTTTAAAAAGCATCTCTCAAGGGGATATATTCCAGAGATAATATATATATATGAAATAAGATGTGTTACTGTTGACTCTTGTGTAGAGAATCCTGCCGATTAACTTTGTGATGATGAAGTGTTGACTCTCGCTATACTGTGTTAACCGAGAGGAACAGTCAGGATGTAGAGTTTTCCAGTACCTCTCTGCACCTTGTAAGACCTTTAAAAGTTCTCACAAAATACAGGCAGTCGTGGTCGAGGCAGAGTGGAAAGCGTGGGAATGTCCACACAAAAAACGAAGACACAGTTGCACTAAGAAAGTTCCGTTAACAGATAAAAGTTGAGCTATGAGCGAAAGATGGAGATAGAAGAGTCCTTACTCGTCTACATGATGGATGAGATCGACATGAGGTACGACCGACGCGGGCTTGCACTGAGGGTGAACTAACTGTATTTTTGGCTAAAGACGGGGGCCTTTATATACCTTTTCTGAAAAAGGGGGTATTGCATTTCAGCACATGCGAGAGGGGCGTGGATCGTCTGGCGAAACTGTACACTGGCGCCGTGGCCGTTTCCATCTTTAGACTTTGTTGTTTTGGCAATACTATATGCTCGATCTCTGCTTTAGCTCAACTCTTAATCAATTACAGAGTTTATTTATTTATCCTGTTTGTACAAATTGCATTACATATGATGATGTAAAGACACATGTCAATAATACGTATAATCATTAACAGATGTGTTTCTATTATACAACATTAAAATCTTGTTATAAGTTATTTACAATATGGGTTTGTTGGCTTAAATTACCATATATATATTATAATTGATCTATGATATATACTCTGTTCATATACCACATATTGCATAGCTAATGAATACTCTCGTTTGGTATATCTACTTGTATATTGAAAATAAAAAAGGCATATCCTGACCAGGAGCACATGTGCTTTCAGAAGGCAGAGCGAATAAAAAACAATAGAAAAAAAATATATATAAGTAAAATGGTCAGGTGTATTTACGCGTATTTACACAAGTTTGGCCTTAAATACCCATTTCTTGGTTTTTCAGGAAGCCACTGGGACCAAAAATCTTTTTGGTCGCAGTGGTACAGCCTACTCCACGCTGACGAGCGCCAAAAGCGCGAAACGCGTTCGTTGATAGCCTTTCTTGATTTATCAAGAAATTGGGTTGGCCAAATATCAGGGAACAGGTTAAATCAATGAATAGTTGATTTCTGTTCCACCAGATGGCGCTCTGCCTTCTGAAAAACACATGTGCTCCTGGTCAGGATATGCCTTTTTATTTTTAATATCAACACCTGACCTTTTTTTTTTCTATTGTTTTTTCATACTTGTATATATATATATATATATATATATATATATATATATATATATATATATATATTTGTGGTACATTCACTTAAGATAATAAAATTAATCTCCGCAACCTTTCTAGTTGTTTGTTACATAATTGATACTGTCTAATGGCATCTACATAAGATGAAATTCTATAGCAGTGTATTCAAAAATTATCAGTGAAAGTGATTTATTTTGACCATTGAAAAGATCCATTACTTTAGTCATTATGACTCGCAGCGTCAGCTTAATCGTTTCAGATTTGGAGAGAACCCTTTCTCTTTTGGAGAACGTTACAAGATAAACGATTCTTTGAGAATATCCCAAGATGCAGTAAAGATATTTAAACCAATATTTATATAATAGATTAATTCTCTAATTTTACTTTTATCTGATTTAGGTGAGTTAATATATATTCCTAATTTTAAAATACTCTTAATTTCTAAAATAATTACATATTTGGCAAAACCAACAAATAAAAACAAAATATAATTTCAACAAAAAGCATCTTCTGATTCTTAAATTGAAGGTTGTTGATGGATTTTGCCTTCTATCTGACTTATTAGCCCCTAAACTTTAATATTTTTATTCCAGAATATTGAACAAATACACTTTCTTGATAAATCAAGAAAAGCAAACCATGTAAGTGTTTTAGGCCTATAGGCCATCGTAAGCATGGTGAAGGATTCACCTAATTGATAAAAATGGCTGGTCCTAGAGGCTTATTAAAAAATAAAGGAATGGACATTTAAGGTTGTTGTTCGCGTTTACCACCGAGCTCAAATCCTATGCGCTACGGTGCAGCGATGAATAAAACTTGACTTTGTTCTGTGGTTTAAATAAAATGAACTCCAAGCAAACTGATAAGGAACCTATGAATATTTAATTTATCTTTGAATTGGCTACATTAATGAATGACTTAAGCAACTAGAATGACTGACTACACTAACTGAATAACTAGCAAAAAATAAATATATATATATACAACAGTGTTGCCGAATCAATAAGATATGTACACAGATTAAATCAAAATAAATAATTATGTAAAACAATGACCAACAATTTGCATTACAAATGACAAACAAGAAAATATACAATATAACCAAACAAAGGTATTAAAATGCACAGAACTAATCAGACTATATGAAAAAAAAAGAACAAAGCGGATATGTATTCGATCGGATGGTAAAATTAGAGAAAGAAATCTTATTATTTTAACTAAAGATTGCTGATGGTATGCGCTATATATAGATTCTCTTTTTTACCTACTGAACCATTGATGATAAGATCCTTTTTATCAGCTCTACCAGAATTTCAGGTTGCCCTACAAGAGAAATTATGAATGGTTCAGAAAAATGTTGTAGATAGTGACATGTAGCAGTTTCGAATTTAAACGGAAATATATTTCACTCTCTGCTGCTGGATAATTCACATGCAAAACAAAAGAATCTTGTCACTTTTTATTGTCCAATTATCGAAACAGAATGCGGAAATAAAATCACTTCCTTCAAATACGACAATAGCAATTGAATTTTTAGAGAGGAGTGTGAGGGTTGAAAATAATATGTTCTTACAACCTGCATTTTATTTTCAATACTAAATTCTAACTACGTTTTAGATACCTCTCTCTCTCATTTCATTTTTATCATTTTATCATTTTTATCCCATCGAAGAAATCTGTGAATTTGTATATAACAAAGACACCTATGTAAAATTCAATAATTTTTGTAAATTCATTTCAGACTTTATTTTCTGTTTGAGAAAACCAACCTTTCAGTTTTAATTCTGTTTTTAGTCTTGTTTATTGAGTTGTATATAAAATGAATTGTATATAAGTTGGTAAAATGTATTTAGGCGCAAGTATCCCAAGCTGGGATATCGCGTCCGATATTTCAAATTTATAAAAATAATTTTAAAATATATAAAGCAAATAGAAAACATGTTTACATCAAATATACTAATGTTAAGATTTAGAAATAATCTCAATATTTTCTTTATATTTATATGTGGATGGCTTTTCTTGATTTAACAAGAAATTGGGTTGGCCAAATATCAGGGAGCAGGGTAAATCAACGTTTAGTAGATTTCTGTTCCACTAGATGGCGCTCTGCCATCTAAAAAGTACATGTGCTCCTGGTCAGGATATGCCTTCTTTGTTTTTAATATATATATAGGATTTTTTAAAGATATATTATAAGAATGTATGTTTGAAATTATACATATATTAATTTGTTTTATATGCATATAGCGCAATCATTGAATTTCTTTTTTTTTTTTAATATATATATTTCAATGATTTAGCTAGCACGTCGAAAGGATTCGGTACCCCTGAAGAACAAAGAAGGCAGTATGAGTTAGGCTCAGTTTGTTTACCGCTACAATAAAGTTTTGGGTTTGCTAACTGTTGGAGAGTACCTTCTAGAATATTAACAATTGCTATAAAAGTTTAAATTCTTTACAAATAGTATGTTTAACAAATGTTAGGGAATATAAATTATTGATTCCTTTATATTTTGCTTATCCCTAGTATACCTGATACAGGCCATGATAACCATGGTGGATAAAAGTAGGCGACTGCTTTTGATGCAAGTGCACCATATGTCTACACATGTTAAAAGCAGTTCGACTTTGCACTTACAAATGTGCCAGAGCCCCGTTGCTTACTTGCACTCGCTGGTGGGGTTGGACTTTTGCAAGAATCGGTGGAATGATTCCTTAGAATGTGTCAGAGTAGCATTGACGTTTGAACAGGTAGATATACTGAAGAATATGATCCAAGGTGATGGCATCTTTGAAATTGACAATTCAACGATATTACAGTAGAACCTCCATAAGAGGACACTCACGCTAGAGCACACCTCTCTATAAAGAATAGATCTTTTTTTTTAAATTACTATTTTTAACTATCGTAAATATCGAGGTTGCCTGGCCAGCATTCATTTTTCTATGAAAAATAGACACTTCGGTCAGTTAGAGTTTTTTTATATTTTCTTAACGTTTCAACAAAAATATTTTGTCTTCGTCAGGAGAAGTTATAAAAATAAAGCATTTGGCAAGGCGATAAAGAGAACACCTTTTCACGCCATGCCAAATGCTTTATTTTTATTTACTTCTCCTGACGAAGACAAAAATTTTTTGTTGAAACGTTGAGAAAATAAAAAAAACTCTAACTGGCCGAAATGTCTATTTTTCATAGAAATATTTTTAACTAAGTTGAAAACATCAGGCTTCCAGGGAAATGATTTTTCTAATATTTTATTTCCAATCTCTAACTTTCGGATATATAGTCCTTTTACAGGAAAAACACAATATAATAAATATCGCCGATCGGACATGAGTAGATTACAATTATTTTATTTCCAAAGGGCTATATCCCGCAAGGGATACTTGCGCCAAACAAGGAGAAAAGTTTATTTACATAAGTTATTTACATTATTCAACGCATGAAAACATTAGAGATCCAGATTTTGTAGAAATTTTAGAATGTATTTACAAAAAGAATTGAACTTTAAATATGATTTTTTATCGGAAATCAAATTGTTAAGTTCACAAACAACTAGTTCAATCATCATTCTATAATCTTGAAATGCTGGGCAATCGATCAGTAGATGTCTTGAGGTTTGTTCCTCCATACCACAAAAGCAACTTGAATCCTCCCCACTGCCTTTATTCTATTTAGAAAACTTTTGAAATTTCCGTGGTTTGTAACAAAACATGAGTAGATGCTATATATTTTAAATAATTTTATAAGGAAAAATGGACGATTGTTGCACGATAAAGAGATGCCTTTTTAATTTTCATAATGTATGCACCTTATCCCAGTACAATATTACATTTGTACAATTATTTCACATTATTGAATTATGTTTCTCCTGTAGAAGGGCTATCATTCCTGAAAGCTAGATATTAAAGATATTTAGAAGAAATCTTTCCCTGGAAGCTTGAATATTTTAGCTTAATATTAACACAAGGGATTAATTTATTGAATTATCTTTACTAATTAGAAACTAACCGGTAAGAGGACACTTCTCTCTAAAGGATAATTTGGCTCTTCAATTAGCTATCCTTTACAATGAGGTTCTACTGTATCAATGAAGTTATGAATGATAAGAAAGAAAAAAATATTTTCTTGCTGAGAATTTCGTTAATAAAGATTCATCTCATACTCGTTATCTCTTCTACGAGCCTTTCAAAAGCTTGAGATTGAGATTGAAACTACCTTATTTCAAAGTACATATAAGATTATATAAGGTTAAATACATAAAATGAATAAATAAGATTAATAACGATAGATATATGAATAAATAGATATAAATAGATAAAATAGATGAAAAATATACATATATATATAAATATATATACAAGGTCTTCATTGGTGGCGTCCACCGTGAGAAAGACTCCGCCACCGATGGACTGCGAGAGTTCTCTTACACAGAGTGGGCAAGTCGATGTGATGGCTGGCATTACCCAACTCAAGACCAAGATGGTACTTGTAGATATTAGCCTTTCAAAAGCTTTAAATTTGCCGTATTGGTTGAATAGACTTTTTATTCCTCATGTTGTTGTTGTCGTGTCCAATAAAGAGCCTCAGATGTCTCCGTGCATCTCTATCATAGCAGTCCAATCCTTATCCTTATCATTCTTATAATTGACGATAGATATATTCTACTTCGAATGTTGTATGTCATTATATATATCATTTATCCAAATACCATTATTATACCAAATACATACTTACAATACTATATCAAATATACACTCATGGATAAACTTAAGTGGAAATATTTTAATTTCGTCGGTAGTTTGTTTCAATTTAAAGGAGACAGAGGCATTTTTTTTCACACTTGGTTATCTGGTGTGTCTTCAATAAAGGTCACCGTGTATCAAATATCTTTCAAGGTTATTGTCTGAATCCCGTTATACATGTTAGAAGATATAACTTTCTTAAGTTTTGTTCATGAGAGAGAGAGTGTAAAGTGAGTTTATTTACTAAATAAAAGTATTTAGTTATTAATTGTCTTAATTTGGTCTCTTATTAACTAATTATTTTTACGACGAAGGTGAATGTTTCCATGTTTCATTAAGCTTCTTTCTTACTTTAGCTATATGAGTTGGATAAGAGATGAATTCTAATATAAGTTATAAGCGAGAAACGAATATGAGATTTCACAATATATAAATATTTATATTAATTTATATAGTGTATGAAATCTCACACACACACATATAATTATATATATTTTTTTAAAAAGAAGGCATTTCCTGACCACGAGCACATGTGCTTTTTAGATGGCAGAGCGCCATCTAGTGGAGCAAAAATAAACTAAACGTTTATTTAACTTGCTCCGTGATATTTGCCCAACCCAATTTCTTGATAAATCAAGAAAAGCCATCCATTATATATAGAGAGTATAGTATAGCTTATATTATCTCTTATCGATTTTTTTGTCATTAAAGGTATAACAAGTCAATGAAAGTAGAACATAGTAGAAAGATAAAATATTGGGTCATCTGGTCAATATATATAAATATATCTCACAGAGAGAGAGAGATCTTCGATTTTCCAGGGTTGTCAGATGAAATGTTTGTCTCCAATAATGAGAAAAGTCGATGTACGTGACAGTACATAAAAATTTGAGGACTTGAATTAAAAAGGAAAAAAATTGTTCGAGAGGGCGTAAAACTCTAAATAATTAAATAATTCCGTATTTTTCGACTATATAAAATGTAAATTAATAATAATTCCTTATTTTAAAGAATTAATATTTCTTGCTGAATTTTTTATTATTTGTTATTTTTATAATAAAACAAATTTACTTGAATATTTCCTTCTTTAAATACTTATAAATAGTTTTTCTGAGAAATCAATATAAATTACTCTTTTGTTATTCTATTTAATTTATAAAATATATTTTCTTTTGTTTAAAATATTATAGAATATTTTATACGCATATTTAAAGAATGTCTCAAAATTCACTGAATAAGTTATTTATATATAAGAAATACAGTTTTACAATTCAAATTTTTATTTTCTTTAATTCACACACATATAGTATACAATATAGGGTTGTCTCTGGAATGATTCTATATACAGTTACGAGCGTCATGCGTTCTTAATAATTTTTCATCTCTGTCACCGTTTGCTTTTTTTTTTTTTTTTTGGAATGGCGCTTTCCTATTGGTTGGCTACGATCACGCCACCTTTGCCCCCTCCCCCCGCCCCATCATGCCCCCCCCCCCCCCCACTCGCTTTTTCGTTTTTGTAACTATTGTGTTGGAGCGGGTCGCTCCTTAAATAAATGCACATAGGCTATAGTTATTAACTAATATATGCATTTATTTAAGGCGCCAATTTATAATTGTAACAAATAGTATTTGAATAAAAACATTCAATCGGGTAAAACACGGGCGTTGCCCGGGTCATTCGGCTAGTAACACATATCGGGTAATTGAGTTATAAAGTTTTGCAAGCATAATATTTTGTTTAAACTTTCCATGACAATTTTGCATAAATATGGCTGAATTTCATTGATAGAGAAACGAATAATTCCCACTTTAAAGGCGTGGGTTGTCTTTGGCTTGTTGTTATAAAGCTTAGATTTTTTAAAATGTCCAATAGCGTCAATATTTAAAGCTCTCTGCAGACCCTTTTAACCACAAAACGAGAAACTGCATTACTATGAAATTTCTCATGCAGTAATTGAGTTGTTATTTTTAATCTTTATGACACGTGGAACCATATTTACGTAAAACGGCTATAACCCTGAAGTGAAAAAAGAGAGAAAAATGCATCAAAGAAAAAATGTATATAAAAAACGTAGAAAGTAGTAAACGAAAAAAAGATGCAGAAATATCTATTTAAACTGATTTCAAAATAAGTCATTGTCATTGTGAATAAGCAAGTAGAAATTAATATGAATAATAATAGTAAAACAGGCCTCAAAAAAACAATATATTTGTTCTATTTTGAGCTGATATATATGTAACAGAAGATAATAAACAATTTGAGAATATTAAACAATAAGGAACTCTTAAAAAATTGGTTAAACGAATAAGCATAAAAAAGATAAGAGGAGCTTCTTTTATAATTTTTTTGTGCAAGCTTTCGGACTATACGTCCTTCTACAGGCATGGATAGTTTTACAACTAACTTAGTTTTACAACTATCCATGCCTGTAGAAGGACGTATAGTCCGAAAGCTTGCACAATAAATTTATAAAAGAAGCTCCTCTTATCTTTTTTATGCTTATTCGTTTAATTTGAGAATATGTTAAATTAGGTTAATATATTTGAAATCCTGAACCAGAGGCCTTTAAAATAGATTAAGAACATGATGAAGAGGTATATGATCAGCCAATGAATGATGAACAGTAGACGTAGAGGTTAATGAATAGTGGTCAACGGGATGTTTATGTATACATCACACGCAACATTCAAGGGCAAATCAATGGTAGTGATTGACGGGGCCTCTTATGACCGGCATTGTGGTTATAGGAAAAACCTTTCTATTCAACCTACTCAAGAATCAGGTAAACCCTTGTATAGAAATCAAGTAAACAGGGTATGTGTATTCAAAGTGTATTATCTCTTCTCGTTTGAATATCAATACTACGCTCATATTGAAAATAAAGGGTTGTACAAATGTCGATGTTGACAAAAAGTCACTTTAGACTGATAGTCAACAATGGAAGGCTATAGAAAAGTGCAGAAAAAGTGCATTCAAAGTGTATCATCTCTTCTTGTGTGAATATCAATACCGCACTTATATTGAATATTTTAGAATAAAGGTTTGTACAAATGTCGATGTTGACAAAAAGTCACTTTAGACTGATAAGTCAACAATGGAAGGCTATAGAAAAGTGCAGAGAGAGTGCATTCAAAGTGTATCATTTCTTCTTGTTTGAATGTCAATACCGCACTCATATTGAAAATTTTAGAATATAGGGTTGTACAAATGTCGATGTTGACAAAAAGCCACTTTAGACTGATAAGTCAACAATGGAAGGCTATAGAAAAGTGCAGAGAGAGTGCATTCAAAGTGTATCATTTCTTCTTGTTTGAATGTCAATACCGCACTCATATTGAAAATTTTAGAATATAGGGTGGTACAAATGTCGATGTTGACAAAAAGCCACTTTAGACTGATAAGTCAACAATGGGAGGCTATAGAAAAGTGCAGAGAGAGTGCATTCAAAGTGTATCATTTCTTCTTGTTTGAATGTCAATACCGCACTCATATTGAAAATTTTAGAATATAGGGTTGTACAAATGTCGATGTTGACAAAAAGCCACTTTAGACTGATGCAGCGTCAACAATGGAAGGCTATAGAAAAGTGCAGAGAGAGTGCATTCAAAGTGTATCATTTCTTCTTGTTTGAATGTCAATACCGCACTCATATTGAAAATTTTAGAATATAGGGTTGTACAAATGTCGATGTTGACAAAAAGCCACTTTAGACTGATAAGTCAACAATGGAAGGCTATAGAAAAGTGCAGAGAGAGTGCATTCAAAGTGTATCATTTCTTCTTGTTTGAATGTCAATACCGCACTCATATTGAAAATTTTAGAATATAGGGTTGTACAAATGTCGATGTTGACAAAAAGCCACTTTAGACTGATGCAGCGTCAACAATGGAAGGCTATAGAAAAGTGCAGAGAGAGTGCATTCAAAGTGTATCATTTCTTCTTGTTTGAATGTCAATACCGCACTCATATTGAAAATTTTAGAATATAGGGTTGTACAAATGTCGATGTTGACAAAAAGCCACTTTAGACTGATAAGTCAACAATGGAAGGCTATAGAAAATGCAGAGAGAGTGCATTCAAAGTGTATCATTTCTTCTTGTTTGAATGTCAATACCGCACTCATATTGAAAATTTTAGAATATAGGGTTGTACAAATGTCGATGTTGACAAAAAGCCACTTTAGACTGATAAGTCAACAATGGAAGGCTATATAAAAGTGCAGAAAGAGGGCATTCAAAGTGTATCATCTCTTCTTGTTTGAATATCGGAACCGCACTTATATTGAAAATTTTAGAATAAAGGTTTGTACAAATGTCGATGTTGACAAAAAGCCACTTCAGACTGATGCAGCGTCAACAATGGAAGGCTATAGAAAAGTGCAGAAAAAGTGCATTCAAAGTGTATCATATCTTCTTGTTTGAATATCAATACCGCACTTATTATTCAAATTTGAAAATAAAGGGTTGTACAAATGTCGATGTTGACAAGAAGCCAATTCAAACTGATAACTCAACAATGGAAGACTATAGAAAAGTGCAGAAAAGGTGCATTCAAAGTGTATCATCTCTTCTTGTTTTAATATCAATACCGCACTTGTATTGAACATTTGAAAATAAAGGGTTGTACAAATGTCTATGTTGACAAAAAGTCACTCTAGACTGATATGTCAACAATGGAAGGCTATAGAAAAGTGCAGAAAAAATGCATTCAAAGTGTAACATCTCTTCTTGTTTTAATATCAATACCGCACTTATATTGCAAATTTGAACATAAAGGGTTGTACAAATGTCAATGTTGACAAGAAGCCAATTCAAACTGATAATTCAACAATGGAAGACTATAAAATATATAGTTTATATCTATATAGTACCTTATATAGACCGAAACGCGTTCGTGGTTGACTTTATTTTATTTATAAAGAAATTGGGTTGGCCAAATATCACGGAGCAAGTTAAATAAACGTTTAGTTTATTTTTGTTCCACTAGATGGCGCTCTGCCATCTAGAAATGTTCATGTGAGCCTGGTCAGGATATGCCTCTTTTGTTTTTAATATTGTACCTTATGGTATGCTTTGTGTATAATGTATTCGCGGTTCAATCATCTAAAAAGTCAAAAATAAGGTCTTCATTAATTTAATGTGTGTTACCTTTTGTTGACTTGATGCAGCTACTACATTAGTTAGGAATAAGTTTAAATATTACATATATCATGTAATATATATAACTTCAACTGAATAATTATGTAATTGCCTCTAATTATATCCTCAAACTTGTAATTATCTTTTAGAATATTTGATATATAATTATAAATGAATATTTCAAATAAAAATGGTAAAAACAATTATTTAATCTACCACACACGCACCACTACGTAAATATTGAGATGATATAAAATTTGTAAAAAAAAAAAACATAATGCCAACAAAAAGTTTTATTATTTCTAATTTCTTTAATAGATGGCAAAGTTCATTCAAAGTGTATCATCTCTTCATGTTTGAATATCAATACCGCACTTATATTGCAAATTAAAAAAAAGGGGTTGTACAAATGTCGAGATTGACAAGAAGCCACTTTAGACTGATGCAGCGTCAACAATGGAAGTCTATAGAAAAATGCAGAAAAAGTGCATTCAAAGTTGATCATCTCTTCTTGTTTGAATATCAATACCCCCCGCACTTATTATTCAAATTTGAAAATAAAGGGTTGTACAAATGTCTATGTTGACAAGAAGCCACTTAAAACTGACAGTGAACAATGGAAGGCTATAGAAAAGTGCAGAAAAAGTGCATTCAAAGTGTATCATCTCTTTTTGTTCGAATATCAATACCGCACTTATATTGCAAATTCAAAAAGACGAAAAGCTTGTACAAATGTCGATGCTGACAAAAAGTCACTTTAGACTGATGCAGCGTCAACAATGGAAGGCTATATAAAAGTGCAGAAAAAGTGCATTCAAAGTGTATCATTTCTTCTTGTTTGAATATCAATACCGCACTTATATTGCCAATTTGAACGTAAAGGTTTGTACAAATGTCAATGTTGACAAGAAGCCACTTTAGACTGAAAGTGAACAATGGAAGTCTATAGAAAAGTGCATTAAAAATAGACGGCAAATGAATTTTTTAATTAATATATGATATTTCAATATTATAAGAATTCGATATTGAATTTAAACCTTTTATCTATCTAAAATATTTCGGGGGGAATAATTAGGTGTGTGTGTACAAAAAGAGGAACCTTTCCATTTGAATGTGCACACACACACATTAAAAGAATGAATTTATTTATTTTATCACCCCAGTTAAAATTATATGTGTTGGAAAAGAAGACGTCCGAAGCAGCCAATGGGAGGCCGGCGGAGGCAGCTACGGGGATGCAGCGGCAAAAATGAGGAAACAATACAGGAAGAACTTGTAAACAACTTTTTCGAACGCTAGAATTTGCCCTGATCTCCGATTCTTTTAGTGTAAATGTTTAAATAATACTTTACTTATTTTCTTAAATTGTAATAAATATAATTTTCCCTCCTGTTTTCGTCGTATATTTTAAAAGTGTTATAAACAACGACGCCTTAACTTTGAACCTTCAACCCCGCCGACCAAGAATAGAGGTGAGTGACTACCTCTATAGAATTTAGATCGTCGTCACAACACAGAGTGGCGGTGAAATCGCAATATTTTTGGCATCCCAGCCGGGACCGTTGAAGGTAAATTCCTGAAAAAAGAATCATTTTAAGCTGACCATTTTGGAACTCGCTTGCTAACCCTACTTGCCGCTTTGTTTACAAGATGGCGGAAGAAATAATTCTACGTTTAAAAAAGAAGCGTGCTGTTAACAGATCATATTTAACGAAAACATGCAATAAGATTGAAAGTGGACTTGACACGCTAATGAGAATTGAACTTGAAGAATTATTAGAACAATTGAATGAATCATTTAACGAACTTAAATTAGTGGATCACGAAATAGAAACGCTTCTTGAAACTGACGATTTAGAGAAGGAATTACAGGGCGTAGAGGAATATCGAGAGAAATATATTACTTGGAGATTTAGGGCAAATAAAAATTTTCGCCAATCAGATTTTCATGGCGAAAATATACCGAATTCGAACTCACGAATAGATGAAAACGAAATGAGACATTATGTACCTTCCTGCACGACTGTGAAACTTCCGAAATTGATGATATCGAAATTTTATGGAAACTTTAGTGAATGGCTGACGTTCTGGAATTCTTTTGATGCAGCTATACACCAGAACAACTCACTGAACCCGATCGATAAATTTAACTATCTGAAGTCACATCTCGGCGGAACTGCACTAAACACAGTCGAAGGTTTCGCTTTATCTGCGGACAATTATGAGAAAGCTATAAAATTGCTTAAAGACAGATTTGGGCGAGAAGACATTTTTATTAGCCGACATATGAACAATTTGTTGTCAATGAGACCACTCAAAACATCAAGCGATGTAAGAACCTTCCGCGAACTTTTTGACAACCTTTCTGTTCATATAAGAAGTCTCGAGTCACTAAACGTGTCCATTGATGTTTACGGACAACTGTTGTGCCCGATAATAATAAAGCTTCTACCTGCAGACCTTAATTTGGAATTGAACAAAGAACTCCCGACAGGTTATGTAATTAATGACTTGATTACCTTTCTGGAAAGACAATTAACTGCACGGGAGAAGAGTTTTAGAAACGAAATCGGTACCGGGAATGAGTCAACTTCTAAACCTAATTTGGTAAACAAACATCCAAAGACAAGATTTTACAATGAAAAACCAATTGCGACAGCTTCAGAACTTTTGAATTCAGTTCACAAATCGAATGAATGTGTATTTTGTGGTAAAGACAACCATGGAAGCCCTAAGTGTGACTTTGCAGCTAATATTAGTTTAAACGAAAAGAGATCACTCATGAAGAAAAAAGGCGTTTGTTATAAGTGTCTTCGGCCTTCTCATTTAAGTAAATTTTGCAGAAATGTAGTCCGTTGTTCGATCTGCAACATGTCTTCCCACCTGGATGTCATGTGCACAAAACTGATTTTAGATAGAGGTGGATCTTCCAAGTCTCCAACGGTGCAAGATGAAACTCTCGCCAACTTATCAACCTCCCCAGACGTCTTGTTACCTACTTTGAGAGTGACCCTCAAAGGGAACAGAACGGAGAAGACGGCACGGGCTATAATAGACACCGGATCCCAAAGATCGTATATTTTACATAGCACAGCAATGGAAATGGAATACGAACAATCTAGGAGAGAGTTCTTCCGGCATTCCTTGTTTGGAGGATCGAGTACCGACGTAGTTGAACATGAGGTCTATACCATTCATTTATCTGACATCAATAATTCCTATCGCTGTGAGTTTGAAGCACTAGGTCAACCCCTTATCTGTGGAAGCATACCTCCGGTGTGTCCAAGATCATTGTTAGAAGGGAGTGAAGAACTCGACGTGTCTGATTTGATGAGAGACCGTATAGAAGTCCTTATAGGCGCGGACATCGCCGGGAGATTGCTAACTGATGATCAGAGAAGGATCTCATCTGGACTGGTGGCAATCCGTACCAAACTAGGATGGACTGTGATGGGAAAGATTCCTCCAACGGAGGTGAGAGATGACATCAGCTCCCTTTGCGTGACCACACTTCTATCTTTGGATCTAGAAAACTTGTGGAAATTAGATGCAATTGGAGTCTCTGACGCGGAGGTTGAGAAGAAGACTCAGTCATTACAAGCTGAAATGGAGGAACATTTCGCCCACACCACGACGCGAGATATCGAGGGGCGCTATGAGGTAGCTCTACCCTGGGTGCAAGACAAGGAAAGGATTCCTTCGAATAAAGATCTAGCCGAAAACCAACTAAGGTCTGTAAGAAGAAAACTTGAAGAAGTTGGAGACATGAAAGAGTATGGACAAATCTTTGAAGAATGGATGAAACAGGGGATAATCGAGTATGCCAGAGAGGATAAACTAGATGGTGTACACTACCTGCCACATCGACCAGTGTATAAAAGGAACAGTCAAACTTCTAGAATACGGCCAGTATTCAATGCGTCGGCCCGGAAGAGAGGTAAACTTTCCCTGAATGACTGTCTGGATAAGGGACCCAATTTGATAGAAATTATACCAAGACTTTTAAATAAATTCCGGAAATATGAAGTTGGTGTCTCTTCCGATATTGAGAAAGCATTTTTACAAATTGGAATAAAAGAAGAAGACCGAGATTATTTACGATTCCTGTGGCACACAGAAGACGGAAGATTAATCACGTATCGACATAAAAGGGTTGTTTTTGGAATTACCACTAGTCCGTATCTTTTAAAGGCTACCTTATCTCTCCACTTAGATAAGGCTCCTGAACATTTAAAAATCACAGCTGAACAGTTGAAATCATCCTTTTATGTTGACAATTGTTTATCCAGTTTTCAGAATGTTGAAGAAACGGAGAAATTCGTGAAAGAATCTACTGAACTGCTCTCTACAGCTTGTTTCAATCTCCGAGATTGGGTGAGTAACGTTACAGACTTTTCTCTTATGAACCAACTGAATAAGGAAGTGAACATTTTAGGAATAACATGGAATACTGATAGAGACACACTGACAATTGGTTTGGAAGATTTTGAATTAATTGGACCAACCACCAAGAGAAAAGTACTTTCAATAGCGAGCAAGATATTTGATCCATTAGGAGTTGCTTGTCCTGTGACTTTAATTCCCAAGCTGATATTACAGGAAACTTGGATACAGAAGTTGACATGGGACGAAGTCCTACCTGGATGTTTAGTACAAAGATTTTGGAAGTGGTTTAGCAAACTGAAACACTTGCCTAACATAGAAATTCCTAGATGGCTTTGTTTTAAGGACTCCTATGTAGAGAAAACCACTCTCCACATCTTTTGCGACGCCAGTCAGTTTGCCTATGCAACCTGTATTTTCCTCCGCATTGAAAAGGAAGATAGGGTGGACATCCAATTGATACAGGCTCGAACACGAGTAGCTCCACTGAAGAAACTCACCATCCCAAGATTGGAGCTTTTGGCTTGTCTGATTGGAGCTCGTTTGGCAGCTAACGTCATACAAGATCTGGAATTTGAGGAAATTCCAAGATTTTATTGGACCGATTCGACCAATGCTTTCTGTTGGATCCAAAGGGAAGACAACTGGGCAGCCTTTGTGATGAACCGTGTTAAGGAAATTCATAATCTTAGCTCCCCCGAATCTTGGCGCCACATACCAGGCCGATTAAACCCGGCAGACCTCCCATCTCGGGGATGTTCAGCAGAATCACTTAAGGAGACAAGATGGTGGGAGGGACCTGCATGGTTAAAGGTATCCCAAGAAGAGTGGCCCAAATCAACCATTATCCCTGATTTGGAGATTGTTTATTCTGAAAGACGCAAGACCATCCTGAACACCTTGTGTACGACAAGAGAAAATGAAAATTTATTTGGACGTTATTCCCATTTTTTGAGAATAGTACGAATCACCGCCTGGATATACAGATTCTTCAACAACGCCAAGATTGATAGAAGAAAGATAATTTCAGAAGATCTCAGTACAGAGGAAATCACTAAGTCAGAAATAATACTGATAAGACTTATCCAGAGAGAATCGTTTTCAGGGCATGAAGATAAGAAACTACAAGGCTTTAAATTGCTAGTAGACTCTTCAGGGATTTTGAGAATAAAAACTAAAATTTGCAGAAAAGAAGATTTTGCTAATTTTAGAATGCCCATTTTATTGCCCTCAGATCACTTTTTGGTTTCTTTGCTCATCAGGTGGAACCATGAAACCCACGGGCACGCCGGTCTACAAACTCTCCTCGGTATTCTGAGAGAAAACTATTGGATACTAAGATCCAGGAAAACCGTCAAGAAGATCATCAATCAATGCATTCGCTGTAAACGATTCACCGCGACACCAGCTACCGTCGAGTCAACATCATTACCAGAAGACAGAGTACGAGATGCTGCAGTTTTCGAAATAGTAGGAGTTGATCTAACTGGACATCTTATCTTAAAGAATAAGAAGAAAGCATGGATTGTCATCTTCACATGTGCAGTGTATAGAGGAGTTCATCTGGAACTTGTGACATCTTTGTCTATGGAAGCCTTCCTCCAAGCTTTCCGCCGATTTATTGCTCGAAGAGGCCGACCATTGATTGTGTATTCGGATAATGGGACTAATTTCAAAGGTATAGCTAATGCTTTAAAGAAGATTGATTTTTCGAGATTAGAATGTGATCCCACATTGAAAAACATCACCTGGAAATTCATACCGCCTGGTGCTCCTTGGTGGGGTGGATGGTGGGAGCGTTTGATTGGAATGATGAAACAATTGCTCTTTAGGATTCTCGGTCAAACCTCCTTGGGATATGAAGAACTTTCCACGGTAATGTGTGACGTCGAAAGCTTGATGAACACACGCCCACTGACCTACCTAACTGAAGAAAGTGAGGATCTCGCTCCATTGACACCTTCGTTGTTCTTACATGAGGTCAGAGAGGTTGGCGTTCCAGACCTGGACTTGATTGATAACCAGACCCTCTCCCGCAAATATCAATATATCAAACGTGTACGAGAAGATCTTAGAGAACGATTTCGTATCGAATATTTTGGATTCCTGAGACAAGAAACGAGACGCCTGAAGACTACCATACCACTCAAGGTGGGAGACATGGTACTCATTGGACAAGAGAGTTTAAAGAGACTACACTGGCCGTTAGCCAGAATAATCCAACTCTATCCAGGAAAAGACGGACTTGTGAGGGTTGCGAAAGTGAAAACTTCATCAGGTGATAAAATACGACCTATTCAAAAACTCTACAATTTAGAGATAACGCCCGAGATAAGATGTCGTGACCCTCTAACGGAGCGATCTCCCACACAAGAAGTTCGATTGACAACTGAAGAGGACCCTTTGACTTCACAACAAGAGCAACATCACATTGATACCCCGAATGTTGTGTCAAGTTACGGACGGCCCATCAAGAGACCCAACCGATTGGATCTACTGAACTTCTCTTTCCCATGTTTGAGTCGTCGAGACGCCAACTCAAAGGTGGGAGAAATGTTGGAAAAGAAGACGTCCGAAGCAGCCAATGGGAGGCCGGCGGAGGCAGCTACGGGGATGCAGCGGCAAAAATGAGGAAACAATACAGGAAGAACTTGTAAACAACTTTTTCGAACGCTAGAATTTGCCCTGATCTCCGATTCTTTTAGTGTAAATGTTTAAATAATACTTTACTTATTTTCTTAAATTGTAATAAATATAATTTTCCCTCCTGTTTTCGTCGTATATTTTAAAAGTGTTATAAACAACGACGCCTTAACTTTGAACCTTCAACCCCGCCGACCAAGAATAGAGGTGAGTGACTACCTCTATAGAATTTAGATCGTCGTCACAACACAGAGTGGCGGTGAAATCGCAATAATATGTTTATAATAAGGAATGAGTCATATATTTTCTATTACTTTTGCATATATTTATATATAAAGCCTGCACCACGCTGGCGAAGGCCAGCAGCTCGAAACGCGTCAAGAAAATGGGTAGGCCAAATTTCAGGGAACAGGCTAAATCAATGTTTAGTTCATTTCTGTTCCACTAGATGGCGCTCTGCCATCTTAAATGTTCACGTGAGCGTGGTCAGGATATGCATTTTTTTATTTTAACATTTATTTATATATATAGATGGGAATTTTACCGGGAGGATATTGATCTGAATTGATCTCCCGTCAAAATAGACGTCAAAACCAGACGCCATCTATTGACCGTCACCGCAAACTAGCGGTCTCGGGTCGGTGACAAAGCCACAACACCAGCTTTGGCAAACTGAAAAGCTAGACTGACGAGGGCCATTAGCCCGAAACCATGGTCTCTCGGTGAACGCTTTTATGATGCACTTCAAAAAGACTCTAACGCGTCTAAAATAATTTCGAATTTTCATATATATGTATGTTTTGAAAATAGATTTGAATATATGTATGTGTGAATGTGTGCGCGCGGGGGCCTGTATGTAATAATATGTTCGCGTTTTTTGGTCAAAAATAGTATCTTGAGAACGAATTCCGAAAACAGGTATTCAACCTGTCGACTTGAGATGTTGACGGGCTACTACGATGTCTTGATTGAAGCAGTGGATTGATGGTCCTCCAAGAGAATCGTGGAGCGGGACCAGTCTTATTGTCTCAGCAGATGTCGGCACCAGTGTCTTGTCCAACTTCCCATTAACGACCGTCATTCAACAGATCTTCCTTCTTGTCAGGTTCAGTTTGGACGCGCCTATCCCCTATGTGCGCGATCATTCGGAATTTTATTTTAATTCCTCCTCCTTCAATGCCTTCCTCTACTGAGGGTGGGCCACATCGTCTCTCCATACTTCCTTCTTCAGTGCCTTCCTCTACTGAGGGTAGGCCACATGGTCTCTCAATATCTCCCTCCTTCAGTGCCTTCCTCTACTGAGGGTGGGCAACATGGTCTCTTATATCTCCCTCTTTCAATGTCTCCATCTACTGAGGGTGGGCTACATGGTCTCTCCATACTTCCTCCGCCATCCTCTTCATCTCCTCGTAGGTGTGTCGTCCAGTCTAATGTTTTATATCGTCTGCGTATCCCTATTGTCTCCTTCCCCTCGATCTCATTCCCTGGAGCTTTCCCTCCAACACTGTCAGCAATGTCTCCCCTGCTGATCCATTCCTCACATGTTCAGAAAATGTCAGTTTTCGTTGATATCTTACCTAATTGGGTGTCAAGTTGGTATACAATTCGTATAATATAACTTCTATGATATGATAATTCTAATTGTGAATGAAGGAAATCCTAACAGACTCAACTATGATAAGAGATCTATTATCATCCTAATCATCATCCGCCAAAGTTCAGCTCTCAACACCTTAACATCCTTCCAAAAATCAAGATATTCTAAATCATGATAATTGTAACATTTAATAAATTCTACAAATAACTTCAATTGATAGAACAATAATTATTTATATAAACGCTACCTTTTTTCAAATCATATTTGAACGTTATCTACAAATAATTATATTAAGAAAATAGTGCCATTAACCTTAATTTCTCTCTTAAATGACATTATGTACCCCATTCAAAAAACATCTTATTCTACAAAATAATTCTATATATATATGCTCAAACAATTATAATTTTCAAAATCATCTATAAAATTGAATATAGATTTTTATACATATCTAGGTAAATTTGTATATAAATATGTAAATAATTTCATAGAAGTAAAAAAAGAAGCACACAAATCTGCACCTCCACCATTGTCACAAGAACTTACAGACGATCTAGAATTCAATCAGAAGAAGATCAATCTAGTCGTCTGCCAAACAGTGGCTGCACGCCATGTTGCGAGGGATCGTCTGCATCCAAATTGGGGAGACTCACTCCTCCTCATTAAAGGACGCCAAGTTGGCCTACTTCAGTTGTTGATTCCAATTGCTATACTTTGATTACTTTTCTTGTTTACTTGATTAGTTTGCACTTTTTTATTTAGGAGATTGTTTTACTTTATATAAATAATAAATATTTTATTGTTTCAATATATGTGTGTGTGATGTATTAGGGCGCCATCTGTTACACGAAATTTCAACTATTTTTGACGCCTATGATTCTTTTTAAATAAATCAATTTTCTACTTCCCTTTTACTGTAATGATTCTATATATATACACGTACATTGCAGTAAGGGCAAAGGCAACTTATATAAATTATAATACAATATAATATAATGCGGCTTGTTATTGTAAAACGACATTTTAAAATTATCCCGCATATGTTTCTTTTCAACGAAAAATCCAAATTTATTTTGAGGAGAAATAATGATTATTTCTATCCTTAGGGATGAGGTATGAAAGGATGAATTGTGAAGAGTAATGATAAACGGAAAAATAAAAGTGTCCAGGAATGGGAATCCCTTTCTCCTTAAAATAAATTTGGATTTTTCGTTGAAAAGAAACACATGCGGTATAATTTTAAAATGTCGTTTTATATAAATTATCATTGCAGTAAGGGAAGTAGAAAATTCATTTATTTAAAAAAGAATCATACGCGTTAAGAATAGTTCAAATTTTATTGTTTATATGTTTTTATATCAGCCTCTAAATACAGGTTGTGGTGCCGTGGTAATCATAGTGGGCAGATTTGAATGTATTTTGCTGTAATTGCGCTACATATCTATTCGATTATCAAATACAGTATGTAAATTCGGCTTTTGTACTTACAAGATGCCAAAGCCCCTTTTGATTTCTTGTATGCATTTTTTTTTGGGGTTTGGATATTCACAATAATCGGGGGTCATTGAAGCAATTTATTTACCTCAGAAAGAAGTGTCCAATGAGGAATTTAATCCTGTGGGTTTGGGCTTGATAAAAATCGATAGTTTATATATTCCTGTATTAACCCTTCATATAAATCTTCAATTGAGGATTCAACTAAGTAAACTTTTGAATTAACATATGGCAAAAATATTGATAATAGATGAAAGTTTTTCTGGAAAGAAATTTAGTTTCAAAAAGAAAGGCCAACTTAAGGTACCGTAAAAATAGACTAAACAACTATACACTATCTATTGGCCATCTCCGAAATCTAGAAGATTCAAGTCTTTCATTAAACCACAGCACCAACCTTGGTGAATTCAGAACAATCACATGAAAACTATAGTTTCGGGCTATGGACCGTCTGTACAGGGGCGGCTTCGATTCCATAACATCCTACAAGAGGGGGTTAAGAAATCGGTTGAATTTACCTAACAGGTGTTTGAGCTGGTGAAGTGGGCAAGGGCCGATTTCAGGCTAAAATATAGCATAAAGTTGCTGAAGAATTACATTCATGTAATTGTTACATGGAGCCTAGGGCCAAAATTAAATTTTTCTGGTCAGTAGATAAAATCCCAACATATATAGAAACTTTAAAAGAATTAACTCCCGAACATCCAGCTGACTCCACATTTGATACTCAGGCTGAGGATTTTACTGGTTTAATTCAAACAGCAATGTTACGCTCGGGGACGCGGATGGAGGCAAAAACAAAAAATATAAAATCTAAACCATGGTTCGACAAAGACTGTTATTTGGCTAAAAAGGAAATGAAACAAAATCTCAAATTATACGTAAAACATAATATCTCGGCCGATAAAATTGCATACTTGTCGAGTAAGAAGAAATATTCAGCTATCCTAAAGCTCAAAAAAAGGGAAAAACAAAATTCAAGTTATCCTCAGTAATGTAAAAGATCCTTCCCAATTTTGGAAGACTATTAATTCACTTAAATATAGGAATAACCTACAAGGTGAAATTTCTACTGCAGACTGGCAGGTCTTCTATCGGGAGTTACTTTGTTCAAATCTAACAAAAGTTGTACAGTTACCACTTGAGATATTGGACATTGACCCCGAATTAGATTGCGAAATATCTCTAACTGAGGTCACCACGGAAATTTCCAAATTGGGTAAAAATAAGGCTACAGGACTTGATGAAATTCCTAACGAAGCGATTAAATATTTATTAGAAGAACATACAATTTATCTCAGGAACTTATTTAATAAAATCTTAGGGACATCCCAAGTTCCTCAACAATGGACAAAAACGATAATCCACCCAATATTTAAAAATGGAGATCCGGACAACCCGTCAAATTACAGAGGAATATCCCTGATTTCTAACCTATCGAAATTATTTACATCTATCTTGAAGACAAGATTGAATGATTGGATGGAGAGAAAGTCAATTTTGGCAGAAAATCAGGCTGGTTTTAGAAAAGGCTACTCTTGTCAGGACCACATTTTCACGCTCGTATCATTAATTCAAATGACCCTTAGCCGTAGAAGGGGAAAGTTATATGCCTTCTTCATTGACCTAAGGAAGGCCTTTGATACTGTGCCGCACCATCTACTTTGGAAAAAATTAGCATTAAATGGTCTGAGCTGTCGATTTATTAAACTAATTAAGAACTATTATACCCAAATGACGGCAACAGTCAGATGGCGGGGTTCCTTCACGGAGGCTATCAAAATACAAGCGGGAGTATTGCAGGGGGAGCCGTTGTCACCTTATTTATTCATTCTCTTCCTAAACGATCTGGTACCCCTGTTCGATGAATCAGAATTGCCAGGCATAAATCTTGAGAATTATGGAACTATACACCTTTTACTGTATGCAGACGACATAATGATCTTAGGAGAATCGAAAATAAATTTGCAATTGAAGATTAACTTACTTAAAAAGTACTTAGAAGAGAACTGCCTAACGTTAAACCAAATTAAATCTAAAATAATGGTGCTTAGAAACGGTGGAAGAACAGCTCGTTCCGAGACATGGTTTTGGGGTCAGCAACCCCTGACAATAGTAGCTAAGTATACATATCTGAGTTACCCTCTGACTACAAAAATCTCGACCCAATATGCTTCCCAATACTTTAGAAACAAAGCACTGAATGCAATTAATTCACTTTGGAGAATCCTTACAAAGGCGCGAATAAAGTCCTTTACCTCAGTGATGAAACTTCTTGACACTAATTGTTCTTCCTACTTTACTATATGCGGCACCAATGTGGGCAATTAACCAGCTGAAGACAGCCAATAATACCCAAGATGCATTTCTTCGTCGTCTCTTAGACTTACCAAACTTCACACCAGGATATGTCCTCAGAAGAGAATGTGGAAGAATATCAACTGAACTTAATGCTGTAAAACTCACATTAAAGTTTTGGGTCAGGATTTTAAAAATAGAGACGAGCAGATTACCACATGCTTGCTTAAACTATCTCTGGAAAGTCACCGCGAAAAAGGAAATAGAAAACAGTTTTACTCAAAATTTAATAAATATTCTAGACTCTAAGGGATATTCCTTTCTTAAGGGCTGCGAAGACTGCTTAGCCATACATAAAGAATTGCCAGGCATAATTAGAACTACCACAGACCAACTAATTCAAAACGATCAGATGAAAATCACTGATTCAACCCACTTTGCTCACTACAAATTTTTGAGTGAATCATTCATGACAGAGGAGTACCTACGATTAAATATCTCGCTTCCCAACAAAAGACTAGTTGCACAACATAGAGTTTTATGGCAATTTTTCAGGGAAGAAAGAAAAGACTTCTGGAAAGAAAATGGCCGGAACTGTTTACTTTGTAAGGATCTCATGGATGATAATTTGGTTCACTATTTCTTCCAATGTCCTCTCTTAACAGAAAAACGTACTGAAAATTTCCCAAGCCCTACCTCTGGTCAATTTAAATGCCATCGCATATGTCAACTTCTCTCTTCAGCTCTGAATGATGAATTACTGATCGTTAGATACTTTAAGTTCTGCACAGAAGCTGGGCGCATGAGAAAGAATGCAGGGCAAAGGATACTGGAGGATGAACTATCTGTAAATAGGTAACTGAATGTGAGACAAACCTTATTTTGTTGTAAATATTTCCTCTTCCCTCTCCTCTTGTTGACGGGTAAATACGGCGAATTCTGTATGGGGCGGAATGCCCTAAATAAAGCCTTTGTTGTTGTTGTTGAATTACATTCATGTACCTAGAGATACATCTCCTTCTTTAATTATGGATCAGAACGATGCATTATGTTCATCAGCCTAGTAGAACACTTTGGTGACAAAGAGAATAAACCACAACACCAGCTTCAACAAATTTAAAACAAAATCCGACCTGTATACTATGGTTTTGGGACTATGGCTCTCACCAGTGAGAGTACAAAGATGGCTTTAACTCTCTCTCTCTCTCTCTCTCTCTCTCTCTCTCTCTCTTCATAACATCCTACGAGAAGTGTAATGAAATCTTTTTAGTTTACTAAACAGGTATTTAAATTCGGGGGCAATAGCCCTAAACTATGATATACAGGTTGTATTGGATAGGTTGGCTTTCGTCTGAATATACTGAAACTGGTGATGTGACTCTTTTTTTTTATCATCACTAGTAATGTTTTACTAGGGTGATGAACGCAATGCATCATTCTGATGTATAATTAAAGGAAGAGATGTATCTCTAGGTACATGAATAACATCTTCCTTCTAGCCTGAAAATCGAACCATGTTACTTCACCAGCTTAAACACCTGTTTGGTAAATTTCGACCGATTTCATAACCCCTCTCGGAGGATGGTATGATATCGAAGCCGCCCCTGTACTGAGGGACATAGCTCGAAACCATAGTTACCATATGAGTGTTCTGAATTTAACAATATTGAGAGTGTTCTAAATTTAACAATATTGAGTGTGTTCTGAATTTAACAATATTGAGTGTTCTGAATTTAACAATATTGAGAGTGTTCTGAATTTAACAATATTGAGTGTTCTGAATTTAACAATATTGAGAGTGTTCTGAATTTAACAATATTGAGTGTTCTGAATTTAACAATATTGAGAGTGTTCTGAATTTAACAATATTGAGTGTTCTGAATTTAACAATATTGAGAGTGTTCTGAATTTAACAATATTGAGAGTGTTCTGAATTTAACAATATTGAGAGTGTTCTGAATTTAACAATATTGAGTGTTCTGAATTTAACAATATTGAAGTTTCTGAATTTAACAATATTGAGTGTTCTGAATTTAACAATATTGAGTGTTCTGAATTTAACAATATTGAGTGTTCTGAATTTAACAATATTGAGAGTGTTCTGAATTTAACAATATTGAGTGTTCTGAATTTAACAATATTGAGTGTTCTGAATTTAACAATATTGAGAGTTTTCTGAATTTACCAAGGATGGTACTGTGGTTTGATGAACGACTTGAATATTCTAGATTTCTACGCCGAGCGTATTATTCTGTTTGGTAAGGTTAGGTTATAGTTAGGTTAGTTCATGTTAGGTTTTTTTAATTGAACTATTTCGAAGACCTTGAGTAGTCCTAGCACGGAATGAACCAATCGGCGACGTGTTTTGGCGGCCGCAGAATTGATATCTCACCCAAAAACAATATTCTATGTTTTGGTTTGTAATACTTATTATTTTCAAGAATAATTGTTAAATCATTTAAGAGAATTTAGAGAGAGTACATTAGCAAACCATTTTATGATTAATGATAAAATAATTGTAATGCTAACAATACAAGCGCGCGCAATATATAATAAAAATATATTAATAAAGTCTTTTATAAATATCAGTAATGCAATACTTTTTCAGTATGGTGTAAATACCATGCCACAATGACCATCTGCAGGAGCAAAGAGGCCTCACCAGACCACTGTATTATTTTTGGTATTCCTTTTGTTATTAATATTTTATTAATAAATGTGCGCCAAATATAATTATTAGTTATATTTATTACATAACTTTTTACAGGGCCTCACATTGTTTACTTTTAACAACAAAGAACACAATAACATACCAAAAGATGATGATCCATTCACAGAGTATTTCTTAATACTTATTCATAGAAATGGATCATAATATGAAGGTTTAAACACATTATATAACAACCACCTCTTGGAATTATGCGGGTCTCAAGACAGGACCTATATTACAACCAAGATTATAAATTTAATCCATAAATTCAATCTCCATGTGTAACCTTTTATAATTAAACGATAGGATATATATATTAATTTTAAAAACAAACGAATACTATTGTTCTATTGAATATATATTTTTAGAAATGCAAAATATTGTATAAAATGCTAATTATGTTTATTAGTGTACGGATTATAAATACTTTAATTTATAGGAATATATTAGTGGGAAGAGAAAGAGGCAATTAAAATATTATAATTGCAGAATGTGTGTGCATCTAAGTCGGTAATTAAGAAAAACAATAATTATTTTATTTTAATTCAAATTATTTTATCTCTCAAATTAGAAAATGATAATAGTGAGTTAAACACGACAAAAAATGTTTTCTTTTAACTATTCAAATATAAATAAAAAAATTAAGTTTAAAAGGATTATAAAAATATAAATGAGTTAATTATTGTTTTAAAAAGAGATTTTATCAGGCATAAGTGGATATTTTTGTTGGCAGAAATAAAATTAATTGGACAGAATATGTGACTAGAAAAACAATGAATTTTAAATTAGTTTTAAAAGAGAAATTTAAGATAAAATAGGGCAATTGTATTTGGTGTTGCCCCGTGGCTAACATAAAAAGAGACATTGATGAATTCGTCTGGCTCCAGGGCCCAAAAAGGACGCCATTAAATGGCGGGAATATAAAATATTATTTTTCTTCTGCTATTGAATTCCACAAATATTCTACTATCTTTATTATTGATATATAGCATGATTTATAACTTTAAAAAATCTATTAAATTATATTGGGTGATCATAAATGCAAAATTCAATTTAAATAAGAATTTATTGCTCATAAAATTTTAAACGAAAATTGGATAATAGTTTCAATATAATTATTTTTAAACTTCTTTCCACATATATATCTAAAATACGTAATATATAATAAAATATTTTCATATATTTCATTAATTTATATTTTTCAAATTAAAAAGGCATATATTGGATCAAATGCCTTATTATGCCTTTTTAATATCCCTTTTTAATTAAATATTTGTTTATGGATTGCTCTATTTTCAAAACATTAATTTATATTTTGAAAATAGAGCAATCCATACTTAATTCATTAGATAATAAAAGGCATATATTGGATTTAAAAATATATTTATTTTGCCAATATTTCGGCTGGCTGAACGCCAACCTTTATCGAGGCATTACATTTTTGTATACACAAACTCAGCGCCGCATAGTGTTATAATATCACAGTTGAAATCAATTAAAATACAGAGTAGGTGGGAGAAATTTGTGAATGTAAAAAATAATTATTATCAAAAATTGCAATCAAAATGTAAAATATATTAAAATATTAACGGAAAAATATGGGTTCTATCTTTATATTTTAAAATGTTTTTAAAAAGTACATAAAAATAATGTAAAAATATATATATCTATTAAAACATTTGAAAATGAATTTAAAATGATTTAAACAATAAACTGTAAGAACTTTTTAAAAAGGTTTAACAAAAAATGTGGGTATTTAAAAATTCATTTCAAAATTGATGGAGATCGATTTAAATGTAAGTAAAAAATATTTTATAAAAAGGCATTGAAATGGAAATTAAAGCAATTTAGGAAGAATATATGAGAAAAAAAATAGATTAAAAAGTGGAAACTAAAAAAGTTTAAAGTATTTCATGTAATAAGTTATATATTTAATGTATCAATACTTTTGTGTATTAAAGCGATAAATGTAAAAATAATTAAACAAGTGGTATGTATTAATTACAGGTAATAACTAATGTGTGAAAAAAATAATTTAAGAAATCGCGGGTATTACAACAAAATTTAAAAATTCATTAAAGCAAAAAAAATAAATTAAATAAAGCAAAGTTATGTAATTTAAAGAAACGGCACCTCTCCCTTTAAAAAAGTATAAAATAAGTCAATTTAAAAATAAAAATTGACTAATTGAAATTAAAAGACAAAGAAAGCATTAATAGGAAAATTGATTTACCAGACATCTACACACCATTTAGATCTTCTTAATTTTTTTTTGTCTAATTATTTTAATTTCAATTAGTCAATTTTTATTTTTAAATTGACTTATTTTATACTTTTTTAAAGGGAGAGGTGCCGTTTCTTTAAATTACATAACTTTGCTTTATTTAATTTATTTTTTTTGCTTTAATGAATTTTTAAATTTTGTTGTAATACCCGCGATTTCTTAAATTATTTTTTTCACACATTAGTTATTACCTGTAATTAATACATACCACTTGTTTAATTATTTTTACATTTATCGCTTTAATACACAAAAGTATTGATACATTAAATATATAACTTATTACATGAAATACTTTAAACTTTTTTAGTTTCCACTTTTTAATCTATTTTTTTTTTTTTCTCATATATTCTTCCTAAATTGCTTTAATTTCCATTTCAATGCCTTTTTATAAAATATTTTTTACTTACATTTAAATCGATCTCCATCAATTTTGAAATGAATTTTTAAATACCCACATTTTTTGTTAAACCTTTTTAAAAAGTTCTTACAGTTTATTGTTTAAATCATTTTAAATTCATTTTCAAATGTTTTAATAGATATATATATTTTTACATTATTTTTATGTACTTTTTAAAAACATTTTAAAATATAAAGATAGAACCCATATTTTTCCGTTAATATTTTAATATATTTTACATTTTGATTGCAATTTTTGATAATAATTATTTTTTACATTCACAAATTTCTCCCACCTACTCTGTATTTTAATTGATTTCAACTGTGATATTATAACACTATGCGGCGCTGAGTTTGTGTATACAAAAATGTAATGCCTCGATAAAGGTTGGCGTTCAGCCAGCCGAAATATTGGCAAAATAAATATATTTTTAAATCCAATATATGCCTTTTATTATCTAATTAATTTATATATTTATTTCATATAATTATATGATATTGTGACGAAGAAATAATTTATTAATTAAATTATTCAATGAATCTATTCAACAGATTATATAAATATATATTAATCTTTTATGTAAAATAATTATCAAAATATCTCTTTGCTTGCTTGCTCAAGATTCTCTAGCTGTAGATAGTTTGGTGGAGTTGTTAATAATTGTCGACTTGTCGCCGTGACGTCATCAATAAATACTTTTACATCTTAGGATATTTCAAGGCTTGATTTCTACGTTACAATATAATTATATAAAAATGCGTGTATAAACAATATAATAATATATAATTTAATAGTTTTACTTTTTTATCTTCAAGAAAAAGCGCAATATAAATATTCTCCATAACACCATTTTGTTTTTAACATGACAATGTGTTGTCAATAGAGTTTTCTAAAATATTCTGGGACAGAGGAAGACATAAAAAGTTTTCTAATACCTCCCAAGATGATAAGACATTTTTTTTATATACGAAATGTCATAAAAGCTCTAACTTTCGATTTTTGGGGAAATGTTTAATTATTTTTTAACGTAAAAAATATTTTGTAATAAAACAAGAGATCAAATTGTGTGATAGAGAAGTATAAACTTAGAAAATGTTTTAAATAAAATGAAAATAATAATTACCTTTTTCATATTTGAACAAAATATTTTTTTTTTATTACTCTCTATAATAAAAGGTCATGCACAAATAATTATTATAACATAAAAAATTTAAATTTTGAAAAGTTTAAATGGTTCAAATTCAAATAAATAATACAAAAGCATTTATAAAGAGTATTTATTTTATAAGGAAAAATTGTAAGGGTAATCTGAGAAAAATATTTTTTACCAAAAGAAAATTCATTATCAGGCTAAATTAAAAGATCACAAAAATACCTTTTGAAACGAAATTAATGAGTTCATCAAACGAACAAAAAATAAAAGCTCTTTTAGATAGAAATTTTAAAAATATGTTGTATATTCTATGAACATTATATATAAAAATAATGTGAATATTTGAAATTATTTCCTTATTATTGTTGAAAATATTTTTCTTAAAAAGTTAAGTGTTTTCTTTTTTAGAAAGCTTTAAAAGTAGTAAGATTGTTCGTATATATTTCGTTGGAACTGAAGCAGGTGATGCTCTGAGTTTTGATATTTTATAATGATGATAAGTATTTTAGGGGATATCAACATTTTCTATTAATACTTTATCAGGATTAATTAAAGCTATGTTCAGCTTTCCACAAATTTTTTTTGATTTTGGTGAGGATAATTGTTATCATTATTTTGATATATAACTCCAGTTATTTTTTGTTTTGTGAAAATAGAGCAATCCATAAATAAATCTTTAAATAAAAAGGCATATATTGGATCAAAATATCATTTATTTTGCCAATATTTCAGTTGGCTGAACGCCAACCTTTATCTAGATATTATAACATTTTAAAGTTTGTCAACAACGAATGTGGCGCTGAGTTTGTAGTTGACACACTTTAAAATGTTATAACACCTTGATAAAGGTTGGCGTTCAGCCAACTGAAATATTGGTAAAATAAATGATATTTTGATCCAATATATGCCTTTTTAATTAAAGATTCCAGTTATGTCTATGGCTATTTGTTTAACAAGAAGAGATAATGGTTTATTATTGAATAGCAGTGATTTATGTTGTTTTACATGTTCTTCAAGTATCCTTACTGTCTCTCTAATAATGCCTGTGAAACAGAAATATCAGGAAAATTTGTAAATAAGATTTTTGATTACGTATTGAAGATGAAAATGGTTTGTTTCTGGAAGGAAGTAGAATCTATCTTAGGATGGAAAAACTTGTTGTTGTTGTTGTAGCGTCCAATGTAGATCCTCAGATGTCTCCATACATCTCTATCACAGCAGCAGTAATATCCACTATTTTGGGTGTGTAAAGCTGCTGTTCTGGGTTCATGTAAATTTTCTGCAATACTGCGGCCATTGCTGTGCATGAGAATATGTGAGTAGGTGTTAGTTCCACACCAGGACAGTTGTTACATATCCTGTAGGTTCTTGTGCCATCTGGATGTATTGTCATTCCTTTGTAGTGTTTTGTTCTAAGTCTTGTTATAGTTTTTGTCATTCTTTTCTCAGAGTTTATTTCGCATATTTGATCTTTTCTTATTGTGTTAATACGTTATGGCTCTGAAGGATCATACCTCTTCTTTCTATTCAATTTCAGCGAAGGAAAATTAACATAAGTTCTGCTTCTTATATTGGAAATTAAAAAAATTGATGAGAACCCTCTCATTGCAAAGAAGAACACACTTCGTCGTATGGAAGAACTCATCAATAATGTAGAGATTTATTCATTTATAAATATTCTGTCTATTTATATTCATATCTTGTATATCATAGACAAGATGCATCACTAGCGTGTTTTAAATATGAATGACTCTCTAGTCACTTACTGTTAAGCAAAGAACTACCATAAAAACGAAATATTTCTTGGTAAAAAATAATTTATCAGAAAAATGTTCATTTAAGTTTCGAAAAAGATATTTTTGACCTTGTATTCAAGATTTAAAAATAAAATATACTCTCTCTCTTTTTAAGAGGGAGAAGGCTTAATGTTTAAAATATAGCCTTGGAATTCTATCGAGTTGTGTGTGATGCTATTGTATTGTGTACATTTTCCACACAAGAATTTTCAAATTTACCACAAAACCTTGCCACATATTATAAACAGCTGTCCAGCATTCCTAAGACATAGGATACAAACAGCTATCCTGCTTGGACTAACCCACCTCAATCCTACTTCTATGGCCAGACTTCCAGACTCAACCTCAGCATGGAACTTCCTGGTCAACTGGTTCAACTCAGCAATCAAAACAGGACGTGAGTAAAAAGCGCTCAACACTAGTTCATACTAGTGAGCTGGACTTCCCGGGTAGTTGGCGTTCTGCGCTCCCTGAGTTATAAATATCTCTCTCTTATATATTCATTTTATTCATTATATTGACACGTTTCTGAATTTTGTAATTAATTTTGTAATTGGTTTTTCATTGATTTTTAATGTGTGATCAATAACTCTTATCATCATTGGAAAAAAAGAACAAATAATAAACAGAAGAACAACAACATGGTAAAATTTGCCTCTTTATTTAAAACAAACAAACAAATTAGATAAAGATTTAAAATAACATATTTTTAAAAAGTTAAAGCAAAAATTAAACGTTACATAAAATATTTGGCGCAGCTACGAAAGGATTAAAATATAAATCAAAAAAGGCTTCGACGAAAGAAAAAGTAAGTACAATGGCAGTAAATGTAAACAAATTAGAGAAATTTAGCGGTGATAAAGGTTCAATTCGGCCTGAATCATGGCTTAAACTATATGAATTGGAAACTAATAAACTAGATGAAGTTGATAGAATCAATAACTTAATTTATTATTTATCAAAAGATGCTTTAGAATGGTTTGCTGATGAAATATTGAGCAACGCATCCATTAAAAAATGGGATACTGTTAAACTCAAATTAATTCAGCGCTTTGGTTATAAAGTTGAAAGCCCTATAGTTGCAGCATCAAAAAGAAGACTTAAAAAAGAAGAAACCGTGGAAGATTATTTTAGAGATAAAATTAGATTATTAAATCAAACAAGCCTCAATAATGTCGAAAAGCTAAAAATGTTAACGGATGGATTGCCATTAGATTGGAAAAATTATCTCGTAACAGCCCAGCCTAAAGATCCATCACATTGGATGCAGATTGCCATGGAGATTGAACAAAACAATAATCAAATAAGGAAACAACAGAGAAGTAAAACCAAGGTTTTTGATATAACTACACCTACAATCTCAAAAAATTGCCCATATTGGTGTCCTATTTGTAAGAAAAAAGGATTGTATTTTAAACATTGGATAAGTGATTGCAAAGATTATGATCCTAATTATAAAGACAAGCTTAAACACCAAGCAACTAATATCACCACAGATGTTAAACAAACCATAGCTGATTCACTTTGCATAGCAAATACCAATTTTCCTTATAGATTTGTTAATGTTGAGGTTTTACTTAATAATATTACAGTTTCATCTTTTATTGATACCGGGTCAACTATTTCATTAATGAGCTGTTCGCTTTTAAAACAACATAAGTTAAAATTGAATGTAAACGATAGAATCAAAAATAAACAAGTAGATAGTTTTGCATACACTTTAGGATCAGTAGAAGTATTTTTGAAAATCCATTCTAAACTTGTCAGGTGTAAGCTTCATGTAGAGAAAAACTTTAGCTATCCATTGCTTATTGGACTTGATGTAGCAGGAAAAATTGGATTAATAATTGACACAAAAGACAAAGCGGTGTATGTTAAAGGAAATGAATGTTTTTATATATCTCCTGAAACGCATCTTCCATCTGTTCAGCAAAAAGAGCTTAATCAATTACTTAAAGAAAATCAAGCATTGTTCAGCCAGCATGAAACTGACATCGGAAGGATTGCTGTTCAACACAAGATCCATACAATTGAACATCCACCCATCAGTTGTAGACCATATAGAAGACCACTTGCCGAATATGATGAAATAAAAAGACAAGTTGAAGAATTGAGTAAAAAGGGACTAATAAGAGAATCTCAGTCACCTTGGGCCTTCCCCGTAGTGTTGGTCTCTAAAAAGGATGGTTCACAAAGGATGTGCATAGATTATCGAAAACTGAATGCAATTACAATTGATGACAAGCAGCCTCTTCCATACATCCAAGATATGTTTGATCGCTTACATAATGCGAAATACTTCACAACACTTGACATAGCATGGGGCTATTGGCATGTTGAAATACATCCAGACTCTGTTGAGAAACTGCTTTCATTACAAATGACGGGCATTATGAATTTTTGGTTATGCCATTTGGCTTGAAAAATGCTTCAAGTACTTTTCAGCGAATAATTCAGCATATTATTGGAAATCTTCTTTGGAACGGTGTTTGTAATTATCAAGATGATATTCTAATTTACAGCAGTACTTTTAAAGATCATATTGAACTCATGAAGAAAATATTTGACAAGCTTAAAGAAAACAATATCAAACTCAAGTTGAAGAAATGCTCCTTTGCAAAACAAGAAATAAGATATTTAGGTCATATCATAGGACATAACAAGATTAAACCTGACCCTGAAAAAACAAAGGCAATAAATGAGTTCCCTCAACCTAAAACAGTGAAGCAAGTAAGGCAGTTTTTGGGTTTAGCAGGTTACTACAGGAAATTTATTCCTAAATTTAGTGAAATTGCAGATCCTTTAACAAGCCTCACAAGAAAAAATAAGTTATTCAAATGGACTACTGAAGTTAACAAATCATTTCAGGAACTAAAGTCTCATTTATCCACAGATCCAGTTCTTTCTACATATGATCCTTCATTACCATGTAAGCTTTATACAGATGCATCTAAACTGGGAATTGGTGCTATTTTAGCTCAAATTGGAAATGATAATCAAGAACATGTAATTTCCTATTATTCAGGGAAACTTCTACCACATCAACAGAACTATTCTGCATTTGAGTTGGAATGCTTTGCTGTAGTTCAATCAGTTGAATACTTTGAAGTTTGTCTTGAGAACAATACATTTGAAGTCATTACAGATCATTCGGCTTTGGAATGGCTCTTCAACGTAAAGAAACCAAAGGCAAAATATCTCCGATGGATAATTGAATTATCAACCAAGTCAATGAAATAGTTCACAGATCAGGATCAAATCAAACGCATGTTGATGTATTGTCAAGATCACCAGTGTCATTTCATATATCAATCCCCACTCTTCGACTACACCAACAAAAAGCGGATCTCAACTTTGTAAAGAACTCTTATATTCATCGAGATCTTATTATGGTGAAACATAATGGAGTTCTAAAAACAGTTGTTCCAGAATCATTCCAAGAAGAAATTCTCAAAGAATACCACGATAATCATTCTCACCCTCAATTAACAAGACAGTAAGATTGATAACACCATTTTATTGGTGGCCGAATGCTATCAGATGCATCAAAGACTATGTTCGCTCATGTAAAATATGTCAAATAACTAAATGCAGTCATAAACCATTTATTGGAGAATATAGAATGAAAAAACCCTGTACAATTTATAAACGAATACAATAAAGCATCAAGGGCTGCGTATCTTTATTGAATATGTTGCACCAAACTCTGATCTGAAACCACTGGAATTAATATCAATGGATACTATTGTGCTAAGCTCTGCAGCAAATGAAACCAATCACAAATACATTCAAGTAATAATTGACCACCTAACAAGATTTGTTTGGGCTTTCCCTACTGTCACCAACACTTCTCAAGCAGTAATTCAATGTTTAGACAAAATCAACAAAACTGTTCCCCAAATCAAATGTATTTTAACCGACAACGGAAAGAATTTTACATCAAAAGAATTTAACAAGTTTTTGAATGAGCATCAAGTTCAACACACCTATTCGACGCCATATCATCCGCAGAGTAATGGACTGTGTGAAAAGAAGAATGACACTATACTCACCAAATTAAGAACAAACCTTCAAGAGAATCCAAGACTAAAATGGTCATCATTACTTGCCAAAATTGTGAAAGATTATAATAGCACACCCCATGATGTCACTGGGTTTTCTCCAAATTTCCTACTTTTTGGTGATTGTGCAATACCAGAATTTTCTGAATCACCACATTTCACCATAGAAAATGCAAGGAAGAAAGCAATAGAAAATAGCGCAAAGCACAGAGAAAAGTGGAAAGCACGACACGATGCAAAACATCCGCAGTCGTCATTCAAAGTTGGTGATCTGGTCCTTCGTAAAATAGCTAGTAATGATCCAAGTATGGTCAAAACATCCCCAAAGTATGAGGGTCCTTTCCAAATAACAAGAATAATATCTAGTGTTACGTGTGAATTATTGAAACACGATTCCTCCTTGGTTAAAGTTCATGTGTCACAATTGAAACCATTTATTTTGCGAAAATAAATCCTTCAAGCCAAGGGATATGACACGTTTCTGAATTTTGTAATTAATTTTGTAATGGGTTTTTCATTGATTTTTAATGTGTGATCAATAACTCTTATCATCATTGGAAAAAAAGAACAAATAATAAACAGAAGAACAACAACATGGTAAAATTTGCCTCTTTATTTAAAACAAACAAACAAATTAGATAAAGATTTAAAATAACATATTTTTAAAAAGTTAAAGCAAAAATTAAACGTTACAATATTTTTAGCGAAATATCGATAAAATACAAGGTTGTCCCAAAAGTTCATAGACACTTGCAAAAAATTGAAATACCAATATTATTAGCCGTTATGTATAATGTAGCAAAATATATTCTTTTAGATTTTAATAACGGATTATCAATTATCTTCCCTCATTCCTTATCTTTTGTTTATCATTCATAGTTTGTTCTTGCCTGAAATAAATTTCTGTGTAATTCGAAGTTTGTCTTTCCTAATTTTTCACATGGCAATAATAACTTTGTATTATGTATAAAGTAATTGTATTATTGTGTATTCGCCAAATAATAATATTATTCGGTCAAGTAGTAAGATAAACAACATTTTACGAAAAACACGAACTTTTGGGACAACTTTATAAATAAATAAAAACTTTCTAACTGATGACTTCTTTTTTTAACGGGTTAATGCAGCTCGGTGTGACCACACATTTAGACAACTTTTACTTTTATCAAAAAATCATCAGTGAATATTTTAATTGAGAATATAAGTTAATTCCACAGAAATGTATAAAATGACGTAGAGATTTATGTTTAAAACATGTTTATAATACATTTTAACTTTCATTTGTTTATAAAATTCTTTTCCAAGTTGAAAGAAAACTGACAAATTTCATTCATTATAATTTTTCGTTATGAAGAATTTAAGTTATAAGGAATTAATTATACAGATGCATTACTGCATTATCAACATTATTCAATTTGAGAACAATTTTGTGTATATAACTTTTCAACAAATCCAAACAATTGCTGTTTAATCTAGTTGAAAAAGAAATTCCAAATTATATATATACAGTTAAACCTGTCTATAGCGCCCCCTCTTGGGACTCACCAAAATAGGGTGCTATAGACAGGTCACTTTTAATGTAAATCATATCGTACTACGTATTTAATATCGGGCGCTATAGAAAGGGAGGCGCTATTTAGAGAGGGCGCTATAGACAGGTTTTAAAATATTAACAGGTTTTAAATTAAATTTGTAAAAATATTATACTATTTGCATACAGTGAATATCTTAATTTTGCTTATACAATAAACTAAAATTATATCTAATTTTCATGTAAATATTCATGTATATATAATGGCTCAAAATATTTTGAAAAATTGGTAGTATTTCTGTGCTATCCATGCCGGTGGAAGAACTGCAAAGTTCGAAAGCTTGCACAAATATAATAAAAGATACTCCTTCGTAAAAACTTTTGATTCGTTATACACTTACAGGTTTAACTGTATATATAAACATAAAGAATTCCTTTATAATTTTATTCAAAAAAGGAAAGCAAATCTTAATTAGAATATAAGGCCGTCATTACAAGTCCAAGTACATCAAACAGTTTTTGTATACACAACACTTAATAACCATAATATTTACTTATTTAAACTAGGAAATGGCTTACCTATATATTTTTCTCAATATTAGCCTCTGATTAGTATATCAAATCTTTGTTGATATATAATGATAAAGAGGTGAATTCCATTGATATAAATCAAGATCGTCGTTTTTCTTTGTTTGTTATTTTACTTTCTTATAAGAAAAACGTGATGGTGGCCATGATAATCTTTGTAAAGAGATCGGTTGAATCTGCTTGTAAAGTGTAAGTGTACCACATATCTACATACGTGAAAAAAAATTGGGTTAGCCAAATATCACGGAGCAAGTTAAATAAACGTTTAACTTATTTTTGCTCCACTAGATGGCGCTCTGCCATCTAGAAATGCTTATATGAGCCTTTATGTTGTCGATGGAACCATTTAGGCTTTTCTTTTGATTAAGAAGGAATTTCTACAATATAATAGTGAACTGATGTCAAGGCTGAGCTCATCACTGTTAAACCTTCTTGACTATTTCGTCAATTTAATCTACCAGATCTCAGCTTCAAATTGAAGAAATTCGTCTCCTTTATTAAAGAAATATTGTTAGAAAGTTCTATTTCAAATATATTGATAGATCAAATTTTGTTTAAAAGGATTTGGTCAAATAAACGATGATTTTAGTATGATTCAAACATGATTGTGTAAAAACATGATCATTATTAAACACCGTATCTTCTTTCTTTACTGTTTGCCTATTACTAGCTCTAAATATTTCCTTAAATAATATTTCTGTTATTTTCAAAAATGTATCTATTAATTGCTTGTTCCTCTAACTATGTACAATATGTGAAATTATCAAACCAATCTCTAATCTTTCTCTCCCTTCATTCTTCAGTATGGTCAGGATCTTATATGTCTTGAAAACCTCAATTTTCTTTTGAAAAGGTTATTTATAAGGTTATAATAGACATTCACCTATACATTCCGTTAATATCTCATCAACCTTCCTGTCCTATAGGACGAGAGTATCAAAGAGGAAGTTCCAATCAGCGCCCAGTTAGCTCCAACCCAGTTTCCTTCGTGGCTTTCAACCAGCGACATACACTGGCTGGGATATTTCTTAATTGTTATCATTTACTTAACTAAATGTTGAATGACAAATGCCTCCCTTTCGAAAAGAAAAGACTTGAATTTTATTTATCGTTAGACGAAAAAAGATAATTTTTAGAGTGTATAGCGTCATTAGAGTATGTTTAGATGAAATTAAGAAATACGGCACAAAACTCAATTTTTCTGATCAATCACGATTCGTAGCCATAGAATTTCATTGAAAAATATTTTTATTTGAAACTAAATTAACGCGATATATCGATAGACCGAACGACTTACTTTTTCAATCATAATTCCAGGGACAAAATCGCGTTGCCGAAGCGAATCAGGTGTTGTGTCCTTATAGAATCATATTTTTGAGATGCATGTAGTTTTGTAAAATCTCTATATTGCGCGCATTATAGATTCTTTTTCATCAATCAGGAAGGACTAACTTTCTATGAAAATAAAATTTTATGAATAAACGATTGATACGATATGAAAATAGAGTTTTTACATAAACATTAGAGATCTAAAAGGCGGTCTGGTGAATTAAATTGGTAAAACCGCTGGCAGGGTTCATCCTTTATGAGCTAAGTCTTCCCTATATATTTGCTCATCGCAGTAAGGATAGTATAAGTTTGTTCTATGTGTAAAATAAACATATTCGTGCTTCAATACTTTCATTTCTTATAAGATGGCACTTTAATGCCTTATAATTAAGAAACGTAGATTACTCCAAATCTATAACTACTGTTCAAGATCTGAATCTACAAAAAGATGTTACTAGCTGAACAACCAGCAGAGCTACTCTTGTTCCCCGTTTATTTATTCTTGAAAAAAAGAGCTATTCGGCTTTTCGGAAATACCACGCTTAATTTGTTTTAAATTTTAAGCATACATTTAAAATGAAAAATATCGTTAAATATATATGTATTTTTAAATAGAGCCGTCCATAAATAGATCTTTAATTAAAAAGGCATATATTGGATCAAAATATCATTTATTTTACCAATATTTCAGTTGGCTAAGCGCCAACCTTTATCAAGGTATTATAACATTTTAAAGTGTATCAAAAACAAACTCAGTGCCACATAACGTCAATAGAATTAACTTAAAAAGGTGTTGCCTATATTCAATGGGGAGAAAATAAATCATATATATTATGGATAAAAATAGACGCCATCTCTAGGTGGACGTTTCTCAGTTTGCCAAAGCTGGTGTTGTGGCTTTGTCACCAACCCAAGGTCGCTAGTTTGTAGCGACGGTCAATAGATGGCGTCTAGTTTTGACGTTTATTTTAACGACAGAAGTGCCCTTTAGATCAATTTCCTACCGGCAAACTTCCCATTTATATAATACTAGCCGAATGACCCGGGCAACGCCCGGGTTTTACCCGATTAAATGTTTTATTAAAATACTATTCTTTACAATTATAAATTGGCGTCGTGGATGTCACTCTTTTGAAACGTCCCGCTTCAATCTTTGTGTGTTTTTAAAATACAAAAATAAAAATGTAAATTTGCACAACGATATTTGAAAATTGTATTTTTTAGATTTTTTGTATGAATATATTTTAAATCTGATATATACACTGCGTGACATTGAAAATGGAACACCAAGAAATAGTGGCCAGAAAATTATGCAAATTTCTGGGTAGACGCGCCTAACCGAGTTATGCAAATGATGTAAAATGCGCAGCTCTCGTGCGCACACGGAGTAAGATATAAGGGAAGGAACTTGCAGAAAGGACAGTATTCGTGTCGAAAGATTTTGTCGAAACGTTGAGAAAATAAAAACTCCAACTGGCCGAAGTGTCTATTTTTTATATAAGTATTCGTGTCGTTATTTCTTTAAGGAAAATCATTGTAGAAATCTTTTTCTTGTGTCAAAAGACACGTGTAATAACAGAGAATGCCAGGTCATCGTAAACGGAGGCAGTTCAAGCAGACAGACGCTTTTACGAGGGGCATGGTGATCGGACTGAAAAGGGCAGGTTGGTCCATACGTCAAATCGCAGCTGATACACACCTGGGTGCGTCCACGGTGCACCGACTGTGGATAAGATGGTTGGAACAAGGAAATGTGGCAATTTATAGGAATGTCGGTGCAACCAGAGTGACGTCAGCACGTGTGGATCGGCGTATCCTTCGACAAGCAGTGGCGGCCCCACAAGCCACTTGTACCGCCATCCTGCAACATGTGCAAGACACCCTAGATCATTCCATCTCGACCAGAACCATTTCCCGTCGATTGGTTGCTAATGGCTTGCACTCATGCCGTCCGCTAAGAAGACTGCCATTGACCCCACCGAATAGGCGCCAACGTTTGGAATGGTGCCGGGCTAGATCGACGTGGATGACGGAATGGCACAGGGTCGTGTTCTCAGATGAGTCGCGTTTCTGCTTGTCCAGTGATAGTCGCCGTGTACGCGTGTGGCGTCGACGTGGAGAAAGGTCCAATCCGGCAGCAATTGTGGAACGCCCCACCGTGCGACAACGTGGAATCATGGTTTGGGGCGCAATCGCGTATGATTCCAGGTCACCTTTACTTCGTATTCAGGACACTATGACGGCCCAACGATACGTTGATGATGTGCTACGACTGGTGACACTCCCCTACCTTCAGGAGGTACCCAATGCCCTTTATCAGCAGGATAACGCCCGACCGCACACTGCTCGCATTAGCCAACAAGCTCTGCAAGATGTACAGATGCTTCTCTGGCCACCGTACTCTCCTGATCTCTCACCAATCGAGCACGTCTGGGACATCATTGGACGCCGTTTGCATGCCTTGCCACAGCCGCGTTCAGAAGACGAACTGTGGCAAATGGTTGAGAGGGAATGGAGAGCCATCCCTCAGGACGCCATCCGTACTCTGATTGACTCTCTACCTAGACGTGTTGCTGCGTGCATCGCCGTCCGCGGTGGTCCTACTTGCTACTAAGCCGACGCCGTTCTCGCTCTGTATTATGACTATCATTTTGAAATAAAGATCACTTATTGTTCGTCCCTGTCTCGCTCTGTCTGCCGAGTTTCATCACTTTCTGGCCACTATTTCTTGGTGTTCCATTTTCAATGTCACGCAGTGTACATAAAATGATATGATAATGATAGCAAGTGATTTCTTGTTCCTACCCTGTCATTACGTCACTCAAGGTCACCGTCGCGCCACGTGGTGGCGCAGCAAACGGTGACACCTGAATGGCGCTCTCCTATTGGCTCGCTTCGACACGCCACCAAAAGCAAACGGTGACAGAACGCATGACGCTGATAACTGTATATAGAATTTTTTTTTTGTATTTCACAAAGCTATTTAAACTATAATATAATGAGGCTATGTTTCATTGAGTTTGTTTATATAAAATAAATAGGTTGTTATGCCTTGACAAAGGTTGGTGTTCAGCCAACCGAAATATTGGAAAATGAATATTTTCATTCAATTCAATATATATATTTTTATTATATGAAATACCATTTGTATGTTAAAGAAGCAATTATCTATAGACAAGATAGCAAACACAGAGGCGTGTTTAGGCTCCTACGTTATATAAACACGCATATTACGTATATAACGTATATTAAACACAATTCAGAAATGTATATATACTGTATATATATATATATATATTTTTTTTGCTTATCCCTAGTACACGTGGTACAGGCCATGATAATCATGGTGGGTAGTTAGCGACTGCTTTTTACTGTAAGCGCATCACATGTCTATACATGTGAAAGCAGTTCGACTTTGCACTTACAATGTGCCAGAGCCCCGTTTGGTTACTTGCACTCGCTGGTGGGGTTGGACTTTTGCAAGAATCGGGGGGCCATTGGAGCATTTTTTTTTAACAGAAAAAAGTGTCCAATGCGGGTTCGAACCCGGGTCGTAGTGGTCGTAAACCAAACGGTTTAACCAGCCTTCCACCGACCTGTATATTATAAAGCGATAGAGCTCGCGGAAACTTATATAAATATTAATAATGATGTTGATGAGATAATTATCATTATGATATTATAAATTGATTAAAATCTCCTGTAAATTAATTAAATAATTAAAAAAGGTTTCCGGAAATGAGTTTCTTTTTATTTCAAATACCATCTCAAGTTTTCAGGCATCTCTGTCTTTACACAGGAGAACATTTACAATGAATTACACTGGTCTACACTGAAAAAGATGCTTTTGATAATGCATCAGTTTCTGACTTAATTTAAGGTGCTGATCACGAATATAATGTTAGTTTTTATGTATATCATCAATTTATAGAGATATAACATATACATATTTAGGCCACAATGTGGTACATTAGTCCATATAAGTGGTACGAAAAACACATTGAATGCAAATAAAAACTGAGAACGTCATACCAAAAGGTACTTTACTGTAGTATAAGAAAACAGAATCTATACAAAAATGTAAAATGATACAGTCAATCCTTCATGAATTATTTATCATAATCAATATCATCACGCGGGGGTTTATTCATTATATATGTTCTCATGTAAAAGGGCAGAGATGCCTGAAAACTTGAGATGGTATTTGAAATAGAAAGAAACTCATCTCTGGAAATCTTTTTTGATTGTTTAATTAACAATATTATAAACGAATCTGCAAATATCAGCCAAAACCTTAATAAGGTTATGAATGCTGTAGTTATAGACTTAATATAGACTTATCTATACAAAACTTAATAAAGCGGGGAAAGTCTTCTATTAACAAGTCGTAAAAAACATTGTTAAGAATCTAAATTGGTGAATGACAGATATGTATGCGAGAATTCTGTTTCAATTTGTTCTCTAATCTTGTACAAGTACAACACTACAAGTAAGTACAAGTAACAGCACAAGGAGGTTTGACATCTTATATATGCAAATTCAGACTGTTATGTACATGCGTAGTGCAAATTATAGCATAAATACACTCCGAGACAAAACTTAAGGAAGTTACATATTTTTATGTCGTCGGTTGTCTTTTTTTCTCTTTGAAGAAGAAGACAAAATCAATTTTGTCAAACATGATTCTCTCGTGTATCTTCAATAAAGATCACATTGTATCAAAAATCTTTCAGAGTTATTGTCTGAATCCCGATATACATGGAAAATGGTATAACCTCCTTGAGTTTTGTCCTCGAGTGTATATATCGATAGAAATCTAAATATACCTATCTACTGTGACCGATCAAAATTTGAATTATATTCTAGACTACATCTCTATGAGAATTATAATATGACCAATTTATATTTATTTGACCGACGACTTAATTATTCATCTCGTGGTTGAATCCACATAATTAATTTATTATATATAGGAATTCTCTCGAGAGGTTAGATAAATTTATAATATAGAATTTATGGAATATTATACGATAAGTCAAACCTAATTGAATTTATAATTAGTCTCTTTTTGGCTTGAATAATTTTCTCAATATTTTAAAGTCATAGAATATTATTTTAATGGAATAATATGCTATTGTCATTTACAAAAGTATTATATATGTTTGATCTTTAATTTTATCTGAATTTCTCGGTGTTTATACCAAGTGGATGTATCTTATTGATTTATTGTTAAATCTATCTACTTGAATATTTTCATAACAATTCATTTCTTTCCTTTGCTTCTTTAACATTTTACAGAGCTTTCAGAGAATTTTCCCTAATATATTGTTACGACTCTTCTCAGCCGTCGATGTTTGCGTGCAAGGTTTCTGAGAAGACAATGTGGGTTCGTTTTGGATACAGCTTAGTACTATGGATTTATTACCAGATATTTAAAAATAGATTAATAGCTATATACAGTAGATGATGAACTTGCCTTCAATGCTACCCCAGGTAGGTTCCTCCTCGTCCCTCATTTGCACCGTCCTCCTCTTGTTCATCCACACGGTCCCGGAGCCCACTTCCCGTAGCCAACTTGCCGCGTCTGTCGCCCCCGCCGTTATCCTTGCTGCAGGTCCCGTTGTCACCAGACAGAGTTCTCTCCCCAGACTGCCTGGTCTTCTCGGTGCACAAACCCCCAGCAGGCCGGCCGCTAACTCGGCTGTTTCCTTCACGACGACACCAGCTTGACTCCCTGTCTGCCGCCCCCTCCTCTGGAATTTGTCAATCATCACTTCCTTGAAGGGGCCCCTGCATACCTTCTTCTCTTGGCTTTCCCACTTCTTCTCTTCTACTTCTTTGCTGCATCGCTTCAATATTCTTTATGTTTTCAGCGCTTGTTATTTGCCGTTTTCAACAGGCTGAATATTTTTCACAATTTTTCAAAGGAGATATTAAATGCCATAGATGTACCATATCCATTGATGTACTGTGTAGAAATTGTGAGAGGCGCAGCTGTTTTGCTGAACTCCTGTTCAGTCACGCTTCAAATGTAATTTCCTGAAGAGAATACGAAAAGTTTCAAAGAAAATTTTCTTAAAGAGAATTGAGTAGATTTAATCTCAGAAGGTTAGTTCTCAAAAGTTGGGAGTTGGTTTCACTTATTTCCCTATTTTTGAATATCGTATTTATCTACTTATTGTATTCGCCTATAAATCGCCTGGTATAACGGCCACGCTTCTTTAAAGACCACACCTCTTTAACGAACATACTCTTTAATAACCACGCCTCTTTAGCGATCATACCTCTTTAACGAGCACAATCACTTTAATGACCGAGCCTCTTTAACAAACTCATCACTTTAATGAACAAGCCTTATTTAACGAACACATCTCTTTAACGACCACACCTCTAACGAACACATCTCTTTAACGGCCACGCCTCTAACGAACACATCTCTTTAACGACCATACCTCTAATGAACACATTTCTTTAACGACCACACCTCTAACGAACACATTTCTTTAATGACCACACCTCTAACGAACACATTTCTTTAATGACCACACCTCTAACGAACACATCTCTTTAACGACCATACCTCTAATGAACACATTTCTTTAATGACCACACCTCTAACGAACACATCTCTTTAACGACCACACCTCTAACGAACACATTTCTTTAATGACCACACCTCTAACGAACACATCTCTTTAACGACCATACCTCTAATGAACACATTTCTTTAATGACCACACCTCTAACGAACACATTTCTTTAATGACCACACCTCTAACGAACACATCTCTTTAACGACCACACCTCTAACGAACACATTTCTTTAACGACCACACCTCTAACGACCACATATCTTTAACGACCACACCTCTAACGAACACATTTCTTTGATGACCAAGCTTCTTTAACGAACACATCACTTTAATGATCAACCTCCCTTAACAAACACATCTAATTAACGCTTAAGCCGCTTTAACGACCACATCTCCAACGAACACATATCTTTAATGACCAAGACTCTTCAACGAACACATCTCTTTAACGAATACGCCTCTTTAGCGACCACATCATAATAACAACCACTTTTCAAAAGTCTTAGGTTCCATGCTTAGCGACCAACGCCTCAAATCCGATCAGTGGCCATTAAAATTGCTCACCTCAGAGATAAAACTATATGATATATATAAATAACTACTCACACAAGATTATGAAAAGGCATATCCTTATCGTGCAAGTGAAAGTTGTTGATGGCCTGCACCATCTATCGGAATAAATATCAACAATTCTCATTGATTTTTAAAATATTCCAGAATTGGACAAAATACCCATTCTTGATTAATCAAGAAAAGCTAACCACGGACGCGTTTCGGGCTATTGGCCTTCATCAGCATGGTGCAAAGCTGTGCAAGCTACTCAACAAGAGTTATGATAACCATTTTATATTATCAAGACAAATTACTTTAGTTCTTATCAGGCTACGTACCCGTCACACGAAACAGTCACCTATTTATAATCAACATTTCTTTTTTATAAGCCTGTTGATTATTTAACTTGTGTGGAAACCTTTCATTTTAAGTATATTCTATTATGAAAGGTTTTCATTATATTTTCTAATGAATTAAATAGAAACATTATCTGATTATAGAAATATTTTAAAATGGCATTTAGCACCATCTATATGTGAAAATATGAATTATAATTTTGAAAACGGCACTTTTCATTGTTATTATTCCTATTTTCACAGATTATAGAATTATTCATGTGATTATACCAGGTCTATTAGTATGAAACGCGAAAATGGGTGCCAGAGGCCGCTGTGCAACTTTATTTGAGCCGACGGTGGCGCTGTTGTGGGCGTTTTGTTCTTTGACTCACGTGGCATCAGCATGCGTGCAGTTTTAGAAAAATTCAAATCGTAAAAAATTTCTGGAGCCCGTGGAAAATGGCGATTTCCGAGCCAAAAAGTGCCCATTTGCGGGAAGTTTTGTTGTTCGCCTTCAACTGGAAGAAAGGTGCCACTGAAGCCCACCGAATGCTCGAGGAAGTTTACAGCGACCATGCTCTGAGCAAATCGCAGTGTTACAGGTGGTTTAAAAAACTCCAAAGTGGTGATTTTGAACTTGATAATAAACCACATGGAAAACCGCCCCAAAAGTTCTAGGACGCTGAACTGCAAGCTTTGTTGGATGAGGACAGTACCCAAATGCAGGAGAAACTCGCAAAACAGCTCCAGGTGTCTCAAGGTGCTGTTTCCCTACGTTTAAACAGCCTCGGAATGACCCAAACGCTTTCCAGATGGGTCCCCCATGAGTTGAGCGAAAGGCAGCAATAACGGCGTCTGGTAACCTGCGAAGGGCTGCTCGCCAGGCATGAAAAGAAGTCATTTTTGCACCGAATCGTAACTTCTGATGAGAAATGGATCCACTTCAGCAATTCTACGCGCCAAAGGTCGTGGGGCCTGCTCGGCCAATTTCCAAAACAGACGCCTAGGCCCAATCGCTTCGGAAAAAAGGCAATGCTTTGCATATTGTGGGACCAGACCGGCGTAGTATATTTCGAGCTCCTGAAACCTGGCAAAATGCTCAATACTAGTCGCTACGAACAACAAATGCACAGTTTGAGAGAGGCTTTGAATGAAAAAAGACCGGAATGGCGTGAAAAATACAACAACCTGATACTGCAGCATGACAACGCTCCAGCCCACAACGCTACAGTGGTCAAAAACACCATAAATGACTTGGGCTGGGAACTCTAACCCCACCCGCCGTACTCACCAGACTTAGCGCCGTCGAACTACCACCTTTTCACATCTTTAGGACACGCCCCAAAAAAACCAGGAATTTTAGAACTCAGACATACTTCGAAAATGACTTGTTGACTGGTTCGACTCAAAAGGAATAGAAATTTTCAGACAAGGAATTCGAAAATTGCCCGAAAAGTGGTCCGAGTGTATAGCTAATCAGGGCAATTACTTTGAATAAAAAATATTTTGTTGTATGGAATTGGTGAACTTTTGAATTCACTGAAAATTTTCGCGTTTCATACTAATAGACCTGGTAAGTATTGTAGATTTTATTTTTCTTTTTCTTATCCCTAGTGTACACGTGGTACAGGCCATGATAATCATGGTGGGTAGAAGTAGGCGACTGCTTTTACTGTAAATACACCACATGTCTACACATGTGAAAAGCAGTTCGACTTTACACTTACAAATATTCCAGAGCCCCGTTTGGTTACTTGCACATGCTGGTGGGGTTGGACTTTTGCAAGAATCGGGGGCCATCGGAGCACTTTATTTATTTTTTTATTTTTTATCAGAAAAAAAGTGTCCAATCCGGGAATCGAACCCGGGTCGTAGCGGTCGAAAACCAATGATTTAGACCATTCTTCCACCGATCTCCCGAATATTTTATGATATATGGATGTCAATAGACAAGTGTTCCAAACTGTCGATTTCCTACACAACGACCCGGGATTAAATCCTAAAAGAAGAATTTCTCCAATGGTCCCCTATTCTTGCAAAAGTTCAAAATACCAGTGAGTACAAGTAACCAAACGGTACTCTGGCACATATTTAAATTAAAAAAATCGAACTTCTTTCTACATGTTTAGACATGTGGTGCGCTTACAGTGAAAGAGAGGATTTTTACTTTCAAGTCACTCTTGTATTTGAAGGCCTCCTTGAAGATAAGTTTTTCCAATGTTTTCTTATCTTTTTTCCCTCTAAAACAGACTCATTATAACTTTAATTATAAATAAAAAATATATATTCTTATTCTTTCTTATCTCCACTCAATTATATTATGGTAACAAGCTTGTAGAGCTTGTTGATTGTGTCTGCTGGGGATGAGTAGAGCTCATCAATGGATGAGTCAATACAGTCAATGATGTGGTTTGGGGTTGCAGGTTGAGAATCGCACTTAGTACATAGTGGGGAAACCTTGCAACTATTCTGCAAAGTCATCATAGATATTTACAAAAAGGTTGAATATCTCACTTTAAAAGACTATTTCAATACATTTTAAAATTTAAGATGCCTTGTTTTTTGGCACATACATTTATTCTATCCGCAAAAAATAACGATCAATAACGATATAATTAGCTTAAAGGCATTTCATTGAATACTTTATTCCACTTCTGTCTAGGCATAATAAACCATCCGTTATAGCAATCTCGAGCTGTAAATACCTGGACCATAAATATTGTTGATGAATATTGGCAGCTTCTCGGACCATTTTTATTGATGAGAATGGTTAGTGTTTAATCAACCCAATGCACGCAATGTACAGATATATTCCACTGAACACACATTTGTTATAGCATTAGTGTCATGTACTATGACACCAGCCAGACATACATGCGACTAATCCATTTAGGTACCTTTATGGTTAAGCGTTAAAATTATGAAAATTCACTGTCAGGTGCTAACATTCCTATCTATTGGCCTGACGTCTGTGGCCAGACAATTTGATTATCTCACGATATTCACTGTCAGGTGCTAACATTCCTATCTATTGGCCTGACGTCTGTGGCCAGACAAGTTGATTATCTCAAGATATTCACTGTCAGGTGCTAACATTCCTATCTATTGTCCTGACGTCTGTGGCCAGACAAGTTGATTATCTCACGATATTCACTGTCAGGTGCTAACATTCCTATCTATTGTCCTGACGTCTGTGGCCAGACAAGTTGATTATCTCACGATATTCACTGTCAGCTGCTAACATTCCTATATATTGGCCTGACGTCTGTGGCCAGACAAGTTGATTATCTTACGATATTCACTGTCAGGTGCTAACATTCCTATCTATTGTCCTGACGTCTGTGGCCAGACAAGTTGAATATCTCACGATATTCACTGTCAGGTGCTAACATTCCTATCTATTGGCCTGGCGTCTGTGGCCAGACAAGTTGATTATCTCACGATATTCACTGTCAGCTGCTAACATTCCTATCTATTGGCCTGACGTCTGTGGCCAGACAAGTTGATTATCTTACGATATTCACTGTCAGGTGCTAACATTCCTATCTATTGGCCTGGCGTCTGTGGCCAGACAAGTTGATTATCTCACGATATTCACTGTCAGGTGCTAAAATTCCTATATAGGAACAAAATCTATCTAGATCTCCTTCTTCCACCCTCGTGCTCATTTCCAAACCCTACCTCCTGAATAATGTCAGTATTTGACGCTAATGCTTTGGCAAAATACAAGATAATTAAACAAAAAAATAAGAAAGATCAAATATGCGAAATACACTCTGAGAGAATAATGACAAAAACTATAACAAGACTTAGAACAAAACACCATAAAGGAATGACAATACATCCAGATGGCACAAGAACCTATAGGACATGCAACAACTGCCCTGGCGTGGAACTAACACCTACTCACATATTCTCATGCCCAGCAATGGCCGCAACCTTGCAGAAAATTGACATATATCCAGAGAAGCAGCTTTACACACCCAAGGTAGTGGACATTGCTGCTGTTGTGATAGAGATGTATTGAGACATCTGAGGCTCTTCATTGGACACGACAACAACCTCCTGAATGTGCCCATATAGCAGAATTCTCTGGGGAACGGAGTGAAAACGAGGAACCTTTTAAAATCAAGTGTTTAGAATATATACCAGGTCTATTAGTATGAAACGCGAATATTTTCAGTGAATTCAAAAGTTCACCAATTCCATACAACAAAAGATTTTTTATTCAAAGTAATTGCCCTGATTAGCTATACACTCGGACCACCTTTCAGGCAATTTTCGAATTCCTTGTCTGAATATTTCTATTCCTTTTGAGTCGAACCAGTCAACAAGCCATTTTCGGAGTATGTCTGAGTTCGAAAATTCTTGGTTTTTTAGGGCGTGTCCTAAAGATGTGAAAAGGTGGTAGTCTGACGGCGCTAAGTCTGGTGAGTACGGCGGGTGGGGTAAGAGTTCCCAGCCCAAGTCATTTATGGTGTTTTTGACCACTGTAGCGTTGTGGGCTGGAGCGTTGTCATGCTGCAGTATCAGCTTGTTATGCTTTTCACGCAATTCCGGTCTTATTTCATTCAATGCCTCTCTCAAACTGTGCATTTGTTGTTCGTAGCGACTAGTATTGACCGTTTCGCCAGGTTTCAGGAGCTTGAAATATACTACGCCGGTCTGGTCCCACCATACGCAAAGCATTGCCTTTTTTTCCTAAGCGATTGGGCCTAGGCTTCTGTTTTGGAAATTGGCCGAGCAGGCCCCACGACCTTTGGCGCATAGGATTGCTGAAGTGGATCGATTTCTCATCAGAAGTTACGATTCGGTGCAAAAATGACTTCTTTTCATGCCTGGCGAGCAGCCCTTCGCAGGTTACCAGACGCCGTTCTTGCTGCCTTTCGCTCAACTCGTGGGGGACCCATCTGGAAAGCTTTTGGGTCATTCTGAGGCTTTATAAACGTAGGAAAACAGAACCTTGAGACACCTGGAGCTGTTTCGCGAGTTTCTCTTGCGTTTGGGTACTGTCCTCATCCAACAAAGCTTGTTGTTCAGCGTCCTCGAACTTTTGGTGCGGTTTTCCACGTGGTTCATTATCAAGTTCGAAATCGCCACTTCGGAATTTTTGTAACCACCTGTAACACTGCGATTTGCTCAGAGCGTGGTCGCCGTGAACTTCCTCGAGCATTCGGTGGGCTTCAGTGGCACTTTTCTTCCAGTTGAAGGCGAACAACAAAACTTCCCGCAAATGGGCACTTTCTGGCTCGGAAATCACCATTTTTCACGGGCTCCAGAAATTTTCCACGAATTGAATTTTTCTAAAACTCCACGCATGCTGATGCCACGTGAGTCAAAAAACAAAATGTCTTAAACAGCGCCACCGTCGGCTCAAATAAAGTTGCACAGCGCCCTCTGGCAGCCATTTTCGCGTTTCATACTAATAGACCTGGTATGGAAAGTTACTACTGTGAACATCCTTTGCTTTTCCATGGAAGGCTTTTCAAGCACATTGCCATTTACTCATTCACAGGAAGAGAACAAGATAATTCCAAAGGACCCTATAGAGATCTCCAGTAGGCGGTCCACAGGATGCTGGGGTTTCTGTCCCCTGAACCCTACTAACTCCTGTTAGACAGTCAAGCCCAGGATACCCTGCCCTTAGTCAAGCCCAGGAGACCCTGCCCTTAGTCAAGCCTAAGATACCCTGTCCTCAGTCAAGCCCAGGATACCCTGCCCTCAGTCAAGCCCAGGAAACCCTACACTTAGCCAAGCCCAGGAGACCCTGCCCTCAGTCAAGCCTAGGATGCCCTGCCCTTAGTCAAGCCCAGGATACCCTGCCCTTAGTCAAGCCCAGGAGACCCTGCCCTCAGTCAAGCCTAGGATGCCCTGCCCTTAGTCAAGCCCAGGATACCCTGCCCTTAGTCAAGCCCAGGAGACCCTGCCCTCAGTCAAGCCTAGGAGACCCTGCCCTTAGTCAAGCCCAGGATACCCTGCCCTTAGTCAAGCCCAGGAGACCCTGCCCTTAGTCAAGCCCAGGATACCATGCCCTTAGTCAGGCCCAGGAAACCCTGCCCTTAATCAAGCCCAGGATACCATGCCCTTAGTCAAGCCCAGGATACCATGCCCTTAGTCAGGCCCAGGAAACCCTGCCCTTAATCAAGCCCAGGATACCATGCCCTTAGTCAAGCCCAGGATACCATGCCCTTAGTCAAGCCCAGGATACCATGCCCTTAGTCAAGCCCAGGAAATCCTGCCCTTAGTCAAGCCCAGGAAATCCTGCCCTTAGTCAAGCCCAGGATACCATGCCCTTAGTCACGCCCAGGAGACCCTGCCCTTAGTCAAGCCCAGGAGACCCTGCCCTTAGTCAAGCCCAGGAAATCCTGCCCTTAGTCAAGCCCAGGATACCATGCCCTTAGTCACGCCCAGGAGACCCTGCCCTTAGTCAAGCCCAGGAAACCCTGTCCTTAGTGAAGCCTAGGATACCATGCCCTTAGTCAAGCCCAGGATACCCTGTCCTTAGTCAAGCCCAGGATACCCTGCCCTTAGTCAAGCCCAGGAAACCCTGTCCTTAGTGAAGCCTAGGATACCATGCCCTTAGTCAAGCCCAGGAAATCCTGCCCTTAGTCAAGCCCAGGAAACCCTGCCCTTAGTCAAGCCTAGGATACCATGCCCTTAGTCAAGCCCAGGAAACCCTGCCCTTAGTCACGCCCAGGAGACCCTGCCCTTAGTCAAGCCCAGGAAATCCTGCCCTTAGTCAAGCCCAGGAAACCCTGTCCTTAGTGAAGCCTAGGATACCATGCCCTTAGTCAAGCCCAGGATACCCTGTCCTTAGTCAAGCCCAGGATACCCTGCCCTTAGTCAAGCCCAGGAAACCCTGCCCTTAGTCAAGCCCGGGAAACCCTGCCCTTAGTCAAGCCCAGGAAACCCTGCCCTTAGTCAAGCCTAGGATACCATGCCCTTAGTCAAGCCCTGGATACCCTGTCCTTAATCAAGCCCAGGATACCTTGCCCTTTAAGCCTCCAGTAACTTACATCACGGAAGTGCAGGGTTGATCATTTATCTATGCGGATATATTCATAAATACCTCCACCACCATCAATCTTATTCCCCAAAATATTGGGTGTTTTATTGGGAAACCCTGAGATAGGTCAATATACTGGCATGGCTCGACTTTCCAGAGATATAAAGGAATGTTAGAAACACAAGATATACTTGGGTACAGATTCAAATCTACATAATTTTAACCTTCCGTTCTCTCTTACACATCTCTCAAACAATTCTTATAGTAAAAACAAGGAAATAAAATAGGAATATATTATTAATTATATAAATTCTTAGCCTGCCATCTATACTTGAGATTATAAACTATTTGGCGCTATTATTTCTCCAAATAAAACAATTTCCTACAATCTTTACTACGATGGGAAATATTGGGAGAGCCATCAGTGTTTTCATTCATTTAACCCTTTGTATATATAACACAATACAACCTCCCATGTGAGACTGTTATATGCGATATTTTAATGGTCTCTCCTGGAGGTAGTCATCTATCAGAGGTTGGATTATATTAGATGAAGTAATGTTTCTATTTGACAAATGTAGTCGCTTAAGGCAGGTTTTACCGTATATACCTTTATTAAACATTAGAGCAGAAATTATAAACAAGAAATAAAATCATTTAGTGCAATCTGCTATTATTTTTCCAAATGAATTAACTTTTCTCACACTTTTCCAAATGCGAGGAAGATATATTGGGAGGGCCTGGATCATCAGTAGTGAAACCCACCGCTCTAATGTTATATTGGGCTATTCTGCTTATATATTTAGCACTATAGATATAAATACTATAAACTAAAGTGCCGGAGAAAATGATTTTTTATTAGACGACTACACGAGCTTTCGGGCAGTCACGCCCTTCAACTGGTCCAGTTGAAGGGCGTGACTGCCCGAAAGCTCGTGTAGTCGTCTAATAAAAAATCATTTTCTCCCGGCACTTTAGTTTATAGTATTTATATTCCAAGGAGAAAGTTTCTATGTTTAAATAACTATAGATATAAGTATCCAGGAAACCTATAGTGATAAGTTAAGAAAAAGGCATCACCTTATCGTGCAACTGAAATTTGATGATGACTTACGTCATCTATCATAATAAAAATCAACTATTCTTGTTGATTTTTAATTATTCCAAAATTGGCCAAATATCCATTTCAGTTGCATCATAAGGAGATGCCTTTTTCTTAATTTATAAACCTTACCCCAGTACAATATCACTTTTTTTTCATATAGTAATAAGTGTTGATAGGGGGAAGAATATAAAATATACAAATACTTACATCGAGCAATTCCTTTTTCAGTAAACAATTCACAAAATACCAGAATTAAACATCAGCCATTTGCACGCCACCTATATGTAAAAAATGAAACCATTTAACGCGAATTTATTTTACAAAAAAATAGAACACAACGTTCTACTATCCCTATTTCAAGGGCTTATCACTGATGAACGAGGCCCTCTCAATATATTCATTTGGAAAAATAATAATTGATCGCGCTGAACGTTTTACGATTTATGGGGTCGGTGGAAGGATGGTCTAAACCGTTGGTTTTCGACCGCTACGACCCGGGTTCGATTCCCGCATTGGGCACTTTTTATGTTTCAAAAAAAATGCTCCAATGACCCCCGATTCTTGCAAAAGTTCAACTCCACCAGCGAGTGCAAGTAACCAAACGGGGCTCTGGCACATTTGTAAGTGCAAAGTCGAACTGCTTTTCACATGTGTAAACATGTGGTGCACTTACAGCAGTCGCCTACTTCTCCCCACCATGATTATCATGGCCTGTACCACGTGTACTAGGGATAAACAAAAAAAAATTATTGTTTATAGTTGCTGCTCTAATGTTTACTAACGGTCCATACAATAAAACCTGCCATAAAGGACAACCTCCTTTAAGCGACAACCTCCCTAAGCGACCACCTTTATCTGGGAAAGTTGTTTTATTAAAAACAAAAAAAAAACAGATATCATCAATTCTTGGTTTTAAATTCAGTTTGGTATGGTAATCGGTACCTTAAAATTGTGAATTGAATCGATATTTGAGGAAGGGAGGGGGGGAGTAGTGTGGAACAAATTTACAAAGAGATTTTCGACAAGAGCAGATTGTTCTATATGGACGAAGGATTATTTTTAAGATAAAGAAAAGTAGAAACTATTTTAGACGCGTAAGATTCTTTTTGAAATTAAACAATTTCTACTGCCCTTACTGCAATGGAAAAATTAATGGGAGGGCCTAGGCTCATCAGTGGTGAACCTTCCCAGTTGATGTTCCAGGCCCTTCCATTAATTTTTACATTGCAGTAAGGGCAGTAGAAATTGATTTATTTTTAAAAGAATCATACGTGTCTATAATAGTTTCGTATTTTGATAACAGATGGCGCGCTAGTGCATCATAAAAACAAGTATCATTAATTCTCTGTTTTAAATTCAATTTGGTATGGTAATCATTAGCTTAAAATCGAGAACTGAATCGATATTCGGGGAAGGGAGTAGTGTGAAACAAATTTACAAAGGAATTTTCGACAACAGAAGATTGTTCTATATGGACGAATGTGGTTATTTTTAACATAAAGTAAAGGTTCTTATATCGAGTTGTTACAACATCAGACAATAATTAGGTGAATCCAAACCAAATAAAACGGCTGAATTTACTGGAATAGGTATTTTCCGGATGAAGGAACAATTTGGAAAACTTTGTGAAACTTTAATTTCTAACAAATTGGTATCTTCTTGAGAAGTTTCATTCTGTAATCTTTCATTATATATTGTTTCCGTTATGTAATCTTCAGGATAAAATATATTATTGTTTCATGCATGTGCTCACACATATACATAAAAAACCCGAGGTTTGACATAAGAGAGAGTGCATATAGATAAATATTTAAATGACAATGCACTCATAGACAGAACTTAAGGAAGTGGAAAGTATTTGATGTCGCCAGTCGTTTGTTAATAAGGTTATGATGGCTTTTGTAATAGACTTATTCGCAGAACGGGATTATACAATCTTGTTGTTTAAGAGAGTCACAGTCAAAATATGAAAACACTCATAGATAAAACTTTTGAAGGAGACAGAGAAAATTTTGTTCACACTTGATTATCTCGTGTGTCTTCAATAAAGAACACTGTTTATCAAATATCTTTCAGAGATTTTGTCTGAATCCCGATATATTTGTTAAAAGGTACAACTTCCTTAAGTTTAGTCTATAAATGTATTCTATTCAACCTTATTGAAACTATGTATTGCGGCCTTTAGAATATCCTTAACCGGTTGAACGAGTTCACTAGGAAAAATTAATATATCACAATTACCTCAAAGAGATAAATTAATTTGACGAAATCGAAGGTTTTATGTCTCGAACTCTATAATGTGAAGCGTGTCGTATATCTGTTGATTAAATTAAAGGTTTTAAAAATATTATTTAGTTTAATTGATTTAAATATCCTGGATATTAATCAAACAAATACTACAATTTCTGGAGATGAGTTTCTTCATCTTTATTAAACGAAATCTCGAGCTTTTCCTAGCATCTCTGTCTTTCTACAGGAGTACATTCTATATACAGTTACGAGCGTCATCATCTCTGTCACCGTTTCCTTTTTTTTTTTTTTTTTTGAATGGCGCTCTCCTATTGGTTGGCTACGATCACGTGGCTACGATGGCGCCGTCACTACGCGAGACACTTTGTTTTTGACTTTGCCCCCCCCCCCCCCCTCCCCACTCGCTTTTTGGTTTTTGTAACTATTGTGTTGGAGCGGGTCGCTCCTTAAATAAATGCATATATTAGTTAATAACTAAATGGAATTTTCTCTTTCTTTTTCCCAGTAAGAGACACCTACGGAAGCCAACAGTACATAGACAGATAAAGCACATAGGCTATAGTTATTAACTAATATATGCATTTATTTAAGGCGCCAATTTATAATTGTAACAAATAGTATTTGAATCAAAACATTCAATCGGGTAAAACACGGGCGTTGCCCGGGTCATTCGGCTAGTAGAAACATATAAACGACATTAAGATGCTAACTGATTTATAGAAATCAGTTAGCATCTTAAGGGCGTTCATATGTTTCTATGTACTCCTGTTGAAGGGGCAGAGATTCCTGAAAACTTGATATTACATTTAATATAAAGAAAACCATCTCAGGAAATCTGCAGCATTTGTTTGTTTAGTTTATTATAAATGAATCTCCAATCTGCATCAATATATTTCCCTTTTTTAATACAATGGTTTCCTCTAGATTGAGTATTAGAGATGTATGGGTTCTAATTACACACCATGTCGTCACTATAGAGTTTAGCAGAAGACATTTGGCGACGAATGATGGCCGATCTTTAAAAATCGTTAATGGGTAACCAATAATGATGATAACAATGATAGACAAATAACGGACCTTTCACTTCTTGACGCGTTAGCGTAGTTAGTCAGTCAGTGTCGTCATTATTTTCTGTGTTTATCCACACATACAATGAATAAAAGATTATACACACAGTAGAACCTCCATGAGAGGACAATCACGCTAGAGGACACCTTTCTACAAAGGACAGTCAGTGCCGTCATTCTTTTTTATCAGTTCATCCACACACACACACTCACAAATAATAAAATATTATATGCTTATACAATAGAACCTCCATGAGAGGACAATCACGCTAGAGGACACTTTTCTACAAAGGACAGTTTTCATGACCAAAATCACTATTTTTACAATTTATCAACTCTCCAGTAAAAGGACACTTTAGATTTAAAATTAGGTGTCCTTTACAGGGAGGTTCTACTGTAATTTGTAATGTGGTTCTCTCTTTCACATATTCAAATATTATCTCTACAGACCTTACTATGTGAAATTAGAAAAGTTATTTAATGAGAGGGTTTGGCTCTTTCATTCAATAACGTTTATCATTGCACATACAGTAAGCTCTGTAGAGATAATATTTGATATGTGAAAATAAACACATTACTAAATATAATTATTGCAGATGTTAACAATAGATGGCAATTGAATTTTAAAAGATTATATTACAATTCCAGATTGAATATTACGGTCATTTCTAACTAGGTAGTAAGTTTAATTCCCCAATATAGACCATTAATTTCAGTTTAAATTCAACGAGAATTGAACAAGAAGAATAAACGTTTGATCTTTATCACACACTTTTTCTTGCCAGTTCCAAAATCACTTTATTAAGTATCGCTCTAAAAGAACAACCTAGTTTATGATATTCGCAACAATGAGTAATATTTAATTAGAAAGGCATATATTGGATCAAAATTTCATTTATTTTACCAATATTTCAGTTAGCTGAACGCCAACCTTTATCAAGGTGTTATAACATTTCAAAGTGTCTTTAAAATGTCTTTTTAATTTAAGATTTATCTATGGATTGCTCTATTTTCAAAATGAGTAATATGTGAAGGTTACTCACATATTAAACACAATGTAAACGCGGGATTCGATACCGGTTAATGCCTTTCGGGAATCGAGGGTGTTACCCACTCGTTCATCTACTCTTATTTATCACACACAAGCGTGTTATAAGTTCCTGAGGAAAAGATAACAATCACACGCTAATATATGGTCGGAAGGGTTAAAACTTAACATTTCTGGTGCTGATGTCCAGTCTCAGAATAAAGAATCGACCGTATGAAAGAAAATATTCCACAAAGTCGCTAAAAAAGCAAGCCACCCTCAGCTCAATTCCTGCCCACGTGAGGGGTAACTACAAAAACTAACTCTGAAATTTAATCATCTTTCCAGGGTCTCAGCCAACTTTTCAAATCGAAAAAAACTTGGGGAAAAACCCGTTATTGTTTTTTTACCTTCTTCTTGTAAGATTGTGTGTTACTTACAATTGACGTGGAACAAGAAAACCTTTATTAAAAACAAGCTTTTATCAATGTCTTATATAAACTTTCTATATATATAGTTCTATATACAGTTAAACCTGTCTATAGCGCCCCCTCTAAATAGCACCTTCCTCTCTATAGCGCCCGATTTTAAATACGTAGTACGATGCGATTTACATAAAAAGTGACCTGTCTTTAGCACCCCCTCTCTATAGCACCATATTTTGATGAGTCCCGAAAGAGGGCGCTATAGACAGGTCATATATATATATGTTATATTAAAATAATTTATTTATAATGTTCAATTAAAATATTTTATTTAGAATTATGTTAAAATGTTATTTTATTTAAAATTATAATGTCATAAATATAAATACTCTGTTTAAATCGACCGCCAGAGGTCATGCTTCCCATATAAAATCTCGTTGTTGTTCTTCCCCGCTGGTCGGCTCAAACCATATGTAATTATGTAAATATTCTTTGTTTTTCATATTTTTATTCTTACGCCTTAAGCCAGGCTGTACTTGTACAAAATTATGTTTTTAATATGAATTCATTTCTCAGCTCAATAAAGCAATATCTGATCAAAACCATTATTCTTTCAATATTATAGCCACGACTGCACCACCATTACAATAATCCTCAACATGAATCAAATATCAAGCAGAAACTCAAAAATCTTTTTTTAAAATTAATATAATATTAGTCGATAGGATATTTACCTGTTTGTTTCAAAATGACTAAAGCAAAAATTTTCAAATTCAACTATGCAAATTCTTTAACTAAAAATAGTTCATTCACTGATATTCAAATTCTTCTTCAATCAAAAATAATCCGCTCCAATCAAAAATAGAAATTTCACCTACAAAAATAGCTCATTTCAATCAAAAATAGATCATTTCAATCAAAAATAGCTCATTTCAATCAAAAATAACTCATTTTAAACCAAAAATAACCGATCTTCAATCAAACAATAGCCCAATTCAAGCAAAGATAGCCAAATTAAAGTCAACATGCCCATCTCCAAGCGGGATTAGCCACTACAATCAAACATACCCATTTCCTACCATATCCAGCGATTTCAAGCAGCCTTCTCCCTTCCAACTCCAGCCATCGCATCTTCCGCCCAGCGTCAGTCATCTCCCGGAAAATCCACTCCAGCCATAACCATCCTTTTCAAGGTACTTTGTATCAACCATTTTTCGCAGTTTATTTTAACTTTTCAATCCTCACTCATGTTTACAATAGTTTACAATCGTTTATTTGCTTATAGTTACATATATTCCTTTTATGTCATTCTTAAATATTCTTTCCATTTAAATAGTGCCACTACTTTGAATCATTTTAAAATGCCATATTTCCTTCAAATAATTAGTTCTATATCTTTCCTAAATATATTTCCCATTCCATATACCCTTTAAACATTTGCATTTAAGTTAAACCTTTTCACCATATCATTTTTTTTATAATTCTATATGTAAAACAGTCGGCTGGGAGGACAACAACAACAAATTAACATATTTCTCACATTCAATTTCTTTATTAAAAAATTAGCTAAACTTTAATGTTTTTTTTTCATATTTTTCAATTTTTCTTTTTCAATATGTTCAAAATTCCCTATTGCTTATCATATGACCAAAATACCTTCTATTTAAAATTCCCTAACTTTTGATATGTTATTTTTTTATTTAATCTCTAATCAAAATGTTTTTATTTACAAAATTTGCATTTTTACCCCCTTTTAAAGTTCTTTTTAAATGCCATAATCTTTTAATGTTTGTAATTTCGCCTAACAAATATGTAAATTTTCCGTAGTAAACATATGTAAATTTCAACTTTTGTTTTGTTCACCTTGAATATTTCTTTTTCTCAAATGATCATTCTTTATTCTTACCATTAATTTTTCTTAACATGCTCATTCCTTGTTTTTGCATTTTGCCTTTTTTTTACATATTACCCTTGCCTTTTATTGCTTTTTCACAAATGCCTTTTATTTTTCTTATAATCATCACTGTTTTTTCAATGCTATCATATTGATATTTTTCATTCATATACATTTTAATAATTCATGCATTTTATTTTTTCTTCCTCATTTTTAATAGTATATATGTTCATTTTTTCTTGCTATTTCCAATCTATTGGTTAATAACAAACCAATATGATTATGGAATACCACAATTTTCAATCAACCACATTTTCACTCTTCACCATATTTTTATCATCATTCGCACTTGTAATTTCCAATCTATTGGTTAACAATAAACCAATATTAAGTAGAACTGCTCTTCACTGAAGGTTAATAACGAGTTTACAAAGTGGGAAGAGGAGCTTCTTTTTATTGGCATGCACACAAGCTTTCGGACATATCGTCCTTCATCAGGTAAGAGTAATAAACGCGCTGAGGATCCATATATACACAAAGCTGAAAAGAAAATTTACATAATTGCAAAAGATAAAAGTATTTAAAGATAAAAATAAGAACAAATATGCTAAAAAGATTATAGGGATTAAATGCTAATAAATCTGGACTAAGTACATATGCACTATGAATGGTGTTAATCAAGGGCAGGTAAATGCAACTTATGGCTATTCACATAACATATGGTATTGTTCCGGTATATCTATATGCCTGTTGATGCTGTTTGTTTTTATTGACACAAATGCCTCTAGTAAAAGTCTCTGGTACTTATTATTGATATTGTTGTATAGAATGGATGGCTTTGTTAAATTAAATGTATGACCGGTTTGCATAGAATGACTGTAAATAGGGGAATTTAGGTTTTTATTAGAGATGTTTCTGGAATGCTCAACCATTCTGATGGCGACGGATCTACCCGTCTCCCCGACATAAGTGGCATTGCATTGGTCGCAAGAGACGGAATAGACAGCACCACCAGAACGGAGAGCACTCGCATGAAGGGAAGATCTGGTAATGGGGTGTCGGATTAGTGTGGCGATGTTAGGTGGGTTCTGGAAGTATGTTGTAATGCCATGTTGCCTTAAAAACCTGGCTATGGTGATAGACTGGGGGCAAAAAGGAAGGGAGCAAATATTTCTGTGTATAGCTGGAGCACTGTTGTGGTGAGGGTCATGCATGTGTTTAAGAATGAAGGGGATCGGGTAGCCGGATTTGGATAAATATGAAAATATTTTAGCCTTTTCTATTGTTTGGAATAACGGGAGGGAACAATGAGTAAAGATACGTTTAGTGAGAGCTCTAACTGTATTGATTTTGTGTGGTGTTGGGCAATGTGACCGGAAGTTTGTGTGGTGTGGGGGTGTGTTGTTTTTATAGTATACTGTGGTATGGAAACTGCTGGGGGTGCTGATATTCCTCGCATCATAGCTGGTGTGGAACCCGCTCTCAGAGGCTGGTGATATAGGACACAAACGAGGGGGAGTTTGCAATGGTATATTCCCATGGGGGAGACTGTAGAAGGGGGGTCAAGAAGTTGGACAAAAATTTTGACAGGGTATATGCCGGAGAGAGATGGTAAGATATGATTGGTCGGAGGGGAACATCGGGCTTGTGAATTTTTGGAAGGCCGTAAATGTAGGCTATTTGGGCGAGGTTAGCTGTGAAGTCGTTATATTGCTCTTTAGTGATCTGCTGGGACCTTTTTAATCTTAACAATAGTAAACGGAAATTCTTAACGGATGCTTTATGTTACTGTTCAGTGATGGCAGAAAAAATGGAGTGTTGGTCGAGAACGTTTTGCATTTTTTGCTTGTAAACGGTAGTGTTGAGAATTACGGTCTGTGAGCCTTTGTCGGATTTTGTTATAACTATGTCTCTATTGCGTTTAAGACGGGAGATAACCCTATTCATGGCTAGGGACGGTTTAGGGATATTGTAGGGTCGTTGAAGGGTGGAGGTGACAAAATGCCTAATCTTATGGGTGTCTTGGTGGTTAAGGCCTCTGAGAGCGGGTTCCACACCAGCTATGATGCGAGGAATATCAGCACCCCCAGCAGTTTCCATACCACAGTATACTATAAAAACAACACACCCCCACACCACACAAACTTCCGGTCACATTGCCCAACACCACACAAAATCAATACAGTTAGAGCTCTCACTAAACGTATCTTTACTCATTGTTCCCTCCCGTTATTCCAAACAATAGAAAAGGCTAAAATATTTTCATATTTATCCAAATCCGGCTACCCGATCCCCTTCATTCTTAAACACATGCATGACCCTCACCACAACAGTGCTCCAGCTATACACAGAAATATTTGCTCCCTTCCTTTTTGCCCCCAGTCTATCACCATAGCCAGGTTTTTAAGGCAACATGGCATTACAACATACTTCCAGAACCCACCTAACATCGCCACACTAATCCGACACCCCATTACCAGATCTTCCCTTCATGCGAGTGCTCTCCGTTCTGGTGGTGCTGTCTATTCCGTCTCTTGCGACCAATGCAATGCCACTTATGTCGGGGAGACGGGTAGATCCGTCGCCATCAGAATGGTTGAGCATTCCAGAAACATCTCTAATAAAAACCTAAATTCCCCTATTTACAGTCATTCTATGCAAACCGGTCATACATTTAATTTAACAAAGCCATCCATTCTATACAACAATATCAATAATAAGTACCAGAGACTTTTACTAGAGGCATTTGTGTCAATAAAAACAAACAGCATCAACAGGCATATAGATATACCGGAACAATACCATATGTTATGTGAATAGCCATAAGTTGCATTTACCTGCCCTTGATTAACACCATTCATAGTGCATATGTACTTAGTCCAGATTTATTAGCATTTAATCCCTATAATCTTTTTAGCATATTTGTTCTTATTTTTATCTTTAAATACTTTTATCTTTTGCAATTATGTAAATTTTCTTTTCAGCTTTGTGTATATATGGATCCTCAGCGCGTTTATTACTCTTACCTGATGAAGGACGATATGTCCGAAAGCTTGTGTGCATGCCAATAAAAAGAAGCTCCTCTTCCCACTTTGTAAACTCGTTAATAAACCAATATGATTATGGATTATCACATTTTTATTTTCACTTGCTCCCAATTGTTTTGTTATTATTCATTTTTATCATTTATATAATTTTGTACTTTCCTGTCTATTGGTTACCATATTTATAACCAATATGATCAGTGAATATCACCTCTTATGTTATTTTCTTTTCATCATTTTATCTTTTTTTTTAACAATATTTTTATCACTTTTCTCTGAATGAACCCATATTATTTTCCCACAGGGGGGAAATGTTATATTAAAATAATTTATTTATAATGTTCAATTAAAATATTTTATTTAGAATTATGTTAAAATGTTATTTTATTTAAAATTATAATGTCATAAATATAAATACTCTGTTTAAATCGACCGCCAGAGGTCATGCTTCCCATATAAAATCTCGTTGTTGTTCTTCCCCGATGGTCGGCTCAAACCATATGTAATTATGTAAATATTCTTTGTTTTTCATATTTTTATTCTTACGCCTTAAGCCAGGCTGTACTTGTACAAAATTATGTTTTTAATATGAATTCATTTCTCAGCTCAATAAAGCAATATCTGATCAAAACCATTATTCTTTCAATATTATAGCCACGACTGCACCACCATTACAATAATCCTCAACATGAATCAAATATCAAGCAGAAACTCTTATCTTTTTTTTATAATATAATATATATATATATATGATACAATCCCATCCCTGGATACTTTATTTTTCCGTTCATCATTACTCTTCACAATTCATCCATTCATACTTCATCCTTAAGGTTAGAAATAATCGTTATTTCTCCTCAGAATAAATTTCGATTTTTCGTTCAAAAGACACACATGCGGGATAATTTTCAAATGTCGTTTTGTATATATATTGTATATTAAATATATATTTTCAATCAGCTTGATAAATAACGTTAATATTTAGAAAGTGTTTTAGAATTGAATATCTTCTCATGTGTATTTATATTAAAGACAACCTCTGGTTTCTATATAATTGGCATATTTGTTTACAAATCGGGGTATATCTATATTCACAATACAATTAAATAAAACAGAGTGTATCTGGATCTGTGTGAAAGAAATTAGAACAATTTTTTTTCTTAAAATATTTCGAGAGATTGCTCCCTCTTTTATCTATTTATAGCACAATGAATTTGATTTACAAATTCTTGTAGATAACAAGGGAACAATTTTGTCATTAGTTTATTTTGACCATTGACAACATTGTTTCCACGTGATCCACAGGAATTTGTAAATTAAGTTTACTGAGAAATAAATAGATAAAGAGGGAGTTATCTCTCGAAGTATTTTGGGAAAAAATTGTTCTTTTTTTCTTTCAAAGATATAAGTAGGCCCTTTTTTATATAAACATATTCGATGAATCGCATATTAACTCAAACATGATACATTGTTTCTTTCGAATATATATTGAACTAGCCAGCTGAACCTGCTTCGCCCGGGTTTTTCCTGAGTGAATGTTTTTCCAACGAAAATATTGAGTTAACAAATATACACTTAAACCTGTCTAAAGCACCCCCACTAAATAGCGCCTCCCTCTCCCGATTTTAAATATGTAGTATGATGCGATTTACATTAAAATGACCTGTCTATAGCACCCTATTTTGGTGAGTCCCAAGAGGGGACGCTATAGACAGGTTTAACTGTATATTTATTATTCTATAAAATAAACCCTTGTATCAATATTGAGTAAAGTTAATCATTCCTCCAGGGGAAAATATCTTTTCAAAGCATATTTATTCTCTAGCTTTCGGGCACGGACGTCCTTCTACAGGAGAAAACATGGTATAATAATTAGCCAATAGAACACGAGTTAAATACATATAATCGGATACTGTTTTAGCTAGAGAATAATAAAAATGATTTGAAAAGACACTTTTCCTTGGAGGAATGATTAATTTTACTCATTATTCAATTTTAGTAGTAGTAATCTCATCCATTGATGAGCTCTACTCTTCCAGGGCAGACACCATCAAAAGTCTCAAGCTTTACAAGCTTGATACCTTAGTGTGATTGAGTGGAGATAAGAAAGAAGAAGAAGAGTAGTAGTAATAATCTAGTATCAAAAGTAATAAGAGTATTAAAATATAAGGATGATAGGAACATCATTCAAAATTAGTTTGAATAAAGAGTAGTTATATATATATAATCTCCAGAACAGAAATGCTATTGTGAAAATATGTAAATGTAAATTCCATCTCCAACCTTCGCTATGTAAATTCGATTAATTTTGTTGCCTTTGTGTGAGAATGCGAGAAAAAATAAATATGTATAAAAGTAATACATAGAGAGTTCTGGGTCAAATATTAGATTTTGAAAATATATTTGAATAAAATTGATATTTCTCGATGTAAAATCTTAGATATTTCTCGAATTTGTCTGCAATAGCATTGCCACAGGTTGTCATTCCAAATGGTCCGTTTTTTATGGTGAGGACACCGTTGATATTTTATTGAAAACTCAAAAATGGAGCTCATAGTGAAGATTTGAGATGTTTTTTTCAAAGATCGTAGGAGTTCTATAGATTGATGCTACTTTGTCAATTGTCATTTACAATTCCTTACATTTTTAACGAAATCTTGGTACAGTATTATGTGAAAATGAAGAGTATTATATTGTGACACACACTCATAATGTAATAAATCAAAATCAAATAATTGGGGAAGACTGTGTGTGTATCTGTGTTGTGTTTGAATTGGTACCTTTTTGTTTATTTAAACATTTTGGTTCCCCCCTTTCTAAAATATTAAAATATTTTTGTAAAAAACAAATCCTATACCTTATGTATTCGTTTTTTGTAGGAATTCATCTAGATTGTTGTATCTGTTTGTTTTTGAATCTAAATTTACAGAATAGGTTTTAACCATGTCTTTAGGAAATTAATATTTTGATGAAGAGAAATTCTTAAATTTAATTAAAAGTTGGAAAAAATATCTTAAATATTAATTAATAATTAATAATTTTATAACTAGAGATGTACAGAACGGTCACCATAGAGATCAGATCATCACACACACACAGAACATCGGTGTTGATAATAAAATCTAAGAAAAAGTCATTTGGATCTAGGAATAATTTTTTTTTTGCTTTGTACAATTAGGTGAAACCTGATTCAATTTTCCAAGAAAAAAATACCTAATCCGTAATAAAAATAAGTTATCCACATGAATGAATATGACTAAAGTATAAAGAAAATGTATAAGATCAGATGGTGAAATTGAGAAAGAGGCATCTCCTGTTCGTGTAACAGAAAATTCCTGATTGCTAGCACCATCTCTCTATCACAATAGATATCAACTAAAATATTGTCACAGCCGACATAGACTCATGTATATATTTTCATTAATAATTTAACTTATTAAACAAATCAAGGTTGATTTGTTTATTCTTTGTTAACATTGTGCAGCCACGCGCCGGCGTTCTTCATTCTTTTTGTAACCTTACCAAAATAAAGTGTTAGCTTTTTAATGAGAACTCGTTCTGGTTTATTCTACAGTACAATGGAAATCGCTGAGCAAAAACCATCAACATCTCAAGGTGTAACAATATATTGGTCACAAAAAGGTTTTTAAAAATAAGTTTCAAGGTATTAGCACTCGTCAATGTTGGGCAAACTGTACCTCAACAACCTTCTTCTTTAAAAAAAAAAGCTGGGTCTAGAGTATTTCTGATTGATAGATTTTGACCAATATTCTAGAATTTTAAAATTAACGATTTTAAAAATATATTAATTTCGATAGATAGAGCATGCCATAAGCGAGGTCCAGTTGCATGGTCCTGAAATGTCTTTTATTAATATTATTATTATCCATAGTGTGTTCATAATACTTTAAAAGAGGCCAGAGAAGGATCTAATATGTTGTGTGAGTGTTACTCATTTTGTAATATCTACATTGATCTTGAGGTTGGGGATTGAATGGTGCAAACTGTCGTTTTCGACACACAGGACCCTTAATCTAATCCTGCTTTGGCAATTTTATTTCTGAAATGAAATGTACATCAGTGTCTTCCGATTCTAGCCGAATTCCAACCCCACCAGCGAGTGCAGTAACCGAAATTTTTGTGACAGCTTTAAAGTAAAAACGCTTCTTCTACATATATCCACATGTGCACTTGCAGTAAAATCAGTCGCTAGCTACCCGACTCGATTACCATAACCAATAACATGTAAACTTAGGATAATTAAATAATAATGATACAACAACAAAAAATATTTAAGAAATTTTATCTGAAGTAAAAATTGGTTTTAAAAATGAAGCGCTATCTCCCTTGTCAGAAATTGGCGCAAAAACGATACCCCATCCGTCTCTGCAGCAACACCTATTTAGAAAATTCAGAATGACGACCTGGTTACCATTTTTTCGATCTATGGGCCTCGTTAGTTAAAGCCATGGTATAATTAAAACAACAAAACAAATAGAAAGGTTTGATTCTTATAGAAATTCACAGTACGTATACTCTTCCAGGATAAAGAGTCTGTAAGTTTTTGTGTTTTCAGTTTGCTTTATTCACTCACTAACTGAATAACTCTACTTCGCCCGGCTTCTCCCCGAGTTAACGTTTGTTTCAAAATGCTATTTATTATTATAATGTATCATCATCAACTTAATTAGTAATCGTGATGATTTAAATTAATATAATAACATTTACAATCTCCAAAATATACTAATTATTATAATTTTACAAATTATTGTTTCATATTATTTCATTTTAGAGTGTTCAGAAAAATAATAACTAATTCCCCCTCCTAAAATATGAATAATGTTTGTTGAAACAATTATCGTTTGGCAAACATTCGCTCAGATATAACATAAGGTTCGATAATATGTAAATAAATTTTAAAAGCCCACAGGGGGTAGAGATATTTTCAATTTAATCTAGTTATGTAAAAATGTAGAAAAACAGGAACTTGCCCTATATATTAAAATTACCCCAAAAATTTTAGGTTAAATATTTTAATTTTGAAAAAAAAAATCTCATAACAGCCAAAAATTCAGTGAATTATTTCTACGTGGATAATTACACTTTTAATTATATTTGACCATGACCCAATACAGTTTAATCGATTTCTTATTAATAGAGAACATCATATTTTGGGATGGTTCAAAGATTTTTTCTCTATCTTTCTCATATTTTGAAGTTAATATCTCTCTTATGTATGAATATCATTCTTTATATATATAGTTCTTCAATGTGTGTGTGTGGGTTTGATTGATAAAGATTTATTAATTGAGGCAGCCTGTAACTAGCTTAAGACTTGTCTGGAAGAACATTTTCATCATCATGTATTACAACCATACACGTTACAGAAGTCAGTTATTTTTTGCTTATCTCCTTAGTACACTTGGTACAGGCCATTATAATCATGGTGGGTAGAGGTAGGCGACTGCTTTTACTGTAAGTACACCACATGTCTACACATGTTAAAAGCAGTTCGAGTTTTGCACTTACAAATATGCCAGAGCATCGTTTGATTAGTTTGACTCGCTGATGGGGTTGGACTTTTGCAAAAGAATCGGGGGCCATTAGATCATTTTTTGAATCAGAAAAAAAAGTGTCCAATGCGGGAATCGAACCCGAATCGTAGCGGCTGAAAACCAACGGTTTAGACTATCTTTCCACTGACCCCCTTTAGTATAAAATAAGGGAGATTAAGTAAACCATCCAAAGGTTTGATTCACCACCACGGCAGTTTGTGCATCAGCAATTTCAACACCATTTCAATCGGCAATTCCAGGACGTAACGATGTCCGAAAGCTCGCAGTCTTTTAAATAAAGAAATTGTCTACCTTTGTTCTCTTCTGGCAATGATGGGAATGCGGGAATCGAACCTGGGTCGTACCAACGGTTTATACTATCCTTCCATCGACCCCCGAAGTCGATTATGATGAACTAGAATTTCATTCTGTTCTGACCGTTTATAATCACATATTTGCACATTACCATTCTAGATAAAAACACAGCCACAACAACTAATAGTTTATTTCAACTCCTGACGTTTTAGTGTCTTCTTTTCACTCTTTTCAGGGGAATGTCAGGAAGATACTGAAACGTCGGGAGTTGAAATAAACCATTGGTTGATCTAACTGTGTTTTTTCTCTAAATCAACTTTCAACAAACAATTGATCTTCCGAACTTACCATTCTATCATATATCTTATTTTATGATATTGATGGATATTCTTCTTTCTTATCTCCACACTGGGTGAAGTAGAATACGTCTGACTTTGTCATTAAGACTGGGAGCACTCCTCAGTGGAAGGCCGACTTAGCTCCAAAAGAAATGGCCGCCTCTGACATGAGGAATAGACGCCATGTACAGCCGCTCCTAACATGGAGTACAAACGCTATATATTGATAGATAAAAATGTCTAATATATCTCAAAACAAAATATGGATTCCAATTACATTATTTATATAATGTTGAGTTGGTAATACTAAAAGATTAGATGCAAATTACCATTCTAATAGATTATAAAACTATTGATTTCTTGGTTTACCTTTCTCTATTCATTCTTCAAAGTGCATGCTTCCAGTATAATCAAAATACGATCTCCTAAATATCTCCAAGAATGGATTACTTGATTTAACAGGCTGTTGTCTTTATTGAATCTTCTCCAAACTTCCTTTGTAGCCCTCTATCTGTCCATTTTGGTATATATATATATATTAAGGATAATTTTTAAAATTACAAAATATTTTCTCACAATGAGTTTCTTTTTATTACAAAACGCTAGGTTTCAAGTGATAATCGCTCTTCAACGGGCTTAATAAAACATCGACTATATCCTACAAAACATATTTACAAAAACATACGCGCGCAGTGTGGATATTTACAACTGAAATTTTAAATTGATATGTAATTTAACAATGAAATGAAATATGTCTATTTACATTTTTAGGGCGTTTTGAAATAAAAAGAAACTCATTTTGAGAAAATATTTTGTAATTTTAAAACGTTTTTCACAATTTCATCATGAATAGAAAATTAAGGATTCTTCTTGCACATCAAATGTCGAAGGACATGCTTTGTTCTCTCCAATCCCAATCAAGGGCTGAGATTCAGGTATCGCAATGTGGTAGTTGCTCTACACCGAACGTCACCCCGATCGGTACCTAGGTCGTCTGCGGACGATTTGATGCCCCTGCATTTCCTCAAACAGGTTGAGTGTGAGACGCGCGACGGCAACAACGCTCCAGTTGCTGTCTAGCACGACCCAGGAAGGTCTGATCGCGGACCCCACGAGGGAGCCCGCTTTGTTCTCTCCAGTTCTTTGATCATCGCCATGTTTAACATCCATACAGAAAAACGACCAACGCAACATTTGAACTTTTTTTTCTTTTATCTCCATATTTATTACATCTTTTTTGAAGAACTTTTATCCAAAAATGATATTCTGACAATACAATTCTAATATATCGACTATCTCGGTCTGATCATGGATTTATTCACAATCCACGTCATCTAACGGCGATTTATTTTTATAAACCACAGTAGCATGTGTCAATAACAAAATTGTAAACAATTCTGGTTTCTATCCACGATTATACTTCGATTGATTTTATTCTTCACCATAAAGAATCGAGATCTAAATTCTTGAATGACATCACATCATCCGAATCAACCAAAGGGCTTTAAATTATTCAGCCAATTAACGTTCAATGTTTTTAGCTGATATTTTTATTTTTATCAGTTGTTGTTAAATCAGCAATCATTAAGAAGGGCATGATTTCGAACTCAAATTTTTTCGTAGTTCCCAAATTTTAAAACTTTTTTTTATATCATTCCTCAAGACGACCCTCTTTACAAAGTATTTTTAAGGGGCTGTATCTAACAGTTCATTTTGAATATATGTAAATATATTGGACAAAGAGAGGATATGATGTTCTTCATGCATAGTAAGAATACATTTTTAAGATTTATAATATTAAATGGGGTTGGCGGAAAGATGGTCTAAACTGTTGGTTTTCGACTGCTACAACCCGTGTTCAATTCCCGCATTGGGCACTTTTTTTCTGATTAAATATAAAATGCTCCAATGCCCCCCGATTCTTGCAAAAATGTCCAACCCCACCAGCGAGTGCAAGTAACCAAACTGGGCTCTAGCATATTTGTAAGTGCAAAGTCGAACTGCTTTTCGCATGTGTAGACATGTGGTGTACTTACAGTAAAAGCAGTCGCCTACTTCTACCCACCATGATTATCATGGTCAGTACCACGTGTACTAGGAATAGGCAAATATATATATATATTAAATCAGTGAAATAAATCACTATAATAGTCGTAATATTTAATCCTGGGGGGAAGGTATCATTATGGAATAAGAAAACACGGGATTTCAAATCTCCTTAATTTTAAAATTCGCTTAATTTGATAATTATTTAATTTCCCCTCACAAATGTAACCCAATAATTATATTAAATATTGGATCGATGCATTATTATGCCGACTTTGAATCAACATCTTTATATGATTAATCCTGAGCATAATTAACTTCAAATATTGCTTCCGAGCATTTGGAGACGACAAAGGATGATCAAATGGTTCATATTCTCTTGTCTAACTTTCATACTCGGCTGCCGAAATGGCCTAGTCGTCGAAATTTTATTGTTGACCTCTACTTTCTACATCTGCGAGGTTTGTATCGCATGATCCCAAATTGGCTTTTGTTGATCGTTCCTTTGTCAAACGCTTCGTTCACATCGCGAAAAAAGATATTGTATATAAAGTATTTTCTCGTTGAAGAGTAGAAAATATATTTGCTCGAATGCTTGCAAAATCAAAATTAAAAGAAACTATTTACCTGATTTTTATTTTTATTTTTCAAATAGCTGCTATATTCCAACCTTTCTCATACTGGTAAAGTATAAAATGTAAAATATGAATATCAATTTTGGTATATGTATTTATTATTTGAACAACAGGGGGTTGGTGGAAGGGTGGTTTAAACCATTGGTTTATGACCGCTACGACCCGGTATCGAATCCCGCACTAAGCACTTTTTTATAATTTAAAAAATGCTCCAATGGTTCCTGATTCTTGCAAAAGTCCAAACTCACCAGCGAGTACAAGTACCTAAACGAAACTCTGGCACATTTATAAGTGCAAAAGTCGAACTGCTTTCACGTGTGTAGACATGTGGTGCACTTACAGTTAATCAGTCGCTAACTACCAATCATGATTACCATGGCTTGCACCACGTGTACTATTTTAGAGGTATGAAGATAAACCCGGACATGACTAGATCCTACAGAAACTGCATAATATTTACAACACCCAACTCACTCCGGACCATATATACAGTTGCCCGGCCATCCTTGCGGCCCTCTATATGGCAGATATCAATCCAGAAGAGGAAATCTATACGGACAAGGCACCTCAGTTGGCCGATATTGTGATCAGGGTGCACGGACCTATCTGATCAGCTCCATGAACAAGATACCATCACCACCACCACGTTTACTAGGGATGATTAAGAAGAATATCTGAATAGAGAGAATCATTTGCATCAAATTATTGAACAAAAATTCAATTTAAAGAAGAATATGGCGGAAAAGAGCTGTAATGAATAAACACCGAACCAATGCTATATATGCAATACCAAATGGATCTTCAACCAATCGTAATAAGTCAGGCCATATTTATCCATCCTGAAGCAAGTCAATTTGCCAGTGGCGGTATACCCGAAGTTTGTTGTGGTAACGTCAGTTCAAATCGAAGATATTGATCTCCAATCAATCGAAGTTAACCCGTTTCTCTCCCAACTCTCATTTGAAAAAAAAAGGTATTACGCAAAATAAATATAATTTTTTATTGAAATCGTATCTATTGAATCGAACTTTATTTATATCACCACAATATCTATGGTGAAGATGATAAGAAATCATATCATTTTTCAATGAATGGTTAGTTAATAGATGGAAATTTTGCCAAGAGGATATTGATATAAATTGACAAAAGTCGCCTCTCTTTTTAAAATAGACGTCAAAACTAGACGTCATCTATTGACCGTGGCCGCAAACTAGCGGCCTCGGGTCGTTGACAAAGCCACAACACCAGCTTTGGTAAACTGAAAAACGTCTACCTAGAGACCATGGTTTCGGGCTGATTTGGCCTAGCCGCTTAGACAGCTAAACACCTCTTTAGCAGATTGTCAAGATTCCATTAGATCCTGTGTGGATCTCATGGAATAAAGTCCGCCCTAGGCTGACGAGGGTCATTAGCTCGAAACCATGGTCTCTAAGTGGACGCTTTTCAGTTTGCCAAAGCTGGTGTTGTAGCTTTGTCACCAACCCGAGGCCGCCAGTTTGGGGTGACGGTTAATAGATGGCGTCTATCTTTGACGTCTATTTTGACGGAAGAGGTGACCTTTGTCTCTTTAGTTAGTTAATAGTAAGGATATTCAATGCCATAGATATGTCACCAAATAGATCAAAATATAGAGAAGTCATCAAAATATAACAACGTGCTTCGAACCTATCTGGGGAATCTGAGGGACCCACATAATTTTTTGATATCCTTAACAACAAAGCGCTATGGGACATGATGATTTCATAAAAATAAATTTATATCCTTTTGTGTATTTTTTCATCTCTTCTTCTTCTTATTTCTTATCTCCACTTAATCATATTAAGGTATCAAGCTTGTAAAGCTTGAGACTTTTGATGTTGTCTGTCGGGGAATAGTAGAGCTCATCAATGGATGAGTCAATACAGTCAATAATGTGTCAATAAGATATTAATTGTAGCGAAGAAATATTTTTACAACTTATTATTTAATTAATTAATCAATGAAAAAATACATGGTTGAAAGGTTTTCCCACTATGTAATAAGTGCAATTTTCATACTGTAACCCCAAGACACATTATTGACTGTATTGACTCATCCATTGATGAGCTCTACTATTCCCCGACAGACAACATCAAAAGTCTCAAGCTTTACAAGCTTGATACCTTAATATGATTGATTGGAGATAAGAAATAAGAAGAAGAAGAGATGAAAAATACACAAAAGGATATAAATTTATATTTATGAAATTATCATGTCCCATAGCGCTTTGTTGTTAAATATTCTCTAGCTGAAAATATATTTTTAGTTTTAAATTATAGTCGCTTAGTTGTGCTGATATCTTTGAATAACTTCTGTTTTATCATTGTGATCTGCTTAGTCATCTATTACTACGTTACTATATTGATATCCTTATAACATCATAAGTTATGGTAAGCTCTTGTAACATTTTATCAACTTTGAGAGTATTTTAGATAGTTTCCAATTGTTGGAGCTTGGTTCCTGACAATGTAGCCAGGACTTCCTTTAGCTCCTTCAGCCTCTAGTCTGGTCTCAGATGGTGACGATATGTGGCAGAGCTTGTTATTGACTGTACTTTACGAGACCAGACCGGCGGATTGACTACCGAGAATGTTTTCCCTTCGCAAGACTGCGATGTAGCAAGCTGTTTGAATAGAGTAAGGGGACGTCTCACTCGTTTTAGCTGACTGACTGATTTTATTATATCTTTTACTCTTTATATGTATATGTATAATATGTATATACATATACATATTTACATAATTAATTAAAAAAAGAAATAAAAATTTACATGATTATAGAACAATGCAGCCTGGCAAGTTATTTACATAGCCAGGCGCAAACACCAATAATTGCCAAATATGCTGTGAACATTTTATAATAAAATATAATATTGAAACACAGACTTATATTTATTAGAACTTGTAAAAGAGTTAATAAAAATAGACGTATCTCTATTATAAAATTCTAAATATTTCAATACTTGTAATAAGGTTTCTGAATGCATTCTTTAGAACCATGTAGCGTCATCTCTCGCATTGCTATCGTAGAAACACCATTCCACATTCAAGTAATGTCGTTTTACAATCATAAGCCGCATTATATTGTATTATATATTACTTTATATAATATTTACGAACGGAAAAATATGTCCAGGGTAGCCTAGTGAACATGGTATCTGCCCGGTAAGCGGAACACTGTGGGTTCGATTCCCATCCCTGTACACTTTATTTTTCCGTTTATCATTACTCTTCACAATTCATCCTTTCATACTTCATCTCTAAGGTTAGAAATATTCGTTATTTCTCCTTTAAAAAAATCGATTTTTCGTTCAAAAGAAACACATGCGGGATAATTTTCAAATTTCGTTTTATAATCATAAGCCGGCGCATTATATTGTATTATAAATTACATTCAAGTAAGACAACCTGAAACATGATGTGACTTGGGGTTGATACTGTGCAAAGAATCAAATACACAGGTTTGTTAACGAAGTTGTCAATTTTAGACGAGTTGTCGATTAAGGTTAAAGTCCAAAGCCCCATCAGCTCTTAGTTTGACAGTTTCTCCTGTACTCTACGCAAGCTGTCAGTTCTGGCTAGGAAACTCGACGGTTCTGGTTAATTAAAGTTAAAAGGCCAAGTTACAACTTATCATAGTCTCCTTTTGAAATTAGAATTTCCTCTTTACAATAATATAGAGTATCTGCTGGATATATTTCAACAGCATATATATTTATGATATATGTCAATCTTATCTTGGATGTTTGGATATTATAATGAATCATATGAATTTCCCAATATATCTTTGTTTATAGCTATTTTACTGATATTTTTCCATGATTATTTCAATTTCTTTTCACTTTATTGATTCTTTCTATATCACATTCTCTTTTGTTATTCTTCGTTAGTTTTGTTTTATGAGGAGTGGAGAAAAACGCCCTACTCTAATTCTAGGTTTAATTTTTCAGCGACAACAGAGAATGTTTAGAACTTCCTTTATAAAAAATAAAATATCAAATCAAAAGCTGTTTCAATGTGTAGAATAATTAACTCTATAAATCTATAGTATTTCATATAAAGATTTCCAAAATTAAACAATATAGCAGTTTCTGGAGATGAGTTTCTTTTCATTTTATTAACGTAATCTCAAACTTTTTCGGACATCTCTGTCCTTCTAAAGGAGTACATAACGAAGTATCTAAACGCATAAGCATAAAAAGATAAGAGGAGCTTCTTTTATAAATTTTAATGCGCAAGCTTCTGGACTAGACGTCCTTCTACAGGCATGGATTAGTATTACCACTATCCATGCCTGTAGAAGGACGTCTGGTCCGAAAGCTTGCGCATTAAAATTTATAAAAGAAGCTCCTCTTATCTTTTTATGCTTATGCGTTTAAAACCAATTATTAAGAGTTCCTAATCGTTTAATAATGAAGTATCTAAAGGCGTTTATCATAATTTGTTTTATGTATTACTGTAGAAGGGCAGAGATGCCCGAAAACTTGAGATTACGTTAATAAAAATTAAAAAACTTATCTCCAGAAACCTTTTGTATTATTTAATCTACATATATCATACCTGTAACTGTAATGTTGAAGAAACCGTAAGTTAATAAGAAATTAACCCCAAACTGTCAATATAGGTTATATATATATAGCAGCAATATATAAAGTTATAGAAAAATATGAAATATTGAAAGCTATATCGATAAATTACCTATACTCAGAGACAAAATTTAAGTTGTACTTTTTTAGCATGTACACTTCGTTCTCTTTTTATGCGGTTTTGGAGTTATGCGGTGCAAGAAAAAAAAAATTATTCGAATTTTGAAATTTTTTTTTTTTGGTGAGATTTTCTCACACACACACTTTTTCTGAAAACGAATAAGAATAACAACTACAACTCTACTATTACGCAATCAATACAAAGAAAGAATTTTGTAACGTCCTAGTTGTATGATAAGTTATCCCACAACTCGTGCAAAACCGAAATCAAAACTGAAAACCCGCCGGCGTGCCAGCTGCCGTTACAAATTTCTTTTTTCTTTTATTGACATGTTTTCTCTTGATTTGTTCTTAAAAACAAAAGAGACAAAAACAAAAATACCTCGTTAAAATTGCGTGTTTTTATGCTGCATTTTGTTTTTGTATGAAACTAATTAAAAAAGCCTGCATATTGGAAAGCATTAGAAAATAAAACTTTGTGAAAGAAGGTTACTACCGAAAACCGGAAGATAAATTTACTCAAGTGAATTGTAAGTTTTTTTGAATAATTTTAGTGCGTAATTGTACATTAAGTTTTTTCTATAACTTTTAGTCCTCTTAAAGAAAATGTGTGACAATAATAAAAAACAAAAAAGAAGTGCAATTTCGCTAGAAACCAAAATTATAATTCTCGATTGCTTGGCGAAAGGAGAAAGATCAACAGCAATAGGTAAACGTTATAATTTAGGCGAATCTACTATAAGAGCAATAAAAAAAATGAAGCGGCAATAAGAAGATCAGTCAGATCTGGTACAAATTTGAGTTCTAAAATTTCATCATATTCAAGAGGCACTTTAATAGAAAAAACAGAAAAGGCTCTCGTAATTTGGATTGAAGATTTAACTCAAAAAATAATTCCGTTAGATGGACATTTAATCAAGATGAAAGCCCTTAAATTTTACAAGGAGTTAAAAGAATCAGAGCCATCTACATCTTCACGTGAAAGTAATCCACAATTCTCTGCCAGCACAGGGTGGTTAACTGGTTTTATAAAAAGACATTCTTTTCATAATCTAAAAATAAAAGGTGAGGTAGCTTCTGCAGATGAAGAAGCTGCTAGAAAATATCCTGAAAAGTTGGCTAAAATTATTAAAGATGGAGGATATTGTGCCCATCAAATCTTCAATGCTGATGAAACAGGATTGTTTTGGAAAAAATGCCAACCCGTACTTACATTGCAAAGTCCGAAAAAAAAGCCAGTGGTTTTAAAGCTGCTAAAGATCGAGTTTCTTTATTGCTGTGCAGCAATGCATCTGGCGATCGAATGTTAAAACCGCTGCTTGTAAATCGATCTTTAAAGCCACGTGCATTAAAAGGAAAAGACTTAAATACACTGCCCGTACATTGGATGGCAAACAAGAAGGCCTGGGTAACAACGGCTATTTTCACTGAATGGTTCAATAAATGCTTCGTACCCGAAGTAGAAAATTATATGAAAGAGATGGGTCTTGAATTTAAGATCTTATTAATTCTTGACAATGCACCAGGTCATCCAAACTTAGAACATCCAAATATAAAGGTAGTTTTTTCCCTCCAAACACAACGAGCCTAATTCAACCATTAGGATCAGGGAATTATTTCAACATTTAAAAAATATTATGTAAAATTCACTTTCCAATTCATTTTCGATAAACTGGAATCCGATACAATAACAGTTACTGAAGTTTGGAAACAATTTAATATCTTGAACTGTGTAGATCATGTTGCGTTAGCAATTGCCGAGATAAAATCACAAACTTTAAATGCATGTTGGAAAGCTGCTTGGCCTGAATGCGTATCAAAGAGAAATGAATCAAATAGAACAACAATAGTAACATCAGATATTATTTCAATTGCTAAGGAAATAGGTGGGAAGGTTTTGATGATTTTGGCGAGCATGATATAGAAGAATTGCTTGTGGACGAAGCCCTAAATGATGATGATATTTTGGAAAGTATGGTAGATACTACTAAAGATTTCGAAACAGTAGATAGCGAACTGGAAGATGTTACTCCACTGGACGAAAAATTACTTCGGGAAGGCCTTCAACTTTCCGGTAAATTGGAAATTTTTTTTATTCAAAATGATAATGAGGTAGAACGTGCCTTAAAATTCCAACGTGATCTGAAATTTTGTATGTCTGGCTACAGAGAACTCTACAAAGAACTAGTCAAGCCATCACAGCGTTTGATTACTGACTACCTTGTCAAAGAAAAAAAAATCACTGAAGTTCCTAAAGAAGCATTACCATGTAGATCTGATGACGTAATTTTATCTTCAAGTGATGAAAGTGATCTTGCACCAATCCACAAACGGGTTCGCACATTATCAGACAGCGAATAATGATTAAAACATTCTTAATATGATTTTAAATAAAGTTTTGTTTATGTTTTTTTTTTACATATTAAGTTTTGTTTTTGTTATTAACACACATATGTGCCATTTATTAAAATATGATGAGAAAAAAATTAAATCTTATTATTATAAATCTTTTTTTATGCGATTTCTGGTGCATTTTAAAACATTATTTAGGTTTTATGCGATTTTTTTTAATAAATGGAACGTATCCATCATTTTACATATAAATGTATGTCTTTTTTTGTGCGATTTTTTTTATGCGGATTCCCCTGGAACGCATCTACCGCATAAAAAAAGAACCAAGTGTATATCTATATATATAAAAATGAATGTTTGTATGTTGGTTTGTATGACTCCTATACAAATTCGCAGTAGATCACTAATTCAAACCAAAATTTCCATACATAGGTAAAAAATAACGAGGATGACGATAGGCTATTTTAAAATATATATAAATCATTTATTAAAACTATATATTCAAATTATTCAACTTAGCTCACGAGCAGCGCCTTCTAGAACACTCAGGCGGGCGATGGCGGCGCGCGACGATTGGCTGCCGGCGCAGCACGTGACTTCCCTGCCCCCTGCCCCCCCCCCCGCCGAGTAAATGAGATCTCCCGGCTGACGGCCGGTTGAGCGGCCGGCCGGCCTCACGAGCAGCGCCCTCTAGAATGCGTGACGCTTTTGACGGCGCGGGGCGCTCCCAGTTGGACAGTTGCGCGGGGGCAGAGTGACCTCGCGGGTGCCCTCCGGGAACTACGTCCATCTTCCATATGTAATATACATTTAATCGTGTAAACCTGGGCGTTGCCCGGGTCATTCGTCTACAAATTCTCAGTAGTTCACTAATTCAAACCAAAATTTCCATACATAGGTAAAATAATACTGGGAAGACGATAGGCTATTTTAAAAATTTTGCTTTTTAAAAATTTTGCTGTATCATGTCTGATTATCAGATACAAAATTATTTCGGGAAAAATTCCAAAAAACAGAGACCACGGGTGAAACAGGGTTCATTTAATAGGGTAAAACCCGGGCGTTGCCCGGGTCATTCGGCTAGTATATTAATATTTTACACATATAAATTTACTGGCAATGCGCTTCTTTTAAATATCATCAAATATTATCTCTACAGACCTTACTGCAATGATATGAGTTATTGAACGAGAGGGCTTGGCTCATCAGTAGTGAAACCTTTTAGCGGTTTCGCCGAATTAATCTCTAGACCGCTCTACTATTGTATTGGATTGGTTTGGAATATACCTTGTATTTTCTATGGAAGGCAGCTTAGGGGTGTTTAGTGAACTATGGACATAAGCTTATAGGTCTGTAGAGAAACATACATATAATTTCAATGTATTGCATCGAGCAAAGCTCTTCCGCAAAATATGTTTCATAACAATATTTTAACGATAAATGGCAATTAAATTTAATTTACTAATGTATATATATATATTATTTTCTTATTATATTTTATAATATATATTTGATTTTTTTAGGAGAAAGTTCGAATTTACATGTATTGGAAATCCGTCGCTATAAAAGCAGATGAAAAGAGTGGTTTATTCTTAAAATATGATACTTCTCTAAGTTTTACCCATGAATGTATGTGACAATCTCATCGTGAAACAATTCTCCAACGCTTGAAAAACTTGTTTAACATATAAGAAGCAATGAGAGGATGGTAAGGCAATATTTTAAACTTAGTAGATGAAACAGCAAAAACATTCTAAATAAACTAGAATGTTTTTTTTTCTTCGAAGCCCACGTTTGCTTGCGTGGCGCTCATATGAACAGTTCAGGTTCCCACAAAGGTTATGTACATAAGATTTAGTGATATTTTCTGATATTTAAAAGTATTTATTCGATATATTTATAATAATATTAATTTATAAATTATTATATGAAATAATACAAGTTGGTAAAAAAATTGTCATATCAAAATATGTACAAAGGATGAAAAAGAAAAAATATGTTTTTTTAAATATTAAAAAAATATGCATTGGTTTAAATAAGCACTATTCAAAATGTGACGACACACACACATATATATCACATATACTCGCATAAGCGAGGAATGGTCATGGATGAAGTCCTGTATGCGGTCCTGTACCCCAAACTTAGGGAGCCTTTCCTCGCGGAACTCTCGCCTGAACACAAGATTATTCTTGTCGAATCCCTCATAACTGTCATCGAGCATGCTGGGGACATGGATTTCATAATCCGCAACGGACTGTCTGAACTCAAGGCGGCTTTAAGCTCCTGATGAAATCCAGACGTCGCTTCGGAGAGGGCTCCGTCTGTTGTATATATTTCTCCCTATTGTAACCTCTCTCCTTACTGTTGACTATATGTCAATAAACTGTTTTTATTTGTCAATTGTCGCGCATATATATCTACTAGACGAATGGCCCGGGCAACGCCCGGGTTTTACCCGAGTGCGTATATATTTTAAAAATGTTTTAATTAAAATACTATTCGTTACAATTATAAATTGGCGCCGTGGATGTCTCTCTTGTGAAACGTCCCGCCCCAAACTGTGTGTGTCTTGAAAATGTAAAAATGTGAACGGAAAAATATGTCCAGGGTAGCCTAGTGGTCATGGCAGCTGCCCGGTAAGCGGAAGGTCGTGGGTTCGATTCCCATCCCTTGACACTTTTTTTATTTTATCCATTCTGAACAAAATCTATCCGTGAACTTCACACAGTGAACTTCACACAGAGAGAATAAGGCAATTATATAAGTAGATAATCCAAATTGTGCCTTATCACACACTATTTTTTATTTGGCCTTATTACCTTGTCTTTATAATCTATGACGTAATGCCGGCGGCGCGCGCCCGTTGGCTGCCGGCGAGCACGTCACCTCCCTGTGCGCGCGCATCCGTGACAGAACCGGCCCATGACGGTCGTGACTATATATGGATAATAATAATAATATAATAATAATAATAATAATTATTATTATTATTATCATTAGATAATGATAACGATCATAATGATGATGCGCGCGCATCCGTGACAGAACCGGCCGGCCTATGACGGTCGTGACTATATATGTTGATGGATAATAATAATAATATAATAATAATTATTATTATTATTATTATTATCATTAGATAATGATAATGATCATAATGATGATGCGCGCGCATCCGTGACAGAACCGGCCGGCCGGCCCATGACGGTCGTGACTATATATGTTGATAATATATTTACAAAATAAAATACTTTTCTCAAACAATAATATAATTGCCATTAATTATTATTAGCATATGAAAATTACGTAAATTCTATCTAAAATACTAACGATCTTTATTTTCAATTGAAATAAAAATAGTGTAATTGTATTGCGAAATAGTTCCAGGGATTACTGTTGGAAGTTGAAAACAATTAGTGCTTTACTAATGGTTTAGTTGGGGAAGGTTAAATCCAGTCAATAAAGAGAGACTTTACAGACAAAGAACAAGTAGTTTCTGTAATGGTGATGTGAAAACGATGGCTGAGAATAGCTAGAGAAAGAAAGATATATAGATAGGAAGAAATCTCTATTTCCTTATCAAACTCTGAAGGATAAGTCCTTGGCAGAAATCAAAGCAAAGAATTAATTTCTCTTAGAGATAAGTCGTGAAATCTGAGAAGAAAAAATTAGGTTGAGAATTAGCTGGAGAGTGCTTAGAAAAGGCTTAAATCTCTTATCAATTACTTTGGGAATCGTTAGTTTCTTCAGCAAAGTGTAGATAAACTTTTCTATAAATATATTTATAAAGATAGATTTATTCTTTTATATAAACTTTTCTATGGCCATTCAGTTATTTTGTTAAAATTCAGCTGGATTTATAAAATTGAAATTCTATATAATTGCGATATATAATAAAATTAAGTAAAAAAGAAGCTATACAGAACCATGATAATACTTAACTTGAAAATTCGAAACTATTTTAGACGCGTAAGATTCTTTTTGAAATTAAATAATTTCTACTGCCCTTGCTGCATATGGAAAGTGAGGGCAGTAGAAATTGTTTAATTTCAAAAAGAATCTTACGCGTCTAAAATAGTTTCGAATTTTCAAAAAGGATGGCGCGCTAGTGCATCATAATTAAGTATTTAATGATATTAAAATTCTCTTAGTGTAAAATAAAGAGATATTATATCTGTATAACATCTGTTTTTTTTTTTTTTAAGTTTTTATATGACGTAAATGTGCTAATGGTTTATCCGATAAGAAAAGATATTTGTACCAGTGTCGGGTCTTATCAAAAATGAACCTATAAACTGTTTCGACCCTATGATTCGACAGCACTACCAATCTCTTCGACAATGGACTTTGTTTCCATCTTGGTTGAACCAATAGGGTATTTCCATCTTATAAAAACATTATTCAATAACAATAAAATATTATATCTATAATTTGATTTAGGAGAACTTTAATATAATTATTAATAAAATTTTCAGAATACACACACAAAGGTTTTATAATATTAATTAAAAATAATCTATTCTATATTAGTTGGATCAAACATTATAATGTTTCTGGTTTTTACTCTTTTTCTAGAACTATTGTCATACATTTCCTGTTTCTATTCCGCACCTATGACGCATAACTGCCGAAGCCTTCACGTGAATCTTTTTATATGCTCGCCTTGTAACTAAAGGTCTCTTGAATGTATCACATCACTTCTTGCAAAGATATGAAATGCTCAATGCGCAATTTTAAGAATAATGTTGTATTCATAAGCGTATAAAATAAATGTTTTTAGGCAGTGAAGAGATTCTTCTATACTTCGCTTTTACATTTATTTCATCGAGAAAATTCAGATGTTAAACGGACTTCTATAAGAGCTAAGCTAAACTCTTTTAGCCTTTTCTCTTTTTGAATTATAGGGAAGTCAGTAGAAATAGTTTAAATTCATAAAAAGAAATATTTATTTCTAGAAGCAGAATGTGTTTCTGAAATAAAGTATGAACTCTTCAAGATAACTATTTTCTACTCCCTGTTTTTAAGATCCATAAATTTCAATTATGGGCAAACTCTAAGTAAGTGGTACCTTTGAGCATGTATTTCAGGATTCAAACAATAATTCTGAAAGGTATTTGATACACAGTGACCTTTATTGAATAGAGACGAGATAACTAAGTGTGTTTGAAATTGCCTCTGTTGTCTTAATAAAAAAATAGACGACATGCGACATTAAATGTTTTTCACTTCCTTAGGTTTTGTCAACGAGTGTTGATATTTTTCTGAGTGTGTTTTTTTCCCCGGAAATAATCGTTCCTCTATCCTAAGCAAATTTTAAAACTTAAACATGAAAGGAGAACAAGGGTAGGAAAAGAATATTGTAAGCATTTGAAATGTGGACTCGGATGTGACTGTAAAGAATAAAGAATTAAGATGTATTTGTAAGATTGACAGAAGAGCAAGACCTTTTGAACATAATAAGAAAAAGACAGATCGATTAGATATATATTGAGAAGAAATGGATTGCAAAAGAGAATTCTGGAAAGTAAAATGAATAAAAAGAGAATGGTGCAAAGAATAAGAATAGAATTGATAGAATGGATTGAAAAGAGAAACTATAAAGAGAAAATAAAAGAAGAATTCGAGTTAGAGAAGCCTGACATTGTCACTGTAGACGACAATTCATTTTGTCTAGTAGATGACATTCGATATCCTAACTAATCAGACTCCTTCTTGGATAATATCCTCAAACCCTACATAGTTACTCCATACATCCAGGTACGTATAAAATATACTAAATCCTAAATAAATACCATAAACAAAATCTCAAATAGAATTTCTGTATTAGACTGGTCGACGCGATAAAGTTCATGTCAGAGAGAAACAAAAAAGAATAATTGACGAGGTTTGTGCTAAATTCAATTTTATAAAACCGACAGTAAAATGGAATGAATGGCCCACTGGGAATGTGCTGAGTCAACTTTAAATAAATGGACTTTGCTGACGCCTTCATTCCTGTGAAGAATAACCGTAGGATGATTTGTTGTTGCTGCACTCGCAGACAAGGGTATGTTTGCAGCCATATGAACTTTCTTTCTTAAAATATTATGGAAAATATTAATTCCAATATAATTAAAAAGAAGCGTATTTCAGATCATTATGAAATTATTTTTATTCATTTATATTTCGGCGTGCAGCACGCTCGCTTTTTTCTCAAATTAAACAATGAACTAGGTTTATGTGAATATACAAGTATACTTGTATGTTCATAAAGCAGCTGTGAGGAGATAACCTTTGCTACTAGAGAGACGTTTATCTTCAGAAAGGATAGCTCGTCGAAATATTGAAATACAATCATGGACAAAACTTTAGAAAGTGGAAAATTTGATGTCACCTGGGGTCTTTTTTTTTTTTTTTTAAAGAGAGACAATTTTGTTCACACTTGATTATCTCGTGTATCTTCAATAAAGATCGCTGTGTAATCAAATATCTTGCAGAGTTATTGTCTGAATCCTGATATACATGCTGAAAGAAACAACTTCCTTAAGTTTTGTCCATGAGTGTAAAATAATTTCAAGCAGCATCTCTCACTTTAAAAATGAATTAAAACTATTCATTTTAGTCCACCTTAGTACAGAACGTAAAGGTGTCGATGAAGAATGTACCACAATACCAGTTTTGACAAATTAAGGCAATAGCCAACCTGTATACCATGGTTTCGGGCTTTGACCCTCATCAGTAAAGGAGCGTCATCGATTATATAACATCCTACGAGAGAGGGTTTATGAAATCGGTCTAATTTGCCAAAAAGATGTTTAATCTGGTAAAATGGCCGATATTCAGGTCAGAATACCATATATGGGAGGTTGGTATTGATATACTAATGATGACACATCTCCCTTTATTTATGCATTGAAATAGTGAATCCGGTTTATCCTCTCAATATAAAACGTAAAGAATGTGATAAAGTATCGGTTATAACGAAATATTTTCAAAGATATTCTAAATACGTCTCAATGCTATTTTATAAAAATATTGAGATAAAATATTTAATAGAGATAGAAGTATTTAAAATTACAGATATAGAAATCAAATTACTTCCAAACTTCCAAAATCCAACTTTGCTTTTCCCAAGTAACGACGTTCTAAGACAGGAGACGAATCCCTCTGCCAGTCATTTCAATTTGCATACTGTATATTTGAAAGTACATGGTACATTCTCTTTCTCTGCATCATCTGAATTACTTGTCTATTTTTATATATTTACTAGTCGAATGACCCGGGCAACGCCCGGGTTTTACCATATTAAATGTTTTTATTCGAATACTATACATTACAATTATAAACTGGCGCCGTGTGGATGTCACTCTTTTGAAACGTCTCGCTCCAAACTTTGTGTGTTTTTAAAATATAAATATAAAAATGTAAATTTTCACAACGATATTTCAAAATTGTATTATTTTTATTTTTATATGAATAATTTTAAATTTGATATATACATAAAATGATAGCACGTGATTTCTTGTCCCTACGCCATCATTACGTCACTCAAGGTCACCGTCGCCCCACGTGGTCCATCCTTTCTCAACTTTACTTCTCGAAGTTACCGCAGTGAGGCGCTGGTTGCGTGTGAAATAAGGAAAATTTTGTTTTTAATTTGTTAATTACTTTAAAGATATTCGAGATAGAAGTCTGAAAATTTGCCTATAGGTTTTTTCCAGATTCAACTCTATATACTGTTAAAATTTCAGTCAGATTAGTTGCACATTGTGGACGTGTATAGCCGACAAACAAACATACATACATACATACATACACTGACCTTTATATATATAGGGTATGGAACTACTGCTTTTATCTTCTTATATTCTTCTTGCCTTATCATAATCTCTACTTCTTGTATAATTACAGTCTACTTAGAGCATACTTCTATGTTATATGCATACTGAAATATATGCAAATTTATATATTTAAATTTCTGTTGTTGTTGCAAAGGTAAGTGCGTTAGATAACTTATTTAAAAAAGGTTTCGAGATCTCTCCTAGAAAGCCATTTCGTGAAACAATTTCTTCAACCTGGAGTTTCTGCCATTGAATTATCACAAGAAAATACACCATACTAAAATATTAAAGCAAATCAAAAATTACATTTTCGAATCATTATTATGATGAGGAGAGAATCCAATGGTACATAAATGAATTTTTAAGATTTTCTGAGAAGAATAAAAAGAATTTTGGTAAAGAAAAGAGAAGAAAATCCTTTGTATTAATTGAGGGAAACACCCTTCTTTCAACCCAATTACCCTGCGGGTGTTCCCATTCTTCAAAAAAAAAAGAACCATTATCAAGGAGTATATTTCATTTTTAAGTTACTCTAGTGAAAAATTGGTTGTTTAATTGAAAGACATATTTTAAATTAATTATTTATCCTGACCAAGATCTTTGCGAATATATCTTATAACGTCAAAGCATTCACACACAATCCAGTATATTTACAAATAATAATTTATTAATTTTAAGAATATTTTATCTCTTGCTTCTCTTCTCTCTTCTCAGTTTCCTCTAATCTTAAAAAGATTAATTATCTGTCTGTGTTGATCATAACTAAAATTTTCTTTAGGACCACTAACTTAGCCGAAACATCAAATATGTGTTTATTATATAAATAATAGTATACTCTCTCTCTATGATATATAATACAATATAATGCGGCTTATGATTGTAGAACGAAGTTTAACAATTATACCGCAAATGTTTCTTTTGAATGAAAAATTAGAATTTATTTTAAAGAGAACGATTATTTCCAACCTTAGGGATGAAGTATGATAGGATGAATTGTGAGGAGTAATGATAAACAGAAAAATAAAAGTGTCCAGGGATGGGAATCGAACCCACAGTGTTCCACATACCGGGCAGATGCCATGTCCACTAGGTTACTTTATTTTTCCGTTTATCATTACTCTTCACAATTCATCCTATCATACTTCATCCCTAAGGTTAGAAATAATTGTTATTTCTCTTTTAAATAAATTTCTATTTTTCGTTCAAAAGAAATATTTGCGGTATAATTTTCAAGCTTCGTTCTATATATATATAAATATATAAATATTGTCACAGAATAATCTGTAGTGACATAATCGGTTTATCATCATCAGTCACGTGACGTCAGCATTTTATTTGTAAATATTTTGTTTAGATTTCTCTAAGTTTTTTAAGATTGAAAATAATTGTAAATACTTCCTTTGTTAAAAATAAATTTGTTTTACGATTACTCGTTCTTGTCTGACTTATGGTGGTGGTGCTTATCTCCATGGTTAAACCAATTCCTGAAGTCCACTCCTCTCCAATTTTGTGCTGTCTGACTTATAATCTTGATATGGAACCATCGAATATTGACAAGAAGCCCCAGGACGGTGTAACAATATAATGTTCTGAATATGGAGCAATCTGTATATTTAAATATTCAGATAATAGAAAGGCATATATTGGCCAATATTCGGTTAGCTGAATTCCAACTCGTGTCAAAGCATTACAACGTTTATTTCGAATTATAAATATAAATATTTAATCAAAGTTATATATTGGATCAAAATATCATTTATTTTACCAATATTTCAGTTGGCTGAACGCCAACCTTTATCAAGGTGTTATAACATATTTAATGTGTGTCAACAACAAACTCAGAGCCACATAACGTCAACAGAATTAAGTTTTTTAAATATTTTGTTATATTCAATGGGGAGAAAAGAACTGATATATATATATATATATCGTATATTTTAAAGATTGAGCAATCCATAATAATATATATAAATAAATATAAAGCATATATTGGATCTAAATTTATTAAACAGCCACATTCGTCGACATTTGCAACAATTTTACATATATCTATATATATAATTGCCTTATTTTGTCTGTCTGAAGCTCACGGATAGAATGCGCGCCCATTGGCAGCCGGCGAACACGTGATCTCCCTGCCCCCCTCTGGACAACCCTGTTATCAGCTGTGTGATACATCCACCTGTCTATACAGACCACCCTGTCTATAGCGGTCACTTTAGGCAACCCTGTTATCATCAGTTTGTTACATTCACCTGTCTATACAGACCACCCTGTCTATAGCGGTCACTTTAGGCAACCCTGTTATCAGCAGTGTGATACATACACCTGTCTATACAGACCACCCTGTCTATAGCGACCACTCTAGACAACCCTGTTATCAGCTGTGTGATACATCCACCTGTCTATACAGACCACCCTGTCTATAGCGGCCACTCTAGGCAACCCTGTTATCAGCTGTGTGATACATCCACCTGTCTATACAGACCACCCTGTCTATAACGGCCACTCTAGACAACCCTGTTATCAGCTGTGTGATACATACACCTGTCTATACAGACCACCCTGTCTATAGCGACCACTCTAGACAACCCTGTTATCAGCTGTGTGATACATCCACCTGTCTATACAGACCACCCTGTATATAGCGGCCATTCTAGATAACCCTGTTATCAGGTGTGTGATACATACACCTGTCTATAGCGGCCACTCTAGACAACGCTGTTATCAGCTGTGTGATACATCCACCTGTCTATACAGACCACCCTGTCTATAGCGGCCACTCTAGGCAACCCTGTTATCAGCTGTGTGATACATCCACCTGTCTATACAGACCACCCTGTCTATAGCGGCCACTCTAGGCAACCCTAGGAAGCAAGATGTATACAAGGTGTAGACAAGATGAAGATCTAGATGAAGATTAAAACGTTTTTTAAAATATATTCGCACTCGGGTAAAACCCGGGCGTTGCCCGGGCCATTCGTCTAGTATTTATATAATGGACAAAATAAATTTTTGTAAAATATGGGTGTGAATATTTTGAAAATTAACAATATAACGCCTATTTCATATTTGAAATTATTATATTATTATTGTATTTATATAATTATTATATTATTATATAATTATTTAAAATATATATATGTTAAATAAAAAATGTATTTAATTTAAAAATTATAATTTCAAGATCAAATTACTCTGCTAAGTCTACCGCCAGATGTCGTGACTTTCCCTATATAAATCTATTTGTTGTTGTTTCCCGTTGTCATCTAGCAGCCCCGTAATATAAAGATATTTTTCTCTCTCTTTCCCGTTGGCCTGCTCAAATCTTTTTGTACATATGTAAATATGTAATCTTTTATTTTCTTCTTCTTTACTCCTCAATTCAGGTATGTATTCCTTAATTATGTATTTTATATTCCATAAGCTCAATTAAAGCTATTTCTGATCTTAACTACTTTTATTATTCTGTTCATACGACTGCAAAACAATATCACAAAAGTACTCATGTATCCACAAAATAATCAGCATCAGAAATTAATAAATCTATATATCTGATTTCAAAATCAGCAGAAGAATCTTTTTTGTAATATATATATGTTATATAAAGATATTATTTGATATGTTATTTTATTTTTTAAATTTATTTCATAGATTCAAATACTCTACTAAATCGACCGCCAGATGTCTCGCTTCCCCTATAAAAACTCATTGTTGTTTTTTTCTCGATGGCCGGCTCAAATCTTTTGTACATTATGTAAATAGGTTTTTCATTTTTTAGATTCTTACGTCTTAAGCCAGGCATTATTTTTTTTAAATAATGTTTATATATATTACTTAGCTTGAATAAAGCAACTTCTGATCAAAACCATTTTTATTATTATTCCCACAACTGCAAAACAATATTATAATGATACTCATGTATCCAGAAAATAATATTCCAAAATCAACAGAAAATCTCTTTTTTTATTTATAATATATATATAATGCCTTTTTTTCAGATTGCTAACGTAGGAAAATTTTCCATTCGCCATCTAACCGCTGACGTGACTATATCCTTTAGAATCAATAATCTATTTATACATTATATTCTATTTGACCGAAAATACTCCAATCTCTGAATCACATATAATAAAGCGTTTGTTCGTTGAAGCCGAATAGGATTGGTCCATTCTGTGTCACGTGTTCAAGTTACGTAGTTAAGTGACGTGGCCGGCTGTAGGTCTGTTTGGTTTTTGTTTTCATCCTTTATTTTATTCTATTCTGACCTTATTAGTCATTTTTTGCTTTCGGTAATTTATTCGGTGAATATTTGAGGAATAATATTTTTTAAATAATTTTATTTTTTTAATTTAGCTTGATTATTTTATTTTTATAAACCATATTTCCTAAAAGAGCCCTTTCTATTGTTGAGGCCATCGAAGCAAAGCAACGTCGTATTGAACAGCAGCGACAAAGACGTTTAAATTCACCCGTAAGAGAACGGCATAATGAACAACAACGGCAATACCGAATGAATATGAGCGAAAATCAAAGAGCCCTTCAAAGGGAAAACAGTAGGCTGAGGATGCAAAGAATTCGACAGGGAGATAATCTACCTTTGCCAACAGGGACATGTTTCGAGGAAGATCAAATTCCCCTGCACCTTTGTGGCCAACTTGATCAAGTTTGCCCAAAATGTAGAGCAAAGTATTTCGAATTGGAACAAACGACATACAGTAAAACTTTTCATAAATGCTGTTCCAAAGGAAAAGTCGAACTTGAACCGATTCAAACCTCTGAACTACTTGAAAGTTTAATGACTGGAAAGCATCAACTTTCAAAGAACTTCATGGAAAACATCCGTTCCGTCAACAGTGCCCTAGCATTCGCTTCAATGGGAGCAAACCTTGCACCTCCTCCTGGATATGGGCCCTATTGTTTCCGAATCAACGGACAGATTTATCACCACTCAGGTGCCTTGCATCCTGAAAATGATGATCATGTTGCAATGATGATCATGCAAATGTCATTATTTATGATGAAGCTACCATGGCACCAAAAGATGCTCTTAGATGCATTAATAATCTCTTGAAAAAAATCATGCAAAATGAAAAAACACTTGGTGGTAAAACCATTGTCTTTGGAGGAGACTTCCGACAGACTTTGCCTGTTGTTCCACATGGAACTCAAGCTGCAATTGTAGATTCAAGTATTAAATTTCATCCTCTATGGAAAATAATTAATATTTTGAAATTAGACAATAATATTAGGTCAATTGACCCAGAGTTTAGTGCCTGGCTTTTAAAGCTTGGAAATGGCGAGCTAACAAATGATCTTGTCTTAGACTCCGATACATTTGAAATACCATCTGAAATGGTTTGCAATGGCGATTTAGTCAAAGAAAATTTATGGAGATAAATTGCTTCCTTCTGACTTTGAACAGTATACCGATAAGGCTATACTTTGTCCCAGAAATGTGGATGTTGATGATATCAACAACCGAGTTTTAGATATCCTTGAAGGTGACTCCATAACATATTTCAGCTCAGACTCAATAGATGATGCGACACCTGAAGATAATGAGAGCTATCCACCGGTATTTCTCAACAGCCTTAACACTTCGGGAATGCCACTTCATAAGCTGAAGCTATAAGTTGGAGCAATCATAATGCTTCTTCGAAACTTAAACACAAAGCGAGGTCTTTGTAACGGGACGAGATTAGTAGTAACTAAATTGTTACCTAATTTAATTATTGCAAAAGTTCGGACTGGCACTGCAGTAGATCAATCTGTATTTATTCCTAGAGTTTACTTGGCCCCAATACATTCTGAGATTCCTTTCATTCTCAGAAGGGGACAGTTCCCTGTAAAATTAGCCTTCGCTATGACAATAAATAAATCACAAGGCCAAACCCTTGAAATGGTTGGCATCTATTTACCTGAACCAGTTTTTAGCCATGGTCAGTTATATGTTGCTTTTTCTAGGGTGAAAAGCTCTAAGTGTGTTAAAATAAAAATAATCCACGGAAGCAAGCAAGGAAGGCTTCTTGAAAATAGTTCAGCTTGCTTCACCAAAAATGTTGTTTACAAAGAAATTTATTCATTGTAAGTTCACCTCTTTTAAAGTAAAAATGTTAATTAGAAAAATATCAATAAAATGACCCGAAAGGTAAAATGTTGCAACGCTCGGAAGGGGATCGATCCCTGACGGACCATGAACGTTATTTTACCTCGAACGCTTCCGATTACATATTATTAAGTATCAAAAAGGAATGTGAGAAATAAAATTAGGAATCCACCTGCTCTAGCCGATCCCGTCCTTGGACGGGCTTTTCTACTAGTATTTAATATTTCCCCACAATACTATTCTATAACCACCACAACTTGGGCCGAGTACTCCAAACAAAATTGAATGAAAGAATTGTATCTTTGATTTAAATATTACATTCAGTATATATACAGCTAATAATTATATATAATATAATAGATTATTATTTTATCTATGAAATAGAGAGAGATTTATATACAACAATGTAGTTGTAAATAATTGTGTGTATACATATTATTCTAAATTAATATATATATATATATATATGTTTTGAATAATTTTGTTGTTGTTAGATAAAGGGTTGATTAGACAAAGGATCGATAAGATAAAGGGTTGAGGTGCAGTCGTGATAAAATAAGATACTTATTTACCATCCAGTAGCTTTTATTTTCAATTACTTGAGGAAAGATTACACATTAGTTATTTTCACATTATATAGAATTTATAAAGTTAATCCTATATTTTAGTGATTTAAAAGGATTGATATGTTAACTACGCATATTTACAACAAAACTATACAACAAAAACTGAAAGTCTTTCTAAAAACGATGATAACAAAAGTAACATTATCAATGAAAAAATATATATATTTTTTTTTTTTTAATATATAGAAATATTTGAGTTTTTAGATTATATAATATATATATATGTGTGTTCTGAAAATAGAGCAATCCATACTTGAAACATTAGATAGTAAAAAGGAATATATTGGCCGAAATAGCGGCGAATAAATATTTTATTCAATCCAATATATGCCTTTTTATTATCTAATATATATGTGTGTGTGATAAAAATAATAGATATAATATTTTTTAAAAAATACTCCAGACAAAATTAATTTCATTTCGTATATTCTATAACCATTAACGTGTGTTCAAACACTACAAACAATATATATTATTTCAATAAAGTATTCTGTAATCACAAAAGACGAATGCACTGAAATATGTTTATTGAGGCCAGAATATTCTTCGATAATCTCTAATGTGACTGAATACTCGAATCTGCCATATTTTTAAAAATATCGCAAATTTTTACAATTATTTTTACAACTTATTTACAATTACAATTACAAAAATCTAAATACCCCAGCCCATATGCAACCTTAACACTAACAGAGAATTAACAACAACAATTTAAAGAATCAGAACAGGATATTTTAAAGGAATGAAGATAAACCTAGACATGACTAGATCCTACAGGAACTGCAATAACTGTTACAACACCCAATTCACTCCGGATCATATATACCCAGCAATCCTTGCAGCCCTCTATATGGCATACATCAATCTAGAAGAGGACATCCATACGGCATCTCAGTTGGCCGGTATTGTGATCAGGGTGAATGGACCGATCTGATCTGCTCCATGGACAAGACACCACCACCACCTCAGTTGACCGATATTGTGATCAGGGTGCACGGACTGATCTGATCTGCTCCATGGACAAGACACCACCATCTCAGTTGGCCGGTATTGTGATCAGGGTGCACGGTCCGATCTGATCTGCTCCATGGACAAGACACCACCACCTCAGTTGGCCGGTATTGTGATCAGGGTGCACGGACTGATCTGATCTGCTCCATGGACAAGACACCACCATCTCAGTTGGCCGGTATTGTGATCAGGGTGCACGGACCGATCTGATCTGCTCCATGGACAAGACACCACCACCTTAGTTGGCCGGTATTGCAATCAGGGTGCACGGACCGATCTGATCTTCTCCATGGACAAGACACCACCACCTCAGTTGGCCGGTATTGCGATCAGGGTGCACGGACCGATCTGATCTGCTCCATGGACAAGACACCACCACCTTAGTTGGCCGGTATTGTAATCAGGGTGCACGGACCGATCTGATCTGCTCCATGGACAAGACACCACCACCTTAGTTGGCCGGTATTGCGATCAGGGTGCACGGACCGATCTGATCTGCTCCATGGACAAGACATCACCACCACCTCAGTTGACCGATATTGTGATCAGGGTGCATGGACCGATCTGATCTGCTCCATGGACAAGACACCACCACCACGTCAGTTGACCGATATTGTGATCAGGGTGCACGGACCGATCTGATCTGCTCCATGGACAAGACACCACCACCACGTCAGTTGACCGATATTGTGATCAGGGTGCATGGACCGATCTGATCTGCTCCATCGACAAGACACCACCACCACCTCAGTTGACCGATATTGTGATCAGGGTGCACGGACCGATCTGATCTGCTCCATGGACAAGACACCACCACCACCTCAGTTGACCGATATTGTGATCAGGGTGAAAGGACCTATCTGCTCCATGGACAAGACACCATCACCACCTCAGTTGACCGATATTGTGATCAGGGTACATGGACCGATCTGATCTGTTCCATGGACAAGACACCACCACCACGTCAGTTGACCGATATTGTGATCAGGGTGAAAGGACCGATTTGATCTGCTCCATCGACAAGACACCACCACCTCAGTTGACCGTATTGTGATCAGGGTGCACGGACTGATCTGATCTGCTCCATGGACAAGACACCACCACCACCTCAGTTGACCGATATTGTGATCAGGGTGCATGGACCGATCTGATCTGCTTCATGGACAAGACACCACCACCACCTCAGTTTACCGATATTGTGATCAGGGTGCATGGACCGATCTGCTTCATGGACAAGACACCATCACCTCAGTTTACCGATATTGTGATCAGGGTGCATGGACCGATCTGCTTCATGGACAAGACACCATCACCTCAGTTTACCGATATTGTGATCAGGGTGCATGGACCGATCTGATCTGCTACATGGACAAGACACCACCACCTCAGTTGGCCGATATTGTGATCAGGGTGCATGGACCGATCTGCTCCATGGACAAGACACCACCACCACCTCAGTTGGCCGATATTGTGATCAGGGTGCATGGACCGATCTGATCTGCTACATGGACAAGACACCACCACCTCAATTGGCCGATATTGTGATCAGGGTACATGGACCGATCTGATCTGCTCCATGGACAAGACATCACCACCACCTCAGTTGACCGATATTGTGATCAGGGTGCATGGACCGATCTGATCTGCTACATTGACAAGACACCACCACCTCAATTGGCCGATATTGTGATCAGGGTGCATGGACCGATCTGATCTGCTCCATGGACAATACACCACCACCACCTCAGTTGGCCGATATTGTGATCAGGGTGCACGGACCGATCTGATCTGCTCCATTGACAAGACACCACCACCTCCTCAGTTTGCCGATATTGTGATCAGGGTGCACGGACCGATCTGATCTGCTCCATTGACAAGACACCACCACCACCTCAGTTGACCGATAATGTGATCAGGGTGCACGGACCGATCTGATCTGCTCCATGGACAAGACACCACATCACACATATCGAACTTTTTATTGAATAGAGAACTTTTAAATAATAATTAAAACGGTTTCTGAAGGTGAGTTTCTTGTTTATATTTATCTGAAGCTTTCAGGTTTGACAAACCCTTCTGCAGGAGTATACAATTAGAGAGAGCTTTATCTGAATTGATAATATCCTGTGAAATATGATAGGAAAGAGGTTAGAATTAAAATATACAGTTATCAGCGTCATTATCAAGCAACAATTCTTAATCAATTCTGTCACCGTTTGCTTTGTGAATGGAATAAATACCCAAATATGGCCATTTCTCATAACCATCGGTGGTTCAGTGGTAGAATGCTCGCCTGCCACGCGGGCGCCCCGGTTCGATTCCCGGCCGATGCATTTTTTCTTTTTACAATTTTTAAAACTCATTTATATATTATACAAGAATGACATCCACGGCGCCAATTTATAATTGTAACGAATAGTATTTGAATAAAAGCATTTAATCGGGTTAAACCCGGGCGTTGCCCGGGTCATTCGGCTAGTAGAAATATAACACAGAGATTCATAATATCATCTATATAGTTTTAGATATAAATGAATTCGGCCAGTAAAACCTTTTATTATATCTAGAATAAAATTTATTCTGAATAATTTTAAACGCCTTTCTAAATGCTTTAATTTTTATTTGTTCCTAACGAGGGGGGAACAAAAGATTTTTGTCGATACGACGAGATAATAAAAATTATTTACTGGCCGAAGTATCTCAAATTCTTAGGAAAAATATTAAATAAATAAATATATATAATAAATAAAAAATAAAGTATATATATAGTATACATGTTTTTATTATGGCCGGTCTTAAATAGGGCCATTTGAGTTGGATCTATTAAGGTTGTGTGATGTAGAACGTTCCAGCGTGGCCCAATCGATGGTTTGGTTGTCCAGAACCACCTTCTCTGACCGCCAGGAAATCAATAAACGTCGTAAAGTTCCAAGAAGAGACTTCAACGTAAACCTCCTGAATGGCTCCGTTTGTTACTGGCAACTGGTGCCTTCTCTCCTAGCTTCATCCTATAGCGTCATATGGAGTCATCTTGGATTTTGGGGGAAATATTTGGACATGCTTGTTCACTCTTATATTTTTCATAGAACGTTTTGATACATATATTTAAGTATATATATGAATAAAACAAAGCATCAAGGGCTGCGTTTCTTTATTTAGATATCAAAATACCATTCCACCGACTATGAATGTAAATGCCAGTCAAATAGATGCCTGTAGTTCTAGAGATACCTCTGTAAATAACACCTCACAAATCCAATTTGGCGATATCTCACATCCTAGACCTAATAACAATTTTGCTTTGCCAAGCAACCCTGCAAAGAGAGCTAATAGCCTAGATCCTGAGGCACATCTCCCTAGTTTGAAATCCGCAGAAGCCTCATTACCTAGCATTTCAAATGGTGGAATTGAGGGTGATATCAAATAAAGAAACGCAGCCCTTGATGCTTTGTTTTATTCATATATAAATCTTACAGGGTTTTTCAATTGATTTAAGTATATGTATATACACAATATTATATATATATATATATCTATAAGCAAGTAAGTGGCGTTTTTCTTTTTTGGAAGTAGGCATGTCGATATCAGGTGACGACGTCTAAACGGCTGAGCTAATTTTGATTGAATTTGCCATACTTATACGAAAACGGTATCGAAAGTGGATTAAATATTCGAAAGCCTATATATTTCTGTTGAGGGTGATATCAAAGAAACGTTAATAATGTATATTTGCGTAGAGTTATTTAAAATTTGCTGATATACATATATCAAATTTAGAGTAAGAAACAAAGCGTTTCTTTAGTTTCTTATATACAATCATTTAATATATCTCATGTGTGCACATTTGTAAGTGCAATGATCAAACTGTTTTCTACATGTGCAGATATGTGGTGCACTTACAGTAAAAGCAGTCGTCAACTACAACCCATCATAATTATCATGGCCTGTACCACGTAATTAGAGGGCCCAATGCGTGCGGATTTCGATCCCGAGTTGTAGCGGTCGAAAACCAACGGTTTAGATCATTCTTCTACCGACCCCTTTGTTGTGTTGGGCATGGAAGAATTCTATGAGAGGCTTTATTTCTTCGTTTAGAAACGCTTGAAGTTCTCTCTGTGCTAGAATTAGTTCTGATTCTTCATCGCTTACTTCTGAATTCTAGTCCATTCCACACAGCCTAATAAAAGATAAATATACTCCTTTCGAAATCATCTTTGGTTTCTTTGTCTGTCTTACATGCGACGGTTACCTTTTATTTACTGTTGTTTTAGGTGTAAGATTGTCGTAGTATTAGCCCTTAATGTATTTGTTCGTTACCCCATACTTGAAAACAATCTGAAGATCTGGTTCAGGACACTTACTCTATAAAATATTATAATACAAATGATATATTTCTGAAATATATATAAGTTTTATGGGACTCCGCAAGATAAGAAGCACTGAGGAAAGAAAGCCGTGTGTAAATGGATATGTAAATGAACCTGTAAATGATTAACTAATCTTTTCTAAGCAATTTTGTACCTGGTTGAATCCTATGTAGGAAATAGGCCCCAATAAAAGGCTTATTGTTGTTGTTATATCTCTAAAATAGATTAGATATTGCTTCATTTCATCCAAATTACAATTGGAAAACCATATATTTTGGTTAGTATATATCCAGATATTAATATTATATATTGATAAAATATTTTATTCAACTTATCAAGTATAACTATATATAAATAGGCAAGCGAAGTCAGGACAGGCAATAGAAAATGACGAAAAAGGCTAGTACTGATCGTTCAGATTACCATTTGAAGATAGTGTGTAGAGCGCCATCTTTCGGTATAAATATCAACTAGAAACGCCTATTTTATTTATTCCTGAGTATTGACTAAAATATCGCTTTCTTGATTCATCAGGAAAAGCCAACCACGTTTACAACGCTGACAAAGGCAATCAGCCTGAAATACGTATGAATTAAGAAACTATAATACAATATAATGCGGCTTATGATTGTTGAACGACATTTGAAAATTAACTCGCATGTGTTTCTTTTGAACGAAAAATCAAAATTTATTTTAAGGAAAAATAACGATTATTTCTAACTTTAGGGATGAAGTATGAAATGATGAAAGAAACACATGCGGGATAATTTTCAAATGTCGTTCTATAATCATAAGCGCATTATATTGTATTATAAATTACTTTATATAATATTTACGAACGGAAAAATATGTCCAGGGTAGCCTAGTGGACATGGCATCTGCCCGGTAAGCGGAACACTGTGGGTTCGATTCCCATCTCTGTACACTTTATTTTTCCGTTTTTAATTACTCTTCACAATTAATCCTTTCATACCTCATCCCTAAGGTTAGAAATAATCGTTATTTCTCCTTAAAATAAATTTCGATTTTTCGTTTAAAAGAAACACATGCGAGATAATTTTCAAATGTCGTTAAGAAACTATATTCATCCAATAGTCAGGAATAATATTAAATCAAGGTTTAGTTCATATTTATTCCAATAGATCGCGCTGTTCCATCTTTAAAATATTCATTAGATAGGAATACCACCAAAGAGTTCAAGTAAACAAACACACACAGATATCTGGAACATTTTCTAGATATCAATTTATATTGTTTTAATTAATTAAAGGCTTCTCTTTATCGTGCAACTAAAAGGTAATCGTTGAATATTTTTATTATTCCAAAATTGGCCAATTCTTTACGTTGTTTTACTAACCTTTTAAAATGTAGTTCGCAAAAACCAGAGTTTTTAGACACAAACTAGCAATTCTCTACGCTCCCATATTTTATATTTTACACACGTATTTATCTATTTATCTTTATTTAATCTTATTTATTCATATATATTTATATTTTTAAGTAAAAAGGCATATATTGGATCAAAATATCATATGCCTTTTTAAAAAAAGATTTATTTATGGATTGCTCTATTTTCAAAAATATATATATTATATTTAACCTGTTATATAACCTTATATTTATTTATTTCAACACACTAAACGTGATATCCCGGCTAGGAATAATTGCGTCGATTTACATTTTTTTAAAAACAGAAACAGTTATAAACATATAATACAAGAAAAAGTAGTCAAAAAAAAAAAGAGAAACAATAATATATATTAGGAATCTGAACCTTTCAGGTTAGAAAGATAATCACAAATATATCTACAAAAAGAGATTATCATAAAAATAGAGGCTGCCTGGCCAGCATTCATATTTCTTTTTATTTATTTATTCATTGTTACAAAAAGCACGAAGTCCAAAGGACTATTGTGCTGTGCCAGTATTATTTACATATATATATGATTAATTATTTACACGATGGATTAGTAGTGTTTTGTAAATTATTGTACAAATAGTTCTAAACTTAACAAAGTTCTCATAAGATAGAGTATATATACACAAAGAGAATTTGGTAATGTTTTAAAGTATCTACATACAATTTGATTAGTCAGAGGGCAAGTTAAAAGAAGATGCTCTTTTCTATGAAAAATAGTTATTTCTATGATAATTCTCTCTGGTATTTACAATTTGATATAAATCTACAATTATATTTATGGATTATATATGGATGCTGTGATGAAGTAGTTTCAATCTCTAACGTCCAGAGAGAAATCTCCAATAATATTAACTATTAGAGAAAGAGAGAGAGGGAGAAAATATTAACAATAAAAGTTAAAACACTACCAGACAGATACCAAATTGCTGCTACATTCCATTTTACATAAGCAATGACAGTCCGTGACGACAACAAGCGGTGACAAGGACAATGTCCCTACAGCCCCTTCTATATTTGTCCCAGTCTATGTTTAGCCCCTCGTGCCCGACGTGGTAGGTACATCGGGAACAGAAAGGGGGCAGGTGAGAACACACACATTCTAGGGTAAAATTGGACATGTCTGTTAGGCCAAAACTTTCGGCATCGCTTTCCAGAATATATTCACTTTTTGAAATAATATTTTCACATCTACTCTATTTTCTTAAAAATAGAACTGCCTGGTCAGTATTCGTGATTCTTAAAATTAAAGATACTTTGGCCAGTAAATCTTTTTATTATCTCGACGTTTTGACAAAAATCTTTTGTTCTCGTCAGGAGCTAATAAAATTGAAACATTTGGCAAGTCGTAAAAAAGATTTACTGGCCAAAGTGTCTTTAATTTTAAGAATCTAGTCTATTATGATTAAAATATTATTTCAAAACCACATATATAGATTAACAAGATATATGTCCATGCCTAGTAATGGCCGAAGCCTTACAGAAAATTGACATGGACCCAGAGCAGCAGCTTTACACACTCAAGATAGTGGACATTGCTGCTGCTGTGATAGAGATGTATTGGGACATTTGAGGCTCTTCATTGGACACGACAAAACAACAGAAAATTGACATAGACCCAGAGCAGCAGCTTTACACACTCAAGATATTGGACATTGCGACTGCTGTGATAGAGATGTATGGGGACATTTGAGGCTCTTCATTGGACACGACAAAAACAACAGAAAATTGACATAAACCCAGAGCAGCAACTTTACACACCCAAGATAGAGGGCATTGCGACTGCTGTGATAGAGATGTATGGGGACATTTGAGGCTCTTCATTGGACACGACAAAAACAACAGAAAATTGACATAGACCCAGAGCAGCAGCTTTACACGCCCAAGATAGAGGACATTGCGACTGCAGTGGTAGAGATGTATGGAGATATCTGAGATAATTCATTGGACACAACAAAAAGAACAACAATATAATCACATTATATTTTATAAATATTCTAATATATCCACTTTTCAGCAAGTAGAGACAATTAGCAAGTAAATATTTTATCTCCTCACTCAATATACGCAATTATTCGGTGTCATATAATATATCTAATTGTTTAATGGCGCGATAGCGATGAAATATTTATTTCATACTTTATAGTGCATTTTAATAAAATCTTTCTATAATCTATCTTTTTTAATGAATTGAATATTTTAAAAAAATATTTAATATATGCACACCGTCTCACATTTTATAAAATACAACTTTGATTATAGACAAGAAACTACATATAAAATGGCTATATTATAAAATATATTTGTTATCTTCACACAAAATATATAACTTACACTCATGGACAAAACATAAGGACGTTTTACTTTTTAGCATGTACATCGCGGTTAAGACAATAACTCTGAAAGATATTTGACACACATTCATCTTTATTAAAGACAAACGAAATAATCATGTATCAACAAAATTGCCTCTGTCTCCTTAAACAAAAAAGACAGACAACTGGCGACATTAAAAAAAGAAACTTTATTGAGTTTTTCTCCATGAATGTGATTTGATTTCGGTTTGCACCATAATACAAAACAATTCTATAAAATTTACTACAAATCAATAACGCAAAATCTATATATAACGAATGAAGACATTGCCTAAATTTATCTTATTGTTTGCGGAAGAGCCTTTTTAGCGCAAAAATTTAAATGTAATTCTACTGTCCTAAAAACTTATGTCCATAGTTTGCTCAAATACCAATAAATGAGATTCCACCCTTCAGTGTTGCATATAAAAGCAGAATGATCCAATACAGTATTGGAGCTTTAAAGAAGCGGTCTGGTAGATTAAAAAAAAAAAAATTGGCGAAAACGCTGGGAGGGTTGACCACTAATAATCTAAGCCCTCTCAATATATTTTCATCGCAGGAAGGACAGTAGAAGTTTGATATATTTGTGAAAAGAAACATTCGCGTCTTAATTGTCTTCATTCATTATAAAATTACTGTTATAATGAGAGAGGGGAATCAAAGATCTCCCTGACAATCTCAATTTACTTTAAACCACACAATCAAAAGGAATTTACAATTCTACACTCAATTTGCATATCTGATCGATAGGAATAAATTCTTTTGACTCGATAGTTAGGAAGTCTCTTTTGCACGCAAAACAATAACTATTATATATATTTTATTAAAATGTGTTCTCTTAATTAAAATATATAAATAGAAGAGATATGGAATGAATATTTATTATTGCATGAATATTTTAAAGGTATTTTTAATCTTTAGAAGTATATTTTTCATATATATTCTTATAAATGGAAATTTTGACAGGGCAGATAATATATACGTATATATAATGTGTAATACAATTTAATGCGGCTTGTGATTGTAAAACGAAATTTGACCATTATACGGCAAATGTTTCTTTTGAACGAAAAATCGAATATTAAGGAGAAATAACGATTATTTCTAACCTTAGGGATGAAGTATGATAGGATGAATTGTGAAGTGTAATGATAAACGTTCATCATTACTCTTCACAATTCATCCTATTACTTCATCCCTAAGGTTAGAAATAATCGTTATTTCTCCTTAAAATAAATTTCGATTTTCCGTTCAAAAGAAACACATTCGGTATAATGGTCAAATTTCGTTATATATAGAATATTTATTGGTACTTAGAGAATAAATTCGGATAGTTGAGATTCATCTCTCGACGAATATACTCCATAAGTTACCAATATGTTACTATCAGAATACATAAAACACAATCGCACATTTTCACATATTTACATTAAAATGTGAAAAAATAAGAAAAAAATATTAAAATGGTCAGACGTTGATATAAAAAATATATAAAATTGGCATTTCCTTGGCACTCACATGAGCGCCATCTAGGGAATCAAAAAGCAAGAAATTGGGTTCGCCAAATATCTTTGGAACAAGCTAAATCAAGGTTTAATTGATTTTTGTTCCACTAGATGGCGCTCTGCCATCTAAAATGTTTATGTGAGTGGTCAGTAAATACCAATATTTTGTTTTTTAAATCCATTCAAATATAAAGTAAATTTAAAATAATAACTCTCTAAATAAAAGATGGCTACATATAGAAAAATTAAATTACAGACAATACTTCAATTCACAACATTAGCTAGGTCATCTTATTACGCCATGTCGAACTAGGTGTCAGAATCTCTCAAAGAGTTCACGTTTATTTATTAATGGCTGTTGTGTGCTTTATCAAAATTAAATTAAGCGAAACGTCAAATTACATTTATACCCCTGAAAAAACGTCTGCTTCTTCTAATAATTCCGCGCTGGACAAACCACAGAGGTTGCTAGGCAACGGTTGCTTAGCAACCATCCCGTCGCCTGCTTCCCAAAGAAATTATTCATTTCCATTTAGGGAGGAAGCTTGGTAAGGAATGATGATCCACCACCACTTAGGAGCTTCTTTGACAAGGGCGTAAAACAAACCAACCTTGTAATTGGCTGGGCGGTCGAGCTGGCTGAGTTACGTCATATATATATATAGGATACGACATATATATTTGTTTTATATAAGGTACTACATATATATAAATATATATGTTACGAATATAATGTTTTGTTGTTAGATAAAGAATTTAAGGTATAATCGTGATATAAGAAAAATAGAAAATAATTACTTACTACCTCAAGTAGTGTTTTTATATTTAATTACTTGAAGAAAATTACATATTAAATATTTTTACAGTTATATAGAATTTACGAAATTAATCCTATATTAAAGAATTTAAAAAATAGGTAACTAAATTTATTTACAACAATATTTCAAAGTGCTATATTCTAAAACTATGGTCGAAAAACATATGAATAGTCAATGATAGATTGAATTGTAAAATATGTAAAATATTCACATTTTTAGTTTATATAATACTAGCCGACGTACCCGGCTTCGCCCGAGGTTATACACGAGTAAAGGTTTGTCTAACGAACATTTGGTAAAACAATTATCTATAAACTTTTAAGAATATATATATATTTTGATAATTTGAAACTCGTAAATTTGAATCTCTCGATAAAGTTAACATTTTTTCCCGGTCCCTGTGTGCCGTGGCATCCTGAATTTTGTCTTTCATAATTTTCTACATTACAAATTCATCGTTTTATCTAGTGAACATATTTTCCCGGTCCCTTGAAAAATACTCGATAAGTTGAATAAAGTCATGGTCGTGAATCTCTCGATAAAGTGATTATTTTTTCCCGGTCCCTGTGTGCCGTGTCATCCTGAATTTTCTCTTTCCTAATTTTCTATATTACAAAATCATCGTTTTATCTAGTGAACATATTTTCCCGGTCCCTTGAAAAATACTCGATAAGTTGAATAAAATCATGGTCGTTTATGGAAGATGGACGTAGTTCCCGGAGGTCACCCGCCCCCCGAGCGCCAGGACCTCTTGATCACTCTGATTGTGATTGGCCGGCGGCCGGACGGGGGGGGGGGGTGAGGTGGGGGGGAGGGGGCTCTTGATCCCTCTGATTGGTCGGTGGGAACTTGGAATGTCCAACCAACTGGCCGGCGGCCGGACGGTGGGGGGGGGGGGGGGGGGGGGAGGGGCAGATCTCCGTTGCAAGATGGCGTTGCTTGCGAGTTAAAGCTACAAATCTGCATATAACTCTAAGGATATTAAAGATATTCAAGATATTATTTTTCGTAAACCTTTCCGGAGATACACCTAATAATATCCCAAAATTACACGGCGATTGGATGTATGGTTTTTGAATCCATAGAGGACACACACACAGACACACACACACACACACAGACATTCAATTTTATATATATAGATATATATCATATATAAACTTTATATATAAATTGTCGCGGTTAAAATTAGACTTTTATTAATCAATTGATCAACTTGGTGAGTGATGTTTCCCTCACAACAAAACTAGAAACAAGAAAATGAAAAATCAGTTACAGAATTTACATACCTTCCTTATATAACATTTAACATAAAATTATTTACATATTTACTAATAGAGACATTTGATTTGCATAAACTAATTTCGTGACTATATATATAGGACCAGTGTCATCTGCTTAGTTTTTCTATACATCTTTTCTTTATTTGTATATTGATTGAGCTATTTTTTTTACATATGCAAATATATATCTCAATCGAAATTATTGCAAAAAGTTTCTTTATTAAATAAAATTCATGATGAGCTAACGCTTAAAAGCTAGTCATTTTTATTGAATAAACCTATTGCACAATTATTTCGAATCATATATCGTTTAAATCCTTTGCAATTATTTCGATTAATATATCGTTTAAATCCTTTGCAATTATTTCGCAATCTTAACTATGTAAATATATTTGATGACTATATTTTCAAATGACGAGATTGCAATTAAACATTTTCTCACTTTTTTTTTTTCAGAAAAAATCTACATCTATAATTTTATTTTATCTTAATACAAGGTGGGATCAATAAATAAGGTGAATTATAATTTATTTAAAAAAATAAGAGCGATATTAAAATTTAGGACTTGATTTATTCAAAATAATCACCTTGGCTTTCTATACATTGTCTCCATCGTTCTGGCAACTTGTAAATACCCTCTTTATAGGCACTCTTAGGAAGCGTGTGAAAATAATCTTGCACCACTTTCTGGACATCTTCATCCGAGTCAAATCGCTTTCCCTTTAACTCCTTCTTTAGTAGTCCAAAAAGGAAATAGTCAGAGGGGGCTAGGTCTGGACTATATGCAGGATGTGTTCTAAAACTTCAAAACCTAATTTAATGATTGTAGATACAGTTTTACATCATGTTAAGTTTTTGGTCCAAATTAAGGAAATGTGGAATCCATCTGCAGCATATTTTTCTAAATTGCAATTGTTCTTTAATAATGGTGTGCACAGTTCCATAGCTCATATTCAAATTGTCGGCTATTGTATAAATGGATATTTTTCTATCCTCCAAAATTAAGTTTTCAACCGCATTTATCGTGCTTGGCGTCGCTGTAACACTTGGTCGTCCAGGTCGCTCAATATCGGTACATGTAATTCATCCATTTTTGAACTCGTTAACTCATTTATAAATGTTTTTTTTTTTAGACAAACAAGACTCACCATAGATATTTTTCATTCTTCGGCATATTTGAGATGTTTGAATACCTTCTGCATTCAAGAAACGAATAACTGCACGTTGTTCAAGCGTGGTGCAATCCTTCAAGGGAGCTTCCATTTTAGTTTATTTATAAGTCTCGCGCCGCGCGTTGGAAAAAAGAACAGAACACCTTAAATACTCTCTCGATGTTATATTTTAATATTCTGTGGTTTAAATTATTTTTGCTTTTTAAATTTTTAAGAAATAAGATAATTCACCTTATTTATTGATCCCCCCTTGTATTATAAGAGTATTTTTAAAATTAGCAAAAATAATCTTATGGTATGAATTTTTATTGATTTATTTTTATTGAGAAAAAATATACCTCATTTTCAATTTTAAAGTTAAAATTCTCTAGGTAAATTATTTACAAAATGGAATAAAACATTTATTTTTCATATTTAAAAGAATATATTTATTCTGGGGTAGTTTATATTTGAAATATAATTCAAGGATTTCTTTGTCAAAACTCGAATAAGAGAAAAGGGTCATTATATTTACTAAATTATTTTTTTAAATAAACGTTCCACTCAATTTAATGACGGTGTAATAAAGATGAGCGATTATCATAGCGGCTTTCTTTTATCTTCACCCCCCCTCCTACTAAGTAAAACAGACGAATGCATTCTGCCTATAAATAAGCGCGCATGCGCTTGATAAGAGACACAATTCAATGAAAACCTTTTTTTTTTTTTGCTTATCCCTATGTTAGCTTTTTTATAAGTTGTTTTTCATAGATTAATATATTTTTATTTTTGACCAGAGAGTTGACCGGGTTACTTTGCATGTATATATTTGGTTTTAGAAATGATATAAATTCGTTAGTAATGAAAGGAAATTAAAAAGTATTCATTTCTTCGAAATGTTGGTGATTACTCTGCTCGATGGTAGAATAGGAAAGTCTTAGTTCCCAACACCCTAGTACACGTGGTACAGGCCATGATAATCATGGTGGATAGAAGTAAGCGGCTGATTTTACTGTAAGTACACCACATGTCTACACATGTGGAAAGCAGTTCGAATTTTCACCATAACTATCATATCAAAGCTAGAGAAGACTTCAAAACATGGTCTATATAGAGATAAGCACTAACATTACCCATTTTAAATAAGTAAAGCATTTTAATCATAAATCGACAAAATCAACTCTTCAATATAAATACTTAATATAGCCAGTAGAAGTACGTCACGGTCCGAAAGCTCGCAAATATTAAAATAAGAAACTCCTCTTCGTTCTCGTTTTAATTTATTTAAGCATTTTAATCATAAGTTCCGCTTTCATGGTAAACGGTTTGCGGATTTCGACAAATTAGAAAGAAGGAATCATATATCGCCGCAACTCTTTTTTTGAACTTTATTTTGTTTTATATTAAAAACTATATATAATCTCTCTTTGTTTGTACAATATAATTAGCTGAAGAAGGGCTTGCCCGAAAGCTTCCTTAACCGCTATAATAATAAAAAGAGTTGCGGCGATATATGATTCCTTCTTTCTAAGTTCCGCTTTATTCATCAAAAAACTTTTAATACAAACTTGTTAAGAAAAGACATTTCAATGAGTGCATATATGAAATATATGCGCGCTCAAAGTTTTTGTTGGAAAGTGAATGCTACAACTACAGCTAGCACCACACTGGCCTTGTCACCAATACAGTTTGTTTACTACTTCTCACTTAACTATATACTTTATATGTGTTTTCTATTTTAACTTTCTTTTCCTAAATGGATAATAAAGGTTATTATCATATAATCATCAACGTCCTCATGCCTTCATACAAGCTGTAAGTACCTAAATCTTACAACTGTTTTCAATATATTTTTATTAGAAATACAATATAAGAGTTAAATATGTGTTTAGCTTCAGGGATGTTGGACGAGATATATTAGTAATTTACATATATCAATGTATTTACATATATTCAAAAGTAAATATTACTCAAAATTCCGTACATATTGTTTTTATATGATAGATTTAAATAGATATATTTGTAAAATCTCAAATCTAATTATATTTCAAATGGCATTGATCTGCTCTACCGAAATAAGGGGCAAACGATATTTGAGTGAGAGATGAATTTCTTTAGAAAGAAATATATTTTGAAATAATCATCGTAGGCTAAATATTTTTCAAAACCTCTGCGTTAATTTAACAAAATATAGTTTTCAAATTTTTTTCTCGCTGTTATTAATATTTATATAAATTGAGAATTTCCAGGAAGGATAATGATCTATAAAAAAGAATTCCTTTCCTATAAAAATAGACACCAAAAACTAGACGCCATCTATTGACTGTCTCCGCAAACTCAGGTCGGTGACAAAGCCACAACACCAGCTTTGGTAAGTTAAGAAGGGTCCACCTAGAGACCATGGTTTCAGGTTAATTGTCATTTTAGGGCGGACTTTTTGGCGTCTTTTTTATAGAAGAGGCCTTTATATATATATAAATAATAATTTTATTTAAATTCTGCTATGATATAGTAGTTTTAAAATTTAGTTGTTGTTTTTTTTTTTTTACTTTTGTGAATTATATTACACTTAGAGATCATAACAATATATTACGATATATTTTAGAGATGGAAGATTTTAACCTTCACTCATGATTACACAGTGTTTTATTAATAATTTCATTTGTATAAATAAATTCATATTCACTGATGAGTGTTATAACGCGAAAGGTATTAGCAATTGAATTTAATGGGCTCATTTTTCAACTAAAGAAACTCCATTGCAAATAGTTTAGCGCTTATTCGAACTGACAAATGAAGTTTCCTCAGGTAAACAATAAATAATAGAACAAATGTCTGCCGTCAACTCCCACATGTGGGCAATCTATATAAATAAATGTCTGTTTCACCCACGTTCCCACAATAATATTTGGCCTAATACAATCTAACTTTGACACCATATAGAGTTAAGTCTGAGAGGATTGAGCGTCTTAGTTTCCACTCTCCAGAATTAGCTAATCACTCGGAGAGGAGAATAATTTGCATATTCCGTTTGTATCTCCTGCCTTTCTACATTATTTAAACTCCCCGTATGTGAGACAATAATATATAGATTTATGTCTGGAAGAGGTAAAACTGTTCTATAGTTTCAACTACAGAATTTCATAATTACACTAAGAAAAACCCTTAATTTGCATATACCGTTTGTGCCTTCATACCTTCCATCAATATTTTTTTCAAATTTATTAAAATCTAAACTTTCATATGAATCTAGACGAATGTGTCTGCTCAAACAAACGGACATCCAGGACGATAGAGAGCTGTTCCTAAACCTTTCAAAAGCTTTACCATAATAATATTTTTATTATATTGTAGCAAAGTATTTATTTCATGTACAGTTTGTTAAAAATAATTATTTCAGTGATAAATTAAACGTTACAATATAAACTATATATGCAATTAATTATCAGTGAGCTATTTTGTGTTTATTTTCTTATTCATTTCTAAAATTCCAGAAGTTGGCGTCTTCTATTTTCGTTAAAGTGTATTTACCTTTTTTGACTTTACTTCGTGTTTCAGCAAAATATAAGTAGAATAATTGAATGAATACAATATGTAAACAACAACAAAATATTTATATATTATATTGTATTATATATTACTTTATGTATTATTTACGAACGGAAAAATATGTCCAGGGTAGCCTAGTGGACATGGCATCTGCCTGGTAAGCGGAACACTGTGGGTTCAATTCCCATCCCTGGACACTTTTATTTTTCCGTTTATCATTACTCTTCACGATTCATCCTTTCATACCTCATACATAAGGTTAGAAATAATCGTTTTTTCTCCTTGAAATAAATTTTGATTTTTCGTTCAAAAAAAAAACAAATGCGGGATAATTTTCAAATGTCGTTTTACAATCACAAAATGTATACAAATTTATCACATAAAAATATATATAAAGCATTTTGATTGATATGCTTATATTTATAAATAGAAGAAAAAAACAGGTTTGAGTAATATGGTATCTAGAAATGTTCATGTAAGCCTGGTCAAGAAATTCCTCTTTTGTTTTTAATATGTATATGTTTCTCGCTTTGGTCAAATAAATATAAATTAATTCATTGAACCAACATATTTCAGGAGTGAATTTCTGTCATCATAGAGCTATTCGAGTTGTATTATGAAAAGAAGTATTTCTTGCTGAATTTCTTAGTTAATAAAGCACATTTTCACACCGCCAACTCTTTCAGCAAATATTTGGGCTAGAAAAAGAGATCGGGGACATGTTCAAATAAACAAGTCTTAAGTCCAAACAAACCAAGTTCCTTATTCTAATAAACAAATGTCCCTCAGAACCTCAAATAGCCTTCTTTCTTAATAAAAACCCTGACGTCTTTAGTATTAGTCCCATATAACCTAAATAAATGGTCAGTATAGCTTCTTTTTTTGGTGCGTGCAATTCCTTGAATTGGGGTTGATTCCTTAGATAGGTTTCTTCCATATCTGCATATTTTTGACCGTCTTCTTCAAATTTACATAGTCTATATTATCTATAGTCGTCTTCAGAAGTATATTAGGAAGGCTAATATGGGGGGAGCTATTTCCTACTCATTGTACTCATCGCTTCTCGGCCTTTTGGCTAAGATCAAAGTGTATTCTCATTGTATTCAGCATCGCCGTATGGGTGAACATTTGAACATGTTCTCACTATTCTGGTCAGAGGCCGTTCTGATCTCTCATTTATTTAGTGGTGGTGGTATCTTGTCCATGGAGTTGGTCCATGAAAAGGGGTGGGTGCCATTGTCCCGTTAGTCAGCCACATTTCAGAGTTCCCTGTTCACGGTTACCGTAGCGGCTCGGGGCTCACGACACCGTAATACAGGGCAGTCCCTTACTTGTTCTGCTTCTCCCCCTCGCCTCGTAGATCATATATTGATTGAAATGACAGAAATGAAACGCTGTTTAATTTATTCGACTGCTATTCCGTAAGATGGGGTCATTTACTAGGAGAATATTCTCTGACACTCCGATCTTGACTTTAGACCGAGGCAATGGTCATGGTACAGTTTCAATGACCAAATATATATATTTTTTCAATAGTTCTTACGATAGTCTATCTTCAGATAAAAAATAATAATACACTAAAATAATTCAGAGAAACAGTGTCATTTCAATGATGCATTTATGCAATATTGTCGAGAAGAAAAATAATCAAATAGTCTTCCAAATTACTTTAAATATCATTTAATTAGTTATAAGAAAGATTTTAAATATAAAATAAGAGTTACTATGTACATGAGCCAAATCTACCCAGCAGTTAGAGCAAGAGGGGAGAACAGAGTTTTCTACCTTCCACGTGGCGCCACTGTTTTCCCCGACCTGTCGGTCCAGTCCAGATAAGAGGGAATACCAGGAAACTCTGTCCTCCTGACAATATCATAGAGGTTTGGGGGCCTAATTTGGCGAAACTGCTGGGAGGGCTCACTTCTGATGAACAAATCCCTCGTAATATTTTCTCAACGCAATAAAGACAATAGAAAGTTATTTGTCTTTCTCTTATAAAGAAAAAATGGCCAAACACTTTGTTAATAAAAACATGCCATATAGATTTAATATACATTCCTCTATATCCTTTGTCGCTTTGAAACTACAGGCTCTAGATTTGTCGTTATGTGAATAGGATTTTTCTGTTCTTAGAGCTCTAAGCTCCCTCCAGTGAGGATTCCAACAACCTGCCACTCTCTGATGGCCCTCAAATGGAGCCACCATACATACTTCCGTATAAATAGAGAGGAGAGATTTTTTAGCGGAGTATTTATAGCGCCAGTAAATATTGGACACGTGTGGCCCACCGGATGAGCCAGCCTGTCCTGTCAAATGGCGGACCACATAATTCCAAGCTACTGTAGTCTTACGTACGTCATTTTTTTCCTATGGCAATATTTTACGGCATGAAGGTGATTCCTCCTCGGTCCTTCGGTACAATCTGTCTTCTTACCCTATCTCTAAAATTTCTTCTATTCTTGTAACAGTTATTCTCTTCACACCTTTTTTTTTTTTTTTTTGCACAAATTTCTTCTATTTTTGAAAGAAATCTCGTTTTCACGCTTTTATTTTGAATTTACCTCCCCCCCCCCCCCCCTATTTTTGTAATAAATAACGTTCTTAAACCTTTATTCTAATTTTACCTTTTTTCCCATTTTTGTAACGAGATTTCTTATACCTTTATTCTGATTTTACCAATTTCTTCCATTTTTTTGTAATGAATCGTGTCTTCTCCTCTTTTATTCAGTCTAATTTGACTGATTGAGGTCGTATGCAACTTGTTTAACGATATTAAAATGATATCCTTTACCCATATCAAATTAGGATTATATAGAAAATTCTAAAAAGAAATTTTTAGACAGGCTTCTTGATGAAATATTGTTATATGCGAAAAAGAAAGTTTGCCTTTTTTCTAGTTCTTGTAAAATGCTGTCATATCAAGTTTTCTTAATATCATTGAATAAATTAATGTAAATGCAACGCCTTCAATGAAGTTTCCATTTACATTCATCAACCCTTTCTAAACGCCATTATGAAAACGGGAAAGTTTAATTATTGATACAGATATCGCAGCTAAGACATAAGTTCAAAAAAAACATTATCATTTTTGTTGAACGCACACTTTGTATATTTTTAATTAATATTTTAATCACGAGGAAAAAAAGAATTTAAATACTTATTCATTACCAGTTGTCCGAGCACAAATAACACGCTACAACCAATGTGGATAATTGTGCGTGTATATGTACAAAGTATTACCTCATGTGAAGACAAAGTTAATGTCCATATTCTGGTCATTTACAATGGTCATTAACTTCGACAGACTTAGCTTCGAGCTTTCTACTTTGGAAAGGGCGACAATGTGGTGTCGCAGAAACGTTTTATAATTTGCCTATTGCACGTCTATAGTTGTCAAATAAGTTCTGAGTATATATATCAGTTTTCAAATAGATTTGTATACAGTATACCCTTAGCTTTCGTCTTTATTTAAATTCGAAATGTGAAGGATAACTTCAACAAATATACGTAGTAATAAAACGATTCTTTTATAAATATGTCCTAAAGGTTCGTGAACATATTATGATTTATATTCTGCAAGTGTTTACAAACCTTTGGGACAACCTAGATAATATTGGAAACCTTGGTAAAATTATAACAGAATTCTTATAAAAGAATGATTTAATCTCTGATGTTCTATATCAAGAGTGGCCAATCAGCAGGTGGACCACGTTCCAGAATTACATGGTTGTCCCAAAAGTTATTAAATACTTGCAAATTCATAATCATAATATGGTTACGAACTTTTGGGACAACCTTATATAAGGTAGAACGAAAAGCTTTCGTGTGGTAGTCCTTGTTCAGGTGTTAGAACGTGCCGCTAACTAATAAAATAAATGTTTTTTCAAATGGTTGTATTTACTACCTAACAAATTTTAATCCATACTTGTATGATAATATATGTGCCAATGAAGAGTTTTTTTTATGATTAAAGAAAGAAAATATAATTCAGGTAGCTAAATATTAGAGGAATATTTCAATTATATTGTGACATAAATTTTGCATGTAAAGTGCTTTCTCCCAAAAGTGTGGTCTGGATACAAAACATGCAATCTCCTTAAAGCCTCTTTGAATAAAGAAACGTTATCATCATCATATTCGCAGACTAGCACAAATAGAGAAAAGAAAGATAGATAAATACATGCTGCACACACACACACATAGATATACAAGAGGCAAATATTCATTCAAAAAAGGGAAAACGCTGCATAAGTGGATGAAAGGGTAAAACTAGGAAAGTGTTGAAAGGTCGCTAATGTATTCCTGAAATAGTTTTCTAGGATGTGCGTCCTCTCTCCTACCAGTTGGGTTGGAGAGAGATGGAAAGTGATATCCACATCTAAGTGTTTGAGGCACCTTCAATTCTTCCTCTGTGGGTGAGTGAGAGATAGTCTGTTGGGAGTTGGAATTTTCTGGATCAATTATGTCATTGTGTGACATCTCAGAGCAGGTGTCGAAATCCACCACTTTCTGGTTTTTATCTCAAGCCACCTTGGAGTTATACGGAACACAAAAATGATCAAATTCGTTTTTGACGTGACAACGTCTTAAATTAGGTTGCGGCTGGGAGTCACTTATGAAAAAGTGTAACGCCCGGTAACGTTACGATGAGTCATCGAACGAGAGTGTTTTTACTTGTGCAATTCTTATTTTCATTCAATTCCTTGTTCCTATTGTGTAATTTAATTATATTCACACACATATCAATAAATATCCTACCGTTGTCACGTAAAATCTTCGCCCGTAAAACCGACTTTACAGGCAACCATTGTTCTTTTTACTTATCCTTTTATTAGTCTAAATTAGACAAGATCTTGGAGGTCGTGCTCATAAAGAAGTTCAAGAACTCTTCTTGGTTCTCTGTATAGGGATCCTTTGTCCTTTCCAATACAATTTAGTATATGTTGAGGAGTGGCCTCTTCAGTTTTGCACCTAGTGCACATGGGGAAGCTTTTGGCTCCCTCTTTATAGACTAGAGGGCGCAGGTGACCAGATTTCCATCTGGCCAACTGTATCGACTTCCTTCTGTTTAGTTGGAGTGTCTGTTTATTTGGGGTTTTCTACCTGGTACCAAAAATGATGGAAACTATATCTATGGTTCCTTATCAGTTGTAGTTTCAGTTTGTTAATATGGTCCCTTGCTGAAAGGTAGGTCTCGGAGTTCACCTCATAAGGATCAAATTCATTATTGGCTGTAGGAAGCTGGTCGTAATTTAAATATTTATATTAACACTATTGGCATGTTTGTGTTCGAATACGAGAAAGAATGCCATTTTGAGAGGTACAATGTTGTCAGTGCTCAATATTTCCGTGTTAAAGATATGAGATTTTTTTGTATTTTGGTATAGATGTAATAAAGTATCTCAGTCTTACGTGCGGAGTTGTACTAATGTATTGAACTATCTCTTATACTATACGTTTAAATATATATATGTGTGTAGGTCAGTTTTATTCGCGATCTAATTGGCTGTTTACTGTCACATGACCTTAATCATCCAATCAGTGTTGAGTTCATTAACAAATCAGCCTGCAGTGTTTCTTTACCTTAGAGGTTGCCTCAAACATCAACATTATTTTTTTTATTATATTAAGTTCGAAATCAAAAAGAAGTTTTTATATTATATTGTTATTCTCTATCTTTACACACTTTATAAAAACAGAATAATTTGAAAAGTTGGAATATTTAGAAATCCTTGTGATATCAAGCTTTTAAAGTATCTTTGTTTTACATGAGGATCTGACGCTTGGTATCCTTTTTCTGTAAGGTTCCTGTAAATGTTGTGGTTGTAAGGTTAGTCCAAGTTTTAGTTTGAAGATAGTGGTTGTCTGGCCGAAATTCATTGTTCTTTAAATAACAGACATTTCGGCCAGAAAAAGTTTTTTTTTTCAACGGTTCGCTAAAAATACTTTATCCTCGTCAGAAAATATAATATAAAGCTTTTGGAAAGAATTTATTGTTGTAATATTACACAGAGTGTAAAAATGTCTATAGATGAGCTCGTGTTTGAAAAAGAACTTGTAGGTATATAATATTTATTGTTTCTGTTGTTTTCATGTAAATATATACCAAGATTTGTTTTGTATAATTGCTATTAATAATTACATAATATGTAAAGTTAAATTGGTTACGTCCTTCTTACATACTTTAATAACATAACAATTATGACGTCGAGAAAGTAAAACATTTTTCTGGCTGAAGTATCTCTTATTTTTAAGGATTAGTTCGAGTTTATCACACGGACACATTATGCTTTAGTTCTTATTCCTGTAGATGGGTCGTTAATACCCGAAAGCTTGAAGTGTTAACATTAAATATGAATATTCGAAACTATTATAGACGCGTAAGATTATTTTTAAAAATAAACAATTTCTACTGCCCTTACTGCAATGAAAAAATTAAAGAGAGAGCCTGGCTCATCAGTGGTGAACCCTCCCAGCGGTTTCGCCAATTTAATCTACCATACCGCTGTTATATTGCATTTTTGGAACTTCCTTTTATAGTGATACTGTTACTAGACTATTGGAATGGGTATTTTAGATGAACTATGGACATAAGCTTTGAGGACAGCAGAATTACATATAATTATAAATATATAATTTTTACATTGCAGTGAGGTTAGTAGAAATTGTTTAATTTTAAAAAGAATCATACGCGTCTATAATAGTTTCGAATATTCATAACAGATGACGCGCTAATGTATCATAACATTAAATATAAGATACTCATCCTTGGTGATTTTATTTTTCTAATGGACACATTATGTAGGTTATTCTTGAATGTAAGATAGAAATATGGACAAGTGAGGGCACTCCAGTAGTGTGTGTGGGTGTATGAAGGGAACAAACAATCAATAGAATCGATCGACAAGATGGCGGCTATTAGTTTCGGTTTAGCCTGGGGACTAGCTCCTGATTAAGCGGAGGAGCTCAGAGTGCTTCATTGATTGGGGTATTTATCGTTGGTCACACTGTCAACTAACCAGACGATCTTCTGTCCCGTCCAATCTTTATTTATAACTTCGTCCTGTTATTTTTATATATTTATACCATTTTATAACTATAGGCTATTTGTATTTTAATAAAGGCAAATTGTGAGATATTTATATATATAAATATATTTATTATATTTTAATTGTTAAAATAATAAAAAGTATGCTTATTTATTTTCCTTTTTTCAATATAATTATTGAATTTATACACTTTTAAAATTATTTATAGAGGTTTGATTGATTTTAATTTTTGACGCTATGTGACTTTGGAATACTTAGAAAAATATTGGTCATATTCGTAATTTTGTTTTAAAAAATTAATATGTCGATATTTTATATAATTTATATATAAATATATATATAATTTATATATTAAAATGAAGCCTATATTATAGAGATTTCAAACTATCTATATCCATTACACACGCTGAATATGTATTTATAGCTTTATCTCGCGATGTGTGTTTATATATTCAAAGAAGATGGCCAATACTGATTATCATTTTCTACCCAAAAAGACTGATTCACTAATATTCGTTTCTAAATACTAAAATATGTTAACAAAGGTTGGAATTTAGCCAACAGAATTATTGGAAAATATATACCTTTTCAACTACATATATTCTCCTTATTGTTATCTGAAGAATAGAATGTCAGTAGGTACTTATACAAAGATGTTCTAGAACGGTTATTCAATAAGACGAGGAAGAAAAACCTGATCTCTGGCATTTCTAAGACGTCGTATTGCTCCACGACAATGCTCGATCTTATACGGCCATTTCGGTGAACCAGTTTATTGTAAAATAGGTTCAAAGTTTTTTTTTTTTTTCTTATCCCTAGTACACGTGGTACATCATGGTGGGTGGAGGTTAACGACTGCTTTTACTGTAAGTGCACCACATGTCTACACATGTAAAAAGCAATTTGACTTTTGCACTTACAAATGTGACAGAGTACTGTTTGGTTACTTGCACTCGCTGGTAGGGTTGAACTTTTGCAAGAAACAGGGGTCATTGGAACTTTTTTTTTTAATCAGAAAAAAGTACCAAATGCGGGAATCGAACCAGGGTCGTAATGGTTGAAAATCAATGGTTTAGACCATCCTTCCACCGACCCCCTCGGTCGGATCACAGTGACTCCACACACCCAACTCCATTCATTTGTTACTTTATGACTTCTTGTTTGGAAGATTGGAACAATGTTGATAAGGGAAGGATCTGTCAACAAACTTAAATACGTCCAAGCTGCTAATTTTGAAAATATATTTTACTCCCTTGAAAAAGATTAACCTGCATTTCTCTCAATAGCGTTTATTTTGAAAGGGATACAACGAAAATTTGTATGAAACAATTTTCTTAAATATATTTTCACTATATTTCCTAATAAAATTCCCAAAAATATAAATACAATTAGGAAATATTTAAATAGCTTATATACATACAGTTTATATGTATGTTTAAATATCCTTATTTACTTACAAATGTTTCAGTGTACTCAAAATCAATCAATCATATGGAAAATATTATTCATTAATTTACATCGTGACATTGTAGGTTTGCAGTTCTATGTTAGCGGCAACGTGGGTCACCAAGGTTGGGCGATTCTCGTTGCGGCGTTGATAAGACGGAACGACCCCAGAATAGGAAAATTCTGATCCACTCTGGCCAATATTTATTGTTCTTTCGAAAGGGGATAAGTAGAGATGTTTACTATTGAGGATAATGTCAACTTATCCCCTTTAGAAAGAAAAAGAAGACTTGCTGAATAGAGGTTTGAATAATTATTGTACAGAAGAGAATCAGCCTTCACATTGGGGGGTTCCATTCTGATGCTCAGCAAATCTCTTCTTGATTTCATTGATGGCCATGGGATCCAGACCTTTAAATCCAACCCCATGAAACCTCTTATGAAGATGCATTTTATATTCACGGCTAAGAAAATCTTGTTAAGATAAAATTTTGCTTCGTTTTATACCTGAGTGTTTTGTTTAAATTATTATTAAATAGAGAGATTAAACGAAATTATATTTTTAACTAGACGTATGTTTCTAAAGTCGTCCTGGTTTTGCTCAAAAGTGAATATTTTTCCGCCAATAATATATGTATTATATTTCTGTTATGATCATAATTATTAAATTTACACACTCATGAACAAAACTTAAGGAAGTTGAAAAATATTTTATGTCGCCGGTTGTCTGTTTTTTGAAAGAGACAGAGGCAATTTTGTTCACACTTGATTATTTCATGTGTCTTCAATGAAGGTCACTGTAATATAAACACAAGGTAATAAGACTAAATCCAAATAAATAAATAGTGTGTGACGTTCCGGTAACAGAGTTGTTACCATCTTCAGACAAAAGTACTGAATCTATCAGTGAAATGATCTATCAGTGAAATATCATTGAATCATTCAGTATTTTTCTCTGAAGATGGTAACAACGCTGTTACCGAAACGTCACACACTATTTATTTATTTGGTCTTATTACCTTGTGTTTATAATCTATAATCCAAATTGTGCCTTATTCTAACTGTAATATCTTTCAAGAGTTATTGTCTGAATCCCGATACACATGCTAAAAGGTACAACTTACTTAAGTTTTGTCCATGAGTGTAGTATAGAATAGTTATAATGAGATGAGAGAATCAATGATTCTATACTGTTTTCTTCGCCAAGTGACCGATGTTATTGCCTGTATTCAACTGTAATTTTACACAATAAGGAAAACATAATTTCACCCAATCCAACATCGGAAATACAGCAACTAACCTAAATATTTCTTCTGAATAACCTGTACAAATATCACGCCCACACAATTTGCCGTTTCTAAAGGAGTTATTGGAAAACAGACACACACTTTCAATTTTCTGGTAAACAATTTATTTTTTAAAAATTTAATTGTCTTTTTTTTTTCAATTTTGTAACAAATGGATTTCAAATATTTTTTTATCGTCTTTTAAAATTATTTTCCTTTTAAAGCATGTGTTAGGTGTAAGGAAAAGAATATAACAATTCCAAGTTATTATTTAAATGTGTTTTTTATATCACACTAGCCTAGGGGTCGGTAAACAGCAGCTCGCGGGCAACATGTGGCTCTTTGGATGTGAAGTTCTTTATATAGTTCCATACGTAAATATTATTTTTGCGAGTACTATTTATTGTTGGCAATAAAAGCATTTTGTGTCTCTTTAAAAAAAATGAAATTTTGTATATTTTAAGTTTTGACACTTCCTACTCAAAAGATTGCCGACTTCTGCACTAGCCGAATGACCCGGCTTCGCACGGTCTCTTCCTGATCCCTAAAAAAAATATTTGGCTTACTAACGGTCAGAATTCTTCTTGAATAAAGGATATATAAGCATCATAATTACAACAGTCTTGAATATTAAACTTAGCAAAACTTCAGAAAAGATTTACCACTGATGATTGAGGCATTCAAATATTTTCCATCGTTGTATTTGAAGTAGAAAGCTTTACATTTATATAGACAAAATTTCGCGTTTCAGTTTTCTCATATATAGATTAGATTTAATTTAGTTAATAGATTTATTTAAAAAGGCATATATATTGGATCATAAATATAATTTATTCACCAATATTTCAGTTATGGTTTGAACGCCAAATTTTTTCATTAGAATTAAATATACTTAATTCTATTGACAATATGTGGCGCTGAGTTTGTTGTTGACATGAATTTGTTGTTATACCTTGAAAAAGGTTGGCGTTAATCCAACTGAAATATTGGTAAATAAGTTATGTTTTTATCCAATATATGCCTTTTTAGTCAAAAATCTATTTATGGATTGCTCTATTTTCAAAAAGATGGGAATAAAATTTAGCGTTACAGTTTTATATATAAGAGTTGAAATATAAGCAATTAGGTGAAAAAATAATAGAAAAATAAAAAGGTCAGGTGTCGATATTTAAAAATAAAAAAGGCATATCCTGACCAGGAGCACATGTGCTTTTCAGAAGGTAGAGCGCCATTTGGTGGAACAGAAATCAATTAAACATTTAAAATGTATATATATAATAGATTTAAACAGTTTATAAATTAAAATATAAATAAAATCAAATATTACATTTATTATTTATATATTTGCGAAACACTAATTATTTTTCTGCAAATATTATTCAGGGTGTTTAGAAAATTATATTTATCTTCCCGCAAACTGTATTTATATTTATCCAAACTGTGTTTAAATTTTCAAAAACACTCAGTAAAATCTACTTAAAATAATAACTAACTGTGTAAATCTTTTCACAGAATAAATAATATAATTTTAATCGAGATATAAGCATACGTAAATAATGGTTAACTTGGATTTCAAAGGTTTACAAATAAAATAAATTTGAACATACGATGTTAAATATTTTACTCTATAAGATATTTTGTTTGATTTGTATTTCTTGAATTTAAAACCAAAATATTTTATTTCCAAACGATATTATAATTCCAAAATATTTTTATTGAAAAATTAGAAGATATGGGAATATTTCACAAAATTGTTCAGCAACAAAATGTTTTATATATGCCATTAGTAAGAAATTCGATGCAATTTTTATTTAAAAAAACAATTTTTCTCTCTCTTCAGGCCTAATTTTATTTACAACCCTCAAAATGCCAATTTAATATTAAACACACAGAAATAATATTTTATTACATTTTATTCGAATATGAATAAAAAAATGGAGCGTAAGATATAAAAACAATGTTTATCAAAGAATTAAATAAAAAAGAGAATTTCAATAAAAGGGGCAATTGACATTTTTCTTTATTTTATTTTTATAAAACAAATAAAAGCGTTTAATATTGCTTCGAATGAAGCCAATTATTTAACGCACGCTTAAAAACAAAATCAAAACAATCGTTTGTTTTTAAAGTGATTAATATTACCCCTCTTATACTTTCTTTCTGATAAATATGTAAAATTTTAGGAATGTGTGTATAATTCTAAAAATTCCTTTCAAATGTATTTTCTTATACAGGGTGATCCAAAAGTCCCGCACTATTTTAAAAATTAATAACTCCGCGAATATTTGCGCTAGAGCAATGCGGTAAACACCATTGTGTTCAGGATGCAATGGGATTTTTATGGCAAATAATGAAAAATTCGAAATTGATTTTATTTACAATTTTATTCGCCAGATGGCGCTCTACCAGAATCAGAGATTCAGCGGCCAAATTGTTTGATACATTGAAAAATATAACTGATCGACACGTATTTTTTCTTTTTGAATACCACGAAAGAACCCTAATAATATCAAATAATAAATTAATAAAAACACCCCTTCGCCAAAAGTATGAAGAATTGGTTAACGATTTTCAAATACAATCAGAGATATGTAAAATAGGTAAATGCAAATTAAAACATGTAGCAAAAAGAAAATTGATATTTTAGATAAGGTTTGTTTCCGAAGATAATAAATTTCTAATATTTTTAATTCAACTCTCACTCAGTATCGATTGTATTCATTTTAATTCATTTGAAAAATATGTATCTATCTCTGATAATTTATTTTACTCTGGAATGCCGTTGTTGTTGTCGTGTCCAATAAAGAGCCTCAGATGTACCATGCATCTCCATCACATTCAGCAGCAATGTCCACTATCTTGGGTGTGTAAAGCTGCTGCTCTGGGTCTATGTCAAATTTCTGCAAGGCTGCGGCCATTGCTGGCTATGAGAATATGTGGGTAGGTGTACGCTCCACACCAGGACAATTGTTGCATGCCCTATAGGTTCTTGTGCCATCTGGATGTATTGTCATTCCTTTTTAGTGTTTTGTTCTAAGTCTTGTAATAGCTTTGGTCATTTTTCTCTCAGAGTTTATTTCGCATTTTGATCTTATTTTTTTGTTTAATTATCTTGTATTCTGACAAAGAATCAGCGTAAATAATGACATTTGTTCTTTCCTTTGGCTCAACTTTCTGGCTTCCTTTGCCAATTCAAATGCCATTTCATTATCTCCGATCCCAACGTGGGCAGGAATCCATTATAGAATGCAGTTCTTCTCCAATGGTTTCAGTTGGGTAAGTAACGAGTGTATTTTCTGTGTGATTTTAGTATTGCCCTTCTGAATTGCTTCTAGAGCGGATATGGAGTCGCTGTGTATTAAAATTCCTTCTGCTTGATGCAGGGATGGTTGGTTAAGGCATACATCAAGGGCTTTCCAGATAGCTGTCAGTTCACAAGTGAAGTTTGACGAAATCTGTCCTGCTCCTTCTTTGATTTTGATGTGTGTTCCATCTTGCAGTATTATGTTAATTCCGGCCCCTCCATTACTCAGGGTAAGGTCTGAAGATCCATCTGTATATGCTGTTAAAGGGCGTGGCCTAGCATTTTAATCAATAATTTGTACTATGAGGACATAGCCGTTAATATTCCAAACATATTAGACCTCGAAGCCCAAGGTATCAAAGTCTACCTCAATCAAAACAAAGCCATCAACATATACAATATGTATCACCCTCCAAACAATACACTTATTGACGATGGAACAATGGCTCAATTTCTTACAGACAACACTATTATTTTAGGTGACCTTAATGCCAAACATCAACTATGGGGATGTTCTACGCCAAAAACCCAAGAGGCAAATACTATCAAACATATTTGACGACAATGCCTTCTCATGTGCTTAAATGATGGGAATCCTACCCATCATTCCTACAAGCTATAATACTGCACAAGCCCTTGATATAAGTTTTTACTATCCTGACATTTTCCACAAATGCAAATAGCAAATAGTAAAAGGTTTTGAAAGTGATCATTTGCCTAATTTGATAGAAATTAGCACCAAGAACAAAACTAGCTCAATTAAGAAAAATTCTGGAACTTCAAAAAGCCTAATATGATATCTTTCGAAAACACCATTATTAAAGCAGCCAAAGTTTCAATACCAAGAGGTTATATTAAGAAATGGATTCCAAATTATACACACCAGGCAAAAAATATTCAAACACTCATAACTAAAAGAAATGAACTACAAAAAAGTGCACCCAAAACCAAACAAATTGTAGAACTGAACTGAACATTGTGATTGCAAAAATAAAAAGATTATACGTAAATGTGAAAAGGGAAAAATGGAAACAAACTTGTGAAACCTGAACCCAAGAAACCCAAATACAAAACTTTGGAATTTGGCAAAACAAATTGACAGAGTCCAGCCACAAACTGAAAACACAAATATGATTAAGAATACAGATGGTACACCAGCAACTAATGACAAAATTGCTGCCAATCTTTTAGGTAATTCATATCAAATAAGTAGTAAAATCAAGGTTGAAAAAAGGCCCGAAAGATTATTCATGACTGTAAAAATGTCACCAGCACTCATAATATTTTCCATGAAAAAAATCAATATGAAAGAGCTAGCTTATGCATTAGAAAACACTGACCTAAACAAGACTCCTGGGCCAGATGGAATCCATGGCCGAATGATATCAAACTTGGGCAAAATTGGCAAAGAAAGACTTCTTAATATTTTCAATAACTCCTGGAAAACTGGAAAATTGCCTCAAGACTGTAAAAATGCAACAATAATTCCCATTAAAAAACTTGACAAATCTGCTGATGACCCAAAAAACTACCGACCTATCTCCCTCACAAATATTTGCTGCAAATTAATGGGAAAAAATATACTCACACGACTCACCTACCACCCCGACACAAGAAATCTCTTACCATAAGAACAATATGGATTTAGGAAAGGACATGGGACAATAGACCAACTCTTATTTTTCACACAAAAGTAAAAGATGCACAAAACAGAAAACCAACTAACCACACCTTAGCTGCTTTTTTAGATCTTACACAAGCTTTTGATAAAGTATGGAAAAACAAGTTAATTACAAAATTATACAAACATTTCAAAATTGATGGAAAAGCTATCACTTGGATAAATGATTCCCTTAAAAATATATACATCAGGGTCAAATATAATGGCACTCTATCTAAAACCTTCAAATTGTACCAAGGATTACCACAAGAATCAGTCCTTAGCCCAACTCTCTTCACCCTATTTATTGCAGGCATAGAAGAAAAATTTTCACATAAAACCAATATTGGACTTTTCGCTGATGACATTATTCTATGGAGCAGCAACACTAACTGGAAAAAAAGCTGAAAGAGATTTGAACAAGACTCTTCTCCACCTAGAAAAATTTGCTAATAAACATAAATTAGAATTTAACTCCCAAAAATCTGAAACCTGTCTTTTTACTACCGATAAGAAACTATACAAAATAAGACCAAATATTATTCTGAAAGAACAACAATTGCAATATAATAAGCATCCTAAATATCTCGGCTACACCCTGGATCCAGAATTTAACTCCAGTAAACATATTGAAGGAGTTGTTAGAAAAGGAAGAGACCGACTAAAAATCTTGAACTATATTTCAGGAAGAGTGGGGAGCTGAAGCAACAACACTAAAATTCACTTACACATCTCTAATGAGACCTATCTTGGAATATGGATATCAAATTTATGGTACAGCATCTGAAACAAATCTAAAAACACTGGAAAGGATACAACTAAATGCAGCTAGAATTATTACAGGTCTTCGAAATACCTGCCCTAATAATATTGTACTTTGCGAGGCAGACATAATGCCCTTAAAGGATAGAAGAAGCTACAATCTGCCAAAATATATAAACAAAATCAAGAGTTATGAAAACAAACACAGAACTTTCAATTACATACTTAATTGGGAACCCAATATAAGACTCAAAAAGGAAGGCCCTCTCCAACTGGCCAAAAGAAATGAATTTTTAAAATATAAAGTGGAAAAATATTATTTAGCTGAAAAAATATCTCCATGCGAACCACTAACAAAAGGTAATTTTTAATGCCACTTTAAACGAACCCACCAACAAACAATACCAAAAATCCAGAATACTTAAAACAATTATCATTAGAAATAATTAATAAAATTCCTAAAAATGCAATAACTATCTATACCGATGGTAGCAGAGACGAGTTGGGACACGCTGGCAGTGGCTCTCTCATTAAAAACACAAATGGCATTGAGAAAATGAACAGAAGAAACCCAGATTTTTGCCCAGTCTTCAGATCAGAACTCTGCCTGCAACGTCCCACAATCAATGTCCCATATACTAGATGACTGCCCGCTGTACAAATTCAATGGAGGAATCTCCAATCTCCATTCTGTCACCCCGGAAGCCCTGAACTGGCTGAAGGACTTGCCTCTCAGACTTTAATGACCG
>CP092872.1:72058209-72160920 GCA_030710605.1 Cordylochernes scorpioides
AAATTATTAATAAAATTTTCAGAATACACACACAAAGGTTTTATAATATTAATTAAAAATAATCTATTCTATGTTAGTTGGATCAAACATCAAAATGGTTCTGGTTTTTACTCTTTTTCTAGAACTATTGTCATACATTTCTTGTTTCTATTCCGCACCTATGACGCATAACTGCCGAAGCCTTCACGTGAATCTTTTTATATGCTCGCCTTGTAACAAAAGGTCTCTTGAATGTATCATATTGCTTCTTGCAAAGATATGAAATGCTCAATGCGCAATTTTAAGAATAAGGTTGTCTTCATAAGCGTAGAAAATAAATGTTTCTAGGCAGTTAAGAGATTATTCTATACTTCACTTTTACATTTATTTCACCGAGAAAATTCAGATGGTAAACGGACTTCTATAAGAGCTAAGCTAAACTCTTTCAGCCTTTTTCTCTAATTGAAGTATAAGGAAAGTCTTTAAAACTACTCTGTAAACTGGCGAATCCTTTATAGGACGAGAGGTCCTCAATAAAGGCTTTTGTTGTTGTTGTTGTATAGGGAAGTCAGTAGAAATAGTTTAAATTTATAAAAAGAAATATTTATTTCTAGAAGCAGAATGTGTTTCTGAAATAAAGTATAAACTCTTCAAGATAACTATTTTCTACTCCCTGTTTTTAAGATCCATAAATTTCAATTATGGGCAAAACTTAAGGAAGTTGTACCTTTTACCATGTATATCGGGATTCAAACAATAACTCTGAAAGATATTACAGTGACCTTTATTGGTGACACACGAGATAACTAAGTGTGTTTGAAATTGCCTCTGTTGTCTTAAAAAAATAGACGACATGCGACATTAAAGATTTTTCACTTCCTTAGGTTTTGTCTACGAGTGCTGATATTTATCTGAGTGTGTTTTTTTCCCGGAAATAATCGTTCCTCTATCCTAAGCAAATTTTAAAACTTAAACATGAAAGGAGGACAAGGGTAGCAAAAGAATATTGTAAGCATTTTAAATGTGGACTCGGATGTGACTGTAAAGAATAAAGAAGTATTTGTAAGATTGACAGAAGAGCAAGACCTTTTGAACATAATCAGAAAAAGACAGATCGATTAAACATATATTAAGAAGAAATGGATTGCAAAAGAGAATTCTGGAAAGTAAAATGAATAAAAAGAGAATGGCGTGAAGAATAGGAAGAGAATTGATAGAATGGATTGAAAAGAGAAACTATAAAGAGAAAATAAAAGAAGAATTCGAGTTAGAGAAGCCTGACATCGTCATTGTAGACGACAATTCATTTTGTCTAGTAGATGACATTCGATATCCTAACTAATCAGACTCCTTCTTGGATAATATCCTCAAACCCTACATAGTTACTCCATACATCCAGGTACGTATAAAATATACTAAATCCTAAATAAATACCATAAACAAAATCTCAAATAGAATTTCTGTATTAGACTGGTTGACGCGATAAGGTTCATGTCAAGAGAGAAATAAAAAAAGAATAATTGACGAGGTTTGTGCTAAATTAAATTTATAAAACCGACAGTAAAATGGAATGAATGGCCCACTGGGAATGTGCTGAGTCAACTTTAAATAAATGGACTTTGCTGACGCTTTCATTCCTGTGAAGAATAACCGTAGGATGATTTGTTGTTGCTGCACTCGCAGACAAGGATATGTTTGCAGCCATATGAACTTTCCTTCGCGCGTACTTTATTTCTTAAATTTTATAGAAAATATAACTCCAATATAATTGAAAAGAAACGCATTTCATATTACTATGAAAGTATTTTTATTTATCTATATTCCGGCGTGCAGCATGCTCGCTTTTCTCCAATTAAGCGATGAACTGGGTTTATGAAGATGTTCTCATATAGAATCTGTGAGGAGTGAGCTTTTTACACTAGAGAGACGTTTGTCTTCAGAAAGAAGAACTCGTCGAAATATTGGAATACACTCATGGACAAAACTTTAGGAAGTGGAAAGTCTGATGTCGCCTGGCTTCTATTTTTTTTTTTTAAGAAGACAAAGGCAATTTTGTTCACACTTCATTATCTCGTGTATCTTCAATAAAGATCGCTGTGTATCAAATATCTTTCAGATCCTGATATACATTCTGAAAGGTACAATTTCCTTAAGTTTTTGATCATGAGTGTAAAAAGAAATATCAAGCAGCATCTCTCCCGTTATAAATGAATCGAAACTATTTATTTTGGTTCACCTTAGCACAGAAAGTAAAGGTATTTCACAATTTTGACAAATTCAGACAACAGCCAACAACCTGTATACCATGGTTTCGGGCTATGACCCTCATAGGAGCGCCATCGATTATATAACATCCTACGAGAGAGGGGTTATGAAGTCGGTATAATTTGCCAAAAAGATGTTTAATCTGGTGAAGTAGCGATATCAGGTCAGAATACCATATGCGGGAGGATGGTATTGATATACTTAATGATGACACATCTCCCTTTATTTATGCATTGAAATAGTGAATTCGGTTTATACCCTCAATAAACAACGTAAAGAAGCTGATAAAGTATGGGCTACAACAAAATATCTTCGAAGATCTTCTAAATACGTCTCAATGCTATTTTAGAAAAATATTAAGGTGAAATATTTAATAGAGATAGAAATATTTATAATTACAGATATAGAAATCAAATTATTTCCAAACTTCCAAAATCCAACTTTGCTCTTCCCAAGTAACGACGTTCTAAGACAGGAGACGAATCACTCTGGCAGTCATTTCAATTTGCATACTGTATATTTGAACGTACATGGTACATTCTCTTTCTCTGCATAATCTGAATTACTTGTCTATTTTTATATATTTACTAGCCGAATGACCCGGGCAACGCTCGGGTTTTACCATATTAAATGTTTTTATTCGAATACTATACATTACAATTATAAACTGGCGCCGTGGATGTCACTCTTTTGAAACGTCTCGCTCCAAACTTTGTGTGTTTTTAAAATATAAATATAAAAATGTAAATTTTCACAACGATATTTCAAAATTGTATTATTTTTATTTTTATATGAATAATTTTAAATTTGATATATTCATAAAATGATAGCAAGTGATTTCTTGCCCCTACACCGTCATTACGTCACTCAAGGTCACCGTCGCCCCACGTGGTCCATCCTTTCTCAACTTTACTTCTCGAAGTTACCGCAGTGAGGCGCTGGTTGCGTGTGAAATAAGGAAAAATTTGTTAATAATTTGTTAATTACTTTAAAGATATTCGAGATAGAAGTCTGAAAATTTGCCTATAGGTTTTTCCAGATTCAACTCTATATACCGTTAAAATTTCAGTCAGATTAGTTGCACATTGTGGACGTGTATAGCCGACAAACAAACATACATACATACACTGACCTTTATATATATAGGGTATGGAACTACTGCTTTTATCTTCTTATATTCTTCTTACCTTATCATAATCTCTACTTCTTGTATAATTACAGTCTACTTAGAGCATACTTCTATGTTATATGCATATTGAAATATATGCAAATTTATATTTTTAAATTTCTATTGTTGTTGAAAAGGTAAGTGCGTTTGATAACTTGTTTAAAAAAAAGGTTTCGAGATCTCTCCTAGAAAGCCATTTCGTGAAACAATTTCTTCACCTGGAGTTTCTGCCATTGAATTATCACAAGAGCATACACCATACTAAAATATTAAAGCAAATCAAAAATTACATTTTCGAATCATTATTATGAGATGGAGAGAATCCAATGGTACATAAATGAATCTTTAAGATTTTCTGAGAAGAATAAAAATAATTTTGGTAAAGAAAAGAGAAGAAAATCCTTTGTATTAATTGAGGGAAACACCCTTCCTTCAACCCAATTACCCTGCGGGTGTTCCCATTTTTGAAAAAAAAGAACCATTATCAAGGAGTATATTTCATTTTTAAGTTACTCTAGTGAAAAATTGGTGTTTTAATTGAAAGACATATTTTAAATTAATTATTTATTCTGGCCAAGATATTTTGGAAGTTTATCTTATAACGTCAAAGCATTCACACACACACAATCCAGTATATTCACAAATAATAATTTATTACTTTTAAGAATATTTTATCTCTTGCTTCTCTTCTCTCTTTCCAGATTCTTCTAGTCTTAAAAAGATTAATTATCTGTGTGTGTTGATTATAATTTTTTTTTTTCTTTTAAGACCGCCAACTTGGCCGAAACATCAAATATGTGTTTATTATATTGAGAACTAGACGAATGACCCGGGCAACGCCCGGGTTTACCGATTAAATGTTTTATTCAAACACTATTCGTTACAATTATAAATTGGTGCCGTGGATGTCACTCTTGTGAAACGTCCCGCTCGAAACTTTACATGTACATTAGGTCAGCTGATATTACCTCCCATCTTCACCGCTAGAGGCTCTGCTCGCGAGCTAAGTAGAATAATTTGAATATATAGTTTTAATAATTGATTTATATATTTTTTAAAATAGCCTATCGTCTTCCCCGTATTTTTTACCTATGTATGGAAATTTTGGTTTGAATTAGTGAACTACTGCAAATTTGTATACAGGACATACAAACAAACAAACAAACATACAAACATTCATTTATATATATATAGATATTATACTCTCTCTATGATATGTAATACAATATAATGCGGCTTGTGATTGTAGAACGAAGTTTAACAATTATACCGCAAATGTTTCTTTTGAACGAAAATTTGAAATATATTTTAAAGAGAACGATTATTTCTAACCTTAGGAATGAAGTATGATAGGATGAATTGTGAAGAGTAATGATAAACGGAAAAATAAAGTGTCCAGGGATGGGAATCGAACCCAAAGTGTTCCGCTTACCGGGCAGATGCCATGTCCACTAGGTTACTTTATTTTTCCGTGTATCATTACACTTCACAATTCATCCTATCATACTTCATCCCTAAGGTTAGAAATAATTGTTATTTATCTTTAAAATAAATTTCGCTTTTTCGTTCAAAAGAAAAATTTGCGGTATAGTTTTCAAACTTCGTTCTATATATAAATATATAAATATTGTCACAGAATAATCTGTGGTGGTCTACTCGGTTTATCATCATCAGTCACGTGACATCAGCATTTTATTTGTAAATATTTTGTTTAGATATCTCTCAGTTTTTTCAAGATTGAAAATAATTGTAAATACTTCCTTTGTTGAAAATAAATTTGTTTAATGATTGCTAGTTCTTGTCTGACTTATTTTGGTGGTTGTGCTTATCTCCATGGTTAATTCAATTCCTAAAGTCCACTCCTCTCCAATTTTGCAATGTCTGACTTATAATTTTGCTAAGGATCAATCGAATATTGATATGAAGCCCCAGGAGGGTGCAACAATATAATGTTCTGAATAGGGATCAATCTATATAGTTAAATCTTCAGATAATAGAAAGGCATATATTGGATTGAATAACAGGATTTATTGGCTGATATTCGGTTAGCTGAATGCAAACTCGTGTCAAGGCATTGCAACGTATTATTTCGAATTATATATATATGTTATGAATATTTTGTTGTTGAAAAAGATAGACAATTGAAGGTGCAGTTGTGAAAAATGAAAGATAGTTATTTACCGTTCAAATAGTTTTTATTTTCAATTACTTGAAAATAATTACACATAAAATTATTTTTCACAATAATATAGAATTTATAAAATGAATCCCCCCCCCTTATATTCGTGAATTAAAAAATAGGTAGGTTAACTATGCATATTTACAACAAATATTCAAAGTGTTTTGTTCTAAATCTATGGTCAAAAATGTAGAATAGTCATTGATGAAAATGAAATACATGTTTTTGAAAAATACATTTTTTGAATTTGCATATACATGTTATATAAAAAATTGTATTTAATTTTAAAATTATAATTCCCAGATTAGATTACTCTGCTAAGTCTACCGCCAGATGCAGCTTGTATCACGCAGATGAGGGCCAACAGCCCGAAATGCGTCCGTGGTTAGCTTTTCTTGATTAATCAAGAATGGGTATTTGGCCAATTCTGGAATAATTAAAAATCAACGAGATTAGTTGATATTTATTCCGACAGATGGCGCAAGCCATCAGAAACTTTCAGTTGCACGATAAGGAGATGCCTTTTTTCTTAATTATGCACCTTATCCCAGTACAATATCACATTTGTACTATTTTTTCATATGTAAATATGTAATCTTTTATTTTTTTCTTCTTTACTCCTCAATTCAGCTATTTCTTCCTTAATTATGTATTTTATATTCCATAAGCTCGATTAAAGCTAATTCTAATCTTAACTACTTTTATTATTCAGTTCATACGACTACAAAACAATATCACAAAAGTATTCATGTATCCACAAAATAATCAGCATCAGAAAATAATAAATCTATATATCTAATTTCAAAATCAGCAGAAGAATCTTTTTTTTTGTAATATATAAATATATATATCACAAATTTTTATAATTATTTTTAGAATTTATTTACAATTACAAAAACCAAAATACCACAGCCCATATGCAACCTTAACACTAACAGAGAATTAACAACAACAATTTAAAGAATCAGAACAGGATATTTTAAAGGAATGAAGATAAACCCAGACATGACTAGATCCTACAGGAACTGCAATAACTGTTACAACACCCAATTCACTCCGGACCATATATACCCGGCCATCCTTGCAGCCCTCTATATGGCATACATCAATCGAGAAGAGGACATCCATACGGCACCTCAGTTGGCCGGTATTGTGATCAGGGTGCACGGACCGATCTGCTCCATGGACAAGACACCACCACCTCAGTTGGCCGGTATTGTGATCAGGGTGCACGGACCGATCTGATCTGCTCCATGGACATGACACCACCACCTCAGTTGGCCGGTATTGTGATCAGGGTGCACGGACCGATCTGATCTGCTCCATGGACATGACACCACCACCTCAGTTGGCCGGTATTGTAATCAGGGTGCACGGACCGATCTGATCTGCTCCATGGACATGACACCACCACCTCAGTTGGCCGGTATTGTGATCAGGGTGCACGGACCGATCTGATCTGCTCCATGGACATGACACCACCACCTCAGTTGGCCGGTATTGTAATCAGGGTGCACGGACCGATCTGATCTGCTCCATGGACATGACACAACCACCTCAGTTGGCCGGTATTGTGATCAGGGTGCACGGACCGATCTGATCTGCTCCATGGACATGACACCACCACCTCAGTTGGCCGGTATTGTAATCAGGGTGCACGGACCGATCTGATCCGCTCCATGGACAAGACACCACCACCACCTCAGTTGGCCGGTATTGTGATCAGGGTGCACGGACCGATCTGATCTGCTCCATGGACATGACACTACCACCTCAGTTGGCCGGTATTGTAATCAGGGTGCACGGACCGATCTGATCCGCTCCATGGACAATACACCACCACCACCTCAGTTGGCCGGTATTGTGATCAGGGTGCACGGACCGATCTGATCTGCTCCATGGACAAGACACCACCACCACCTCAGTTGGCCGGTATTGTGATCAGGGTGCATGGACCGATCTGCTCCATGGACAAGACACCACCACCACCTCAGTTGGCCGATATTGTGATCACGGTGCATGGATCGATCTGATCTGCTCCATGGACAAGATACCACCACCTCAGTTGGCCGATATTGTGATCAGGGTGCACGGACCGATCTGCTCCATGGACAAGACACCACCACCTCAGTTGGCCGGTATTGTGATCAGTGTGCACGGACCGATCTGATCTGCTCCATGGACAAGACACCACCACCTCAGTTGGCCGGTATTGTGATCAGTGTGCACGGACCGATCTGATCTGCTCCATGGACAAGACACCACCACCTCAGTTGGCCGGTATTGTGATCAGGGTGCACGGACCGATCTGATCTGCTCCATGGACAAGACACCACCACCTCAGTTGGCCGGTATTGTGGTCAGGGTGCATGGACCGATCTGATCTGCTCCATGGACTAGACACCACCACCTCAGTTGGCCGATATTGTGATCAGGGTGCATGGACCGATCTGATCTGCTCCATGGACAAGACATCACCACCACCTCAGTTGGCCGGTATTGTGATCAGGGTGCACGGACCGATCTGATCTGCTCCATGGACAAGACACCACCACCTCAGTTGGCCGGTATTGTGATCAGGGTGCACGGACCGATCTGCTCCATGGACAAGAAACCACCACCTCAGTTGGCCGGTGTTGTGATCAGGGTGCACGGACCGATCTGATCTGCTCCATGGACAAGACACCACCACCACCTCAGTTGGCCGGTATTGTGATCAGGGTGCACGGACCGATCTGATCTGCTCCATGGACAAGACACCACCACCAACTCAGTTGGCCGGTATTGTGATCAGGGTGCACGGACCGATCTGATCCATGGACAAGACACCACCACCTCAGTTGGCCGGTATTGTGATCAGGGTGCATGGACCGATCTGATCTGCTCCATGGACAAGACACCACCACCTCAGTTGGCCGATATTGTGATCAGGGTGCATGGACCGATCTGATCTGCTCCATGGACAAGACACCACCACCTCAGTTGGCCGGAATTGTGATCAGGGTGCACGGACCGATCTGCTCCATGGACAAGACACCACCGCCTCAGTTGGCCGATATTGTGATCAGGGTGCACGGACCGATCTGCTCCATGGACAAGACACCACCACGTCAGTTGGCCGATATTGTGATCAGGGTGCATGGAAAGATCTGCTTCATGGACAAGACACCACCACCTCAGTTTACCGATATTGTGATCAGGGTGCATGGACCGATCTGCTTCATGGACAAGACACCACCACCTCAGTTTACCGATATTGTGATCAGGGTGCATGGACCGATCTGCTTCATGGACAAGACACCACCACCATCGAACTTTTTATTGAATAGAGAACTTTTAAATAATAATTAAAACGGCTTCTGAAGGTGAGTTTCTTGTTTATATTTATCTGAAGCTTTCAGGTTTGACAAACCTTTCAACAGGAGTATACAATTAGAGAGAGCTTTATTTGAATTAAGAATATCCTGTGGAATATGATACGAAAGAGGTTAGAATAGAAATAAAACACAGAGATTCATAATATCATCTATATAGTTTTAGACATAAATGAATTCGTCCAGTAAAACCTTTTATTATATCTAGAATAAAAATTATTCTAAACAATTTTAAATTTCTAAATGCTTAATTTTTATTTGTTCCTAACGAGGGAGAAACAAAAGATTTTGTCGAAACGACGAGATAATAAAAATATTTACTGGCCGAAGTATCTCTAATTCTTAGCAAAAATATATAAATAAAGTATATATATATTATACATGTTTTTATTATGGCCGAACTTAAATAGGGCCATTTGAGTCGGATCTATTGACGTTATGTGATGTAGAACGTTCCAGCGTGGCCCAATCGATGGTTTGGTTGTCCAGAACCACCTTCTCTGACCGCCAGGAAATCAATAAACGTCGTAAAGTTCCAAGAAGAGACTTCAACGTAAACCTCCTGAATGACTCCGTTTGTTACTGGCAACTGGTGCCTTCTCTCCTAGCTTCATCCTATAGCGTCATATGGAGTCATCTTGGATTTTGGGGGGAATATTTGGACATGCTTCTTTTCTCTTATATTTATGTATAGAACGAATTGATATATCTTTGTCAAATTACAAAACTATTTTAGACGCGTAATATTCTTTTTAAAATAAAACAATTTCTACTGCTCTTACTGCAATGGAAAAATTAAAGGGAGGGCCTGGTACAGATGGCGCGCTAGTGCATCGTAATATATCTTTATGTATGTGTTGTTGAGAACATGCATGCACACAATTCTAAATATAAATATAAGCAAGTAAGAGGCGTTTTTGTAAGTAGGTATGTTGATAAGAGGTGACGATGTTTGAATGGTTGAATTAATTGGTTGAATTTGTCATACTTCTACGAATACGGTACCGAAGGTCGAATAAATATTCAAAAACTCTCAGGGATTTGTTGTGATAATGTATATTTGCGTAGAGTTCTTTAAAAATAGGTGATATACATATATCAAATTTAGGATAAAGAACAAAGCGTTTCTTTAGTTTCTTATATACAATCATTTATTAAATCTCATGCACATTTGTAAGTGCAATGATCAAAATGTTTTCTACATGTGCAGATATGTGGTGCACTTACAGTAAAAGCAGTCGCCAACTACTACCCATCATAATTATCATGGCCTGTACCACGTAATTAGAGGGCCCAATGCGTGCGCGCGTGGGATTTGATCCCGAGTTATAGCAGTCAAAAACCAACGGTTTAGACCATTCTTTTACCGACCCCTTTGTTGTGTTGGGAATGGAAGAATTCTATGAGAGGCTTTGTTTCTTCGTTTAGAAACGCTTGAAGTTCTCTCTGTGCTAGGATTAGTTCTGATTCTTCATCGCTTACTTCTGAATTCCAGTCCATTCCACACAGCCTAAAGATAAAATATATATACTCCTTCTGAAATTATATTTGGTTTGTCTGTCTTACATGCGACGGTTACCTTTTATTTACTGTTGTTTTAGGTGTAAAATTGTCGTAGTATTAGCCCTTAGTGTATTTGTTCGTTACCCCATACTTGAAAACAATCTAAAGATCTGGTTAGGACACTTATTCTATAAAATATTATTATACAAATGATATATTTCTGAAATATATACAAGTTTTATAGGACTCTGCAAGATAAGAAGCACTGAGGAAAGAGAGCCGTATGTAAATGGATATGTAAATGAACCTGTAAATGATTAACTAATCTTCTCTAAGCAATTATGTACCTGGGTGAATCCTATGTAGGGAATAGGTCCCCAATAAAAGGCTCATTGTTGTTGTTATATCTCTAAAATAGATTGGATATTGCTTCATTGCGTCCAAATTACAATTGGAAAATCATATATTTTGGTTAGTATATATCCAGATATTAATATTGTACATTGATAAAAATGTTTATTCAACTTATCAAGTATAACTAAATATAAATAGGCAAGCGAAGTCAGGACAGGCAATAGAAAATGACGAAAAAGGCTAGTACTGATCGTTCAAATTACCATTTGAAGATAGTGTGTAGAGCGCCATCTTTCGGTATAAATATCAACTAGAAACGCCTATTTTATTTTATTCCTGAGTATTGACTAAAATATCGCTTTCTTGATTCATCAAGAAAAGCCAACCACGTTTACAACGCTGACAAAGGCAATCAGCCTGAAATACGTATGAATTAAGAAACTATAATACAATATAATGCGGCTTATGATTGTAGAACGACATTTGAAAATTAACTCGCATGTGTTTCTTTTGAACGAAAAATCGAAATTTATTTTAAGGAGAAATAAAGATTATTTCCAACCTTAGGGATGAGGTATGAAAGAAACACACGCGGGATAATTTTCAAATGTCGTTCTACAATCATAAGCGGCATTATATTGTATTATAAATTACTTTATGTAATATTTACGAACAGAAAATTATTCCCAGGGTAGCCTAGTGGACATGGCATCTGCCCGTTAAGCGGAACACTGTGGGTTCGATTCCCATATCTGTACACTTTATTTTTTCCATTCATCATTACTCTTCACAATTCATCCTTTCATACTTCATCCCTAAGGTTAGAAATAATCGTTATTTCTCCTTAAAATAAATTTCGATTTTTCGTTCAAAAGAAACACATGCGGGATAATTGTCAAATGTTGTTAAGAAACTATATTTAGCCAATAGTCAGGAATAATATTAAATCAAGGTTTAGTTCATATTTATGCCAATAGATCGCGCTGTTTCATCCTTAAAATATCCATTTGAGAGGAATACCACCAAAGAGTTCAAGTAAACAAACACACACAGATATCTGGAACATTTTCTAGATATTTCTTTACATTGTTTTAATAAATTAAAGGCTTCTCCTTATCGTGCAAATAAAAGGTAATCGTTGAATCTTTTTATTATTCCAAAATTGGCCAATTTTCCACATTGTTTAACTAACCTTTTAAAATGTAGTTCGCCTAAACCAGAGTTTTTTTTAGACACAAACTAGCAATTCTCTACGCTCCCATATTTTTATATTTTACATTTATTTATCTATTTATCTTTATTTAATCTTATTTATTCATATATTTTTTTTTAAGTAAAAAGGCATATATTGGATCAAAATATCATATGCCTTTTTAATTATTTTTAAAATTATTTATGGATTGCTCTATTTTCAAAAATATATATATTATATTTAACCTCTTATATAACCTTATATTTATTTATTTCAACACACAAAATGCGATATCTCGGCTAGGGATAATTGCATCGATTTACATTTTTTTTTTAAACAAAAACAGTTATAAACATATTATACAAGAAAAAGTAATCAAAAATAAAAAAGAGAAACAATAATATATATTAGGAGTCTGAACCTTTCAGGTTAGAAAGATAATCACAAATATATCTACAAAAATAGTTCATCGTAAAGATAGAGGCTGCCTGGCCGGCATTCATAGTTCTATTTATTTATTTATTTATTGTTACAAAAAGCACGAAGTCCAAAGGACTATTTTGCTGTGCCAGTATTATTTACATATATATGATTAATTATTTACACGATGGATTAGTATTGTTTTGTAAATTATTGTACAAATAGTTCTAAACTTAACAAAGTTCTCATAAGATAGAGTATATACACAAAGAGAATTTGGTAATGTTTCAAAGTATCTACATACAATTTGATTAGTCAGAGGGCAAGTTAGAAGATGCTCTGTTCTATGAAAAATAGTTATTTCTATGATAATTCTCTCTGGTATTTACAAATTGATATAGATCTACAATTATATTTATGGATTATATATGGATGCTGTGATAAAGTAGTTTCAATCTCTAACGCCCAGAGAGAAATCTCCAATAATATTAACTATTAGAGAAAGAGAGAGAGAAAATTAGCAATAAAACTAAAACACTACCAGACAGATACCAAGTTGCTGCTACATTCCATTTTACATAAGCAATGACAGTCCGTGACGACAACAAGCGGGACAAGGACAATGTCCCTACAGCCCCTTCTATATTTGTCCCCGTCTATGTTTAGCCCCTCGTGGTAGGTACATCGGGAACAGAAAGGGGGCAGGTGAGAACACACACATTCTAGGGTAAAATTGGACATGTCTTTTGCGCCAAAACTTTCGGCATCGCTTTCCAGAATATATTCACTTTTTGAAATAATATTTTCACTTCTACTCTATTTTCTTAAAGATAGAGGCTTCCTGGTCAGTATTCATGATTCTTAAAATTAAAGATACTTTGGCCAGTAAATCTTTTTATTATCTCGACATTTTGACAAAATTCTTTTGTTCTCGTCAGGAGCAAATAAAATTAAAACATTTGGCAAGTCGTAAAAAGGATTTACTGGCCAAAGTGTCTTTAATTTTAAGAATCTACTCTATTATTATTAAAATATTATTTCAAACCACATATATAGATTAACAAGATATATGCCCATGCCTAGTAATGACCGAAGCCTTGCAGAAAATTGACATGGACCCAGAGCAACAGCTTTACATACCCAAGATAAAGGACATTGCGAATTCTGTGATTGAGATGTATGAGACATCTGAGGCTCTTCATTGGACACAACAACAACAACAAGATATATATTATAAATAAAAATAATGAGATTTCCTGTTGATTTTTGATTATCTTGATGATTATGCTATGGTAATGCAGTCGAGGTTAAAATTAAATAATATTAATAAAGGTAGTTATCAAAATAGCTTTAATTAAACTTATAGAATATAGAAAACATAATTTTATAAAAGTACTGCCTGGCTTAAGGCGTAAGAATAAAAGAAAAACTTATTTACATAATGTACAAAAGGTTTGAGCTGGCCATCGGGAAACAACAACAATGAGTTTTTATAGGGGAAGCGTGACCTCTGGCGGTCGGTTTAGCAGAGTATTTGAATTTATGAAATATAATTTTAAATAAAATAATATTTTATATTACATATATATATTCAGATTTATAAAATATAATATTCTAATATATCCATTTTCCAGAAAGTAGAGACAACAAGAAAGTAAATATTTTACCTCTTCACTCAATATACGCAATGATCACAATTATTCTTTGTCATATAGTATATCTAATTGTTTAATGGCGCGATAGCGATGAAATATTTATTTCATACTTTATAGTGCATTTTAATAAAATCTTTCAATAATCTATCTTTTTTATCAATCACTTATTCAAAAATATATATATATATTTAATATATGCAACTTTGATTATAGACAAGAAACTACATATAAAATGGCTATATTATAAAATATATTTGTTATCTTCACACAAAATATATAACTTACACCCTTGGACAAAACATAAGGAAGTTGTACCATTTAGCACGTACATCGCGGTTCAGATAATAACTCTCAAAGATATTTGATACACACACACATTCATCTTTATTGAAGACAAACGAAATAACCATGTATCAACAAAATTGCCTCTGTCTCCTTAAACAAAAAAGACTGACAACTGGCGACATTAAAATAAGAAACTTTCTTGAGTTTTTCTCCATGAATGTGATTTGATTTCGGTTTGCACCATAATACAAAACAATTCTATAAAATTTACTACAAATCAATAACGCAAAATCTATATATAACGAATGAAGACATTGCCTAAATTGATCTTATTGTTTGCGGAAGAGCATTTCTCGATGCAAAAATTTAAATGTAATTCTATTGTCCTAAAAACGTATGTCCATAGTTTGCTCAAATACCAATAAATGAGATTCCACCCTTCAGTGTTGCATATAAAAGCAGAATGATCCAATATAGTATTGAAGCTCTAAAGAAGCGGTCTGGTAGATTAAATTGGTGAAACCGCTGGGAGGGTTCACCACTGATAATCTAAGCCCTCTCAATATATTTTCATCGCAGTAAGGACAGTAGAAGTTTGATTTATTTGTGAGAAGAAAGGTCTTAATGTCTTCATTCATTATAAAAATTATTATTGTAATGAGAGAGGGGAATCAAAGATCCCCCTGACAATCTCAATTTACTTTAAACCACACAATCAAAAGGAATTTACAATTCCACACTCAATTTGCATATCTGATCGTTAGGAATAAATTCTTCTGTCTCGAGAGTTAGGAAGTCTCTTTTTCACGCAAAACAATAACGATTATATATATTTTATTAAAATGTGTTCTCTTAATTAAAATATATAAATAGAAGAGATATGGAATGAATATTTAATATTGCATAAATATTTTCAAGGTATTTTTAATCTTTAAAAGTATATTTTTCATATATATTCTTATAAATGGAAATTCTGACAGGGCAGATAATATATACGTATATATAATGTGTAATACAATATAATGCGGCTTATGATTGTAAAACGAAATTTGACCATTATACGGCAAATGTTTATTTTGAACGAAAAATCGGATGTTAAGGAGAAATAACGATTATTTCTAACCTTAGGGATGAAGTTTGGGATGATAAGATGAATTGTGAAGTGTAATGATAAACGTTTATCATTACTCTTTACAATTCATCCTATCATACTTCATCCCTAAGGATAGAAATAATCGTTATTTCTCCTTAAAATAAATTTCGATTTTCCGTTCAAAAGAAACACATGCGGTATAATGGTCAAATTTGGTTCTATATATAATATGTATTGGTACTTAGAGAATAAATTCGGATAGTTGGTTATCTCTCGACGAATATACTCCATAAGTTACCAATATGTTACTATCAGAATACATAAAACACAATCGCACATTTTCACATATTTACAATAAAATGTGAAAAAAAAGTAAAAAATATTAAAATGGTCAGGCGTTGATATAAAAAATATATAAAATTGGCATTTCCTTGCCACTTACATAAGCATCTTAGATGACAGAGCGCCATCTATTGAATCAAAAAGCAAGAAATTGGGTTCGCCAAATATCTTTGAAACAAATTAAATCAACTCTTAGTTGATTTCTGTTCCACTAAATGGCATTCTGCCATCTAAAAATGTTCATGTAAGTGGTCAGTAAATACCAATATTTTGTTTTTATAAATCCATTTAAATATAAAGTAAATTTAAAATAATAACTCTCTAAATAAAAGATGGCTACATATAGAAAAATTAAATTACAGACGATACTTCAATTCACAACATTAGCTAGGTCATCTTATTACGCCAAGTCGAACTAGGTGTCAGAATCTCTCAAAGAGTACACGTTTATTTATTAATGGCTGTTGTGTGCTTTATCAAAATTAAATTAAGCGAAACGTCAAATTACATTTATACCCCTGAAAAAACGTCTGCTTCTTCTAATAATTCCGCGCTGGACAAACCACAGAGGTTGCTAGGCAACGGTTGCTTAGCAACCATCCCGTCGCCTGCTTCCCAAAGAAATTATTCATTTCCATTTAGGGAGGAAGCTTGGTAAGGAATGATGATCCACCACCACTTAGGAGCTTCTTTGACAAGGGCGTAAAACAAACCAACCTTGTAATTGGCTGGGCGGTCGAGCTGGCTGAGTTACGTCATATATATATATATATATATAGGATACGACATATATATTTGTTTTGTATAAGGTACTACATATATATAAATATATATGTTACGAATATAATGTTTTGTTGTTAGATAAAGAATTTAAGGTATAATCGTGATATAAGAAAAATAGAAAATAATTATTTACTACCTCAAGTAGTAGTGTTTTTATATTTAATTACTTGAAGAAAATTACATATTAAATATTTTTACAGTTATATAGAATTTACGAAATTAATCCTATATTAAAGAATTAAAAAAAAAAGGTAACTAAATTTATTTACAACAATATTCAAAGTGCTATATTCTAAAACTATGGTCGAAAAACATATGAATAGTCAATGATAGATTGAATTGTAAAAGATGTAAAATATTCACATTTTTAGTTTATATACTATATATATTATATATAAATATCATATTGTCGCGGTTAAAATTAGACTTTATTAATCAATTGATACACTTTGAAAGTGATGTTTCCCTCACAACAAACCTAGAAACAAGAAAATGAAAAATCAGTTACAGCATTTACATACCTTCCTTATATAATATTTAACATAAAATTATTTACATATTTACTAATAGAGACATTTGATTTGCATAAACCAATTTCGTGACTATATATATAGGACCAGTGTCATCTGCTTAGTTTTTCTATACATCTTTTCTTTATTTGTATATTGATTGAGCTATTTTTTTACATATGCAAATATATATCTCAATCGAAATTATTGCAAAAAGTTTCTTTATTAAATAAAATTCATGATGAGCTAACGCTTGAAAGCTAGCCATTTTTATTGAATAAAGAAACCTATTGCACAATTATTTCGATTAATATATCGTTTAAATCCTTTGCAATTATTTCGATTAATATATCGTTTAAATCCTTTGCAATTATTTCGATTAATATATCGTTTAAATCCTTTGCAATTATTTCGATTAATATATCGTTTAAATCCTTTGCAATTATTTCGCAATCTTAACTATGTAAATATATTTGATGACTATATTTTCAAATGACGAGATTGCAATTAAACATTTTCTCACTTTTTTTTTCAGAAAAAAATCTACATCTATAATTTTATTTTATCTTAATACAAGGTGGGATCAATAAATAAGGTGAATTATAATTTATTTAAAAAAATAAGAGCGATATTAAAATTTAGGACTTGATTTATTCAAAATAATCACCTTGGCTTTCTATACATTGTCTCCATCGTTCTGGCAACTTGTAAATACCCTCTTTATAGGCACTCTTAGGAAGCGTGTGAAAATAATCTTGCACCACTTTCTGGACATCTTCATCCGAGTCAAATCGCTTTCCCTTTAACTCCTTCTTTAGTAGTCCAAAAAGGAAATAGTCAGAGGGGGCTAGGTCTGGACTATATGCAGGATGTGTTCTAAAACTTCAAAACCTAATTTAATAATTGTAGATACAGTTTTACATCATGTTAAGTTTTTGGTCCAAATTAAGGAAATGTGGAATCCATCTGCAGCATATTTTTCTAAATTGCAATTGTTCTTTAATAATGGTGTGCACAGTTCCATAGCTCATATTCAAATTGTCGGCTATGGTAAAAATGGATATTTTTCTATCCTCCAAAATTAAGTTTTCAACCGCATTTATCGTGCTTGGCGTCGCTGTAACACTTGGTCGTCCAGGTCGCTCAATATCGGTACATGTAATTCGTCCATTTTTGAACTCGTTAACTCATTTATAAATGTTTTTTTTTTTTGAGACAAACAAGACTCACCATAGATATTTTTCATTCTTCGGCATATTTGAGATGTTTGAATACCTTCTGCATTCAAGAAACGAATAACTGCACGTTGTTCAAGCGTGGTGCAATCCTTCAAGGGAGCTTCCATTTTAGTTTATTTATAAGTTTCGCGCCGCGCGTTGGAAAAAAGAACAGAACACCTTAAATACTCTCTCGATGTTATATTTTAATATTCTGTGGTTTAAATTATTTTTGCTTTTTAATTTTTTAAGAAATAAGATAATTCACCTTATTTATTGATCCCCCCTTGTATTATGAGAGTATTTTTAAAATTAGCAAAAATAATCTTATGGTATGAATTTTTATTGATTTATTTTTATTGAGAAAAAATATACCTCATTTTCAATTTTAAAGTTAAAATTCTCTAGGTAAATTATTTACAAAATGGAATAAAACATTTATTTTTCATATTTAAAAGAATATATTTATTATGGGGCAGTTTATATTTGAAATATAATTCAAGGAATTCTTTGTCAAAACTCAAAAAAGAGAAAAGGGTCATTATATTTACTAAATTATTTTTTTAAATAAACGTTCCACCCAATTTAATGAAGGTGTAATAAAGATGAGCGATTATCATAGCGGCTTTCTTTTATCTCCAACACCCCCCCCCCCCCCCTCCTACTAAGTAAAACAGACGAATGCATTCTGCTAATAAATAAGCGCGCATGCGCTTGATGAAAGTCGCAATTCAATGAGTAACCCTTGACTTTTTTTTTTGCTTATCCCTATGTTAGCTTTTTTATAAGTTGTGTTTCATAGATTAATATATTTTTATTTTTGACTAGATGACTGGGTTACTTTGCATGAATATATATATTGGTTTTAGAAATGATATAAATAAGTTAGTTATGAAAGGAAATTAAAAAGTATTCATTTCTTAGAGATGTTGGTGATTACTCTGCTCAATGGTAGAATAGGAAAGTCTTAGCTCCTAACACCCTAGTACACGTGGTACAGGCCATCATAATCATGGTGGATAGAAGTAAGCGACTGATTTTACTGTAAGTGTACCATATGTCTATACATGTGAAAAGCAGTTCGACTTTGCATCATATCTACCATATCCAAGCTAGAAAAGACTGCAAGATATGGTCTTAGGAGATAAGCACTAACATCACCCATCTTAAATAAGTAAAGCATTTTGAACATAAGTTCTGTGTGCTTTATTCACTGAAATTTATTTTAATACAAAATTGTTAAGAAAAGACATTTTAATGATGCGCTCAAAATATTAATATATTCTTTATTAGAAATGCAATATAAGAGTCAAATATGTGTTTAACATAAAGCTTCAGGGCTGTTGGACGAAAAAAATAAGTAATTTACATATATCAATGTATTTACATATATTCAAAAGTATATATATATAACTCAAAATTTCATACATATTGTTATACGATAGATTTAAATATATAAATAGATATATATTTGTAAAGTTTCACAAATCCAATTATATTTCAAACCGCATTGGTCTGCTCTAGGAAAATAAGGAACAAACGATATTTGTGTCAAGAAATGTAAATTTCTTTAAAAAGAAATGTATTTTGAAATTTTAGAGATGGAAGATTTTAACCTTCACTCATGATTACACAGTGTTTTATTAATAATTCCATTTGTATAAATAAATTCATATTTACTGATGAGCGTTATAACGCGAAAGGTATTAGCAATTGAATTTAATGGGCTCATTTTTCAACTAAAGAAACTCCATTGCAAATAGTTTAGCGCTTATTCGAACTGACAAATGAAGTTTCCTCAGGTAAACAATAAATAATAGAACAAATGTCTGCCGTCAACTCCCACATGTGGGCAATTTAATAAATAAACGTCTGTTTCATCCACGTTCCCACAATAATATTTGGCCTAATACAATCTAACTTTGACACCATATAGAGTTAAGTCTGAGAGGATTGAGCGCCTTAGTTTCCACTCTCCAGAATTAGCTAATCACTCCGAGAAGAGACTAATTTGCATATTCCGTTTGTATCTCCTGCCTTTCTACATTATTTAAACTCCCCGTATGATACGATACTATATAGATTTATGTCTGGAAGGAGTAAAACTGTTCTATAGTTTCAACTACAGAATTTCATAATTACACTAAGAAAAACCCTTAATTTGCATATACCGTTTGTACCTTCATACCTTCCAGCAATATTTTTTTCAAATTTATTAAATTCTAAACTTTCATATGAATCTAGACGAATGTGTCTGCTCAACAAACTGACATCCAGGACGATAGAGAGCTGTTCCTAAACCTTTTATAGAAGCTTTACCATAATAATATTTTTATTATATTAAATTGTAGCAAAGTATTTTTTATATTTCATGTAAAGATTGTTAAAAATAAATATTTCAGTGATATATAAATTAAATGTTACTACAGGGTGTACCAGGTAAATTGGGAATTTCAACAATGGTATTTTAACTGAAATTTTTTGCAAGTAAAAATTAAAATATCCGAATGAAATTTGACACAGTAGTAGATAAAAGGATATAGTTTTTATTTATTCAATGTAGTTTCCATTATTAGCTACAACAGTCTCGAGGCGAGTGCGGAATGAAGCACAGGCCTTGGCGACGATGACCTTGTCCATTTGGGTCATCACCGTGTGAACTGCTTTCTTGACAGACTGGATGGTGGTATGAGGAGCTTTGTTGACATCTCTCTCAACAACGCCCCATACATAGTAGTCGAGGGAATTGCAATCTGGAGAATTAGGGGGCCAAATATCAGGACCCCAGTGACTAGGGACGTTAAGTGTCAGCCACGATTGTGTCTTTTTTTGCCTTATGGGCTGGAGCTGAGTCCTGTTGGAAGACATACTTCCTTCCTGCGGCCACCATGTCCATCCAAGGCTTCACAACGGTCTCCAGAACATTGATGTAGGTGTCAGCGTTCATCCTAAGGCCCTTCTCAAAGAAATGGGGAGGCATAACATCACCTTCACTGCTGATAACGCCAAGGACCATTACGGAGGCAGGAAATTTCGTGTGCATCACGACAGGTATCTCTGAGGGGTCTTTACAGATCCAGCTATAGTTCCTGGGATTTACCTTTTGGTCCACGTCAAAGTTCTTTTCGTCAGAGAAGAACCTTAGCATGCCAAAAGAGTCGTGTTTCAGGTTGTTGAGGAGGGCAGCAGCCTTTCCTTTTCTGTTATTCTTCATATTCTCAGTCAGCAACTGACCTTTCCGAAGGGCATAAGACTTGAGACCAAGGTCCTCATGGATAGTTCTGACAATTGTCATAGAGCCAACGTCCATTTCCTTGGCTATGACCCTCATGCTCTTCCCAGGGTTTCCATCAATCTTCTCCTTGACATTTTTGACAAATTCTTCGCCTCTTACCCTGTCCGATCGACGCGAGTGATTTTTCCTTGTAGCTATCCCCTCTTTGTTACTGTCGGCCTCATCAAACTGCTTCTTGACACGATAAATAGTGGTTTTGGGCAACTTAAGAAAATCCACTATCTCTTTGGGGCTCCTTCCGGCGCGCAGAGCAACGATGATGGCAGCTCGATTTTCAAATTCTCGGTTACTCTTCATCACTACACTGCGCACACATGTACTGTTGCATTTTACATGAATATGGCTACGTAATGAAAAAAAAACAAGTTTTTAATCTCAAGTAGTTTTTGTTTTATGGACTGTCAAAGTTAGTCCCAATTTACCTGGTACACCCTGTATATAAACTATAAATGTAATTGATTATCAGTGAGCTATTTTGTGTTTATTTTCTTATTCATTTCTAAAATTCCAGAAATTGGCGTCTTCTATTTTTTTAAAAGTGTATTTACCTTTTTTGACTTTACTTCGTGTTTCAGAAAAATATAAGTAGAATAATTGAATGAATACAATATGTAAACAACAACAAAATATTTATATATTATATTGTATTATAAATTACTTTATGTATTATTTACGAACGGAAAAAATATGTCCAGGGTAGCCTAGTGGACATGGCATCTGCCTGGTAAGCGGAACACTGTGGGTTCGATTCCCATCCCTGGACACTTTTATTTTTCCGTTTATCATTACTCTTCACGATACATCCTTTCATACCTCATACATAAGGTTAGAAATAATTTTAATTTCTCCTTGAAATAAATTTTGATTTTTCGTTCAAAAGAAACACATGCGGGATAATTTTCAAATGTCGTTTTACAATAACAAAATTTATACATATTTATACAAAGTTATCACATAAAAATATATATAAAGCATTCTGATTGATATTCTTATATTTATAAATAGAAAAAATACAGGTTTGAGTAATATGGTATCTAGAAATGCTCATGTGAGCCTGGTCAAGATATGCTTCTTTTGTTTTTAATATGGTATATGTTCCTCTCTTTGGTCAAATAAATATAAATTAATTCATTGCACAAACATATTTTAGGAGTGAATTTCTGTCATCATAGAGCTATTCGAGTTATATTATGAAAATAACTATTTCTTGCTGAATTTCTTAGTTAATAAAGCACATCTTCACACCGCCAACTCTTTCAGCAAATATTTAGGCTAGAAAAAGAGATCGGCGACATGTTCAAATAAACAAGTCTTAAGTCCAAACAAACCAAGTTCCTTATTCTAATAAACAAATGTCCCTCAGAACCTCAAATAGGCTTCTTTCTTAATAAAAACCTTGACGTCTTTAGTGATAGTCCCATATAACCCAAATAAATGGTCAGTATAGCTTCTTTTTTGGTGCGTGCAATTCCTTGAATTGGGGTTGATTCCTTAGATAGGTTTCTTCCATATCTGCATATTTTTGACCGTCCTTTTCAAGTTTACATAGTCTATATTATCTATAGTAGTCTTCAGAAGTATATTAGGAAGGCTAATATGGGGGGAGCTATTTCCTACTCATTGTACTCATCGCTTCTAGGCCTTTTGGCTAATGTATTCAGCATCGCCGTGTGAGTAAACATTTGAACATGTTCTCACTATTCTGGTCAGAGGCCGTTCTGATCTCATTTATTCAGTGGTTGTGTCTTGTCCATGAAGTTGCTCCATGGAAAGGGGTGGTTGCCATTGCCCCGTTAGTCAGCCACATTTCAGAGTTCCCTGTTCACGGTTACCGTAGCGGCTCGGGGCTCACGACACCGAAATACAGGGCAGTCTCTTACCTGTTATGCTTCTCCCCCTCGCCTCGTAGATCATATATTGATTGTAATGACAGAAATGAAACGCTGTTTAATTTAATAGACCGCTTTTCCGTAAGATAGAGTCATTTACTAGTAAGATATCCTCTGACACTCCTATCTTGACTTTAGACCGAGGCGATGGTCATGGTACAGTTTCAATGACCAAATATATATATTTTATCAATAGTTCTTGCGATAGTCTATCTTCAGATAAAAATTAATAATACACCAAAATAATTCAGAGAAACAGTGTCATTTCAATGATGCATTTATGCAATATTGTCGCGAAGAAAAATAATCAAATAGTCTTCCTAATTACTTTAAATAGCATTTAATTAGTTATAAGAAATATTTTAAATATAAAATAAGAGTTACTATGTACATGAGCCAAATCTACCCAGCAGTTAGAGCAAGAGGGGAGAACTGAGTTTTTCTACCTTCCATGTGGCGCCACTGTTTTCCCCGACCTATCGGTCCAGTCAAGATAAGAGGGAATACCAGGAAACTCTGTCCTCCTGACAATATCATGGAGGTTTGGGGGCCTAATTTGGCGAAACTGCTGGGAGGGCTCACTTCTGATGAACAAATCCCTCGTAATATTTTCTCAACTCAATAAAGACAATAGAAAGTCATTTGTCTTTCTCTTAATAAGAGAAAAAAATGCCTTGTTAATAAAAGCATGCCATATAAACCTTAAATACATTCGTTGATATCCTTTGTCCCTTCGAAACTACAGGCTCTAGATTCATCCTAATCGCTTCTAAGCCTTTTGGCTAAGATCAAAGTGTAGATTCATCCTAATGTGAATAGGAATTTTCTGTTCTTAGAGCTCTAAACTCCCTCCAGCGAGGATTCCAACAACCTGCCACTCTCTGATGGCCCTCAAATGGAGCCACCATACATACTTCCGTATAAATAGAGAGGAGAGATTTTTTAGCGGAGTATTTATAGCGCCAGTAAATATTGGACACGTGTGGCCCACCGGATGAGCCAGCCTGTCCTGTCAAATGGCGGACTACATAATTCCAAGCTGCTCTAGTCTTACGTATGTCATCTTTTTTCTATGGCCATCTTTTACTAGATAAAAGTTATCTCTCCTCGGTCTTCCGGTCCTATCTGTCTTCTTACTTTTGACCAATTTCTTCCATTCTCGTAGCAGATATTATATTCACACTTTCATTTTACCCATTTCTTCCATTTTTTGTAATAAATCTCGTCTTGCTCTATTTTATTCAGTCTAAATTGACTGATTGAAGTTATGCGACTTGTTTAACGATATATTAAAATGAGATCATTTACGCATTTTAAATTAGGATTATATTGATAATCCTCAATAGAAAATTTTAGACAGGCTTCTATAATAGATGAAATATTGTGATTGAGAAATGTTGCTAATACATTTAGGGATAAAATTAAATTGAGAAATCTTGTTCCTTAAATATAGCTGATATAATCAAGAATCAAAAGGTTTCTGAAATTGAGGTTTTTACACAAAATGAAGACAGTAGAGAGAAAAGTATTTTTATTGATGGATAAGACGTAGGCTTTTAAACACGATAACATTCTGCTGGCTGATATGTGATAAAACACTTTATTGTTAAAATTTAAGGTCACCTCTCCCGTCAAAATAGACGCTAGGCTTAAACGCCATCCATTGGTCTCAGGTCAATAACAAAGCCCTTGAGAATCTTATGAAACCAAAGCCCGCCTTGGACTAACGAGGGCCATTATCCCGAAACCATTGTCTCCAAGTAGACGCTTCTCAGTTTGCCAAAGCTTGTGTAGTAGCTTTGTCACCGACCCGAGGCAGCTAGTTTGCGGCGACGGTCAATATATGGCGTCTAGTTTCGACGTCTATTTTGACGGGAGAGATGCGACCTTTGTCTTTTTAGATGATAATTTTGGTTGAACGCACACTTTGTATATTTTAAATTAATATTTTATTCACGAGAGAAAAATGGGTTTATTACCGGTTGTATGCATACAAATAACCCGCTATAACTAATGTGGATAATTGTGCGTGTACATCTACAAAGTATTACATCATAAGAAAGCAATAGTTAATGTCCATATTCTGGTTATTTACAATGGTCATAAACTTCGACAGACTTAGCTTCGAGCTTTCTACTTTGGAAAGGGCGACAATGTGGTGTCGCATAAACGTCTTATAATTTGCCTATTGCACGTCTATAGTTGTTAAATGAGTTCTGAGTATATCTTAGTTTTCAAATAGATTTGTATACGGTAAGCCCTTAGCTTTCTTCTTTATTTATATTCGAAATGTGAAGGATAACTTCAGCAAATATACGTAGTAATAAAACGATTATTTTATAAAGTTGTCCTAAAAGTTCGTGAACATATTATGATTTATATTCTGCAAGTGTTTACAAACCTTTGGGACAACCTAGATAATATTGGTAACCTTGGTAAAATTATAACAGAATTCTTATAGAAGAATGATTTAATCTCTGATGTTCTATATCAAGAGTAGCCAATCAGCAGGTGGACCACGTTTCAGAATTACAAGGTTGTCCCAAAAGTTAGTAAACACTTGCGAAATATAAATCATAATAATAATATGAAAATTCGAAACTATTATAGACACGTATGATTCTTTTAAAAATTAAACAATTTCTACTGTCCTTACTGCAATGTAAAAATTAATGGGGGGCCTGGCTCATCAGTGGTGAACCCTCCCATTTACGTGTCTATAATAGTTTCGAATATTCATAAAAGATGGCACGCTAATGCATAATAATAATAATATGTTCACGAACTTTTGGGGATAACCTTATATCAGGTAGAACGAAATGCTTTCGTGTGGTAGTCCTTTATCAGGTGTTAGAACGTGCCGCTACCTAATAACAGAAATATTTTTCAAATGGTTGTATTTACTACCTAAACATAATTTAAACCAAACTTGTGTGATAAAATAAGCGCCAATGAACAGTTGTTTATTAATAAAGAGAGAAAAATAATTCAGGCAACTTAGATTCAAGTAGCTACATATTTCAGGAATATTTCAATTAAACTGTGACCTAAATTTTGCATGTAAAGTGCTTTATCCCAAAAGCGTGGTCTGGATACAAAACATGCAATCTCCTTAAAGTCTCTTCATTATCGTTATCATCATCATATTCGCAGACTAGCACAAATAGAGAAAAAAAGGATAGATAAATACATGCTGCATAGAGGCAAATATCTATTTAAAAAAAGGAAAACTCTGCCTAAGTGGATGAAAGGGTAAAACTAGGAAAGTGTTGAAAGGTCGCTAATGTATTCCTGAAATAGTTTTCTAGGATGTGTGTCCTCTCCTTCCAGTTGGGTTGGAGAGAGATGGAAAGTGCTATCCACATCTAAGTGTTTAAGGCACCTTCAATTCTTCCTCTGTGGGTGAGAGATATCCTGTTGGGAGTTGGAATTTTCTGGATCAATTATGTTATTGAGCTCTCAGGGCAGGTGTCGAAATCCCCCACTTTCTGGTTTTTATCTCAAGCCACCTTGGAGTTATACGAAACACAAATATGATCAAATTAGTTTTTTTTACATATCCTTTTATTAGTCTAAATTAAACAAGATCTTGGAGGACATGCTCATAAAGAAGTTCAAGAACTCTTCTTGGTTCTCTGTACAGGGATCCTTGTCCTTTCCAATACAATTTAGTAAATGTTGGGGAGTGGCTCTTCGGTTTTGCACCTAGTGCACATGGGGAAGGTTTTGGCTCCCTCTTTATAGACTAGAGAGCGCAGGTGACCAGATTTCCATCTGGCCAACTGTGTCGATTCCCTTCTGTTTAGTTGGAGGGTCTGTTTTTTGGGGTTTTCTACCTGGTACCAAGAATGATAGAAACTATCTCTATGGTTCCTTATCAGTTGTAGTTTTAGTTTGTTAATATGGTCCCTTGCTGAAAGGTAGGTCTCGGAGTTCACCTCATCAGGATCAAATTCGTTAATGGCTGTAGGAAGCTGGTCGTATTTTGAATATTTATATTAACACTATTGGCATGTTCGTGTTTGAATACGAGAACGAATGCCTTTTTGAGAGGTACAATGTTTTCAGTGCTCAATATTTCCGTGTTAAAGCTATGAGAATTTTTGTATTTTAGTATAGATGTAATAAAATATCTCAGTCTTACGTGCGGAGTTGTACTAATGTATTGAACTATCTCTTATACTATACGCTTAAATATATATATATGAGTGTAGAGGTAAGTTTGATTCGCGATCTAATTGGCTGTTTACTGTCACATGACCTTAATCATTCAATCAGTGTTGAGTTCATTAACAAATCAGCGTACAGTGTTTCTTTACCTTAGAGGTTGCCTCAAACATCAACATTCTTTTTTTATTATATTGAGTTCGAAAAATCAAAAAGAAGTTTTTTATATTATTGTTATTCTCTATTTTCACACACTTTTTAAAAGCAGAATAATTTGAAAAGTTGGAATATTTGTAAATCCTTGTGATATCAAGCTTTTAAAGTATATTTGTTCCACATGAGGATCTGACGCTTGGTATCCTTTCCCTGCAATGGTCCTGTAAATGTTGGTGTTGTAAGGTTAGTCCAAGTTTTAGTTCGAAGATAGAGGTTGTCTGGCCGAAATTCATAGTTATTAAAATAAGAGACATTTCGGCCAGAAAAAGTTTTTTTTTTCGACGTTTCGATAAAAATACTATATCCTCGTCAGAAAATATAATATAAAGTTTATGGAAAGAATTTATTGTTGGAATATTACGCAGAGTAAAAATGTCTATAGATGAGATTGTGTTTGAAAAGGAACTTGTATGTATATAATAACTAGCCGAATGACCCGGGCAACGCCCGTGTTTTACCCGATTGAATGTTTTGATTCAAATACTATTTGTTACAATTATAAATTGAGAAAGAGAGGATTCCATTTAGTTATTAACTAATATATGCATTTATTTAAGGAGCGACCCGCTCCAACACAATAGTTACAAAAACCAAAAAGCGAGTGGGGGGGGGCAAAGTCAAAAACAAAGTGTCTCGCGTAGTGGCGGCGCCATCGTAGCCACGTGATCGTAGCCAACCAATAGGAGAGCGCCATTCCAAAGAAAAAGCAAACGGTGACAGAGATGAGGCATGACGCTCGTAACTATATAGAATTATTGTTCCTGTTGTTTTTATGTAAATACATACCAATATTTGTTTTGTATAATTACTATTAAAAATAAATAATATGCAAAGTTAAATTGGTTACGGATTCATCCTTCTTACTTACTTTAATTACATAACAATTATAACGTCGAGAATTTTTTTTCTGGCTGAAGTATCTCTTATTTTTAAGGATTAGTTCGAGTTTATCACATGGACACATTATGCTTTAGTTCTTATTCCTGTAGAAGGGTTGTTAAGATCCGAAAGCTTGAAGTGTTAACATTAAATATACAGTTATCAGCGTTAAAATCAATTCTTTCTTAATCAATTCTGTCACCGTTTGCTTTGTGAATGGAATAAATACCCAAATATGGCCATTTCTCATAACCATCGGTGGTTCCGTGGTAGAATGCTCGCCTGCCACGCGGGCGGCCCGGGTTCGATTCTCGGCCGATGCATTTTTTTTTTTTACAATTTTTAAAACTCATTTATGTATTATACAAGAATGACATCCACGGCGCCAATTTATAATTGTAACGAATAGTATTTGAATAAAAGCATTTAATCGGGTAAAACCCGGGCGTTGCCCTGGTCATTCGGCTAGTTAAATATAAAATTTCGAAACTATTATAGACGTGTATGATTCTTTTTAAAATTAAAACAATCTCTACTGCCCTTGCTGCAAAGGAAAAATTAAAGGGAAGGCATGGCTCATCAGTGGTGAACCCTCCAAGTGGTTTCGCCAATTTAATCTACCATACCGCTGTTTTATTGGATTTTTGTAACTTCCTTTTATATTAAGAAAAAGGCTTCTTCTTATCGAGCAACTGAAAGTTGCTGATGGCTTGCGCCATCTATCGGAATAAATATAAACTATTCTCGTTGATTTTTAATTATTCCAGAATTGGCCAAATACCCATTCTTGATTAATCAAGAAAAGCTAACCACGGACGCGTTTTTTTAGTGATACTGTTACTAGACTATTGGAATGGGTATTTTAGATGAACTATGGACATAAGCTTTGAGGACAGCAGAATTACATATAATTATAAATATTTAATTTTTCCATTGCAGTAAGGGCAGTAGAAATTGTTTAATTTAAAAAGAATCTTACGCGTCTATAATAGTTTCTAATATTCATAACAGATGACGCGCTAATGTATCATAACATTAAATATAAGATACTCAACCTTGGTGATTTTCTTTTTCTAATGGACACATTATGTAGGTTGTTCTTGAATGTAAGATAGAAATATGGACAAGTGAGGGCACTCCAGTAGTGTGTGTGGGTGTATGTGAAGGGAACAAACAATCAATAGAATCGATCGACAAGATGGCGGCTATTAGTTTCGGTTTAGCCTGAGGATTAGCTCCTGATTAAGCGGAGGAGCTCAGAGTGCTTCATTGATTGGGGTATTTATCGTTGGTCACACTGTCAACTAACCAGACGATCTTCTGTCCCGTCCAATCTTTATTTATAACTTCGTCCTGTTATTTTATATATTATACCATTTTATAACTATAGGCTCTTTGTATTTTAATAAAGGAATATTGCGAGATATATATATATATAAATTTTGAAGATTTGGCAATCCATAATTAAAATTATATTTAAAAAAGATGCATATATTGGATTTATAATTTCGAGTTGCCCCTCGAAATATTGGAACAATAAAAATAATTATAAATCCAATATATGCATCTTTTTTAAATATATATAAATATCTTTATTATATTTTAATTGTTAAAATAATATAAAGTATGCTTATTTATTTTTATTTTGTAATGCCTGAATTCATATACTTTTAAAATTATTTTATATAGGTTTGATTGATTTTTAAAAAATTTTTGACGCTATGTGGCTTTGGAATACTTAGAAAAATATTGGTCATATTCGTAATTTTGTTTCGAAAAATTAATACGTCGATATTTTATATAATTATATATATAATTTCAAAGCCTATATATTATAGATTTCAAAACATCCCTATCTCCATTACACACGTTGAATATGTATTTATAGCGTTAGTTCGCGATGTGTGTACCTATATATTCAAAGATGATGGCCAATACTGATTATATTTTTCTACCCAAAAAGTCTGATTCACTAATATTCGTTTCTAAATACTATAAATATGTTGACAAAGGTTGGAATTTAGCCGACAGAAAGATTCGAAAATATATATGTGATGATTTAAGACCATGGAATTGGTGTAAATAGTCTAGATATCTACTACCACATGTTCCACCCCATGACTGTATATAACTTCTTATGTACTGCACATAGAAAACCTCAACTAACATCAATCTGTACCGCGTAAGAATCTAATAAAGTATTGCAACTGCACAGATAGAAGGAATGGAGAGAGACAGGAGAAAGTTAAGGTTAAAACAAAGCAGGCTTAGAGGATCGTAGAAGTCAAACCTAAGAAGTAGATCTAGAAGAGAACATAATTATTAATGACGTCACAGTTAACCTTCTGACCCCGGAAACCCTGCGAGCTAAGTTTAAACCAATATTTCCGGACAAGACAGGACGTATCTGGTGACCAGAAGTTATAAAAGTTTGAGAGACGCCCAATTTCCGGAACAAGACCGGACGTATTTTCCATCAAAGAAAGCCGCAAGGCCAATTACAGAAGACATCACCTAAGTAGGTCAACCAATAGCCTACGGCCACGTGAAAAAGTCCCACCAATTAGGAAAGAATCACCTAAATAGGTCAGCCAATCAGAAAGAAGCAAGGTCGTGGTGTTAAATCGAGGACCTAGAATTGTTAGTCTTCGCTTGGATTCCAACGGTAACACTTGCTCTTAAGATCTCTCTCTCTCCCCTCATCCCATTCCTTCTTGACGTCAGACGCTTTTAGTGGAATCTCTGTTTGTTTATTTCACCTTTGGCTCAGCTGTGTCGCCTTCCACCACGACTGCACGGTAGAGTTGACATCGAGGTTCGTCTAGCATCAGGTAACACTGGTCCCAGAGGTCCCAAGATATCACATATACTTTTTCAATCACATATATTCTCCTTATTGTTATCTGAAGAACAGAATGTTAATAGGTACTTATACAAAGATGTCCTAGAACGGTTATTCAATAAGAGGATTAAGAAAAGGCCTAATCTCTGGCATTTCTAAGACGTCGTCTTACTCCACGACAATGCTCGATCTTATACGGCCATTTCGATGAACCAGTTTATTGTAAAATAGGTTCAAGGTTTTTTTTCTTTCTCCTAGTACACGTGGCACAGGCCATGATAATCATGGTAGGTAGAAGTTAACGACTACTTTTACTGTAAGTGCACCACATGTATACACATGTGAAAAGCAGTTTGACTTTTGCACTTACAAATGTTACAGAGTACCGTTTGGTTACTTGCACTCGCTGGTAGGGTTGAACTTTTGCAATAAATGGGGGTCATTGGAGCAACTTTTTTTTTTAAATCAGAAAAAAAGTGCCTAATGCGGGAATCGAACCCGGGTCGTAATGGTCGAAAACCAATGGTTTAGACCATCCTTTTACCGACCCCCTCGGTCGGATTACAGTGACTCCACACACTCAACTACCCTCATTTGTTAGCCTATGACTTCTCTTTTAGAAGATTGAAAACATTAATAATAAGTGAAGCATCTATCAGAAAACTTCAATTCGTCCAAGCTGCCTATTTTGAAAAATATTTTTTTCTACCTTGTAAAAAGATGAACATACATTGTACTTCTCAATAGCGTTTATTTTTAAAGGGATACAATGAAAATTTGTATGAAACAATTTTCTTAAATATATTTTCACTATATTTCCTAATAAAATTTCCAAAAATATAAATACAATTAGGAAATATTTAAATTGCTCATATACACACAGTTTATATTGTATCAAAGTATTTATTATTTTATTAAAAGAGTATCATTTTTTATGTTTATATAATTTACTACTCTCTAAACTTCCCTCATTGCTTCTCTTTTGTTTATCATTTCATAGTTTGTTATTGCCTTAAATAAATTGCTGTGTCATTCTGTAGTTTGTCTTCCCTAATTTTCCACGTGGTAATATGTATGTTTAAATCTACTTATTTACTTACAAATGTTTTAGTGTACTGAAAATCAATCAATTAAATGGAAAATATTATTGATTAATTTACATTGTGACATTGTACGTCTGCAGCTTAGTGTTAGCGGCAACGTGGGTTACCAAGGTTGGGCGATTCTCGTTGTGGCGTTGATAAGACGGAACGACCCCAGAATGATATAATTCTCATCCACTCTGGCCAAATATTATTGTTCTTTCGAAAAGGGATAAGTAGACATGTTTACTATTGAGAATAATGTCTAATTATCCCCCTTTCGAAAGAACAAGAAGACTTGCTGAATGGAGGTTTGAATAATTATTGTACAGAAGGGTATCAGCCTTCACATTGGGGGTTCCATTCTGATGCTCAGCAAATCTCTTCTTCATTTCATTGATGGCCATGGGATCCAGACCTTTAAATCCAACCCCATGAAACCTCTTATGAAAATAGATTTTATATTCACGGCTAAAAAAATCTTGTTAAGATAAAAAATTTCTTCCTTTTATAGCTGAGTTTTTTTTTTTTTGTTAAAATTATTATTAAATAGAGAGATTAAACGAAATTATATTTTTAACTAGACGGATGTTTCTAAAGTCGTCCTGGTTTTGCTCAAAAGTGAATATTTTTCCGGCAATAATATAATATGTATTAAATGTACACACTCATGAACAAAACTTAAGGAAGTTGAAAAATATTTTATGTCGCCGGTTGTCTGTTTTTTGAAAGAGACAGAAGCTGTTAACACTTGTTTATTTCGTATGTCTTCAATAAAGTTGACTGTAATATCTTTCAGAGTTATTGTCTAAATCCCGAAATACATGCTGAAAGGTATAATTTCCTTAAGTTTTGTCCATGAGTTTAGTATATAATATTTGATATGATGAGAGAATTAATGACCCTATACTGTTATCTTCGCCAAGTGACCGTTGTTATTGCCTGTATTCAACTGTAATTTTACACAATAAGGAAAACATAATTTCACCCAATTTAACATGGGTATATATATATATATAATACAGCAACTAACCCAAATATTGCCTCTGAATAACCTGTACAAATATCACGCCCACACAATTTGCCGTTTCTAAAGGAGTTATTGGAACACAGAAACACACTTTCAATTTTCTGGTGAACAATTTATTATTTTTTTAATTTAATCGTCTTTTTTTCAATTTTGTAACAAATGTATTTCAAATATTTTTTATCGTATTTTAAAAATATTTTCTTTTTAAAGCATGTGTCAGGTGTAAGGAAAAGAATATAACAATTTTGTGTTATTATTTAAATGTGTTTTTTATATCACACTAGCTAGGGGTCGGTAAACAGCAGCTCGCGGGCAACATGCGGCTCTTTATATAGTTCCATATGTAAATATTATTTATGCGAGTACTATTTATTGTTGGCAATATAAACATTTTGTGGTTCTTTAAAAAACTTGAAATTTTGTAAATTGTAATTTTTGATTCTTCCGACTCAAAAGATTGCCGACTCCTGCACTAGCCGAATGACCCGGCTTCGCACGGTCTCTTCCTGATCCCTAAAAAAAATATTTGGTTTACTAACAGTCAGAGTTCTTCTTGAATAAAGGATATATAAGCATCATAATTAAAACAGTCTTGAATATTAAACTTAGCAAAACTTCAGAAAAGATTTACCACTGATGATTGAGGCATTCAAATATTTTCCATCGTTTTATTTGAAGTAGAAAGCTTTACATTTATATAGACAAAATTTCGCGTTTCAGTTTTCTCATATATAGATTAGATTTAATTAAGTTAATAGATTCGATTAAAAGGCATATATATTGTATCAAAATAAAATTTATTTACTAATATTTCAGTTATGGCTTGAACGCCAAAATTTTTCATTAGAATTAAATATACTTAATTCTATTGACAATATGTGATGCTGAGTTTTTGTTGACATGAATATGTTGTTATACCTTGAAAAAGGTTGGCTTTCAGCCAACTGAAATATTGGTAAATAAGTTATGTTTTTATCCAATATATGCCTTTTTAGTCAAAAATCTATTTATGGATTGCTCTATTTTCAAAAAGATGGGAATATAATTTAGCGTTACAGTTTTATATATAAGTTGAAATATAAGCAATTATGTGAAAAAAAATAATAGAAAAAATAAAAAGGTCAGGTGTCGATATTTAAAATTAAAAAAGGCATATCCTGACCAGGAGCACATGTGCTTTTCAGAAGGTAGAGCGCCATTTAGTGGAACAGAAATCAATTAAACATTTAAAATGTAGATATATATAACACATTTAAACAGTTTATAAATTAAAATATAAATAAAATAAAATATTACATTTATTATTTATATATTTGCGAAATACTAATTATATTTCTGCAAATATTATTCAGGGTGTTTAGAAAATTATATTTATCTTCCCGTAAACTGTATTTATATTTATCCAAACTGTGTTTAAATTTGCAAAAACACCCAGTAAAATCTACTTAAAATAATAACTAACTGTGTATATATCCTTTCACAGAATAAATAATATCATTTTAATCGAGATATAGGTATACGTAAATAATGGTTAACTTGGATTTCAAAGGTTTACAAATAAAATAAATTTGAACATACGATGTTAATATTTTACTCTATAAGATATTTTGTTTGATTTGTATTTCTTGAATTTAAAACCAAAATATTTTATTTCCAAACGATATTATATTTCCAAAATATTTTTATTGAAAAATTAGAAGATATGGGAGTATTTCACAAAATTGTTCAGCAACAAAATGTTTTATATATGCCATTAGTAAGAAATTCGATTCAATATTTATTTTAAAAACCAATTTTTCTCTCTCTTTCTTCAGGCCTAATTTTATTTACAACCCTCAAAATGCCAATTTAATATTAAACACACAGAAATAATATTTTATTACATTTTATTCGAATATGAATAAAAAAAATGGAGCGTAAGATATAAAAACAATGTTTATCAAAGAATTAAATAAAACGGAGAATTTCAATAAAAGAGGCAATTGACATTTTTCTTTATTTTTATAAAACAAAGAAAAGCGTTTAATATTGCTTCGAATGAAGCCAATTATTTAACGCACGCTTAAAAACAAAATCAAAACAATCGTCTGTTTTTAAAGTAACTAATATTATCCCTCTTATATTTTCTTTCTGATAAATATGTAAAATTGTAGGAATGTGTGTATAATTCTAAAAATTCCTTTCAAATGTATTTCCTTATATAAGGTCTATTTATTACATTTAATATATTGTTATCCCAATTTTTTTAAATAATTAGAGCACGCATTAATTTTATTAGCAAAACTTATGTAAAAAAAAAACCTTTCAAATTAAAAATTATTCAAAATATGTATTTTTTTATAGTTTAAATATAAAACTTTTATTTATTTATAATATTAATATTGGTTGATTTAAACGTACTCACGTATTTAATTTGAATGTTATTACTTATATTTTTTTAATTGTAATACGAAATTATAATAACTAAACCACGTATTTTTGTTGTTTTTGTTTTATTCAGCTAGCATCTTAAACAATCTATGGTGATGATCATAATCTAAAGCAATTGTTCAATACAGACTATATGGTACAATTGAAATAAGATAAATATAATAAATATTATATATATATAATATTTATATATTTTATATATATATGTGACATAATAGTGGTAAACTTGACCAAAGGATTTATAAGAACCAAGACTATTCAAACAAATCTATGATATAGCTTATTATAATATATTTGATATCATATACAATTTGAATATATATTCTATATGCAACTCTGAAAATTATAAAGAGATGGTAATAAATATGCATATATTATATCTTAAATATGCACATATTCATACATATTTAATTAATTTAAATACCAAATTGCTTTAAATTCCAAACATAGAAAGAAGATATCCTCCATATAAAAGAAAAGTATAAATAAATTAAAACAAATAGTGCATAAAATATTAACATAATATGCATATTATATAAGTTAAAAGGTCTGTATTTATTTATAATTAACTAACTAATCTAATTATATCCCCAATGGTATAATTATTAGAGAATATGTGGCCTACAAAACATCAGTATATGATTAATTAAGTTGATGTATGAAAATATAAAGAATGGACTTTTCTTCTGCGAGTTTAATTACGCGGAGAAATGGCTGTTCAGCTCGTAGAAAAATAAATAATTTACGGAATCTCGTTTTACGCCTCATAAACCATCGTTTTTAAAAGGTGGTAAAGTTTCAACCTCAAATACATATAATGATTTGATAACACCGCATGATAATTAATTACTTTTGAGTATATAATACTTCTCAGTATAATATAGAAATAATATGTTATATATATGTGTGTACGTTATCAATTTATTTGGAATTTATAGGCCTTTGTAAAGTAATAAATAATATCTGAAAAGGCTTGTCTTAGGAAAGACAAACTTTAGGATGGCACAGCAATTTATTTAAGTCAAGAACAAACTATGAATGATAAACAAAAGAAATGAAGGAAGTTTACAAAGGATCAAAATATAAACATCCAAAAATGATACTCTGTTAATAAAATAAAAAATACTCTGCTACAATATAATTGATTACCTTTTATTTTTATCTTTATTCACGTTTATCACATAGAATTTTCGAGATGGAGTAGGGTTCTATCAAATAAAACATCAATTCTTCTATACATCTTGTCAAAATTCTTTTTAAAAGTATTATTTTACATAATTCTCTTTTTATATTGCTTATGACATGATATCTACCGATGTAATTTGTTTTATTCCTACCTACGATTAGAGATTATGGCACAATCACAACGGTTGATTGTCACCAATCTGTATCATATTATTTCTGCATGTCTCCAGAACTATGCGACCATGGTAGTGCAAATATTGTATATAATTGTGGTCATAGTGACTCGTGTTTGTGTGTGTGAACTAAAATAAAAATTCATTTTTTCTTAATAAATACTCATCTTCTTATTTTCTCTTTCGGTGAGTAGTAAGCGACTGCTTTTACTGCTAGTACACCATGTGTCTACACATGTTTTGAGGCAGTCTAGAGCACTTCTACCTTTGTACTTACAAGTATGCTCTGTTTTATTAATTGCATTCTATGATGGGGTTGGACCTTTGCAAGTATAGGAGGCCATTAAAGATTTTTTTTCCTCAGAAAAAAGTTTCCAATGCGGGATACGAAATGGGTCGTGGCTTTCTAAAATAAAGGGTGTATACCATATCATCATTAACACCATAAGTACTTATTGAATCCTGATATTGTTATGATAGGTTGGGATTATATCTATTTATACTGCCTGTGCATCACATATCAACACATGTAAATAGATGTTCGACGTTGTAATTAGAAAGAAAAAAATGATTCTTAATTCCTTTCACATAATAATACAAAAATAAGAAAACATATGCACAAATAGTTATATTTTAAATTATTAAAATCGAAACTATTATAGACGTGTATGATTATTTTAAAAATTAAACAGTTTCTACTGTCCTTACTGTAATGGAAAAAATTAATGGGAGGGCTTGACTCATCAGTGGTGAACCCTCCCAGCGGTTTCACCTAGATTAAACTGGTGAAACCGCTCGGTGGGTTCACCACTGATGAGCAAAGCCCTTCCAATATTTTCCTATCGCAGTAAGGACAGTAGAAGTTTGATTTATTTGTGAAAATAAACATCCGCATCTTAATGTTTTCATTTGTTATGTATAGATGGCGCTTTTATTGCTTTGTATAAAGTCATTTATCTTCAGGGGAAAAAATGATGAAGACGTTATGATATGCCTTCTCATTGACCTACTTATTGGAATATAAATAAGAGATAAATTGAGTAAAAGAATATTATATTTTATTATAATAAATTCCAAACACATTCGCGGTTCCTTTGACTATCCTTAACAAGCTATAAAATGAATTCAGAAGAAAAGTAAAATAATAAATAAAATTATATTTACTTCTACTCTCTGAAGTAGGTTTTCTTAATATACATGAATTTACATTGAATTAAGGATTATATTTAAACCTATTTTTATAAAGGTAAGAAAACTTTGAATTTTCAATTTGAATTTAAAAACATATTTTTTATGAGTATATATTTTTTAAAAGTAATAGAATTATAAATAAATGTTAAAATTAAGTTATTTCTTAAATTCCTTTTGCTCTAAACATTAAAAAATGATTTTTAAATATAATTTTATAGTAATTTATTCAATGTAATATTTTTAAAAGATTTAACTTTAATCATAGCGAATTTATTTTATGTAACATGCATACAAACATATATAATTTGTATAAATGGATATATAAAATTATTTTAAAGAGATAGTTTTATTTATATATACCATATATATATTAATACTATACTATATTTTTGGTCGTTAAGGTACAGCGTGCACCACGTTGATGAGAGCCAACAGCCCGAAACGCATCCGTGGTTAGCTTTTCTTGATTACTCAAGAATGGGTATTTGGCCAATTCTGTAATGATTAAGAATCAACGAGAATAGTTGATATTTATTCCGATAGATGGCGCAAGCCATCAGCAACATCCAGTTGTACGATAAGGAGATGCCTTTTTCATAATTTATGCATCCCAGGACAATATTACATTTGTACTATTTTTTTATGTATTAATACATAGCAATAACGAGCCATCTATATAATACAAATGAAAACACCAAAACGCGAATGTTTCTTTTCACAAATATTTAAATTGTCCTAGAAGATTATGTCCATAGTTTGCTTGAATACTATTTCTAAGATTCCACCCTTTAGTGTTGCATATAAAAGCAGAATGATCCAATACAGTATTAGAGCTCTAAAGAAGCGGTCTGGTAGATTAAATTGGCGAAACTGCTGGGAGGGTTCGCCACTAATGAGCCAAGCACTTCCAATATATTTTCATCGCAGTAAGGACAGTAGAAGTTTGATTTATTTGTGAAAATAAACATTCACGTTTTAGTGTTTTCATATATAATATATATAATAATAATTATTATTATATTATTTTAAAATTCTAAAAATATTATATTTATATTCATTCACATTGTTAATATATATGACATAATAAAAATATAATTTTTATTATTCATTAATATAATTATATTTTAAATAATCATAGAATTAACACAGAGTTAATTTTTTAAAATCCTTAACAAAAGGAGTACAACCCAAGATGTTTTTTGTTTATACTTAGAATATCATATAAAATTGTATGTATGCAAACTTTTTGTTCTTAAAATATAATCATTAAAATAAATACAATTTTGAATATAAAAGTTATCATTTCACTTCAATCCACGACTGCATGAATGAATTGGTAACGTACCTAAAATACATCTTTTTTTACGACACCTTTATTAATAGTCGACAGGATGTATTTTAACCCTGTACGAGAAGAATTCCAATAGATTTCAAAGTCATATATTGCAACTAAGATATTTGGGAAAAGATATAGATAAAAGAATAGCAATTATGGAAGTCGAAACTTTAATTAAGAAATTAAAAAGGATAAAAAAAAGTATAAAAGGCATTGAAGAAAATATCGAATCCATTGTGTCTATGGTAGATGTAAATGCAACGAAATGCAAACTAGAGTATGCAAATAATGATTTGATGAAAATGAGTGATATTTTCTTGCAGCAACTTGAAGATGATGAATTGAATGACGAAGTGGAAAATTGCATAGATAAGTGTATAAGATTAAAGTGTGAATTGGATTTAAGGCATAATGGGCAAGAAACATCTGAGAAAAAAGTAAATTTACATGTTAAAATGCCTAAACTTGAATTGCCAACTTTCGATGGTAGATTAGAATCATGGCTTTCATTTAAGGATCTATTTTTTTCTGCGGTTGGTTCTAACTCACAAATACCTAATATTGAAAAGTTACAATATTTAAAAGGCCAACTGAGAGGCGAAGCCCTAAGACTGGTCAACGCATTTCCAATTACAGCCGATAATTATGTTGAGGTTTGGCAAACCTTATTAACAAGATATGATAATCCAAAGGATCTGATTTTCACCCAAATAGATAATGCATTAAGATTACCAAAGTTAGCCGATGACAACCATAAGTCAATGTTTAAACTTCTAGATAGTTGCAACGAGATAGTAAGAACAGTGAAGGTATTAGGTTACCAAATCGATAGTTTATCTGATGTGTTTCTCGTCAAGATCATACAAGATAAGCTTGATAAAACCACAAGAAAACAGTGGGAATTGCAGAACAACCCAAGGGTTGTGCCTTCAATTAAGGATTTAATGGAATTTCTAGAAATTCACGCAAAAAGCTTGCAGAATTTGCCAAATAAAGATGCAAATGTGGAGGAGTCATCTATTAAAAGGGAAACAGCCCCAAGAATGGAAGTACAACAAAAGCAATGGGGACATCCAGGAAGAAGCCCTATGGACTATAGTTCTAAAAGACGCCCCTGCAGAATTTGCCTAAACCGGGGACATGCCGGACGCTTCCATCCTGAGAATAGGTGCTGGTTTCGGGAGAAGGCCGTACAAGCCTCCCCAGCTGCAAGCTTCATGTCCGTGCCGTCTCGATCCATGGATACCTTGACGCAGACAGCAGCCCTTCGAGCGAATGCCGACCAGCTCCCCTTCAAACACTCCTGACGCCAAGGTCTGTATATAAATCTAAATATGAACAATATCAATATTATAGCTCTCATAGATACTGGCTGTACCTTCTCGATAATTCCTCAACACATGTTAGATAAGATTCAACCAAACTATGTTGCTTTTGATAATTTACCTCTTATTAATCAGACATCCGGTATGCTAAATATAAATTCAAAAATTAATGTTAATACAACTATAGGATCTATTACTAGAGATATTGATTTTTATTCCTCTGATATTGATTTGCCATATGTATTGCTTTCTTTACACCATATAAGATTATTTAAATTAGACATTGATTTTCAAAGTTTTACAATTACTCAATTTGGTAGAATTCTTAATGTTAATTACCATAACCCTAATAATAATAATTATACACATCATAATGTAATTCCTTTATTTAAATCTATTATTCCTCCTAATGAAAATGATTTTAGAAATTTTAATAGTGTAGAATTTGATGAAAAACTTTCACCATATGAAAAATCTGATTTAATTAAATTAATTAAGGAAAATAAAGAAGCTGATTTTCTCAGCAGATACCCCATAGCTCATTTTGTTGATGGACCACTACAACAGATGCCAATAGCTACACACCCAAATCATATTTTTTCTTTAGACACAATGGGAGGCTTACATAATTATGGGACAACCAAACACAGTATCCATATGATAGTAGATCATCACAGTAGATTCCTTTGGACCTTTCCTACAAAATCTGTATCCACTGATTCATATATAACTTGTTTAAAAAATTTATTCCAAATTAACAAACCTGAAATATTAATAACTGACAGAAATGCAGCTTTTCTTAGCAATAAATTTAAACAATTTTTAGGAAAAAATAATGTTAAGCATCTACTCACCAGTGCCCATCACCCAGAAACAAATGCAAAAGTAGAAGGATTAAATTCCACTATCATAAATAGGTTAAGATGTGAATATAATCATAATTTAAAGATCCCTTGGACAAAATATATTCCTAATATTACTGAAAGTTATAATGATACAGTACATACCACAACAGGCTTTACACCTAGGTTCTTATACTATGGAATACAACCACAGTATATAGAACATGACACAGAAACACATACACCAATAGAAAAAGCAAGAAAATTAACCAATGAAAGAACCATAAAATCCCATGAACACAGCAAACAGCTTTATGATATTAAACACCCAGAACCCATTTTTAAAGAAGGAGAACAAATATCAACCCCAATTCTTTTGCCTACACACATAACTTAATGTCACTTCAAATATCTCTTTATAATCATTTAATTACTCATCCATTTTATTGAAAAATACTTTTATATATTATTTACATGTATTTAAATGTTTATATTTTAGGAAAAACTCATTTTAAATTATATTTGTGTAAAAATAAACATTTCTACTGCCATTTAATATTTTGAAATACAGCAGGCATAACGACATAATTATTCATATTTTAAATACCTTTTTTGGCTTCATATAAATTTTTATATTAATCTATCATTATTATTTCTTATATATAGTTTTATTTTAATTTCATATTTATATAAATTATTTATAAACAAACTTTCTTTTGTTTATTTTGAAAAAATATAGACATTGATTTTTATTGTTTAATTTGTAATTATTTTATAGACATTTTGATTTCGTTTAATTAATTATTTTTGTAATAGCCATTTTTATTTTCAAATTTTAACTTTTTTAAAATTTTTTTCACAGGGGGGAAATATTATATAATCTAAAAATGCAAATATTTTATTTATTTTAAAAACATACCACTTTTAATTAATGTTGTTGTAAATATTTTACATTTTGATTTTATTTGTTGAGAAATTCACTCATATGATTCTATATATTTTTCCCTCACAAATTTTATATGGAACATTTCATATTCGAACATTCTTTTTTTTTTAATGTAAATAATAAAACTTCATGTGTAAATATTTTTCATTATGTGGAAGTAAATAACCCATTATTTTATGTTTTTATTCTGATCAAACCAAATAAATGTGAAACAAGATGTTGGATACCACTCGTCATTATGAGAAATAAATTTGTGATTTTCAAAAATATATTTTTTGGCATGTGGCAAAATACCTTTTGAATCTTGAGAGCCTGAGAAGGCCTACTCAATTCATGAGGTAAATCCCCTTATGAATTATAGGAAGGAGACACCTATAAATTCAAATAAGATTGGATAGTTTTCAGCTACTGTCAAACAAAGGTACAAATAAGAATATGTAGAATGAATAAAGAGAATCATTGATATAGTTTCAATTGGTATCCTCCATCTTAATTGATAATCTATGTAAATAATAATGATACTTTTTTTTACTTTGAAAATTACTCCCTAATTTTTTATCCTTGGAGGGAAGAAATGACATAATAAAAATATAATTTTTATTATTCATTAATATAATTATATTTTAAATAATCATAGAATTAACACAGAGTTAATTTTTTAAAATCCTTAACAAAAGGAGTACAACCCAAGATGTTTTTTGTTTATACTTAGAATATCATATAAAATTGTATGTATGCAAACTTTTTGTTCTTAAAATATAATCATTAAAATAAATACAATTTTGAATATAAAAGTTATCATTTCACTTCAATCCACGACTGCATGAATGAATTGGTAACGTACCTAAAATACATCTTTTTTTACGACATATATATATATATATATATATATATATATATATATATATATATATATATTGCGTATCCCTAGTACACGTGGTACAGGCCAAGATAACCATGGTGGGTAGAGGTAGGCGATTGCTTTTACTGTAAGTACACCACATATCTATACTTGTGAAAAGCAGTTCGATTTTGCACTTACAAATGTGCCAGATTCCGTTTGGTTACTTGCACTCGCTGGTGGGGTTGGAATTTTGCAAGAATCGGGAGCCATTGGAGCATTTTTTTTTTTAATCAGAAAAAAGTTCCCAATGCGGGAATCGAACTCGGGTTGTAGTGGTCGAAAACGAAAGGTTTAGACCATCCTTCCACTGACCCTCTGTTATTGTTAATCATAAAGGTTTTGACCATAATTTCTTCAATCAATACATCTATAAGTTATGCAAACAAGACACGCTATATCCGATCTGAATAATTGCGCGTGAAAACTATTTACAATAATTCATATTGTAGTAGAGTATGTAACAGAATTATCAAAAGAAAATAAACAATTGAGAAAGTTAGCATTGAATAAACATAATGTCATATTATAAAATAAATGAAGCTTTCAGGGTTAAGTTTCTTGTACAACTTTTTATTTTCAAGTTTTCGGACTTGTCAGTCCTTCAACAGGATTATCACGTTAACAACTTAATAATAAATACATTTTTTATATAATATGATAATGTCATTTTATTAATACATTATAAGAATAACAAATATACAAGTGGGTGGACGAGTGGATAACACCCTCGATTCCCGACAGTCATGAACCGGAATTGAATCCCGCGTTAAATTTTGTTTAATATGTGAATAACCTTCACATATTAACAACTGTTTGAATTATCATGAACTTGGTTGCTCTTCCTGAGCGGTACCTATTAATGTGATTTGAACCAATAACAAATAAAAAGGCGATATAAAGAAACAATGATCTTCTTTACAAGCTTTTTAAACTTTTGTTTTCGGCAATCAATGTCTAATTTATTTTTAATATAAATGGTATTTTATCTAAACGTGTATAAATTTGCTTATTTATTGTGTGTGTTGTGTGTGTGAGATATTCTTCAAATTTAATATAATCATTAAAAAACAAAAAAAATTAGCGAGTTCTAAAAGCTTTGTTCAGTTTTTTAAAGACATCTCTCTTTAAAGAAAAATTCTTTTGAATCTCAAACTTTCTTGGACGGGAGAGACCTAATAGAACTTTGTGTCCAAACTTTAAATTTCTTGATTTCTTAGGCACAAAAAAAATCTTCAGGAAATTTTTACTTTCAAAGAACATTTATTATTCAAAATTGAACCGAAAAAAAAAATTAAAGAATATAGAATAATTATGTATGTATTTTTTTAATATTTTTGAAATTGTGATAAGCAAATTTTTAAAACCAATATCTCGAAGGATTTGAATAAATTCGACGTCACCAAATAATTGAATTTTAAATTATGGAATCGTCTGAATTTAATTTAAAGGAAACGTTAATTTGATAATTTATCTTGTGATAACATAACTAAACAACACGTTTTAATTTTTAATTTTAAATATTTTCAAATTAAATATATTTTTTATCGAACAAAACACAACAACATTTAGCTATGTATTTAATAAATGCATTACATTTTTGTGTTTTTAAAGAGGGAAAATGTACTTATTTTGTCAATGAATATCACATATCCCTTTGTAATAATACAATATCATTTTAGCCTAAATTGATTTTAGTGTCATTTTCACGGCCTAAAATCTTTGGCAAAACTGCGTCCACCTAGAGACCATCTAGTATTAAGAACAAAAATAAGCAGGTCAAAAATAATTAAAAGTTCGCTTTCCTCAATAAAAAATATATTTAAAAATTATTTATAACATATTTGCCCTACCTATTTACAAATATAACAATTATTTAATGTTAATAAATACCTGTTTTCGGGTGACTCCTCGACATTTGGCCCAAACTGAAACTAAGATGACGTCACGGAGACGCGCGATGTAAACAAAGGTTATGATTGGTTCATTGTTTTTTTTAAACAAGATTTAATTACACCTATCCCCCGATTTACACGGTAGATACGTCCTGAGAAAAACGTGTAAATGGGGGGATAGGTGTACACAGAAATAAAAATAAAATGCATTGGCAGGTTAAAATATGTAGTCAGCACATAAGCTCGGGATTCCTCGTGAGATGTGTACACAGCGCATGTGTTCAATTACAGTAGCATTTAGTATAGTTCGATAAAAACAAAAAAAAAAACTTATTTGGAAAACCGTGTAAAAGCGAAAACGTGTAAAAAAGTACCGTGTAAATCGGGGGATAGGTGTATTAATATTTTAAATACCTGTGATTAATTTATATTGTCACTATATTTATTTTTTGTCTAAATGGCCTTCTATTTTAAATTAGAAATTTTTTGAAAATAATTTAGCGTAATTGTAAACACGTGTGTGTTATGAATGCACACGATATTAATACCTTGAAAGAAATGGTGTCCGATATTTTAAATTATTATAAAATTAATTATTAATTAATATTAAAATTTCGTATTTAATTTAGGTTAGTTTTAGGGTCGTTTAGGTTCGCTTAAGGTCAGGTTAGGTTCAGTTTAGGTTTAGGTTCGTTTAAGGTTAGATTCAGGTTCGTTTAGGTTAGGTAAGGTTCAGGTTCGTTTAGGTTAGGTTAGTTTAAGTTAGGTTTAGGTTCGTTCAAGGTTAGATTAGGTTCAGGTTCGTTCAGGTTAGGTTTAGGTTCGTTTAGGTTAGGCTAATGTAATTTATATTAATATTAATTTCGTAATTTTTATTTTTTTGTATATGCCTATTTATAAATTCAAATATCACCGTTGGCACCGTTGGAACGTATTACGCCAGTATTTCTTTGTTTACGTTAGCGCTAAAACATAATTGAAAAATTGCTTATATAAAATTATAAAAATAAAAAGCCCTTTATATATATAGTGACAATATAAATTAATCACTGATATTTAAAATATTAATGATTAAATCTTGTTTAAAAAAAAAAAACAATGAGCCAATCATAACCTTTGTTTACATCGCGCGTCACCGTGACGTCATCTTAGTTTCAGATTGGCCAAATGTCGAGGAGTCACCCCTGTTTTCTTCTATTTATAAATAATTTGTCTTTCTAACATGAGATGCCTTGTGTTTCCTTACCCCAGTAATAGCTTGAAATTCCAGCTTCGACCTTTTTGGCTTCTCGGACTCTTTAGCTAAGATCAAAATATAGTGTAGTTCCCAGCTGCGACATCTTCTTCTCGGCCTTTTTAGCTAAGAGATGAAGGGTAGTATAGTTCCCTTTTGCGACGATTATTTCTAGAATGACATCATGCTAAGCGATGTCTTCGAAGAAATTTGATTCTATATTATTTGAAAATAGAGGCATCAATTAAAAATATTCTTAAATGAAATTGGTGCTAATCGCCTCAATATGAAGCAACCATTCCTTTCAGGTATCCTCTCTGGGGTAGTTCTCCAGAATGTTAAATTGAACTTTGTGCCAAGAATCTTCTTTCTCTCCATAATTAAAAATGGGAAACGGCCGCTAGGCCAGACTGTAGTCACAGATTAATTGAAAATTGGAAATAGAATTATGCGCATGCGTAGTGGCTGGATGTTGATTGGTTTAGAAAAATTTTATGATTTATCCACGTCGTTGTATATCTTTAATGGGAACGTCGACGAGGTGACTAAAGCTGATTCAAATTTATATTTCATTTTTTGCTTGTGAAGCAGAAATTGTCAAACTTTTGTGTGATTAACTATATAGATTTCAAGATACGGAGTAAAAGATTATATTTTTATTGTTGCGGAGATAAATACACCAAGGGCAAATTTGAAAATAATTAATTTATTATAAAGGTGGGTATTTACCTTTTAGTTCTCCAATAAAATTATATACAAGAGGTATTTATAGGGAGAGAGATAACAACTTATCCCAAGGTAAAAATAATAATAATGAGAGTGGTCAGCCACCGTCCCGTTTTCCTTATTTGCCGATAATATTCCGAGAACCTCTCACACCTGTGGTCGTCCCCCCGGAATTCAGTGATGATTTACAGGTGTTCCATGGAGCTTCTTGTGGTTGTAGAGCTACTTAACAATAAATTCTGCTGAGATTCTAGAATTTTATTGAGATTTAGAATTATTGAACTTTTCTTTTGATACATGAATATTATTATGAAATTGTTTGAAGTTAGGGAAAAGATAATAAAACAGTTTTGAATCACAATTCGCCTTAAAATATGTTAATAAAGTATAGAATACTTAAATAAAGAAAGGTACTACCTGACTTGAAGGCGAGTAGAATAAAGAAACCAAAAGACTTATTTACATATCTACAGAAAGATTTGAGTCAGCCAACGGGAAACAACAACAATTAGTTTATATAAGGAAAGCCGCAGAAAAGCTGCGACATCTAGCGATCGTATTTACAGAGTAGTTAGTTCTTATAATTTTAAAATTAAAAAATGATTTATATATATATATATCATATAAAAATATATCTATAAGTGAAAATAATGTTTTATTCATGTTATGAAATAAAACGTGGTTGTCGTTTGCTCGTTTCAGTAATTAGAATCATAAAAAAAAATCAAAAACCTTTCGCAATAAGTTTCTTTATTAATAGTTATTAAATGAAATTATTACGAAATGTTTTTGATATTGTATAATAGTGAATCGCAATTTTTTCTTATATTTGAATTATAATGATACAGAGAAATTTTTCCTTGTATTCAAATTAAAGAAGAATTTCACACTAATATCAGATATAAAAAAATCAGCAAAAAAATGAAATCATAAATTTCTTTATTCCTTTATTGTGCCTTGAATTATTCATAAATATTATTCTATATTAATTTTGCCTCTAACTAAAAAGTAATATGTTCAAAACTGACATATGGTATGTTTTCTTCTGAAACGAAAATATACTAACACGAAAAGAGTAATGACCATATTGGTCAAAATTGATTTTATTTATTCATAATTCAGTGAATTTATGATAATCCTGTTATGTGTTAATAGAGATTAAGAGTGTGGTGTAAACTAGTTAACTTGTGACACATTAAGGTTCTTTTTAATCTTGTTTTATAAATTGAGTTTTTTAAGAGTACCCTCTTAGAAAAAGGTACTGAAAAAATGAATAGATATAAAACTCTCTCTATAGTTTAACCTTTCTAAATATTCAATATATTATAAGTGATATATTTAACAAAACTCCAAAAAATACTCCAATGGCCTCCGATTCTTGCAAAAGTCTAACCCCACCAGCGAGTGCAAGTAACCAAATGGGGCTCTGGCACATTTGTAAGTGCAAAGTCGAACTGCTTTTCACATTGTAGACATGTGGTACACTTAGGGTAAAAGCAGTCGCCAACTTCTACCCACCATGGTTATCATGGCCTGTACCACGTGTACTAGGGATAAGCAAAAAAACCAATACACTAATGAAGCCTTTAGCTGCAGTTCTACAATGTGAGTAGTAAAGGAAAACCACCCAAGTACTCTACCCAATATTACTATATGACAGTACACCATATTCACAAGAAAAAAAGTATTTTAACATTACAAATCAAGTTACTCTAAAGAATACAGTACTTTATCAAAAGGTTCATTGGAGTGTGTGTACATATGCCTTCAAGACTTTGGCTCTTAGAAAGCAGTATATTACTGATTGTTAGGAATCCCATGAACTGAGAGTCTAAGTGACGAATACGGTCTAAAATGGTAGAAAAGAGGTGGTCTATTGGAGACGATCGAAATGAAGAGAGTCAATATGTTTACCCATTCTGTCCGACACTCGGAGTGGTTCTCAGCCATACTAGGGAGAAATGGAGGTTAAACCTAGAAGACTGAAAAAGGATTTCATGAACAAATTAAAGAGAAGCCTCTATAATATCAACGAAGGTCTGACCTGTAAAATTAGTTCTGTGAGGACAATAATTTTTTCCAGCAATCGATAGGATGGTGGGAAATAAATAGGCTCTTATAATTCAGATATAGTGTGATTGTTAAGAATCCCGTGGACCTACAAACCAAGTGACGAAGATGGTCTAAAATGGTTGAAGAGAGATGATCTATTGGAGACGTTCGAAAGAGGAAGAGCCAACATGTTTGAACATTCTGTTCGACACTCTGAGCATACTAGGGAGGAATAGAAAGTAAACCGGGAAAAAGACTGAAAATTCATTCATGAACAATTTAAAGAGAAGACTCTATAATTTCATCAAAGGTCTGACCTGTAAAATTAGTTCTGTGAGCACAAGAATGCCTCCTAGCCAACTCTAGACTGGTTGAAATATATAGATCACTGTTGTAGTATTAGTAAAATAATATGCTGTCTTTAATAGTAAGAATCAACACCTTTTTCAAACTAATATTGTAAAATTTAATTTATTTATCACTGAATTATTTATTTGTAATAATCTGTTGCCCTTGATGATGATTCAGAAAATTATTTAATCTTTCTTTTTTGCATTTTTTTTTTTTGAAAATTAAGGTGATTAGCATTTTTCCAGATTTTGATCTTTAGATTGATAAATAAAATATTTTATCTTATCGATAGGTTTAATTTGTCAAATTAATCACCTTACAATATATTAACTTGCTAATACAATCATCTATCTAGAAAGCTCTCTCATATATCAGAAATAAAAAAAAGAGTAATTAATAGTTGAGAGAAAAGAGAAATCATTGCTCAATTAAAATCGGCCAAATTGTAAACGTCTAAGACATATTTAACTGAATATATAGAGATATGTGCCGTAAGAGGCACCACTCTCTTTAACTATGCATCAGAGAACGATGTATTTGTTCATCGCCCTAGTAGAAATATTCGATTTCTATTCGATCACTTCGATTTCATAACATCTCTTAACAGGAAAAGATTAACTTTTCGTCTGAGAATCTGCCAGAACTAGTGTTGTGGCTCATCACTAGTGAAGTTTTTTACAAAGATAATGAACAAATGCCTCGTTCTGATATAAAATTAAAAGAAGAGATGCCTCTTATGGTACATGAGAATAAAATCCTCGCACAACTTTATCCTATAGAGATATTTTTTAATACATTATAATGGACTGCGGCGTATGATTATAAAGTAATACTTAAAGCCTCCCCGCATAAGTTTCTTTTTTGTGAAAAATCAATATTAATTTCAAAGAGAAATATGTACTATTTCTAACTTTTTGGATGACGTATGAAAAGGTTGAATATATGAAGAGTAATGGTCTGAATATGATTGGATGACGTATGAAAGGGTGAAAATGTGAAGAGTAATGGCGAACGGAAAAATAAAAGTGTCCAGGGGCGGGAATCGAACCCACAGCCTTCTGCTTACCGGGCAGGTGCCATGTCCACTGTATATATTAAATAAATATAGCGCCATCTATTGATCGATATTAAAATTATTTAACGCTACTTTTTAATCTGTTCAGGTAAATATTCCTAATATTGGCGTGTCTTTTCAATAAGGATTTCCCAAGATGATCGATCTATAGCCATTGTTTTCCAGTGAATGGCGTTGCTTTGGTTTCTTTCTTCAGATTCTGGCTCCATTGGCTTCAGGGTGTTCTTCAATCAATCTATTCTGTAGGATGTGACATAGCTTATCTACAATTGAGTCTTTGTTTTCTAAACTTCTAATTATTTATCTGTTCTCTCCTTTGAATAGATGTACAAACATTTGGCGTTTGTAAGATATTACAAAGGAATTTTCAACAAAATCTTCAAATTTCAAAGTAAATGTTAATCCTACGTAAATAAAATATATTTTTAAGTTATCAAAGAAAATATTAAGACGCGAATGTTTCCTTTACACATATATCAAATTTCTACCATCATCACTGCGATGATAAAGTTTATATTGGGAAGGCTTGGCTCATCAGTGGTGAACCCTCCCATCAGTTTCGCCAATTTAATCTACCAGACCGTTTATTTAGAGCTCTAATGCTGTATTGGATCATGTTGGATCGTTTTTGAAGACAACTCTCAGATTTATAAAATTAAACTTTAAACATTTTTAGATATAGAGAGAGAAACGAGTTAATTACCTCGTATTTAAGGTAACAAAAGAATCATCTAATTTTTATACATTTTCTAACCAGATTCAGCTTGTGCAAAACAGACGACCAAGGAAATAAAAAAACAAATTAATAATAGAGGGTAAGTTCCTATTTTTCACAAGCTTTCACACTCAAAGAATATTCAACTTCTTGCTTCAGATCATTCTTCTTATATTTCATCGTAGTAAGGACTGTAGAAATTTGATTTATGTGTGAATAGACTATATAAACAGAATGATCCAATACAGTATTAGGGCTCTAAAGAAGCGGTCTGGTATATTAAAAAAAAAAAAAAAAAAAAGTTGGCGAAAGCGCTGGGAGGGATCATCATTTATGAACCAAGCCCTCTCAATATGAGAATGTTTCATCGCAGTAAGGACAGTAGAAATTTGATAGATGAAAGAAACATTCGCGTCTTAATGTTTCATTTTCTATATATAGATGGCGTGTTATTGCTTTATGTATATTTGTAATGTTGGGTAATCAAGTGAAATTCAAGAAGTTTCGCCAATCTATTCTCCTGATAGCTGTAACTATAAAAGGAGAAGGGGGAGCAGTAACAAGCTCACCAAAAAACCTGGGCTCAGCTGGCCCAGCTGATAGTACTCTGTAAGGGCTCCTAATCCAGGGATACAGGATGAGCAGCGCTTGTACTCCATGTTAGGAGCGGCTGTGCATGGCATCTGTTCCTCATGTCAGAGGCGGCCATTTCTTTTGGAGCTAATTCGGCCTGCCACTGAGTAGTGCTCCCAGTCTTAATGACAAAGGAAGACGTATTCTACTTCACCCAGTCATGTCAATCAGACACCATCAAGAGTCACAACTTGACACCCTAATATGATTGAGTGGAGATAAGAAAGAAGAAGACTAATTGGGTAAACCGTTGTTGAGACTTCCACAAACATATCTCAGAGTTCCTATGTGTGTCTGGATAAACAAGGAAATGAAGTGTAGACATTCTGTAAGTCTAAATAAACAAACTTTTCTCCATGCCTCAATTAATTATCTAATTAATCATGTCTAAATTGTGCCTCAAACCCTCACCACAAATGAGAATAAAGGATTTAGTTGAAAGGAATGCTATGTTTTATTGTGTTTATCTCATTTAGAACCTTAATTGTCGATTTTATTGTGTTTATCTCATTTAGAGCCTTAATTGTCGATTTTATTGTGTTTGGGTCTCTCCCTTATTGAGATAAATTCTGTTAATAGCCTTCTCTTTTCTATAAGATCATCTATGGGAGGATTTGTGGATCAGCTTTCTGCCAATTATTAATATTTTTTGTATAAATATTTCTAAATTTAATGTAACGTTTTTGTGTTAAATGTTAAATTGTTGTAATGTTAAAATATATTTTTACATTGTTAATTTAATTTGTTGTTGTTTTATAATAATGAAGATATAAATGAGATTGTTGTTGTTATTTATTATCGTTTGTTTATATAAAATGACATTGTATGTAACGATGATAACAAAAAAATAAAATTTTAAATTGATATACAAATTTTATTGAAAAAAAAAAGAAATAATTAAATATAAAATTCACAAACGTGACAATATAATTAAATTCATATACTTTCGATTGTTTTAAATCATTTTATTTCCTTAAAAAAAGGGGGGGGGTGAATTTTAAAGAATCTTCTTGAGATCTGCACCATTAAAATATGGATATTATATTAAATATTTAAACAAATTTTTGACGTCTATGATTCGTTTTAAAATAAATCAATTTTCTACTGCCCTTACTACAATACTAAAATAATTGGGAGGACCTGGCTTGGCAGTGGTGAACCCTACCATGGTAGATTAAACTAGCGAAACCGCTGGGATGGTTCACCATTGATGAGCCAGGCCCTCTCATTTATTTATCATTGCAGTAAGGGCAGTAGAAATTGATTTATTTTAAAAAGAAGCATACGCGTCAAAATAGTTCTTTTTTTTATAACAGATGGCGTGCTAATGTGTCATTTTAAATATTTGTTGAGAAAATTTATTGTTTTGACGATATATGAGTGTTTTATGATATTGCAGTCGTGGAAAAGATAATAAAGATACTTTAAATTACAATTTGCTCCAATTGTGAGCTGTTTAAAATAATTAAGGAAGAAATAGCTGTCTTGAGACGTACGAATAAATAAAACACGTATTTACATATTTACAGAGATTTGAGCCGGCCAAAGGAAAGTAGTCTAAAGCCGCGACATCTGGCGGTCGATTTTACAGAGTAGTTTGTGTGCGTGTGTGTGATCAAGGAATTATAACTTGAAATTGAATTCAAAAAATTATATAACATATATATAAATTAACACAAAGCAATAACGCGCCATCTATACATATAAAATGAAAGGATTTAAAAGCACGAATGTTTCTTTTATAGAAACTTCTACTGCTCTTACTGCGATGAAAAAAAAATATATTAGGAGGGCTTGTCTCATCAGTGGTGAACCCTCCCAGCGGTTTCGCCAATTAATTTAATTTTATCAAAAAAGGCATATCCTTACCAGGAGCACATGCGGTTTTTTTTAGATGGCAGAGCGCCATCTAGTGGAACAGAAATCAACTAAACGTTGATTTAGCTTGTTCCCATATACACTGGTGTCCAAAAAATAAGAAACTTTTGTTTTTTAATGATATGTTTTGAAATATACAACGCTAAAAGCTAAAAAGTAATTTAATTAGGTATTTTAAGTCGTAGAATTTATTTATCGCAACCATTCGATTCGGTAAAATTGAAAATATGCAAATTTTTGCTTGTCTTTATAAGTGTGCTTTTTGGCGTGTCGTTTACCCCATCTAAGAATTGTCCAATTATAATTTTATTTAATCCTTAGTTAATTATGAGTTTACGAAAAATTTTAGCAGATGATTTAAAATGGAGAGCTGTTGGAAGAATGGAGGCAGGGCAATCACAAGTTGAAGTAGAAAAATGGCTAAATGTGAATAAATCTGTGGTCAGCAAAATATGGAAACAGTTCATTGAGACAGGAACCATCAAAAGAAAAGAAGGTTCTGGTAGAAAAAGAAAAACAGATACCTCTGAAGACCGTTATCTGGTCGTAACTGCCAAGCGCCATAGGGAGATGACAGCTATTCAACTCTCTAATGAACTCTCAAGTGCTACTGGAACGAGAATTTCAAGACAAACTGTTTACCGAAGGCTTCACGAAGGTTCTCTTTATGCAAGACGACCAATGGTCTGTATCCCTTTAACCTCTGCTCACAGGAGAGCCCGCTTGAATTGGTGCTTGGAACATCCCGCCTGGACTCATGATCAGTGGGCCAATGTTCTCTTCAGTGACGAGTCAAGATTTAGTTTAAACACAGATTCTCGACGAGTTTTCATCTGGAGGGAGCCTGGAACCCGCTATCATCCCAGTAACATCAGGGAAATAGACAGTTTTAGAGGGGGCAGTCTCTTAGTCTGGGCTGGCATCAGTTCTAGCAGACGCACACCCTTCCACATTTTTTCTGGGGGCACTTTAACTGCCCAAAGGTACAGGGACGAGATCCTTGATCCCTATCTAAAACCTTATAGAGATCAAATTGGTCACAATTTAATTTTAATGGACGATAATGCTCGTCCGCATAGGGCTAGGCTAGTCAATGAATATCTCCAGAGTGAGAATATTCGAAGGATGGATTGGCCAGCCAGATCTCCGGACCTGAATCCAATAGAGCATGTGTGGGATGCTCTAGGGAGGCGTATTGGAGCTCGTCTCCCCTCTCCCAGAACCCTCGTTGAGCTAAGAACTGCTCTATTGGAGGAGTGGGGTTTACTACCCCTGGACCTCCTCCAAAGCCTGGTAAACAGTATGAGGGCTCGCTGTGAGACCTTGATAGCTGTTAGAGGTGATCATACTCCCCATTGATATCTTATTTCTTTAAGATATGGAACCTTAGCTTTGGGTATGTTGGTAATAATTTGCATATTTCATAATTTCAAATATATTTTTTTATTTTCATATAGCTAGTCAAATTCTCCATAGTTTAAACTATTTGTATACTAAATTTTATATTTGTTAATAAATTAGCTTTTGAGAAATTTCAATATTGGTTAAGTTTCTTATTTTTTGGACACCAGTGTATTTGGCCAACCCTTTTTTTTTTTTCTTCTCGCTTTTCTGGTCAGGATATGCCTTTTTTGATTTTAATACCTACACCTGACCTTTTTTATTATTCTATTATTTCATATATAAATATATATATTATAAGATATATATATATATATAAGAATTTGATAAAATTTGAAACTTTATGTCTTTGTTCTATTAAAATAGAGGTCGCTTCTTTATTTCCATTCCTCTAAATTTCCATTTGATTATAGAATGTGAGAAGAGTGCGTGTCGTATTAATAATATATCTATTTTAAATTTCTGTTGATGTTTTCCAAATGCGCTGCCTAACGTCTTACTACCTTTATTTAATACTTTTATTTAGAGAAAGAATATCAGTAGCACATTGAATAAGTTAAATGATTGTGAATCCAATACCTTCGAGAAATACTCTGTTTATCTTTATAGTATGTAAAAGTGAAATCATTCGCATTTATCAGGGAACCAAAGTGATTTCTTTTAAGAACATCGTTATCATGATCTTCCTTCAAATTAATAATATATCAATGTAAGGACTCAAAACTGGATTGGAGAATTTGATAAATAAAAATATTATTATTTTAGCCTTTTAAAATTTATTCTTGTTATACCTGTTATATATATATATGTTATATAAAAACAAAGATGAATGAGATTTTCTGCTTGATTTTGGAATTATTGAGATTATCTTGAGTTATATAGAATTATTAGCTATGGTGGTGCAGTCGTGGTTAAATAATAATCTTGAAAATATAAAGTCTTGATCAGAGATTTCTTTATTTGAGCTGAGGAATATATAAAAGAACATAATTTGATAAAAGTAATGCCTGGCTTAAGGCGAGTAGAATAAGGAAAACTAAAGATTATTTACATAATGTACAAAGGTTTTGAGCCGGCCATCGGGAAAGAACAACAACGAGTTTTCATAGGGGAAGCATGACCTATGGCGGTCGATTTAACAGTATTTGAATCTATGCTATATATTTTAAATAAAACCATATTTTATATAACATATATACATTCTATATATACATGTTAAGAAAAATAAATCTCCTGATCGAGCAACTAAAGGTTCCTGATGGCTTGCGCCATCTATCGGAATAAATAACAACTAATCGTTAATTATTCCATAATTAGCCAAATATCAATTCTTTATTAATCAAAAAAATCTAACCATGTACACTTTTTGAGTTGTTAGCCGACAGATAGAACAAGCCATCAGTAACCTTTAGCTACACAATCAAGAGATGCCTTAATTTATCTACCTGATCCCAGTAGAATTGTCTCTTTGGAACTATATTTTCTTATATAATAGTTGGTTGAAAAGGTCTCAATGTGAATTATCAAGTACTCAACCAAAATGGATTGCGGGGCATTTTACTAAGTAAAAACTTATTTTATCATTTATGATCACCAGGATGGAGCTTTTCTATTTCCCCAAAATGATGATGTGGCTTAGTCACCGACCTGAGGCCGCTCGTTTGCTATATATGGCGCCTAGATTTAAGGTCTATTTTGACTGGGGGGGGAGAGAGTTGTCCTTCATTTCTATACATTAATCACACGTACAAAGACTTTATTAGGGACATGCCCCATACAGATTCTCCCAATTGGGTAAGATAACAATCATCTTGTGTTATTTACATAGGTAGTAAGATGGATATTGAACTGGCTTTACTCTTCGTCTCAAAGTCATTCAATTGTTGACTGGTCCTTACATAATGATGATCTAAAAATTTATAGTAAGCTATTGCCTTAGATTTGTTTGCTGATATTTTGGAAAGCAATAGGTAGGGTGTGAAATGTTGGTACATTTAATTTTCTGAAATAGAGCCTTCCTTTCTTTATCAAGGGCTGTACAATTAAGCAGGTAATGGGGGAGTTCTTCAGTAATTCTATACATTAATCAAAAGACATCCCAATGATCAAACAAAACGCCTTCGTCTGGTTGATTTGTATGTTTAGGTACTAAATATTTTCGAAGTGAGGGTCCTTACATAACCCTTAGTTTATCATCATCATATATTTGTAAAGTCTGCTAAAAGTGACCTGCTCTTGGTTTTCACGCCTACAGCTAACTTTGAGGCCAAAAATATCTAAATGTATTATTCATAAATGCGATGGTTGATAAAAATGAGATTGATATTTTCATAGTTATTATATATTCTAATACGCAAAAGTTTCAATTAAAATCAATTTTGGGCGAAGAGATAATGCTAGCTTATATTTCGAATTGTCAGAAAATAATTAATTCAGAGATAGATAAAATTTTTCGATAATAAATTATCAGTGAATAAATGAATAAATTTATCACTGAATCGATTGAATCTTTACTACAACTGTAAAATAGACCATTGTGTTGAAAGTGGCTGTGGTTTATATCATCTTACCCATGTATAAGGTTGTCCCAAAAATTTGTGTTTTTCTTGAAACGTTGTTTTTCTTATTACTTGGCGAATAATATTGTCGCGGAGATAAATAAAGCAAGGGCAAATTTGGGAATAATTAATTTATTATAAGGGGTATTTATAGGGAGAGAGAGAAAGTACAACTTACCCCAAGTTAAAGATAATCCTAATGAACGGCGTCAGCCACCGTCCCGTTTTCCTTATTTACAGATCAGCTTCCGAGAACCCCTCACACCTGTGGTCCCCCCCGGGGTCCAGGGATGATTGACAGGTGTCCTATCTAGATGGAGCTTCTTGACAATATTATTACGGTGAATACATAATAATACCTTAAATAAAAAGGCATATATTGGATCAAAATATAATTTATTTTACCAATATTTCAGTTGGCTGAATGCCAACCTTTATCAAGATATTATAACATATTAATGTGTGTCAACAACAAACTCAGCGCCACATAACGTTATTATTATAATACCTTGATAAAAGTTGGCGTTCAGCCAACTGAAATATTGGTAAAATATATGATATTTTGATCCAATATATGCCTTTTTAACTAAAGATTAATTTATGGATTGCTCTTTTCTCAAAACATAATAATACATAATACAATTACTTTATACATAATACAAAGACATTATACATAACGGAGAATAATATTGGTATTTAAATTTTTTCAAGTGTTTACGAAATTTTGGGACAATCTTATATTAAGAAATACAAACTGATTTTTGGGGTTATAAATATCAATGAATATTTGTTTATTTATACTTGAACTGCTGATTTTTCGTCTTAACTCTTGTGTCAATATTGAAGAAGAAGGTTAACTGGTTGGCATTCATATTCTGTAGCAAAATGATATCACGGAAACAAAATCTTTATTTTAACTGATTTATTCTCACAGGATCACTAACTTAAGTTAAGCATCCCTAGAAAGTCTCCCAAGAAAGAAATCTACCTGGCGTCACGTCATGGAGTATAGGAGCTCCATCTATACTTCCTGTGGTGAATCTGTATAAGACTGGTGGTCTTAATAAAGCTGTGTGTGTGACTTCTACTGGAATTGTGAATGAATCCAAGAAGACATAGGTCAGAAGGACAGCCCGAGTAGTTAGTGACTTCTGTACGTGGCTCCAAGAACCTACTGGGTTAGCTGAATAAATAATAATATTCTCACTGATGTACTAGCGCGCCATCTGTTATGAAAATTCGAAACTATTTTAGACGCGTAAAAAGCTTTTCGAAATTAAACAATTTCTACTGCCCTTATTGCAATGGAAAAATTAATGGGAGGGCCTGGCTCATCAGTGGTGAACCCTCCCAGCGGGTTCGCCAGTTTAATCTACAATATCGCTGTTATATTACATTTTTCGATCTTCCTTTTATAGCGATACTGATATGATCTAAAATACTCATTCCAAGAGTCTAGCAGTGTAAAGACAGTAGAAAGTTGTTTGATTCGTAAAAGAAAATCCCACGTCAAATATATCTTAAATATTTATTATAAAGAATTTTTAAAACTCCGCATAGAAAGTTTCTTGTTTATTAAGCTAGATAAAAGCATATTTTTAAAATAAAAAAATCATATAATTATTAGATAATTTTTTTTAGAAACCTGTCATCTATTCATGTTGAATTCTTCCATCACAACGAATTCTTGCTGCCAATATAACTGTGGTACAAATTATATTTGAAACATTTAGCTTGATGGGAGTATTGAATTTTATAATTTAATTCTATCATAGAGAGACATTAGAAAAGTGCCTAATTCGAATGTTGCCAAATGTAACGAAATCTTCTGGATAGCTTTGTAGCAAATGAGGTTCTTTTGGCCAGTAATTTGTCTTGTGGGCGTGTATTTAGAACCAGACGCCGCTCTTGTCATTTGGGTCGTCTGGTGCTATAATTGTTCTTTTGGCTTTCCAGAAAATCTCTCACCTCGTTTAAATCTAATTTTAGGCTTAAGTTTATATATCACTTTATATAGAACTACGTTGTGTAGCTATTGATTACACAGTTTGTGTTCATAATATTTACAGTTTGAATATAAGGTGATAACATGCCATCTATACATAAGAAAGCATTATAAGGAAGCATTATAGAGTATGAATGTGTCTTTTTTTCAAACACAAAACAAACTCTTCTACTGTCCTTACTGCGATGAAAATATATTGGAAGGGCTTGGCTCATCAGTGGTGAACCCTCCCGGCGGTTTCGGCAATATAATCTACCAGACCGCTTCTCTTAGAGCTCTAATACTGTATTGGACGATTCCTTTTATATAGGATGCAATGACGGGTGGAATCTTAGAATAGTATTCAAGCAAACTATGGACATAAGCTTTTAGGACAGTATAATTACATATAAATATTTACATCAAGCAACGCTCTTCCGTAAACAATAAATACAAGGCCAGTTAGGCATATTCACCATTGATGAGCCAAGAGCCCTTCCTATATATTTTTATCGCAGTAAGGACAGTATAAGAGTTTGCTTTGTGTTTGAAAAAAATAAACTTTGTGCTTTATAATGATTCCACAGTATAAATATGAAAATTATAAAATATTTTACCTTACAGATTTGAATTTAGAGAAGGTTAACTATAGTTAATGGGTCATACTAAAGCCTTTTGGGAAAGAAATTATAAAACTACACAGAATAAATAGACACATAATTGAGAAAATAAGAACAATGAGTTATTGAAAAAAGCTTGTCATTTATTTTTGAAGTGTTCTAAGCCTTCGATCAAATTTGCTACTCTACGAGTTAATAACGAATATGACGGGCGAAGGTCTCCCTCGAAATTGTCCATGAATTTTATTGTTAGCCTCCCCAGACTTCCCTCCTGGCAAAACCGCTGGGAGGTTTACCACTGATGAGTCAGGCCCTCCCATTAATTTTTCCATTGCAGTAAGGGCAGTAGAAATTGTTTTTTTTTTTTTTAATAATCATACGTATCTATAATAGTTTCGAATATTGATAACAGATGGCGCGCTAATGCATCATAGTTATAAATATGTTATTCAGTTTAAGTTAAGTTAGGTTAGGATAGGTTCAGATAAGATTCAGCAGGGTGGAATGGATTTTAGAGATAAACATCGATTAAGTCTTAGAAACTCCTTATCAGCTTGGCCATTGTTCGAATTTGCCAACGCCAGTGTTGTGGCTTATCCCATCAATATCAGTGAGGAAAAAACGAAACAAATACACTCATGGACAAAACTTAAGGAAGTTCCATAGTTTAAGCATAAACCACTCCTTATTTGCTTTTATAACGGTGGATTTCCCTAACATTTAAATTCCCGAACCTTCTCCTTCAGAAAAAAAAAGATATATTATAAAATAGATGATATAATAATAATTTTAAAATTTACATGCAAAAAGGTACAACTTCTTTAATTTTTATTAATATAATCCCTTCGGTAAAATTATAAATAAAATACAATTCACTGAAGAAAGAGTTTCTTTCTATATAACGGCAATACAAGTTTTCTGGCTCAACAGCCCTTCGACAGGTATAACTACGTTACTGAGGTTTTTGTCTATGAGTGTATTTAAGGTAACATTATAAAAGGTAATAAGACTTTTAAATACATTTGAATGTAATAAATCAGAAATAGATGTTACAATGAAGTAGAGAATCGATGGGGGGTCGGTGGAAGGCTGGTTAAACCGTTTGGTTTTCGACCACTACGACCAGGGTTCGATTACCGCATTGGACACTTTTTTTCTGTTTAAAAAAAAATTCTTCAATGGCCCCCGATTCTTCCAAAAGTCCAACCCCACCAGCGAGTGCAAGTAAACAAACAGGGCTCTGGCACATTTGTAAGTGCAAAGTCGAACTGCTTTTCACATGTGTAGACATGTGGTGCGCTTACATTAAAAGGCAGTCGCTAACTACCCATCATGATTATCATGACCTGTACTAGGGATAAACAAAAAAAAGAGAATCGATGTCTCTGTTTGATGAACGCCTGTAGTTCTCGTTTGAAAGCTTCAATTTCGAATTAAAAAGATAATTATTATGAACTATGTCTAATATTAAATATAGAGTGATATATTGCTTCAAATCTCACCATTTTGTTATTTAATAAAGATACCTATCTCTTGAGAAGAGAAGTTGATTTACTAGCTATTACAAACTATTATCTCTGTAATATTTCATCAGAAGTTGGTAAGTCTATTATAGAGAAGCTAGTTCCTCTAAAGAGGGTAATAGATTTTTGATTGATGCTGTGAGACTATATTGTTCTCCCATGGGGGGGGGGCTGTCTGGAAGTCGGCCAAAGTTGGAAGATGAATGGAACGGTTGAAGCATACTCCAACAAAATCCTTCAGGGGATCTTGTTCTTTGTCTTTCTTCTTGTCTATCATGTTTTATCTCTTTGGATCTTCTAAAGAAATCTGGACGACGATGCCCTTTCCATCTTGGAATCTGTCAGAACGTGCTTCTACATGTATTTTCTCAGCGTGGAATTGAGGGAAGAGTTCAAATAGACCCCTACCTATCTGAAGAAGGATTCTCCCAAGAAAGGAGAGCATCCCTCGCTAAAGAAAAATTGCAAAAACGTATCACTTTTGTATAAATTATTATGTTACAGTAGAACAACCCTTTAGCGGACACCTCTCTACAAAGGACAGTTTACATTTGCAAAATTACCATTTTTACTATTTAGCAAATCTCCGGTAAGAGGACACCTCTCCCTAAAGGACACTTTGACTCAGCATTTAGGTGTCCTTTACATGGAGGTTCTACTGTATTGTATTTATTCAACCGTTATAGTCTAGAGTAAATAGATTAGTTTAAATTGTCAAATTAATATAAAGCAATAACACGCGCCAACTATACACGTATATAGGAACTTGTATATAGGAACTTGTATATAGGAACTTGTATATAGGAACTTGGAACTTGTATATAGGAACTTGTATATAGGAACTTACTTGTATATAGGAACTTGTATATAGGAACTTGTATATAGGAACTTACTTGTATATAGGAACTTACTTGTATATAGGAACTTGTATATAGAAACTTGTATATAGGAACTTGTATATAGGAACTTGTATATAGGAACTTACTTGTATATAGGAACTTGTATATAGGAACTTGTATATAGGAACTTGTATATAGGAACTTGTATATAGGAACTCGTATATAGGAACTTGTATATAGGAACTTGTATATAGGAACTTACTTGTATATAGGAACTTGTATATAGGAACTTGTATATAGGAACTTACTTGTATATAGGAACTTACTTGTATATAGGAACTTGTATATAGAAACTTGTATATAGGAACTTACTTGTATATAGGAACTTGTATATAGGAACTTGTATATAGGAACTTGTATATAGGAACTTGTATATAGGAACTTGTATATAGGAACTTGTATATAGGAAATGAAAACTTTAGGACACGAATGTTTCTTTTACAATTAAGACAAACTTCTACTATCTTTACTGTGATGAAAATATATTGGGATGGCTTGGCTCATCATCAGTAGTGATGTGTCAAATTGTCTATCTCTTCGATCAGTCTCTAATTCTAAGAGGAAATAGACATTTCAGTACACAGAACACCATCTGTAGGTTGGGATATGATCGATCACTACTTATAAGGCCCGATTTGTTGTAACATTGCATAAAAAGACATAAACTTATTTTTTTGAAAATAGAGCGATCCATAATCATCCATCCATAATCACCATAATCCAATATATGCTTTTTTAATTAAATAAATTTATTGATTAGTCCCAAATTTTTGCGATAAGCAAAGATATCTGATATCGTAGTAATTTGTTCTAGAAACTTAAATATATATTAAGAAAAAGGCATCTCCTGATTGTGAAATGAAAGGTTGCTGAATAAATATCACGCACACATACAGCTTTATTAAGACCACAGGTCTTATACAGATTCCCCAAAGGAAAGAAGGAATCATAGATGGAGCGCCTGAAATAATATCAACTAAACTAAAATTGCACGATAAAGAAATGCCTTTTTCTTAATTTATCCTCTTGATCTCAGTGTACAATTTTACTTTTGAACTATTTTTTCACATCGCAGATATGTTTGAAATATTCTTTTAAAATTTTATATTTTCTATAAAAAACATAGTATACCTTACTCTTACAAAATATTTTCTCCCCATGAGTTTCTTTTTATTACAAAACGCTAGCTTTCAAGTGATAATCGCTCTTCAACGGGCTTACACTGTGTATGTCTTGTAAGAATGGCGATGTGCTGGCCTTTGAGGTGTGCCTAGGGGAGAAACAGACCTACAGCGTGGCCCCGTGTCTTCTTCTGGAAACCAGGACACAAGCTCTGATGTGAAAACTCCTAGTTCTCAACTCTGAAAGACCTGACATAACGCTACAAGAAATATTTCTTGTAAGATATAGTCAATGTTTTATTAAGCCCGTTGAAGAGCGATTATCACTTGAAAGCTAGCGTTTTGTAATAAAAAGAAACTCATTGTGAGAGAATATTTTGTGATTTTAAAACCTTTTTTACAATTTTATCATGAATATCTTATTCTATATATTAAAAGTGTTATTTAAATATCCAAAATTTTAATATTTTTCCCTCTGATTTCTTTTACAATTAAAGTAGCCAAAAGAGACTAGAAAAATAATAATAACTAACGGGTTACGGGGAATATTACAACTTTATTTTGTACCATTATCGAATATTTTATAACAAAATTCTGTATTGGTATTTTAAAATGTCTTTTATATTATTAAAATGTGAAAAAAAAAAATAAATGAAAAATAGAATTTAAAAAGTTCTTGTATTAATATTAAAAATAAAAAAAAACATATTCTGACCTCTCACATGAAAATTTTAGAAGGCAGAGCGCCATCTAGTGGAACAAAAATCAACTAAACGTTGATTTGGATAGTTCCGTGGTATTTGTGGCCAACTCAATTTATTGATAAATAAAGAAAAGCTAACCACGTACGCATTTTGGGCTGTTGGCCCTCGTCAAGGAGATGCAGGCTGTACCTCTACGATCAATTGGGTCCTAGAGGCTTCCTGAGAAATCAAGAAATTTTTAAAATGTTGAATTAATATAAATATTATACAGTAGAACCTCCATGAGAGGACACTCACTCTAGAGGACACCTCTCTATAAAGGACACTTTTCATTTACCAAATTACCATTTTTACTTTAGTAACTCTCCGGTAAGAGGACACCTCTCCCTAAAGGACACTTTGGCTCTACAATTAGTTGTCCTTTACAGGGAGGTTCTACTGTATATATATTGAATTATCCGAATGACCAGAATCATTAGTGTTGAACCCTCCCAGCGGTTTTACCAATTTAATCTATTAGACAACTATAAATATTGCCATATATACGTTCTAGAAATATTGAAGTGTTCGATACATTCAAGCATAGTTAAATCTTTCTATAAATATTTGCTATGTTAGAGTCCATAACACCGCATCTAAGAATAAGCTAAATATATTTTGAATTATAATTTATTTTTATTATCATTATTTTCAGTATACATGCGATTGTCTTCCCACATTAACAAACATCAGTAATATGGCTTATATATACATTCATTTACAAAACTTAAGAAGGTGGTAACTTTTAGCATGTATATAGGGATTCAGATAATCAACAACAACAACAAAAAGCCTTTATTCAGGGTCACTGACCCTATACAGGATTCACCAGAGGTATGCATAAGAACAAAGCAGTGAGACAAAGGAAATAACAATATATACAGAAGAAAAAAAAAAAGAAAGAGAAAGAGGGAAGCAAGAAAACCAACACAAAAAGAGTAGCAGTAAGAAAGTGAGGATTCAGATAATAACTATGAAAGATATTAGATACACAGTGACCTTTGAAAAAAGGGAATTTCCTGATCGTGCAACTAAAAGTTACTGATAGCTTGCGACATCTATCGGATGAATACCAACTAATCGTTGATTTTTAATTATTCCAGAATTGGAAAAATACCGTTTCCTGATTAATCAATAAAAGCTAACCGCGTAAGCGTTTCGGGATGTTAGCCCTCGTCAGCGTGGTGTAACTTGTACCTCAACGACCAAAAAAGGTGGTCTTTGGGGCATCCTGAAAAACCATGAAACAGGTATTTAGGCCAGAAGGGCGTAAGAACGCCAATCAATGTGAAAAATTGTATAAAAGTGAATTTGTACTTGGATCAAGTAGATAAAATGAGAAAAAGGACATTACCTGATCGTGCAACTGAAAGTTGCTGATGGCTTTTGTCATCTAAACAGATACATAGTCTGTCTCCTTCAAATAACTGACCACCTTAGAAGGATTCAGCTCTAATATCTCTGTCCGTATGTATTTCTTCCGTGAGACACTATTTTATGAAGGTGGTTGATTCCTAGGTGTAGATATCTGTGCGTGTGCTGTTCTTCTTTAAAACAATCCTACATGGAGGAGGTGAGGTCCGATACAAAGCTATATATAAAGAGTCTGCTGTCTTTCTTTGAGGCAATCTTTCATGGAGGAGATTAAGTCAGATTACTGGATCTCTTCGTATGTTGTTCTTCTTTTATGCCATCTTAAATGGAGATGGTTAGGTCAGATGTAAGGATGTCTGGGCGTGTTCTGTTCTTCTTTGAGACAATCTTAAATGTAGAGGAGTCGATCAGATGTAAGGATGTCTGGGCGTATTCTGTTCTTCTTTGAGACAATCTTAAATTGAAAGGATTCGATCAGATGTAAAGATGTCTGGGCGTGTTCTGTTCTTCTTTGAGGCAATCTTAAATTGAAAGGGTTCGATCAGATGTAAGGATGTCTGGGCGTGTTCTGTTCTTCTTTGAGGCAATCTTAAATTGAGAGAGTTAGGCCAGATATAAGGATGTCTGGGGGCGTTCTGTTCTTCTTTGAGGCAATCTTAAATGGAGAGGAGTCGATCATATGTAAGGATGTCTGGGCGTGTTCTGGTCTTCTTTGAGGCAATCTTAAATGGAGAGGAGTCGATCATATGTAAGGATGTCTGGGCGTGTTCTGGTCTTCTTTGAGGCAATCTTAGGTCAGATATAAGGATGTATAAACTACGGCTGTTCAGATTTGAGACCATCTGACAAAAAGAGGTTAAGCTCATCCAGTACCAAGATGTCGTGTGCTGCTGGGAGGATGTACACAAAGCTGCACGGCGGCAGACGACCGTTGTTTAACACCGTTGCCATGGTTCCCTTCCTTCGATCTGTCAATAGACGCCATCTTTCTCTGGATGGTCGCTAGTCAAATTTTATTAATGCTCTCCTCTCTGACGGAACATACTATTAACGCGCAATTTAAAATGTCTATATCCAAATATTTGTGTTTTTTCAATATAACAATCAATTTCAGCTAGCACTTTTCATCAATCATCTGTGATTAACATTATTTTTATAAGAGGTTTTTAAGTTAAATTGATTTCTTTATATTTTTGATGTTAATTTGAAATAGGTTTTATATTGGATTTTATTAATCTTATATAAAATATATTGAATACAGCAATATATAAGAAAATTACGCCTTTTATTTTATTTTTCACTCTACTTTCTATATTCTGTATATATCGACTCGACATTCTTTGAATAAGAATTCGGTATTTTCGGTATATATCTGAAATTGTAATATTCCTCTTGGATAGAGGTTAACCCAATCTACGTACATGGCTATACTTCAGTAATCGATAAAGTTTCATTAGTTTTGTATTGCGTTTTATAAACTCTATAGAACTTTTTTTGTAAAGTTATATCATCGCTTTAACAAGTTCAACTGAATAGAATTTCCTTCGGTTGCATCATAGATGTGCCGACCGACGATTGCTAACAGGAAGATGCACTGTCTGCTGTGAATGGTCAGCGAGAGACATGAGCAAATTTCTAGCTAGATCTTGCAAAGTATAAATGGCTCGATTGAAGAGCGTCACAGAAAGTTTGTTAATCGCGTACACATGTTTAAAGTTGGATTAATTGAAGTGTTACAAAAAGTTTAAAGTTTGTTATTTTCAACTTTATGATATATAAACATGTTTTAATTTTTTTTAATATATATATACAGTTAAACCTGTTTATAGCGCCCGCTCTAAATAGCGCCTCCCTCTCTATAGCGCCCGATTTTAAATACGTAGTACGATGCGATTTACATTAAAAGTAACCTGTCTATAGCACCCCCTCTCTATAGCACCCTATTTTGGTGAGTCCCAAGAGGGGGCGCTATAGACAGGTTTAACTATATATATAAACGGATTTTTGAGTAGTATGCGTGACATGTCAAAGCTCTATCATATAATATTCATATATGTATGTATGTATGCGCTGGTAGATTTCCTAAGAAGGTAGGGATTGCTAATATCTCTGTAATGACTTTTACATTATTGAACATTCGCCTGATTATATAAAAGAGCTGTTTATGTCTGGATATATAAATATTCTAATATATATGTACAAATTATTAGCTCTTCCAGGTATAGTGGAATATTTTGGCTAATATATTTCCTCCTGGAACATTTCTTAGCTTATATTTATATATCTTTACATCAACAAATTAAATGTACCAACATTTCACCCTACGTATTGCTTTCAATAATATCAGCAAACAAATCTAAGGTAATAGCTTACTATACATTTTTTAGATCATCATTATATAAGGACCAGTCAACGAGTGAATGACTTTGAGACGAAGAGTGAAGCCTGTTCAATTTCTAAGTAAATAACACAAGATGATTATTACCTTACCCAATTGGGAGAATCTGTATGGGGAAAGTCCCTAATAAAGGCTTTTGTGTGTGTGTATATGTATATATATATTTACACTAATAAAATAGATATGTACCAATTAGGGACGTCCCGTTTAAAGACAAGCTCGGATTTACGACAGTTTCAATAAATGAATAAAAAAATCAATAACCTCAATAAAGGATATTCAATTTATATATGGGTATCGTAGTAATTTTCAAATGATTTCTTTACTTTGCTATTAAAAGTTCAATTTTACTAATAAGAGTATGAACGGTTACGAAATTTGGAATTTACAGAAAAACTATTTTTAATTAGAAACTAGGATTTCATTGAAATTATCACGGCGTGTCACAATATACCTATTGTTTATACTATGTATAGTGAGCACCTATGATTATATTGACCGATTCAGTTATGTAAACTATTATGCCCCAGAAATTGGCATGTTTTTATGATTTGAACACTATAACTTGAGAAAGGAAAAGACCCAAATTCATATCAAATATTAATTACCGTTCCTGTTGATTTACATACTTTTTTAACTTATCCCTAGTACACGTGGTACAGGCCATGATAATCATGGTGGGTAGAGGTAGGCGACTGCTTTTACTGTAAATGCACCACATGTCTACATATGTAAAAAGGAGTTCGACTTTGCACTTATAAATATGCCAGAGCCCCGTTTGATTACTTGCACTCACTGGTAGGGTAGGACTTGCAAGAATCGGGGATCATTGGAGCATTTTTTTATCAGAAAAAAGTGCCCAATGCCGGAATAGAACCCGGGTCGTGGCGGTCGAAAACCAACGGTTTAGACTATCCTTCCACCGACCCCCATTTATATACTACTCTACTATACGTACTACTCTACGTTTAAACTCTACTTGTTGCACGTTGATACACGTACTATGGTCTCTACTATTGCATGCGCTTTTATTCGACGATCTGAGAGAATCATGTCGTTGAAATTTTCCTCAGTAGCCACAGCTACTGGGCGATCCTAATCAAATACTGATGTACAACCTATTTTGAATTCTTTAAACCGATTGTAGTCATGGATGGGGTCCTATAAACAGCATTCAGCGTTGATTTGATCTCTTCTCTCACATGTTTCATATTAAAAATAAATATATAATCATTGAACGATACTGTTATATATCCGTCTTAGTGCAAACTCACAGAATTCACTACTAAATCAAAACAATCCCCTGTATCGGTGCGAAAGATTGGGCGCATGAACATTTAAAGAATACCAGAGCATGGCTGTTACAATAACTTGCTTCAGCAACGCCATTTGTTTCTTAAAATGTTAAATTTTCAAACTACCCTCGTACTCTATCTAGCAAATAGGGCGAATTCCATTTTAAGGCTTAGCCCTATTCAACAACATATACGTTATAAAATGTGGCTCAAATAAAGAGGAAAGATACAAAAACGTCAATAATATTTTCAGTTTGCATTCATTACAAGTATGTTAAACATTAATGAAAACAATAGTGTGGGCAACCATTATCATCATTTTTTTATTTTTAATTTACGGTTTTTCTTTTTTCAAGCATTTAGTTGATAAAAAAATTGAGACAAGATAATAAAATGTAAGACATAAAATATTCTAAAGATTGTTTTTAATAATAGATTGTTTAATTTGGTGAGAAACCAACTGGAATTAATTAATTTAAATTTTAAAATCACAAATTAGATCAAATATATCTAAATATTATTAATTAAATTGTTTAGCACATCTTTTATATTTTATGTATAAACTAACACAAAATTTAATTTGCTTTAAAATATATTTTCGTGTTTTATTAATAGGTAGTCATTAAATATTGATATTTAATTATTTCTGAATAGTTTTATTTTCAAGGCGATATATCTAATATAATAAACTCTACGCATAATTTAAAATATATATTTTTCCATTATCGAATTTTTCATTTATCACAGAGCGGTTATAAGTTTTAAATAATCTGGCACCACCATTAGAAGGATATATTAAAATATCTTAAACAAGAACTCATATAGAAATAAAACAATAAAAGATCGTTTGTTATATAAATGATGTTCACCGTCGAACAAAGAAATCTATGACCGCCATGACAGGCCATAAAATTTATTTCAACTCAAGTGGGGTAAAATCATCGTCTGAATTCTAGTAGCATAAGATAAATTTCATCGTCTGCGCAGTAGAACAAAACTGTCAGACGACTGAGTAATCGATTTAATTTGGTTTCTACTCTGTTTTATCTTATCGATTTTATTGACTTTATTTCTCTTTGATACTCAATTTTAAACTTGGTGTAAATGCTTTTATTCTTTTCTCAAAATTGATTTTGAATTTCTTTTTTTTTAATAAATAAATGTGATATGTTTAATTATTTTTTTTTGCCAGATGTTATTTTTCCTCGTGTGTATTTCCAATTTATATTTTATGAAAATCTTTTATTAAATATTAACAAAATTATATACGTTTTGTGTTTTAGTGAAAATCATTTGCTGTTTGGATAATCTTAAAGAGAAATTCTAATATTTTTATCGTGTTGTACCAAAATTTCAGTAATTCTCAATTACCTTTATCAAAGGCTATGTCGTTTGGGAATCTTGGCTCTTTTATTTAATTACATATTGTCGCTGCCGACATAGACTCATGTAAATATTATCATTAATAATTTAACTTATTAAACAAATCAAGGTTGATTTGTTTATTCTTTGTTAACATTGTGCAGCCAGCGCCCTCGCGTCGTCGCGATTTACTTTGTATATACTAAATTTGGCCATTTACATATACAGTGATGTGCTTAAATTAAAGAATAGAATGATTTAAATGAATTTTAATAAAATACTTTGCAAATTAATAGATCAAATCTATTCGAGAATATGTGTTATTCTAATCTCTTCATGAAAAAGTCATAAATTTGTTCTTATTTAAACATGATTGTACACAAACATGATTATTTAACATAAGATTAAGCTGTTTATAAATAAAGAGACACTTTCAGCCATTAGAGTTTTATCTTTTCAAACTAAAACTCTACTGGGGCCGAAAAGAGTGTCTGAAAAGAATTTACTGGCCGAAGTTTCGCTTACTTATGAAATAATGAATGACGATCAAGCAACCTCTATCTTCAACATAAAATTAAGGGCCTTATATGCATTTCTATTATATTCACATATTACTAACTCAATAGAGGTAATATATATGCAAATTTATTTTGGTAAATCTTCCCGTAATTTGAAAAATAAATCATTTTATTTTGTTTGTTACTTTGTCATACCACGGAGTATTTTGAGAAATTATGTATATAAATGGAGGCCAGTTTTCTAAACTACACCGTGTTTCTTGTGTTTCTTCGATATGAAACTTATCCATGATTAATTCATATTTCCAACTTATCATATGCCAGGTGGGATTCTAATTTATAAAAGCGCTAAAAGACAGCGCTATATATTGTCGCGGAGATAAATAAAGCAAGGGCATATTTAAGGATAATTAATTTATTATAAAGGTGGGTATTTACCTTTTTAGTTCTCCAATAAAATTATATACAAGAGGTATTTATAGGGAGAGAGATAACAACTTATCCCAAGGTAAAAATAATAATAATGAGAGTGGTCAGCCACCGAGCAGTCCCTTTTCTTTATAAGATTCCGAGAACCCCTCACATCTGTAGTTGTCCCCCCGGAGTCCAGAGATGATTGACAGGTGTCCCATGGAGTTTCTTGTGACCGGAGTTTCAGAGCTATATGACAATATTCTGAACGGTATGTAAACGCAGTAAAAAAAAAAAAACATCTTAACTTATAAACAAGCTGATCCAACAATTAAAAGATCATCTTGCATACAACCAAATTCAGATTTGAAGAAGCCCAACATTTGAAAATAGATTTGCCTTATAGATTCGATTTTTCATTTTAACCAATTCCAAATTCAAGATACAATGTGTGTGATATGCAAAAGTTACATTCATGAAATCTTATTTCCAAATAAAACATAGTTTCTACTATCCTTGCTGCAATGAAACATTTGAAGTAAACGAAAAAATTGCGCTAAAAATTTTAAAATAAAAATACAACCTTTCGCAATGAGTTTCTTTTATTAATATAAATATTAATAAAAGAAACTCATTGCGAAAGGTTGTATTTTTATTTTTAAATGAAACATTTGAGAGGGCTTTGTTCATCAGTGAGCAACCCTCCCAGCGGTTTGTACAATTGAATTAACCATTATAGCTTTAATATTGTATTGGACCATTCTGCTTATATAGGCATAATCGTCCAATACAGTATTAGAGCTTTAAAAGCAGTCTGGTGGATCAAATTGGCGAAACCGCTGGAGGGTTTCCCCACTAATGAGCTAAGCCCTCCCACTATTTTTCATCGCAGCAAGGACAGCAGAAATTTTATTTGGAAAAATATTAACGTTTGTGTTCATGGTAGTTTTATATTTCTTAAGATCAAAATCCACCAAATGAAATTTTAACAAGTTTCAGAGAGCGCGCAGTTAAGTAAATCAATTCAATTAATATATATATATATATATGTATGTAGTAATATATGTCACTATACACTAGATTTTTATACGTACCATAATTATAAAAAGTTTAACAGCCCCAATATAGATACAATATAACGCGTCAGCTTGGCCATCAGGTAATATATATATTTTTTTTTGCCTAGTACACGTGGTACAGGCCATGATAATCAAGGTGGGTAGAAGAAGGCGACTGCTTTTACTGTAAGTGCACCACATGTCTACACATGTGAAAAGCAGTCAGGTAATCATAAACAAAGCAATAAAGTTTTATTGAGACAGCCGCGCCCAAGGCAAGGTCCGGGGTCCTATTTCAGGAAACTTCCAATATGTTTTACGACCGACAACGGGCGAGCAACAAACAGATCATCTCTCCCTTTCATGTAGATCACACCCTCCTAAACCTTTTCCGTATCTTCGAAGGTAACATCTCTCTGAGGTGACATTCAAACCTGCCTCGTCCTTTTGTGTTACCCTTTAACGCCTGGAACCACTTGGCCGCATGACTGCATAGTGTCTGCCTACCACATATTTCAGCCGACAAGGTGAGCTGCCTATCACATCAACAGCCGAAAGGGGATAACTTTAAATACCATATATATATATATTTTTTTAAATTATTTCAACTGTGATATTATAACACTATGCGGCGCTGAATTTGTGTGTACATAAATGTAATTCCTAGATAAAGTTTGGAGTTCAGCCAACCGATATATTGGCAAATAAATCTTTTATTCAATTCGATATATGCCATTTCATTATCTAAAATCTCATTTAAAAAATTAGATTTCTGTTGATTTTTGATCATCTTGAGGATTATACTATGTTAATGCAGTCGTTGCTAAAAATCTTGAAAGTATGATTATAAAATAGTTTTGATTAGTAATTTATTTGAACTAAGGAATATATATAAAACATAATTTGATAAAAGTACTGCCTGGCTTAAGGCGAGTAGAACAAGAAAAACAAAAACTTATTTACATAATGTACAAAAGATTTGAGCCGGCCATCGGGAAACAACAACGAGGTTTTATAGGGGAAGCCTGACCTCTGGCGGTCGATTTAACAGAGTATTTGAATCTATGAAATATAATTTTAAATAAAATAATATTTTAATATATCATTTATATGTGTGTGGGAAAAATAAGAAAAATTTGAGAAAGGACAGGTGTTGATATAAAAAACAAAAATGGTAATCCTGACCATTCCACTATCTAATATTCTCATGTGAGTATCAGGATATGCCATTTTTGTTTTCAATATATATGATATACTATCATTTGTCGATATTTTGGCCTATCCGAATTGTATTCCAATTGGAATTTCAGTTGTATGGATTTCAACCCGGATGCTTTATATTGAGGTATCATATATATCTCAATGAAATTTTCTTAATTATATTTTCTAGGTTTATGATCAAATACCAACCACATTTAAGCTTTTGGTTTATAGTTCTGCTTGTTTTTTAATATATTATATGAATAAAAATAATACATGACCACTCAAATGAGCTTTTTAAATACGTAACAAAGCGCAATCTTTAGGAATAAATGATTGGTAATACAGTTAAACCTGTCTATATAGCGCCCCCACTTGAAACTCGCCAAAATAGGATGCTATAGACAGGTCACTTTTAATGCAAATCGCATCGTACTACGTATTTAAAATCGGGCGCTATAGAGAGGGAGGCGCTATTCAGAGGGGGGACACTATAGACAGGTTTAAATGTATATGATTTAGGAAGATTTCTAGTATATTGGTCAAGCGATATTTTTGATAAATAAAGAAGAAAACCAACCACGTACGCGTTTCGAGCGATTGGCCCTCGTCAGTGTTCTGCAGGCCGATCCTCAACGATCTACTAAGGTTGTCAAACAGAACTTCCTTTAAAATGTGTGACCAAAAAAAGAAAGAAAAAGTAAGGAAAATAGGATGAAAGGGTCATGCATTCTTTGTATCTTTTGGCAATCAAGGTAGTACATATGTACTTATGTAAATACATTTTGAGAGTCTACAGTTCAAACAGTTGTAGCCTTCTACCCTACAATGATGATCTACACTACTTAGACATAAGCAACAATAACACACTACGTATAGTGAAATAAACATGGTACACAAGTTGTAGACGCAAGCAAGCTGGGAAGTGTGTAAATCCAGCTACAGTTCAAACAGTTGTAGCCTTCTACCCTGCAATGATTATCTACGCTACGTAGATATAAGCAACAATAACACACTACGTATAGTGAAGTAAACAAGGTACACAAGTTGTAGAGGCAAGCAAGCTGGGAAGTGTGTAAATCCAGCTACAGTTCAAACAGTTGTAGCCTTCTACCCTGCAATGATTATCTACACTACGTAGACATAAGCAACAATAACACACTACGTATAGTGAAGTAAACAAGGTACACAAGTTGTAGAGGCAAGCAAGCTGGGAAGTGTGTAAATCCAGCTACAGTTCAAACAGTTGTAGCCTTCTACCCTGCAATGATTATCTACACTACGTAGACATAAGCAACAATAACACACTACGTATAGTGAAGTAAACAAGGTACACAAGTTGTAGAGGCAAGCAAGCTGGGAAGTGTGTAAATCCAGCTACAGTTCAAACAGTTGTAGCCTTCTACCCTGCAATGATTATCTACACTACGTAGACATAAGCAACAATAACACACTACGTATAGTGAAGTAAACAAGGTACACAAGTTGTAGAGGCAAGCAAGCTGGGAAGTGTGTAAATCCAGCTACAGTTCAAACAGTTGTAGCCTTCTACCCTGCAATGATTATCTACACTACGTAGACATAAGCAACAATAACACACTACGTATAGTGAAGTAAACAAGGTACACAAGTTGTAGAGGCAAGCAAGCTGGGAAGTGTGTAAATCCAGCTACAGTTCAAACAGTTGTAGCCTTCTACCCTGCAATGATTATCTACACTACGTAGACATAAGCAACAATAACACACTACGTATAGTGAAGTAAACAAGGTACACAAGTTGTAGAGGCAAGCAAGCTGGGAAGTGTGTAAATCCAGCTACAGTTCAAACAGTTGTAGCCTTCTACCCTGCAATGATTATCTACACTACGTAGACATAAGCAACAATAACACACTACGTATAGTGAAATAAACAAGGTACACAAGTTGTAGACGCAGGCAAGCTGGGAAGTGTGTAAATCCAGCTACAGTTCGATAAGGGTGTGCTCGGCAGTTTAATTTGAATATTGACCGCCCGCCTCTCTAATTGACTTCCTGTTTTTCCTATCATAATGTGTTTGGTGAAGTTGGGAGAGAAATTGTTTACTCTCTTCCATTTCCACGGGAAGTCGATCCAAGCTCCACTATTTCACTCCTGTTGTTGGATATATATAGACGCAGAAAATTGATATTCTTCCCTTCAAACGATACGAAATAAGTTCAAGAACTCTTCTTGGTTCTCTGTACAGGGATCCTTTGTCCTTTCCAATACAATTTAGTATATGTTGGGGAGTGGCCTCTTCGGGTTTGCACTTAGTGCATATGGGGAAGCTTTTGGCTCCCTCTTTATAGACTAGAGGGCGTAGGTGACCAGATTTCCATCTGGCCAACTGTGTCGACTTCCTTCTGTTTAGTTGGAGGGTCTGTTTTTTTTTGGGGTTTTCTATTTGGTACCAAGAATGATGGAAACTATCTCTATGGTTCCTTATCAGTTGTAGTTTCAGTTTGTTAATATGGTCCCTTGCTGAAAGGTAGGTCTCGGAGTTTACCGCATCAGAAGGATCAGGTGGTTAATTAAGAAAAAAAAAGGCATCTCCTGATTGTCCAACTAAAGGTTACTGATGGCTTGCGCCATCTATCGGAATAAATATCAGAAAATTGAATTAAAGATTAGTAGATATTCATTCCGATAGATGGCGCACTAGCAATTAGTTGATATTTATTCCGATAGATGGTGAAAGCCATCAGAAACATTTTGTTTCACGATCAGTATTAGCCTTTTTTCTTAACAATACATCACTATTTTAAGTTATTATGATATTTGTTATATAAGCACTATATGTAAACAACATTGTAGACTTTTGTCATTGTTTAGATATGGAAGATTTTCATGTAACCAATCTACAATGTTCGAATTATTTCTGGTTACGTTCATATTCTTTCGCCCTACAAGATATTACATTTTTTTAACAAGTCGTTACGCACAAAATGAATAAAAAATGGGAAATTGGCTCTCAAACACAGAGCCTGGAGGCGAACTTAATTAAAATTTGTGGAAGGAAGCAGGTACAGTTGGCTGGGTCGGTTAAAATCCCATTTGTAACCCTGGTGTGTTGGGAATGTGCTGCGATTTGGACACTCTCGTTGTTGCCTGCCCCGTTTTGAAAATTTACCTTGATGGGCCTGAGATTTCAGTGTGGCGTTTTCCATTTCTGCAGGTCGCAATGATGCCACTGATCTCTCACCATCCTTACCCAGTAACTACCATAAATGTTGGTCGTGGGATCTTCCCATCTCACTGATGGTCTCTCCGATCTTCTTACTATTAACCATCGATGCCATTCTGGTATTTCAACACTTATCTATTTTTATAGTGAACTCAGGTCGGTGACAAAACCACGACACCATCTTTGTCAAACTGAGAAGCTTCCACCTAGAGACCATGGTTTTGGGAGATGCGACCTTTATTTTTATATATCAATAGATCAATTTCTACCTATAATTTGGCCTAGCCACTCTACCAGATTAACACCTCTTTGGTAGATTGTGAAGATTTTATTTGATCCCTTGTGGATCTCTCATAGAATAAAGTCCGCCCTAGACTGAAGAGAGCCATTAACTTGAAACCATGGTCTCTAGGTGGACGCTTCTGAGTTTGCCAAAGCTGGTGTTGTGGCTTTGTCACCGATCTGAGTCCGCTAGTTTGCGGAGACGGTCAATAGATGGAGCTATATTTTTGCGCCTATTTTGCCGGGAGAGACGACCTTTATTTTCTCATAGATCAATTTCCTTTTGACAAAATGTTCATCTACAAAGAGTTGTGTGAATCATATATATTAAGTTGATTTTTATTACGCCCATAGTCTATGGCCTTCAACAGTGAAGAACAATTTCACGAGGTCGTGTAGATATATATCGCGTCTATTTACAGATATTTTTACATAGTTCATGGTTCTCGCGAACACCTACACCTGCCCACTCTGTGGGAGAGAACTCTCGCAGTCCATCGGTGGCGGAGTCTTTCCCGCGGTGGGCCCCACCAATGAAGACTGTATATATTATATAAATATATATATATATGAATTTTATATTTTACTTTTATTTATCTATATTTATCCTTATATTTAATATCATTTATTCATATTTATATTTATTCTGTATTTAACCTTATATAATCTTATATGAACATTGAAATAAAGTAGTTTCAATCTCAATCTCGCGATGTTTTTTTTTAATCTCTCTCTCTTGAATGCCCATTCTTTGATTTATCAGGAAGCCTCTAAGAACCAGCCTTTTTCGTCTTTAATGCCCGTTCTTCCAATTAACAGAATTCATCTAAGTAGAACAGCTTTTTTTTAGACCTTGAATACCCATTCTTTGATTTATCAAGATGATTCAAGGTTAGCTTTTTTGCTATTGAGATACAGCCCGCACTGACAAGGGCCAACAGCCTGAAAGATGTACGTGGTTGGCCTCTTTTGAGTTTTCAAGAAGAAATGGTTTCAGAACAATTTTCTATATTGAAAAAAAATCAACGATTATTTTATGTTTATCCTGAAGATAGAGGCTGCCTGGCCGGCATTCATATTTCTACGAAAAATAGACACTTCGGCCAGTTAGAGTTTTTTATTTTCTAAACGTTTCGACGAAAATCTTTTGTCTTCGTCAGGAGAAGTAAATAAAATAAAGCATTTGACAAGGCGTTAAAAATTGTTCTGAAACCTCAAACAACATATTTTTGTCGAAAGGTTTAGAAAAATAAAAACTCTAACTGGCCGAAGTGTCTATTTTTCATATATATAGTTGATATTTATTCCAATAGATAGCAATAGACATCTAAAACGTTCATTTGCACGATCAGCAGATGCGTTTTTTTTTTATTATCTTTATTATAATTTAAATCTATTATTCACATTTATTATTCATGTACGTACCTACTATAATCTTTTTTAAAGAGGTCATATAGATGATAGGTTGTTTTTATACTGAGGTCTTATGTAAATGTATCCAGATATCAATATGGCGATCAAAAATCCAGTGGTTGCTATGCCAATATCGTTAAACAAACAAATCAATGTGTTCAATAGAATCCAAGAAACACCAACTTTATCTCATACGGTTGAACCACTCAAAGTGGTAAATTCACTCCGTAGAAATATTAAATGTTTTTTTAAAGGTTTTTCCAGAAACAATTTTCTGAAATTTATCTCTCGCATATTTCAAAAATGTTAATATTTATTAATTTGTTAAGGGGGTTGGTGGAAGGATTGTCTAAACCGTTGGTTTTCGACCGCTACGAATCGGGATCGAATCCCGAATTGAGCACTTTTTCTAATTAAAATAAATGCTCCAATGGCCCCCTATTTTGAAAAGGTCCAACCCAACCAGAAAGTGCAAGCAACCAAATGGGGATCTGCAACATTTGTAAGTGTAAAGTCGAACTGCTTTTCATATATGTAGACATGTGGTTCACTTACAGTAAAAGCAGTTGCTAACTACCCACTATGATTATCATAGCCTGTACCACATGTACTAGAGATAATTTAATAAAATTAATCCGTTGAAATTATTAATACCATCTATATATTTTCTTTACCTTTTATTCCAATTAGTAAATAGTAATAAATATTTAAATAAATGTAATCTAAATATTAGGTGCGCAAGTATGACTCAGTGTTTATATTGAATTCATTATAAATTTTAATAAACAAACTTTCACCTATTGCTTTGTTTTGTATCGAATTCTACGTCTCAAACACTAGCTATTGATATGTAATACTTAATATAAAATCTAATGCGCATTTTTATTTTAGGCTTTAGATGTCTACTTTTGTGCCTTGAAAGTCTCATTTGCGGGAAGCTTTGCTTTTCATCTTCAACCTCAAAAAGGTCGCAACTGGAGCTCATCAAATGCTTTATATTGCCCCTATGGAAATAGGTCTTCATTAAGAACCTGTCAAGAGTGTCTTTGACTGTATTTATAAGAGATTTAGCATAGAATTATCTCCAAACTCTAACTTTCACCATAATATACGTATTATGTATGTTATCTAAACTACTAACGTGGCTATATAAATTTCAACTTTTACTGTAATATAGGTAAAATAAATATATCTATGTTTACCGTTATGTCTTAAATCAACGTAGAATAAGTAAGGAAAGAAGAGATTTCCTTAACGTAATGTAACCATTGTTAGAAAGATTATATATACAGTTTGACTGTATACATCAAAATGCTAACTATAATATAGCTAAAATCATCTATATGTTTACCAGGATGTCTTAAATCCATGTAGAATGGATTCCCTTAACGTAATGTAACCAATGTGAGAGAGAGATTATATACACTTTGAACTCTGTATACATCAGAAATATAACATAGAATTGTCTTCAAACTCTAACTTTCACCATAATATACGTATATTACGTATGTATCTAAACTACTAAGTTACTAATGTGTCTAAATTTCAACTTCCACACTATAATATAGGTAAAAGCATCATCTTTGTTCATACCAAGATGTATTGAATCCATGTGAAATGTGCGAGAAATAAAGAGATTTCTTTAACGTAATGTAAACAATGTGAGGGGAATTATAGATGCTCTTTTTTTACTGTATATAAATTAAAGGGTTAACATTGAAATATCTCCAAATTTCAACTTTCACCATACTATAGGTAAAAGCTTCTAGATGCCTACCAGGGTGGATTAAATCCATGTGGAATAGATTTCCTTAACGTAACTATTGTGAGAGAGAGATTATATATAGTTTGGACTCTATATACATCAGAAATATATATAACATAGAATTGTCTTCAAACTCTAACTTTCACCATAATATAGGTATTACGTATGTATCTAAGTTACTAATGTGTCTGTATAAATTTCACCTCTTTCACCATAATATAAGTAAAATCATCATCTCTATGTTTATTAAGAGATCTTAAATCCATGTGGAATATGTAAGGAATAAAGAGATTTCCTTTACGTAATGTAACCGATGTGAGAAAGAGTATATATGCAGTTTAACTATCTTCATTAAAATCTTAACATAGAAATGTCTCTAAAATTCACAACGTTCACCATATTATTGGTAAAAGCATCATATCTATGTTTACCAGGATGTTCTAAATCCATGTGAAATGTGCGAAGAAAGAAGAGATTTCTTCAACGTAATGTAACCAATGTTAGAAAGATTATATATACAGTTTGACTGTCTACATTAAAAAGGTTTAACGTATAAATGTTTATAAATTTCAACTTTCACTATAATATAGGTAAAAGCAACATCTCTATGTTTACCAGGATTTCTTAAATCCATATGAAATGTGCGAGGAAAGAAGAGATTTCCTTGACGTAATGTAACCAATGTGCGAGGTTCGTCCTGCCACAGGTGAGGGAGGGAGGTCACGTGACCGGTCGATGAAATCAATAGGACAGGAATAACACGCGAGCATGGGACTGAACAGGTGCAGCCCGCTCCTCGCCATCCCACAACTCTAGAGCTGCTGCTGGCTATTGAATTCGTACTCATGGCCTTTACATCAACTATAAAACACTGTCCTAAATCATTTACTATTGTTGTATGTTTCAAGAATCAATCGTGTGTTGTGTAAGTGTTGTGTGTGTAAAAAGCGTTTAAAAACTAAAACGATTTATCACAATAAGTTACTCTTTATTTTAAAATGCTAGCTTTCAAGTGATAGTCCTTTTTCAATGGGCTTAATTTAAAACATCGGCTATTTCTTACAAGAAGTGTTTACATATATACGCGGGCAGAATGGGTAGTTACAAATGAAATTGTTGTATGTGTGCTATAAACACTTATATACAATAATCTGTACTGTAAAACTCCTACAAAGTACTATAGGAGTGTGGACTTACTATAAGGTCCCATCTCCTAGGAATGGAAAATCCCAACCTGGCATCTCCATATGACGGACAACGTCCTAGAGCGTCTGAGTAGCCAGAAGGGAACTGTAAAGAGATGTCTGCAACTCCATCCAAATATGGATAAACTCAGTCATTGAAGTTGGGAACAACCTTTTTAAAGGTAAATAAACCTAATATTTGGCGTTTTCTGGACATGCGATACTCGGATCAGCAGGAGAGACATTGCTGACAGAGTTAGAGGGAAACCTCTAGGGAAAGAGATCGAGGGGAAGGAGACGACAGGGATACACAGACAATCTAAAACAATGGACTGGACGACACGAAGAGATGAAGAGGATGACGGAGGACCGGGAAGCATGGAGATACCATGTGGCCCACCCTCAGTAGAGGAAGATACTGAAGGAGGGAGCTATGGAGATACCATGTGGCCCACCCTCAGTAGAGGAAGGTACTGAAGGAGGGAGCTATGGAGATACCATGTGGCCCACCCTCAGTAGAGGAAGGAATTGGAGAAGGGAGATATGGAGAGACCATGTGGCCCACCCTCAGTAGAGGAAGGAATTGAAGGAGGGAGATATGGAGAGACCATGTGGCCCACCCTCAGTAGAGGAAGGAATTGAAGGAGGGAGATATGGAGAGACCATTTGACCCACCCTCAGTAGAGGAAGGAATTGAAGGAGGGAGATATGGAGAGACCATGTGGCCCACCCTCAGTAGAGGAAGGAATTGAAGGAGGGAGATATGGAGAGACCATTTGACCCACCCTCAGTAGAGGAAGGAATTGAAGGAGGGAGATATGGAGAGACCATGTGGCCCACCCTCAGTAGAGGAAGGAATTGAAGGAGGGAGATATGGAGAGACCATTTGACCCACCCTCAGTAGAGGAAGGTATTGAAGGAGGGAGATATGGAGAGACCATTTGACCCACCCTCAGTAGAGGAAGGTATTGAAGGAGGGAGATATGGAGAGACCATGTGGCCCACCCTCAGTCCTCCTCTACATGGCGGGAGGGAGAAGCAGCACAAGTAAGGGACTGCCCTATAGGGCGAAGTACGGTGTTCTGAACCCCGAGTCGCTACGGTAACCGTGAAGGCCTACAGGGAGCTCTGAAATGTGGCTGACTAACGGAGCAATGGCACCCCCCTTTCCATGGAGATGGACAAGACACAACCACCAAAGAATGAGCCATAATACAAATTTTGACAAATTCAGACAAATATACAACCTGATAACATTTTAGCATATAATTCTGTATGTATTTTGACGATTTTAATGCTAAATAAATTTTTAACTCGTCTATATTTGAAATTTTCGGGTGTATGTGTAAAAATACGTCTATATTTTAAAATGTTGGCTTTTATAGTATTGAATGCGTTGTGTGTGGGAGATACTGAATTGAATTTGTGCGATTAAGCAGAGCAAATTTTAAAAATATATTCATAAAATTTAATTGTATTTTCATATAAATATGTTTTGAAAATAGAACGATCCATACTTAAATGATTATATAATAAAAATTCATATTGGATTGAATAAAAAGATTTATTTACCGATATTTCGGTCTGAACGTCAACCTTTGTCAAGGTATTACATTTTGTATGAATTTTGTATAACTACGTTTATACAATATTTAATATCTTGACAAAGGTTGGCGTTCAGCCAACCAAAAATTGGCAAATAAATATTTTTATTCAATTCAATATATGCCTTTTAATATCTAATATAAATATGTAATAGTATTTAGATAATAAAAATGCATATATTGGATTGAATAAAATATTTATTTGCCAATATTTCAGTTGGCTGAACGCCAACCTTTGTCAAGGCATTACATTTTTGTATAAACAAACTTAACGACACATAGTGTTATAATATTGACAAATAAATCTTTTATTCAATCCAATATATGCCTGTTTATTATATAAAGATTTAAATATGGATTGCTCTATATTCAGAGGTACTTCCTCGGCTTGGAACTGAGGAGTGTCAAAGAAGACCTTGTCTGGAGGAGAACTCTCTCAAGGTGGGGAAGTCTTCCTTGCTGAAGAAATATGTACAACTATATATATTCCCCTACATTTTATCTACCCTTTATTTACTATCTTTTTTTTTTCACCTTTGTAAAAATTGATTAGAATAATCAATAAAATTGTTTAAATTGTCGATATTCAGAATGTAATAGTATATTTAGAATATATGCTACAACAGACTCGTATATTAAACTCAAATTTGTCTAAATTGAGAGTAGGTAATTAAATAAATGGGAAGAAGTTCGAGGAACTGTTTTCCTTTGCCTCCTTGATCTCAGCTGAGACAACATATCGATCCGGGTTTAATTGGACGTTCGTTAGGTTATATCAGAACGTGTTTCCCTTCAGCCTTCTTCCTTTTCCTCTGTTCTGTTCTGATTTCTTGCTGTCTTGAACTGTGACTGTTTCATTGAAAATTTGATCGATTATTTGAGAACGTGTTTCCCTTCAACCTACTTCCTATGCTCTGTGCTGTTCTTGTGCTGATTTCTTGCCATCTTGAACTGTAATGACATTGTTCCAGGTTTCATTGGAAATTCGATCGATTATTTGAGAACGTGTTCTGTTCAGTCATCTTCCTTTGCTCTGTGCTGTTCTTGTGCTGATTTCTTGCTAACTTGAACTATGATGACATATTGTTCTATGTTTCATTGGAAATTCAATCAATTATTTAAGAACGTGTTTCTCTTCAACCTTCTTCCTTTTCCTCTGTTCTGTTCTGATTTCTTGCCGTCTTGAACTGTGATGACATATTGTTCCAGGTTTCATTGGAAATTCGATCGATTATTTGAGAACGTGTTCTGTTCAGCCATCTTCCTCTGTCCTGTTCGTGTACTGCTTTATTGATGCCTTTAAATGTGACAACAGAACGACCTGGTTTCAATTGGATTGTATGTTGTAAAGATAAAATTATTGTTCCAATTTTCAAATTATACTTAGGGCCATCAAAACCCAAAATGCCTACCTGGTTGAATTTTATTGCTTTAAGAAAGGGTATTAACAAATTTCTTGTAATAAAATATTTAACGTTCACTTAATTTTTCCGCTAGATGGCAGGTAACCATCAAAATGTTCATTTAATTTGCATAATAAGGAGATTTCCTTTCATTATATTAAAACTTTGTGTTACATATTTTGTATAAGTAATTGTTGTGCTTCCTTCAAAATCATTGTTTTTGTCTTCAAAACTATCCTTCTATCGTACAAATCATTGTTGGAGTTTAAAATTTGTCACTGAAGCCCACAAAAACTATCGTTTGTATGTGTAGCTTACTTTAAAACATCTACTTATATATTTGCCTTATTCTGTCTGTTTGTCTGTCTGAAGCTCACGGATGGGATTTTTCATAACCATCGGTGGTTCAGTGGTAGAATGCTCGCCTGCCACGCGGGCGGCCCGGGTTCGATTCCCGGCCGATGCATTTTTTTTTTTTTTTTTACAATTTTTAAAACTCATTTATATATTATACAAGAATGACATCCACGGCGCCAATTTATAATTGTAACGAATAGTATTTGAATAAAAGCATTTAATCGGGTAAAACCCGGGCGTTGCCCGGGTCATTCGTATCTACTTATATATTTGCCTTATTCTGTCTGTTTGTTTGTCTGAAGCTCACGGATGGGAATTTTCATAACCATCGGTGGTTCAGTGGTAGAATGCTCGCGTTGCCCGGGTCATTCGTATATAATAATTGTATAAACGAATGCAAGACAAAATCACCGCGAATGTTTCTTTTTTTTAAGGCAATTTCTTTTTAAGGCAATTATCGTTATTTATCGTTAATTTTTGTTTCGATTTTATTGAAAAAAAAACGATATGGTGCCTTTAAAAAATGATCTTTATTACTATGCAGTTTTCTATTTAGTCAATATACCTAAGTTCATGTTGCAAATGTAATTATCTCTATCGATTTAGTAGGTGAAATGCAAAAAAAAAAAATCGACATGATGAAATCTTTATGAAAATTCACATTTTTATTTTTATATTTTCAAGACACACACAGTTTGGGGCGGGACGTTTCACAAGAGAGACATCCACGGCGCCAATTTATAATTGTAACGAATAGTATTTTAATTAAAACATTTTAAAAACACACAGTTTGGAACGGGACGTTTCACAAGAGTGACATCCATGGCGCCAATTTATAATTGTAACGAATAGTATTTGAATTAAAACGTTTTTAAAATATATACGCACTCGGGTAAAACCCGGGCGTTGCCCGGGCCATTCGTCTAGTTAGAAATATTTGACATTATTGTCAATAAAAAAATACAGGCTCATCCTGTTCCGTTAGAAACATAATCCTTGAAAACGTCTCGAGCTCAAAACCATCAAAAATGACTATATAATACAATTTTATTTTAAAATCTGAAAAGGTCGAAAACTTTACCTTCAAATTGGCTTCAAACTAAAAATAAGACCGAAGAAAGAAAAATCAGCTTAAGATCCAGGCAGCTTCACCATCAACTTAGTAAAAACAACGAACAGCTAGAGAGAAGGAAAAGAAAATCCCTAACGAAAACTTACTAAAGCCAGAAAAACTTTCCAAAGTCAAAAACAGAGTTTGCAAAGTCCTGAGATTCCGGAAAAAAAAATATTGATATAGTGATATAAGGGTGGCACAATCCGTTGTGTAAATAGATAGATCACTATTAAAAATATGTTTAATAAACTGGATTGTTGTTTTTGAGCTGAACTTAATAAAGTTATTTTGAATTGGCCCTAAAACGTTTGTAGCCTACAATCCTATATTGTAGTTTACAAAACATTTTTTCGTTTTTATATATTAATACCGTAGCCTGCAAAGTTCTGTTTCTATCTTACTATACTATCTTTCTTGTTTCTCTTTCCCCATATTATTATTTGTAGGAACTATTTGTAGCCTTCAAAACTTTCTTTGCTGGCTTTCTTCTCTGCTCAGCCTATTTCAAGTTGAGTGCATTCAACAGGTTATGTTATCATAATATCAAATTTTAATTCAAATTTGAGATTTATAAGATCTGAAATATATATATACGATTTATATAATCATGGTATATATAAATCTCTGTAATCCATCTTTAAAAGGCTCTCTCAACTATCTAAGAGTTTGTTATTACTGTCCTGAAATGTCTGATTTGTCAGTTAGAATCAGAGTTTGAAGAACATTACTGGTGAGGAAAGGTTATGAACTTTGTATCCTCCAACCTCTGTCCACGCCATGAAGCGGCAATGTCAACAAAGCCATTGTCCGGGCGCCGAGCAATTAGACGACAGCGGGAATGTCGCCGTATGTCCTCGTGGTCGATGCTGGTCGATGGCCGGCGTCCAGTTGACGCCTGAAGGTTGGTTCCCTCGCGGTGGTTTAGCGTAGGCGACCTGGCAAGTCCTATTCCACCATAACGTCTGAAGGTTCCCTTGCGGTGGTTTAACGTACGCGACCTGGCAAGTCCTGATCCAACATAACGTCTGAAGGTTTCCTTGCGGTGGTTTAACGTACGCGACCTGGCAAGTCCTGCTCCACCATAACGCCTGAAGGTTCCCTTGCTGTAGTTCAACGTAGGCGACCTAGCAAGTCCTGATCCACCATAACGCCTGAAAGTTCCCTTGCTGTAGTTTAACGTACACGACCTGGCAAGTCCTGATCCACCATAACGCCTGAAGGTTCCCATGCTGTAGTTTAACGTAGGCGACCTGAAAAGTCCTGCTCCACCATAACGCCTGAAGGTTCCCTTGCAGTAGCTTAACGTACGCGACCTGGCAAGTCCTGCTCCACCATAACGCCTGAAGGATCCCTTGCTGTAGTTTAACGTACACGACCTGGCAAGTCCTGCTTCAACTTAACGCCTTAAGGTTCCAGAGCTCTTTTGATGACTTAACATACGCGACCTGGCAAGAACTACTTCACGTTATCACAAAGCCAACGCATGTAGAAAAGGTTTATATTCTTGAAATATCCTTCCAACTCCTGATATCTGAGAATGCACACAGAGAGACTACAAGGAGAGGGGCTTGAAGGATTTTGGAAGATGATTTGATGTCGTGACGGGACGGCCATTGTGTCACCACAGACTGTCACCTTCTGGTTGACAACTTGGAGCAGTGTACTCTTCACTATCGTATACAGTTCCTACATCTTGACCTTCTCTAAGCAAGTTATTTTGTATATAATTCTTTATTCACACGGTTATGGATTAGCTCTAAAATGTTGGTAATTTGGTTTCTTTAGGCTTTAGATAAATATTTCATTCACTAGAGAGATAAAAAAGACGTTTGGGGAGTTTGGAAGTTTGTATTTTATTTAAAATATTTTCAAAACAAGAATAAATTTCATCTATTATATATTTTAGCTTTCTGTGTCTGTTTGATAAATTATTTTATAACGCCCTAAAAATTAAAAACAGTATTATCGAGTTACTATGCAAGTTTATGATCACATATTTTTTTATATAAGTTTAGAGATGAATAAATATGTTTCTTCATGTTTTGTTGTCACATGTAAGCTATTTTAGAAGGCTATCATTTACGTTTGTTCTTTACTCTTTAATAACTATATTGCAGCTTCTTCAAACATTCTCATTACCATTAAACTACCTTAGCACCTCTTACATTCAGTAGGCCTATGGTTCAACATGATGGTCAGTATAATGTCTGTACATTGGTGCCGCTGGGATTGTCAGAAATGAAATAGGAACTAGTTTAGAGAATATTGAAGATAAAGGTTGACTAATACACTCGGTACAGGCTATGATAATCATGGTGGGTAGAGGTTGGCGACTGCTTTTACTGTAAGTGCACCACATGTCTACACATGTGAAAATCAGTTCGACTTTGCACTTACAAATGTGCCAGAGTCCCGTTTGATTACTTGCACTCGCTGGTGGAGTTGTACTTTTGCAAGAATCGGAGGCCATTTGGAGCAATTTCTTTTTAGAAAAAAGTGCTAATGCATGAATCGAACCCGGCTCGTAGCGGTCGAAAACCAACGGTTTAGACCATCCTTCCACCGACCCCTCTATAATATAAGCTCTAACTGGCCGAAGTGTATATTTTTTGAAGCATTATGAATGCCGGCCAGGCAACCTCTGTCTTCAAGATAAACAAGACCAATATTGGTCCCGAGTTAAGCTTTAACTGGCCGTAGTGTCTATTTTTTACAGAAATAGTTTAGAGAAGGACCAAGAACTCTTATTTTTTAATAAATTACTAGCGCAAGTTCTGATACATTTCTTTATTTTAAAATTTACTCATTTTGTCTTATATATATTGAAACATAAAGAGTATTTTTTTTCACTTTTATTTATGAGAAAAAAAAACATTACGACAAAAATTTGTTCGATAAATATTACTAATGTGAAATTGTACTATGATCAGGTGGTTACATTAAGAAAAAAGACATCTTTTGATGATGCAATTGAAAGATGATATTTATTCTTCACGGAATAAGATCTTAAAGAACACTATCCAAGTCTTCGTGAACCCAGTTCAGCTAATCAGAATAATGTTCGAGAAAAAATATATAGCGATAGAATTGTTTAACTTTCATAAGGCGTTAGAGAACAAGGTAATCTCTAAGAACTAAAATTACAGAACAATTTCCTTCCATAGTTAATTTGTGTAGTTAGGGTGAATACTTTGATTTCCTTTCATTTTTCCTTCTCCCCTTTGTTTATGTTTTTTCCCCTTTCTTCATGAAAATGATGTATGGCGAGTCCTTACAGGACGGAAATGTCCTAATAAAGCAGTTGCTGTTGTTGATATTTATTCTTCGACAGTTAGCAATGTGCAAGACATCAGCAAATTTCAGTTGCACGATAAGAGGAGATACTTTGTTATTTAAAAATTGAATGTGTTTTAAAGATATTTTGTAAATTACTTAAGCATATAGTGAATGAGGTAAGCATTTAAATAAATCGACTCTACAGTTAAAAAATCTTTTCTACAAGTATAAAAAGTATAAAAATCTCGGAGAGAGAATGAAGCTGTATGCAGCACGTTTCCTGTAAAAAGTTTTCAATTGTCCGCTACACCGATTAATATCCTGATGTGTTTTCTATCAATTTTAAATAAGGAAAGCATCAATCTATCTTGCCTGGTCGATTTCTACTTTAAGAAACACTTTTCTGATTTTCTATTTATTGCTTCTCCCCATTCTTATTCTAGATTTCTTTCTTTTCTTGGGATTTAGGTTTAGTTCTTTTTTTTTTTTTTGCTTATCCCTAGTATACGTGGTACAGGCCATGGTAATCATGGTGGGTAGAAGTAGGCGACTGCTTTTACTGTAAGTGCATCACATGTCTACACATCTGAAAAGGAGTTCGACTTTGCACTTACAAATGTGCCAGAGCCCCGTATGATTACTTGCACTCGCTGGTGGGGTTGGACTTTCGCAAGAATCGGGGGCCATTGGAGCATTTTTTGTTATCAGAAAAAAGTTCCCAATGCGGGAATCGAACCCGGGTCGTAGCGGTCGAAAACCAACAGTTTAGACCATCCTTCCACCGGCCTATATTACGAAATATCGTGTAATCCAGAAGTTGTATACGATCGTATTTTATACGAGGCGTATTTTAGAATTAACTGACAAAGGTTTATCTTAAGAAAAATTCGTCTCCTTATCGTGCAACTGAAAGTTGCTGATGGCTTGCGCTATCTATCGGAATAAAAATCAACTATTCGTTAATTTTTTTTATTATTCCAAAATTGGCTAAAACCCCATTCTTGATTAATCAAATCAAAATTATACATTTATATAACTAACTGAATGACCTGGCTTCGCCCGGGTTCTGCCCAACGACAATTGTCCTTAAAAATGTTGATCACTTCCTTGATAATCACCTTCAAACAAAAATATATTCAATTTATTTCGTTATTAGCTGAATTTGAATAATCTTTGAATAACCTATGTGTGAATATATCTCTTCGGCTAAAAACAAAACCTACATCTGAAATTTCTTATTGATGACTTTTGGTGGAGAGAAAGAAACGTAACAAACCTCTCATCTTTATAGAGATCTACACTCATAGACAAAACTTTAAAAGGTTTCATATTTTGATGTCGTCGGTTGTCTATTTTTTGAAGGAGACAGAGTAAATTTTGTTCACATTTAGTTTTATCTCGTGTATCTTCAATAAAGATTACTGTAATATCTTTCAGAGATATTATCTGAATCCTGATATACATGCTAAAAGGTACAACTTCCTTAAGTTTTGTCCATGAGTGTATCTTTCATAGTTATTTTCTGAATCCCGATATACATACTAAAAGGTACAACTTCCTTAAGTTTTGTCCATGAGTGTATCTTTCATAGTTATTTTATGAATCCCGATATACATACTAAAAGGTACAACTTCCTTAAGTTTTGTCTATGAGTGTATCTTTCAGAGATATTATCTGAATCCTGATATACATGCTAAAAGGTACAACTTCCTTAAGTTTTGTCCATGTGTGTATCTTTCAGAGTCATTGTCTGAATCCCGATATATATGCTAAAAGGTACAACTTCCTTAAGTTTTATCTATGAGTGTAAAGATTATTTTAAAGTAGACTGATCCCATATGTTCTATACCTTTTTGTGTGAGAATACTTTCTCACTAAGAAATCATAGACTTTGTAATCAAAATATGATTGATTAATTTTTATCTTTGAAACCCCTTCATTTATGTTTATATAAATCTAGTTCTCTACACATCTCCTAGAACTTAAGATTTGGATTATGATGAACACTTGTATAATGAAAGGTTTTTGATTGTCATTAAGAACACTCCGATCTTGCATGGTTGCTGAAAATATATCCAGAATATTTACCTTGTTTAAGAATATTTGTATAGTGATACGTTTATAATTATTATCAAATAACACTACGACCTCGTATATACATACACACACACTATAAAACTTGAAATTATTATCAAAGAATACTACCACTTTGGAACACCTACGTTTTCTGATTTTTATTTCAAAACAATATGACCTTATAAAACTCTTATGTGTTTCTGAAATATTTTCAAAAGAAAACTGCGAACACCTCTTGTTCAACTTCAAGTTTCTGATAATTATAAAGAGTGTGATCTCTAAAGGGATCATTTCTGCTTATATATATGCTACACTGAAGGGTGGAATCTCAGAAATGGTATTCAGGCAAACTATGGACATAAGCTCTTTTAGGACTGTAGAATTACATTTAAATGTTTGCATCGAGAAATGCTTTTCCGCAAACAATAAGGACAAGGTCAGTTAGGCGTAAATATGTAAGATTTCTTAAATTTTAACAAAAGATTCATTTACTCTAAGAATTCTGAAAGTGATGAGAACCATGAAATACATCATTCTACTTCGTGATACATACACCATAGAAAGTTCCATAATACAACAGGATGGTAAATCCCGTGTAAATTTACAGTACTTAGGATGGTTAATGGTAGAGCCAGCATAATTCAGTAAATATGTCATTAATACTTAAGTCCATCCAGGCCACGGGGGAGGAGTGCGTTGACAATTAGAAAGAATGACGATCATTACCGATGTCAAATATTTAGCTACCGAGTTTAATTACTTTGTCAACCCTATGTGACATTGAACTACACAGATGTTGGACACTTTTGTTGTCAACACTGCCTTATTACAAGATAGATCAAATTGATATAGCGGTTAGGACAAATGGTATTATAAATATCAAATGAAAACATTACCGACATATTCTCATGCCCAGCAATGCCCGTAGCCTTGCAGAAAATTGACATGGACCCAGAGCAGCAGCTTTACACACCCAAGATAGTGGACATTGCTGCTGCTGTAATAGAGATACGTGGAGACATCTAAGGCTCTTTATTGGACACGACCACAACAACAAATGAAAAAATTAAGACACGAATGTTTCTTTTCACAATTCAATCCAACTTCTACTATATTTACTGCGATGAAAAATTGGAAGGGTTTGGCTTATCAGTGGTTAGCTCTCTCAGCGATTTTGCACATTTAATCTACCAGAACACTTCTTTAGAGCTCTAATACTGTATTTGGGTCATTTCTACTTATATATGCTACACTGAAGGGTGGAATCTTAGAAATGTCATTCAGGCAAACTATGGACATAAGCTCTTTTAGGACAGTAAAATTACATTTAAATGATTGCATCGAGAAATGCTCTTCCGCAAATAATAAGGACAAGTTCAGTTAGGCATAAATTAATTTTTTTTTTCATCGCAGTAAGGATAGTATAAGTTTGATTTTTTGTGAAAATAAACATTCGCTTCTTATTGTTTTCATTTGTTATATATAGTTGGTGCGTTATTGCTTGGTATTATAAATATTGGATCCTTCTTCACTATCCATATAACCTCAATATTGTCTATATCTTCATTTACCGCATTGGCTCATCAGCTGAGAGAATTCTTACTTCAGTTTCACCACAATTAAATATACCAGATCGAGATTCTTAGAGCTCTAATACTGTATTGGACGATTCTGCTCATATAGGTAACCTTGAAGGATGGAATCTTAGAAATGGTAGTCAAACAAACTATGAGCATACTGTGGCTTTTATGAGAAAAGAATTGCACATAAATTAAAGACATACTTTTAGAGATTTGTTTCTATAACAGAAATTCTCACCTTCGATTTATAACTCTTTTGTTGCTCTCGAACAACAAAATATTTATAAAACTAAGGTAAAATTTTGAAGTACAAATTAAGAGTGCAAATATGCACAAGTTTTTTACCAGTAGAAGAAGAGCTGTAAACCTGTGCAGAAAAGTTTGTGTTAATATTTTCTTCATCTTCAATATCTATATCTTTGATTTTTCTCAAAATGTTAGTTCAAGAACTATATATAAAACTTATTAAAATAATAATAAGTTAGGAAAATATCCTAGTCACTAGAGATAGGTTACTACAAATGGATTGTAATTTTAATGCTACGATAGCATAAAAAAACGAAAATTTTGAGTTTGCACTTTCATATTGAGAATCATGTATACAAGACGAAATCCATTTTGAAATATATAGAAAGTGTTGTTTTAAATAATCCTTCAACCAATAGCTTTAGGGTTAAATAATGAAACTCATTGTTACAAAACAATAGATTCTGTATTGATTAGAATTATTGGAAAAGCAGCGGAAGATTATCAAATTAGGTCGGAAGTACTAAATATGGTTTCTGCCAGAAAGGAAGTACGAGATAAATTTCAAGAACCAGCCAGAAGTTTGGAATTATCAACTCAGGAAGTGTGTCCTAAATATAACAGCATAGACTCCTAAACAAGATATTTTATGTTTTAACAAATTGAAAAATGTTATTTGAGTCTAAAGGCGATCCATCAAATAGGTTTATATAAAATGTCGTACCTGGATGTGTAAAGAAAAAAAAATTGAAGAAAACAACATTTAGAATGTATATTTATCATTATGGGAACGAATTATTTTATTTTTATTATATATATTAGATTTGTATTATCGTTTTATCATAATATAATATTTATATGAAATTGGGTAGCCAAATGGCATATATATATTACACTTTTTTTTAAATAAAAAATTTGTTTTGCTTCTGATCAAGGCAATTATGGTGGGGTTTTAACTTTTGAAAGAATCGGGAGCCAATGGAGAATTAAAAAAAAAAAGTGCCCAATGCGGGAATCGAACCCGGATCGTAGGGGTCGAATATCAACGGTTTAGACCATCCTTCCACCGACCCCCACGCTATATTCTAATAAGATGTTGAATTAAATGCATACAATAAAGTACCATACATTGTTGACCTTTTTGGTCTTGTTACTTCTTCTTGATGCATTTCTTTGACCTATGTCTTCATTATTGGAACGGCAGCTGGCATGCCTATATAGTAAATTATCAGTGAGCACATTATTATCATTGATGATACTCTGTGTAGTTGCCTTTTGACTGATTGTAATATATATCCACATGTAAACTTATGTCTGATAATTAATATATTATATCCGATGTTAGCCAAAAAATAAATAAAGACTTTTCTTTTAAACTTCCAAATACTTCTTGCTGATTAACGTCAACCAACAAATACGAGGACGTTACAATTATAATCCTCTTTTCTTTAAATCTACTAAAGTTTGAACATATTGGCTAGAAATTTAGTTATGGTCCTAAAATGTCTTAAGATCTGGAAACAATTAGGTATTCTAATAAATAAATAATGTATCCAGGGCTAAGTTTCTTGTATAGCTTTTTATCTTTAAGCTTTCAGACTTTTTTTATCAGCTCTTCGACGGGAGTATCACGTTAAGATGAAGGAAATATCTTTTTATATAAACACACAAATTCATGGTAAACGGATTGCGGATTTCGACAATTTAGAAATAGGAGATCCTATATCGCCGCAACTCTTTTTATTAACGCGATTAAAGGAAGCTTTCGGGCAAGCTCTTCTTCAGCTAACTATAGTGTACTCTGAAGTGTTAGCTGAAGAAGGACTTGCCCGAAAGCTTCCTTTAATCGCGTTAATAAAAATAGTTGCGGCGATATAGGATCTCCTATTTCTAAACACACAAATGTTCATTATTATTTACATATTTTGAAGCTATACTTATAATATTAAGAGAAATATATTATAAAATTTGTGTGTGTAAATAAAAATTTCAAAATATATTAGGTAATAAAGTATTTCACAAAAGACGTTTTAGAATTCATCTATAAATAATTTATTTGTGTTTACTGACAAACACAAAATGTAATTATCTCTACTGATTTTCTTCAACATTCAATTTAGTATTTTAATTTTTGTATCTTATATCATTTTACCTATGAAACTCTATCTATAATTGTGAATCGTTCTGAAATAGAGCAATCCATACTTTTAAATCATTAGATATGTCATAGATAAATCATTAGATATGCCTTACTATCTAATAATTATTAATGAAGCTAAAATTAAGATGAATGTACTTTCAATTGAATAAATATTTTTCTCTTTAATAAAAAAATTGTGGGTTTACATTTCCATATTTATGATAACAGCAAACTGATATTTAAAATTCGATATTTTCAGAAAATTTAGCTTTGACTTGTTTTTAGGTCACTGACCGTGTCCTTAATAAAATTGAAAATGTAGTAGCTTTTTCAACCAACAAAATATTCTCTTCGATAGATACGTTGTAGAAATAAATGACTGTTGATTTATTCTTAGAGGATATGCAATTATACATATATTGCCTTCGATATAAAATTTGCATAAATAAATGAACGCAAAGCAATAACGCGCTATCTATATATGTAAAATGAAAGGATTTAAAAGCACGGATGTTTATTTTATACATAATACAAACAGTATTAGAGCTCTGAGAAGCGGTCTGGTGGATTAAATTGGCGAAACCGCTGGGAGGGTTCATCACTGATGAGCCAAGCCCTCCCAATATTTTTTTAATCGCAGTAAGGACAGTAGAAGTTTGTATTGTGTATAAAAGAAACATTTGTGCTTTTAAATTCTTTAATTTTTACATATAAAGAAATGCCTTAACGCTATTTTATTCATAGAGAATGTGTATTTTATAGTAAAATATATTATTCTGTGAATATTAGATTGAATACAATAACAATCTGTGAGCATAACACCGTTTAAACTTGTTGTTCGTTTGGACTTAAGACTTGATTTTTATAGCGTTTGCTTATGACCTCAATGAATGCCAATATACAAAAGGCTTCAGAATTTTGTATCTATAATTAACTAGGAGTTACAAGCCAATAACAATCGCCAAATTATCGTTACACAATCTTCATTTAAGTATGATCGGAGAAATATTTTTCAAATTATATTATCGCGGAGATAAATAAAGCAAGGGCAAATTTGGGAATAATTAATTTATTATAAAGGTGGGCATTTACCTTTTAGTTCTCCAATAAAATTATTTACAAGAGGTATTTATAGGGAGAGAGAGTCAGATAATATAACAACTTATCCCAAGGTAAAAATAATAATAAGAGTGGTCAGCTACTGAGGCGTCTCGTTTTCCTTATTTGCTGATAAGATTCCGAGAACCCCTCACACCTGTGGTCGTTCCCCCGGAGTCCAGTGTTGATTGACAGGTGTCCCATGGAGCTTCCTGTGGCCGGGGTTGCAGAGTTGACAATATTCAATATTTTGACATTTCATTAATTACATTAGAAGGAATAGCAGAATACTATTGCTAAGAAGAGGCCAAAGGTATAAGGACAAGTTACTATGTTAAAGAGGTATAAGCACATATCTCATCAAGAAATAAACTTTTTGCTTTTACCTCTGGTCTCTTTTCCCACTATGTACTAAGTGAAATTCAACTTGCAATTCCAAAACACATTATTGACTGTATCGACTCATCTATTAATGAGCTCTACTCTTCCCCAGCAGATACCATCAACAAGCACTATAAGCCTGATACCCTAATATGATTGAATGGAGATAAGAAAGAAGAAGAAGACCTTTGAACTCTTCTTAACCTAATTACGCTTAAGACTAACTAACCATGAACACTTGTTTGTTGAACATAATATCTTTCTAATTTCTATATTAAAAAGATGTAGAAGTGAATGTGCGTGTCTTTTTATAAAACATTCATTAGCATTAAGTCGACTCTGGAATAGAAATAGAGAGCAAAAGAAAACATGGTGAAGATTAAATAACAGAAGATAAGAAGTCAAAGCACCCACCCACAAAACAATGCTGGTCGACTGCCAACATCGTGTTCTCGTTTGGCTTTTTATCTCGGCAGACAAGATGGCGTCGATTGCTTTTAGAATGACGTGGTTGAGAGTAATCTTGACAAACAAATGTCCGAAATTCCCGTTTTGAATGCAAATTCTATATATATGTGTCGACTTATTATATGTGGTTAGCAGCTTCTAGTTATGGAAGTTTGTTTAAAGAAGCATTTGATGGAAAATATTTTCTAAATTAGAGTTTGGTAAAGTAAGATTTATTGCATGGGTGAATGCAAGATAACTCTCAATAGACGCCTATTGTATTTAGCTAAATATTTACAGTAGAACCTTCCTTTAGCGGTCACCTCTTCACAAAGGACAGTTTTCATTTGTAAAATTACCATTTTTACAATTTAGCAACTCTCCAGTAAGAGGACACCTCTTCCTAAAGGACACTTTGGCTCTTCAATTAGATGTCCTTTACAGGGAGGTTCTAATGTATTTCAAATTTTCCATTTTATTTTTTAAATATTACCTACCTTGTACTTGTAATAAAAATTGGTTCTTTTATATAAATAAATATATATTTATATATTAAAATGTAACAGTTAATTGTTTTTTTTTTTTTTTAGAGCTGAATTTGAAAAGTATGTTCGAAATAGTGAAATTATATTAATATATGATTTGACACATATATATTTGCATTTATTTATTCTTTACATAAGAATATGAAGATATGATGAGAAAAAAAGTACAACGATAATTATTCAAATTATTGGATTTCCGTACGAAATTATATATATTGATATAAATATATTTTGAATATAGATTAAAAATATATCATTGTAAATAAAGATTTGCCATCAATAAATTAAATAACCGATGTATTGAAATATTAGGAATAAATTAATGGTTAAAATCGTTTTCGGTATAAGATATATTTTCAAAAAAAAAGCTTCATATGTCAATATAATACATGTAATAATGTAAAATGAAACCTAAACATTTTATGCTTACTTGGTGATAAGCAAATTTACGTATTTATGTGAGTGATTAATAAAACATAAAGGTGTGTTCTAACATATATATATATATATATATATATATATATATCTATATATATATAAATGAATGTATGTGTGTGTGTGTGGTTTGTTTGTCCTTTATGCCTGACCAAACCACTCATTGGAACGCCATGAAACTTTGGGAAGTTATTTATTATAGTACTGGGAAGGTTTCTAGCAAATAAAATTTTTGAAATAACTTTTCGCTTTAAAATAATCAAGATAAATATTCTAATTTATCTGTTATAATTCAACAATCTGCTCTAAATATTATCATGATGATACGATGATTTTGTAATGTAGAAATTAGGGAAGACAAAATTCAGGATGACACGGCAATTTATTTGAGACAAGAATAATGACACAATTTATAGGCAAGATACTATTCCCTCAACTTCCAATTACCGAGGGAACCAATTAATAGTGATTTTATTCAACTTATCGAGTACTTTTAAAGGGACCGGGAAAAAATGTTCACTTTATCGAGAGATTCGTTAGACAAACCTTTACTCGGGTAAAACCCGGGCGAAGCCGGGTACGTCCGCTAGTATATATATATTTACGATAATCAAGACATATATATAGGTAAAATAGTATGTTTTAATATAGAATATAATCCAGATAATATCATCTACAAATATTTACATTTTTACACCCAATAAAAAAATGTAATCAGCCGAAAAAAACGCAGCCATGTGGAGAAGATAATCCAACCTTAGTGTGAATAGAAGCTTTTAAATATTTTAAATAGAATATTCACAGAAACCTGCTTATTGAGCGCTTCCCAACTAAGGGAATTACCTCTTCCTCTGCCATATTAACTTTATCTTCTGCATTTTAAGACTCTCTCTAATTATTTGAAAAATTCTTCTTCTTGAACAATTTTCTAAAATAAAGAATTGTAGCATGAAAATAAATAGGAATTTCTTTATTTATTAACAGTGAAAATTTTTGATATTAATAATTAGAATCGTTAATAGTCGTATGCTAAAATAATGATACTATTATTTCATACGAAAAATAAAATGTAGGCCTTATTATATTTAAGGTGAGTGAATTGTTTCACTTGCTCATGTGTTTCTGTCATTTTACATTACTACACAGGTAGAAATAACGACAAAAAGCTATTAATAAGGACAATCGTCCCATTCAGAATTCTCCCAGATGGGTAACAGAAGTAAACATAACAGTTATCTACAGAAAGTTGAAATTAACATCGACCTTTCTTCAAGTTGGTTCCATTATCTATGTTGTGCCTATTGTCTGTGCCGATTTCCAGAATTTGTGAAAAGCTAATGTATTGGGTTTTCTTTCCGCTACTTTTGCCATTAGAACATATTAGCCGAATGACCCGGGCAACGCCCGTGTTTTAATTTAGACACGTGGACCTGTTGGATCATTAACGCCCGTATTTTACCCGATTGAATGTTTTTTATTCAAATACTATTTGTTACAATTATAAATTGGCGCCTTAAATAAATGCATATATTAGTTAATAACTATAGCCTATGTGCTTTATCTGTCTATGTACTGTTGGCTTCCGTAGGCGTCTCTTACTGGGAAAAAGAAAGAGAGGATTCCATTTAGTTATTAACTAATATATGCATTTATTTAAGGAGCAACCCGCTCCAACACAATAGTTACAAAAATCAAAAAGCGAGTGGGGGGGGGGGGCAAAGTAAAAAAAAAAGTGTCTCGCGCAGTGGCGGCGCCATCGTAGCGAACCAATAGGAGAGCGCCATTCCAAAAAAAAAGCAAACGGTGACAGAGATGAAGAACGCATGACGCTCGTAACTGTATATAGAATGACGAATAGTTTTCATAACCAATCTTTTGACGAAGGATTTCTCTCTCCTCCTCCAGTACCGGACAATAAAACATGTAGTGTGGAAAGTGATGGCTGAATTCGCTATTAGACAGAGTGCATTTTAAGTTCTTAGATTTCAATAACAGAACGTGATTATGTTTAAATAGTTAAAAACAATTCTTAGTTACTACAAAGGTAGAAATAGTTTAAGTATTTTTTTTTTCAGAAAGAGATTCCCAATGCGGGATTCTTCCCCGGTCCTTGCTGTCAATTTTCGACAGTTTATACCACTGTTCCATAACCCCACTGACCTATCAATGGATAACACAAGTTTAGAAACATACTCTCACTTACTATACATTTCTATTGAGCTTAATATATTTCCTCGTGTGAATCATTTGTTCCATGTAAGCTCTTCACGTCAAACATATGTTTTATTAATATATTAATGTTTTTGGTCGCAGTAGTACAGCTTAATCTACGCTGACGAGCGCCAACAGCGCGAAACGCGTTTGTGGATGGCTTGATTTATCAAAAAATTGGGTTGGCCAAAAATCAGGGAACAGTCTAAATCAATGTTTAGTTGATTTCAGTTCCACCAGATGGCGCTCTTCTTTCTTAAAAGCACATGTGCTCCTGATCAGGATATGCCTTTTTTATTTTTAATATCAACACCTGACCTTTTTATTTTATATTTTTTTCTATTGTTTTTTCATATATTAAGTGTTTTCACTAGAAAAATTGATAATATTTTCGACACTTAAATATGTAATGTTGATTAATATGATCAAGGACATAAAACTGTGAGCGGCAATTTGTTTATTATAAACGAATACAAAAACAATATGAGCTTTCGAAGAAGTCTCTTTGATCTAAAGCTAAAATGGCATGGCTCTCTTAGCTTTAGATTGTAGAGATTTCTCTGATATCTCAGAATGTTTTGGATTCATTTGAAATAAAATATTTTGCGCTTACAGAATTTTATGTTCTTGATTATATTAATAATCGTTATATATATCCTCATGAACAAAACTTAAGGAGGTTGTACCTTTTAACCTGCATATCGGGATTCAGACAATAACTCTGAATGATATTACAGTGACCTTTATTGAAGTCACATTATATACACTCATGAACAAAACTTAAAGAAAGTTGTACCTTTTAGCATGTAAATCGGGATTCAGACAATAACTGAATGATATTACAGTGACCTTTATTGAAGACACGCGTGATAACCAAATG